>CM050164.1:354061888-354741888 GCA_027410445.1 Discoglossus pictus
GTAAATACAGAAATTCACATCTTGAACACTTGAGATGCTTAGTAAAGTCTGTAATTTATCTTTTTGACTAAAGTTAACTAGATAATGTCAAATTGTGTCCATTTCATGACACCTTGTTCAAGACATGACCATAATCACATTAAAACATTCTTTGAGGTATTACAAAAGGTCGGCAAAATAAGCTAATAATGTAAATGGGTTACGGTATGTTGTAAAATATTTATCTTTTTCTTTTTTAGTGATTGTATTATAATCTAGGCAAACACATATATAATATTCTATAGAATATTCAGGTAAATACAAAAAAGACTCCTCATGGATAGATGGAAAATATAATAATAGATTGTGTGCAATATGACCGTGTGCAACATGACTGTGTTCAAAGTTTCATGAACTTGGTATAAGATTTCATTATTTACATAAAATCATATTTCTGATATACCACCTCTTCATTTTTTTCTGTTTCTTCCAACAATATATGTTGCAGTATTCAGATTTATTCTCACAGAACCCATGTCATTGATTATTCCAAACTTTCTACAATTTTTAACAGCTCTTACATTTTTACAGTTTTTATCTTGCCTCTGATTTCAGAAAATAACAATTTCATCAACATTAGCCTTTAAGTCCCTTTCCAGCTCTCATACATTTCCTTCATGCTAAAATATAGATGGTCATTATGCCAAACACAATGGCCCATCATCTCTACACCTACCAAATTCCACTACTCTATTATTTTCCTCAGAAGCTCAAGTTTAAGTCAAGTAGATGTGTGCATAGCCCCATACTTTTTCTCCCTTACTGTCCCACAGGCCTCACACAGTTTCATGCATTCACACAGTTCCATGCATTTCATTCTCTCATTCACTAATATAATATCTCAGCTCCACATTCAAGCACACTACAGAAGTAGCTTTAACCAAGCTCTCCAAGCTCTCCTACAGGGCCCTAATCTCCATATTCTAAGCTGATCTTATGACCAGAGAGCAGTACAAAAATATCCATGGCCCATCCAATCCTACGCCTCTGACTCAAGTTTTGCTTCTCTACTACCAACACATAGTTACAGTCCCCTAGGGAGTTAGTTCCCTTGTAGTGTTTTCCACTTATTTGAATAGAAATATCATCTGGGTATATTAACAATTTGGTCAACAAGTTTATTAAATTATATTCTTTAATTAAATGATAACAACGACGAAATAAAAAAAGGATTTAAAAACAATCTAAAATCATTGGAAAGAAAAGAAAAAAAATTATCCTCTGAGAGATTGTGATATAGTTCACTTGTAAAAAATCTGTAGAGACATACACTTTCTCTTTAATACTAGAGGAGGATTATAATGTTCCACTAAAGGTAACTCTGTTCCAAAATATCAAAAAGTCTATTGCTCAAGTATACATTGTCCTTCCAAATTAAGATTTAGTACAGACTTTCTTTAATGTGAGTTGTTGTAAATAGTATGGTAAATAGAAAGAAGGCACTACCTTAGATGTAGATAAGAGACCAGGCAAGTTTGATTTCTCTATATAGGAGCTTGCTATAGGAGACTTGATCTTTGAAATATCTCCTATTTTTGATCTGTGGAATTATAACATGCAAAGCTTAATTTTCTAGGACTTCTTAAACCCACATTGTGATCTGTGTTTAGTACCTTTAATACTACTATCTTTGTTTGGTGGGATTCCCCCTATTTCGGGGAGATATGGCCTTACTTATTCCCTTTTTTGGGGTAAAAGCATCAAATAGATTAAACTTCGTATGTACAGTTACTTATACTTGCTTATTTTTGCATCTAGTGGCCTATATATTGATCCTAGATAATTCTGAGGAAACCATACTAAACTGTAATAGAGTTACCTAACTAGTGCCATGCTTCTTATTAAGAACGCTAATGCTGCATGGCTTCACTTCCTAGTATAGCGTGGACGGCGTTGTGCGTGATGACGCACGTGTGCGTGTAAACACCCCTGCTGACGCGTTTCAATGTACTATGACGACATTCTCAAAGGGGGAGGCAGTAGAGCCGTCGCTGGTCTTATATAGTAGCTTGGTTGCCTTGGAAACCAGTACTGGAATCGTGGTTAGATAGAGGCCATGTTTAATGAAGGTACAAGCCTCCTGTAAATTTGTATATAGTATAAACCGAATAATGTAAACGGCTGAATTTAGAGTAACCATTGGGTGGCACAAAGATCTAAGAACAAAATATGATCTATTAATTAAGGACATAATTATAACCAAAGTCATATACTGCAATGCGGTATGTAATACATAACCTATATTATAATCTATTTGGGGTAGTTGATCTATGTTCTGGAATGAACAGCAACTCTCTCTATTTAAATATATAAATGTCCCATATATCTCTAGATAAGACTAGATATATTAACAAGGGACATAATAGTTCTGAAATCATATGTGACAATGCAGTATATAATCTATGAAATACATAATCAAATATCTGGGATAGTCTCTCAATATTTAAAGGTGGTAATAAATTGAGACTTTATGTACAGTCCAAAGATAGTGGAATTCACCCGCTATATTGATATACATGTTAGGACAATAGTGTCTTGACTGTACATAAGGCTAACCTGAATTCAGCATATATTGAGTCAGGATGCCTATTAATACAGTGATCTAAATAGTTGAGTATACATCTCCACTTTGAGACTGTATATGATCAATTGAATTCATCCATATTAATGGCATATGTACTAAGACATTAATACCATAAATTCCAAAATGGAACTAAAATATATGGATATAAGATATAGACTTATATTACCCTATCTCGTAGAGAACTGCACCAAATGGGATCTCATGTGAAGTGTAAAAGTATACTGTGAATCTATATATGGTCAAGTGAATTCATCCATATTGGTGACATATATAATAAGGCATAAATGCCATAGGTTCCAAAAGGAACTAACCTAAATGGATTAAAAGTATAGTGACTAGTATAAACTTATTCCATAGGGAAATGGACCAAATATAGTCTCCTAAGGGGGTGCAAGCTACTATATAACTTGTGATTTGGGAAATATAATGTCAAATAGTGGAATAATGGAGAAGTGTCATTTCTGTGTTCAAAAGATGATGAACATATACAATGAGTGAAAAAAACATTATAAAGTAAAAATAATTAAAATATATAGTGAATTTGTGATTGTTTGTATTGGTGTCCAGTGTATAGGTGTACAGTGTTTAGTGTGTACACCAAAAGTGTAATTGGCCTAAAGCCATGTGGACACAAGTGATATACATCCAAAAGGGCTGTGTGCCACTGTAAGTATAAGAAAGTCCTGACGAATAAATCCATAACTCTAATCTTAATATATAGAACCACCATCTATGTGCGAATGGTAAAAAGAGAAATATAACAAGTGAATAAGTGGATTGGTGTTCAAAGTTCTAATCATTGATAAGTGAATAGATTAAATGTCAGTCCACTAAATCATAAACTAAATTATGTTTATACACTTTATAAGACATCCCCACTAAATTCCGCTAATATAGTTACTACTATGTCACATAGATGTAAATAATCAAGACAGGGATAAATATTCATTATTTCCCTATATTTGTTCAGATGAATGGGGTAAATGAGAAACCCTCATTTAATCCCCTGGGCACTTGGGCCTTCAATTTATAAATCCATCTAGCCTCGCATTGTAGAAGTTTCCTTTCCAGATCTCCTTTTCTAGGGCCTGATTCAACATTATCAACCACACAGAAACAAATAACATTACTGTTGTTGTTGTGATAGTATTTGATGTGGCGTGCATTTGGTGTGTCATAGGAGTTATTAATAGCATAAATATGTTCTCCTATTCTACAACGTAGCTGTCTTCGAGTTTTACCTACATAGATTTTGGTACAGAGGCATGTAGCCACATATACAACTCCTGTAGATAGACAGTTGTAAAATTTATCAATCTCAAATACCTCCTTGGTGATTGGATGCTCACATCTTTTTATTGGTTTTATATATTTGCAAAAGCTACATCCCCCACACCTAAAACATCCTTTAGGTGGTTGTAACCATGTTTTGCGTGGGTTGTTCTCTTTGAAGTGGCTATGTACAAGCATATCTCTGAGATTAGTACCTCTACGATAGGTAATAGGAATTCTAGTGGGTAAGATGTCTTTCAGGTCCTCATCACTCAATAGCAGATGCCAATATTTCCGTAGAATATTTCTGATGATATCAGAATCATATCCATAGATCATAATGCACCAAGGTGTATTTTCTAGTTGTCTGTCTTTTGGCAATTTCTGTTTTGATTCTATGGGAATGGTGTTTGTGGTTGTATCTATCCTTTGAGTCATGTTCGTTGTATGGGCATTGAGCAATTCTGCTCTATTGCAACTTAAGGCATGTTTATAGGCCAGTTTTAGACATTTCTTGGGGTAGCCTCTTTCTTTAAATCATAGTCTTAGTTTATCAGCTTCAATTTGGAACTCATCCTCTGTACTACAATTTCTTCGAATCTGTAGGTACTGTCCTTTGGGGATGCCTCTTTTGATAGGTACATAATGTTGACTATCCCAATGTAGTAAAGTATTTGTTGCTGTATCTTTTCTATAGGCAGAGGTAGAGATGTTGCCTTCACTGTCTTTGTAGACTTTTAGGTCAAGAAAATTAACCATTTTCTTTGTTAATCTCATGGGTGAATTTTAAACCCAGAGTATTGTCATTTAGAGATTTCATGTAGGTTTCAAACTCATTTTTTGTACCTTCCCATACAACTAGGATGTCGTCTATGTAACGACGCCACAACAGGATTTTGTTGGTATAATTAGTCTGTATTTCATTGAAGATACACTTTTCTTCCCACCACCACAAAACAAGATTGGCGTAACTTGGAGCACATGGTGTTCCCATGGCTGTACCCTTACATTGGTGGATCCATTGATCGTTAAACGTGAAGTAGTTATGTTTAAGTACAAATTCAAGAAGAGTGAGGAGTAATTTGTTAAATTCAGCAGATCTTAAATCTCTCATTTGTAGAAAATATTCAACTGCTTTAATTCCATAACTATGATGGATACTGCTGTATAAGGCTTCAACATCTATGCAAGCTAACCAGGTCTATTTAGGTACATTAAGGTCTTCAGGTTGATTAAGAATATCCATACTATCCCTCATGTATTAGGGAAGACTTATCACTGACCCCCTTAAATGGTAATCCAGAAATAGGCTACAGTTGTGTGACAAGTTATCTGTGCCTGAGACTATTGGTCTACCTGGGATGAGTATGCTTTTCTTGTGTACCTTGGGTAGTGCATAGAAGGTAGATATAACAAGGAATTTTGGCAATAGAAAGTTATAAGTACTCTCATCTAAAATTTCATTTGTTTTAGCTTTATCCAAGATGTTTTTTAGTATCTTTCTATATTCTATTGTTGGATTTTTGAAGATGACTTGATAGGTGGTACTATCTTGAAGAATCATATTGCACATTTCTTTATATTCTCTATTCCCCATTACTACTACATTGCCCCCTTTATCTGCAGGTTTTATTTGGATTTCTTTATTTGCTCTTAGCTCTTGTAATCTTTCATACTCCTCCTTAGAGAGATTATATTTCCTAGTTATCGTTCTTTGGTCAATCTGTTCAATTTCATTACTCACTTGTTGAAGAAAAACCCATATATTAGCATATTCTTTCAGTTGGGGTGTAAATGTGCTTTTATTTTTCCATTTCCTTGAAGGCAAATTATTTTTAGTGTTCAGTTCATTTTCTTCTAATAAAGACATTAGGGCCTTCAATGCATCTATATCCTCTTTGCCTACTCCTAAGTGTAGGAACTCCCTCTGACTTTTATTAAGATAGAATTTTTTCAGAGCCAACTTTCTTGCAAATAGGTTGACATCTTTAATGTGAGTAAAGGAGTTAGTTATAGATGTGGGGACAAAAGTTACTCCTTTTTTAAGAACTGAGATATGGATATCATTAAGTGTGAACTCAGATAAATTGACAACTAGGTGACTCTCAGAGTTGGTATCCCTTCTATTATCTGAGCTGTTAGTTATCGTTTTTGATTCCTTCTGGATCTTATTAGATTGTCTTTTTGCCCTTGGGGAGCTTGGCCTCTCTCTAAAAAAGACTCATTATAGGGCCTTATGGGTGTCCTAACATATGATCTTGATCTGGTGTCATATCTATCCCTATTATAGAATGTATTTGGTCTTTCCTAAAGAATATAATTTATTAAACTTGTTGGCCAAATTGTAAATATACCCAGATGATATTTCTATTCAAATAAGTGGAAAACACTGCAAGGGAACTAACTCCCTAGGACTATAAATATTTAATAAAGAAGTGGTTTAGTCCACTAGAGGGAGATATTCATATATTTCTAATTTACCTAAGTATTGGAATCGTGATTTGGTACACTAAGATGGCTAATTTAGTTTTTGGGAATATGGACATAGCCCAATTACAACAGGAAGCAGAAGCAAGCTTCCAGCCAAACACACAACAAATTCGAACTGAGAACAAAGATATTAAGGTGTCGGTTAAAAATTTACTAAAAACCACCAAAAAACAAGTCTAAAGTATATGGGAAGGGAGTAGCCTGCAAAATTACTTGAAGAATAAAATCATCCCTGGGGGCCTGAGAATCAATACAATCCCTGCCACTAATCTGACGAATGAAACATTTATAACTAAATGGAAAGAAATCCTTTTTAAATGCTCCTGTGACTTGATGTCTTTGATTGTAGAGACAGAACAACAAAATCTAGAAATTGTTACGCATAAAGTAGTCACCAACCAAAAAGAACTTGAGAAATTCAAAGAATCATCAGAATATGAAAATCTCTGCACAAAGCTAAACAGTAACATTGACAAATTCAAGAAAGAGCTAAAAGAACGCAAACAACGTAAGTTTTGGAGGGACCAAAATGATTTTAAACTGAGGAACATAAATAGAAGATTCCCCTCTGCCTCTAAAATGTTAGCATCAGACATAAGCTCTTCAGAGTGTGACAACTCAGACATTGAGGAAAGTGCCCCTAGAATCTGGAAAAGACCAAATACATCCTATAATAGGGATAGATATGACACCAGATCGAGATCATATGTTAGGACACCCATAAGGCCCTATAATGAGTCTTTTTTTAGAGAGAGGCCAAGCTCCCCAAGGGCAACCAGACAATCTAATAAGATCCAGAAGGAATAAAAAATGATAACTAACAGCTCAGATAATAGAAGGGATACCAACTCTGAGAGTTACCTAGTTGTCAATTTATCTGAGTTCACACTTAATGATATCCATATCTCAATTCTAAAAAAGGACTAACTTTTGTCCCCACATCTATAACTAACTCCTTTACTCACATTAAAGATGTCAACCTATTTGCAAGAACGTTGGCTCTGAAAAAATTCTATCTTAATAAAAGTCAGAGGGAGTTCCTACACTTAGGAGTAGGCAAAGAGGATATAGATGCATTGAAGGCCTTAATGTCTTTATTAGAAGAAAATGAACTGCACACTAAAAATAATTTGCCTTCAAGGAAATGGAAAAATAAAAGCACATTTACACCCCAACTGAAAGAATATGCTAATATATGGGTTTTTCTTCAACAAGTGTGTAATGAAATTGAACAGATTGACCAAAGAACGATATCTAGGAAATATAATCTCTCTAAGGAGGAGTATGAAAGATTACAAGAGCTAAGAGCAAATAAAGAAATCCAAATAAAACCTGCAGATAAAGGGGGCAATGTAGTAGTAATGGGGAATAGAGAATATAAAGAAATGTGCAATAGGATTCTTCAAGATAGTACCACCTATGAAGTCATCTCCAAAAATCCAACAATAGAATATAGAAAGATACTAAAAAACATCTTGGATAAAGCTAAAACAAATGAAATTTTAGATGAGAGTACTTATAACTTTCTATTGCCAAAATTCCTTGTTATATCTACCTTCTATGCACTACCCAAGGTACACCAGAAAAGCATACCCATCCCAGGTAGACCAATAGTCTCAGGCACAGATAACTTGTCACACAACTGTAGGCTATTTCTGGATTACCATTTAAGGGGGTAAGTGATAAGTCTTCCCTCATACGTACGGGATAGTATGGATATTCTTAATCAACTTGAAGACCTTAATGTACCTAAACAGACCTGGTTAGCTTGCATAGATGTTGAAGCCTTATACAGCAGTATCCATCATAGTTATGGAATTAAAGCAGTTGAATATTTTCTACAAATGAGAGATTTAAGATCTGCTGAATTTAACAAATTACTCCTCACCCTTCTTGAATTTGTACTTAAACATAACTACTTCACATTTAACGATCAATGGATCCACCAATGTAAGGGTACAGCCATGGGAACACCATGTGCTCCAAGTTACGCCAATCTTGTTTTGTGGTGGTGGGAAGAAAAGTGTATCTTCAATGAAATACAGACTAATTATACCAACAAAATCCTGTTGTGGCGTCGTTACATAGACGACATCCTAGTTGTATGGGAAGGTACAAAAAATGAATTTGAAACCTTCATGAAATCTCTAAATGACAATACTCTGGGTTTAAAATTCACCCATGAGATTAACAAAGAGAAGGTAAATTTTCTTGAACTAAAAGTCTACTAAGACAGTGAAGGCAACATCTCTACCTCTGCCTATAGAAAAGATACAGCGACAAATACTTTACTACATTGGGATAGTCAACATTATGAACCTATCAAAAGAGGCATCCCCAAAGGACAGTACCTACGGTTTCGAAGAAATTGTAGTACAGAGGATGAGTTCCAAATTGAAGCTGATAAACTAAGACTATGATTTAAAGAAAGAGGCTACCCCAAGAAATGTCTAAATCTGGCCTATAAACATGCCTTAAGTTGCAATAGAGCAGAATTGCTCAATGCCCATACAACGAACATGACTCAAAGGATAGATACAACCACAAACACCATGCCCATAGAATCAAAACAGAAATTGCCAAAAGACAGACAACTAGAAAATACACCTAGGTGCATTATGACCTATGGATATGATTCTGATATCATCAGAAATATTCTACGGAAATATTGGCATCTGCTATTGAGTGAAGGACCTGAAAGACATCTTACCCACTAGAATTCCTATTACCTATCGTAGAGGTACTAATCTCAGAGATATGCTTGTACATAGCCACTTCAAAGAGAACAACCCACGCAAAACATGGTTACAACCACCTAAAGGATGTTTTAGGTGTGGGGGATGTAGCTTTTGCAAATATATAAAACCAATAAAAAGATGTGAGCATCCAATCACCAAGGAGGTATTTGAGATTGATAAATTTTACAACTGTCTATCTACAGGAGTTGTATATGTGGCTACATGCCTCTGTAACAAAATCTATGTAGGCAAAACTCGAAGACAGCTACATCGTAGAATAGGAGAACATATTTATGCTATTAATAACTCCTATGACACACCAATTGCACGCCACATCAAATACTATCACAACAACAACAGTAATGTTCTTTGTTTCTGTGTGGTTGATAATGTTGAATCAGGCCCTAGAAAAGGAGATCTGGAAAGGAAACTTCTACAATGCGAGGCTAGATGGATCTATAAATTGAAGGCCCAAGTGCCCAGGGGATTAAATGAGGGTTTCTCATTTACCCCATTCATCTGAACAAATATAAGGAGATAATGAATATTTATCCCTGTCTTGATTATTTACATCTATGTGACATAGTAGTAGCTATATTAGCGGAATATAGTGGGGATGTCTTATAAAGTGTATAAACATAATTTAGTTTATGATTTAGTGGACTGACATTTAATCTATTCACTTATCAATGATTTGAACTTTGAACACCAATCCACTTATTCACTTGTTATATTTCTCTTTTTACCATTCGCACATAGATGGATTTATTCGTCAGGACTTTCTTATACTTACAGTGGCACACAGCCCTTTTGGATGTATATTACTTGTGTCCACATGGCTTTAGGCCAATTACACTTTTGATGTACACACTAAACACTGTACACCTATACACTGGACACCAATACAAACAATCACAAATTCACTATATATTTTAGTTATTTTTACTTTATAATGTTTTTTTCACTCATTGTATATGTTCATCATCTTTTGAACACAGAAATGACACTTCTCCATGATTCCACTATTTGACATTATATTTCCCAAATCACAAGTTATATAGTAGCTTGCACCCCCTTAGGAGACCCTATTTGGTCCATTTCCCTATGGAATAAGTTAATACTAGTCACTATACTTTTAATCCATTTAGGTTAGTTCCTTTTGGAACCTATGGCATTTATGCCTTATTATATATGTCACCAATATGGATGAATTCACTTGACCATATATAGATTCACAGTATAGTTTTACACTTCACAAGAGACCCCATTTGGTGCAGTTCTCTACGAGATAGGGTAATATAAGTCTATATCTTATATCCATATATTTTAGTTCCATTTTGGAATTTATGGTATTAATGTCTTAGTACATATGCCATTAATATGGATGAATTCACTTGATCATATACAGTCTCAAAGTGGAGATGTATACTCCACTATTTAGATCACTGTATTAATAGGCATCCTGACTCAATATATGCTGAATTCAGGTTAGCCTTATGTACAGTCAAGACACTATTGTCCTAACATGTATATCAATATAGCGGGTGAATTCCACTATCTTTGGACTGTACATAAAGTCTCAATTTATTACCACCTTTAAATATTGAGAGACTATCCCAGATATTTGATTATGTATTTCATAGATTATATACTGCATTGTCACATATGATTTCAGACCTATTATGTCCCTTGTTAATATATCTAGTCTTGTCTAGAGATATATGGGACATTTATATATTTAAATAGAGAGAGTTGCTCTTCATTCCAGAACATAGATCAACTACCCCAAATAGATTATAATATAGGTTATGTATTACATACCGCATTGCAGTATATGACTTTGGTTATAGTTATGTCCTTAATTAATAGATCATATTTTGTTTTTAGATCTTTGTGCCACCCAATGGTTACTCTAAATTGAGCCGTTTACATTATTCGGTTTATACTATATACAAATTTACAGGAGGCTTGTACCTTCATTAAACATGGCCTCTATCTAACCACGATTCCAGTACTGGTTTCCAAGGCAACCAAGCTACTATATAAGACCAGCGACGGCTCTACTGCCTCCCCCTTTGAGAAAGACATCATAGTACGTTGAAACGCGTCAGGCAGAGGCGTTTACACGCACACGTGCGTCATCACGCACAACGCCGTCCACGCTATACTAGGAAGTGAAGCCATGCAGCATTAGCGTTCCTAATAAGAAGCATGGCACTAGTTAGGTAACTCTATTACAGTTTAGTATGGTTTCCTCAGAATTATCTAGGATCAATATATAGGCCACTAGATGCAAAAATAAGCAAGTATAAGTAACTGTACATACAAAGTTTAATCTATTGGATGCTTTTACCCAAAAAAAGGGAATAAGTAAGGACATATCTCCCCAAAATAGGGGGAATCCCACCAAACAAAGATAGTAGCATTAAAGGTACTAAACACAGATCACAATGTGGGTTTAAGAAGTCCTAGAAAATTAAGCTTTGCATGTTATAATTCCACAGATTAAAAATAGGAGATATTCCAAAGATCAAGTCTCTAATAGCAAGCTCCTATATAGAGAAATCAAACTTGCCTGGTCTCTTATTTACATCTAAGGTAGTGCCTTCTTTCTATTTACCATACTATTTCCAACAACTCACATTAAAGAAAGTCTGTACTAAATCTTCAATTGGAAGGACAATGTATACTTGAGCAATAGACTTTGTGATATTTTGGAACAGAGTTACCTTTAGTCGAACATTATAATCCTCCTCTAGTATTAAAGAGAAAGTTTATGTCTCTACAGATTTTTTACAAGTGAACTATGTCACAATCTCTCATAGGAGAACATTTTTTTTTTCTTTCCAATGATTTTATATTGTTTTTAAATCCTTTTTTTATTTTGTCGTTGTTATCATTTAATTAAAGAATATAATTTAATAAACATGTTGGCCAAATTGTAAATATACCCAGATGATATTTCTACCAACACATAGTTCTCAAATGTATCCCCTTCTCTCCCTGTTTAACGTTTCCCTCTATGAGCATCTTCCAGATTTAAATGATGAATGTTTTACAGGACTTCAATGTAAACAGGTGGTTGGGAAGTATGACATTGTGAAATTATTGCTGCAGCTTTTCCCATCAGCTTATCATTAAAGCAGTCCCAAAGCTCCTCTTTAATCAAAAATATACTACTAACATATTCAGACATTAGGAGAAACATTGCTTCTGAAAAAAGCCAGGAATGAAGTTACTGTTTGTAAAGATCATGTTGATAACAGTGACAGGAATGCAGTTTTGAAGTCTCGCATCTCCTGCACATAACACCCCTGCTAAAACCAAACTTAAACCAAAGCATGATAGTGACATTCTTCATCCTTCAAAACAGACATCACTTCATCACTGGTCTATTCAATGCTATTTCTATCACACGTAATAGGATCTCTTCACAGAGACTACAGCAGTCAAGAACACAGTTTTAAAAAGGAAGTAGCTTCTATAATGCTGGTGCAAATACAGGTGTAGCCCTTAATAACTTCATTAGAAATATGTGAAGAAGTGATGGGAAGCACATACAACAGATCAGCACTAAGAAGAATGGTAGCAACTTGGCATAATCAGAATACTAGTTCCTCTTTCATATGTCCTTCAAATGAATCTCCTGGAAGAGATGAAGGCTTTTATTTCAGAGGAGATTAATAAGATTAATCAGAATATAAATATGCACAGGAGATGCAATAAAGCAAAGTAGTAAAACATGTATTAGATAAAGATGGAACTTCCTGTTTGATTTATTAGTTGAAAAAAATGTAAGAATATAAACTAAAGAAACCTGAAGATTCTGCACACTTTTTTTAGAACTATTTAGACAATACATTTGTGCCACACAAGATCAACTTGCAATAATGCCACATGTCTCATTTAATTTCTTATCTCATTCAAGTAGCTCAGATGATACCTTTTAAACTTATTAAAAAGAATAGACCCAGGAGGAGTACATACACTACACTGCTTGGGACTATAATGCTAGTACTACAGAGGATGAATAGAAAATGTAGGGTATATTTCATTAACATATTTAAACATTTGTCAGATCATAAACCTCCTCATCATACCTCTGTTTGCAGCCCTATTAAATTCCTCCAATGTCAAAACTTGTAGCCCATAATGGAGCCAGCTAGACTTACAGCTATTAAATTGGCCTCTTACAGCTACCCGCAAATGATCTGTGGGTTAAAAGTAGAAAAACAGGTTGTGTATTTTATTTATTTTTATGCTTTATAAAAATATTTTGCCAGTTATCATATTTTGTAATTGAAAAACATATGGCAAAACATTTACAACAGTGGTCATTTATGTTTGCTATTATTATTATTATTATTATTATTATTATATAAATACACTGGATCTTAGTTTGTATGGATTGAAAACATAATGAATATCGATTTTTTCATTTATACAGACTTATTGAAACTAACTATCATTGCTTTAAAAAAAAATCTTCATTATGTAAATTATTAAGGCTATTTAACGAGTCAATGTTGTCAAGCCTATTCTAGTTGCCCCAGATTCACAAAGCTTTGCAAGTAATGAAAATAATATTGCAGGTGTATGTTCCCCTGGTCCCCTTGTGGTCTGCAAAGTGGTGGTGGTGGTGAAAGGGCTTTTGTACCTGAATGAAGCTGTGAGCTATACCATGTAAGGCCACTTTAGGTGACTTCATATCAGAGAGGTCAGAAAATTACAGTTCACTAGAGAAGGAACTGGCTACCGACTCCAGTATCACCTGTGATATTTTTAGCAGGCCCTCAGGGGAATGTTGATACTCCCCAATATCACTAATTGGACATTTGCATGTGTATTAACCCTTTATGTTGATTATATATGTTATATATCTAATGCTATTATGACTATTATTATTGTTATATGTATTGATATATTGCATAGTAACTAGGGCTCATTAGTTTACATATACAGGAATGTGACACATATGGGATGTACTTTATGTGGTTGTCCCATAACCCCAACCATTTAAAACACACTGACACAGTTACAACGGTATAACAAAGCTTTATTTCATACACAGAGCACAAACAGAAATGGACAAGACTGCGCATTAATATTATGGGTGTGGTGTGGGCGGAGCCCGAGAGAGCAAGAGGCTTGGGGGAAAAAGGGGATACCAAGAGGGGGTAATATCATAGTCTAGAATAAGCATGATGCATAGCTCCTACCAGGGTCACATGTTGTCACTACACCACTGCATCCGGAATCTGATGAAAAATATGATCGTGATCACAAATCACTCCATTTAATCGAATAAACCAATTATGTGCATACCCCTTACAACTTGTCTAGATGTGCCCAATGAAACAGAGGATTCAACCTCTGGTCTGTGTAATCCAATCTAGTTTTCACACATATAGTGTGGTGAAAAAAACAAAAAGCTGAAAAATAGTAGTCAACTAAAAAAAGGCAGAGGAGGATAAAAAAAAAATCAACATGCATGTACAGTACAGTGCTAAACACTGTAACTGTAACAATATATCAAATCACCTGATTCCCATCTGCAAGCATTACTAACTATTAGCTAGGTCTCTGGATAATCAGTAATATGGGAAAATACCCATTAATACGAAGAGAACATAGGTCAGCAGCCAGATTCACTGTTACTTACATCAGACCCAAGGATCTGTTCTCAGACTGATATTGAGGTCAAGATCACATGCTTCAGTAGTGCATATATTAATGCTGGCTGTCATTAACATGCCATTGTGAGACTTTGCAAGTCCACCGCCATAGTAGTATTAGTCTACATTTAAGCTAACAACAATCATGTGGTAGATATCTGGCTATATGATAGCTTTAAGATTGTGGGAGCTACATGTTGAGCGGGGACTGTTATTGAAGGAATGTCTACCTGAGAGGCACTGTGAAAACCTTACACCTCATACATTTCCTTCACAATGCATGCAGATGCAGGAGATGCCTTCATAAACCTGAATTATACCTAAAACAAAAAACAAAAAAATGCAAAAAAAGACAAACCTACAAAATAAGGCCTTAAAAATCATAGGGACTGAATCCTACGTGTCCACAGAGAAGAGGATCATGGACTATGTGATGGGAGGTAGCCATCTGCATACAAAATATCACCATCACATAGACCAAGTTCCAAGATTCTGTAGCCAGGCTACATTTGGTTTACATTGTGACCAATAGATGGTCACTGCTGTTCAGAAGGCACAAACATATGAGCAGCCCCTGTGTCCTCCTACGCCTAGACACAGGGCCCACATCCCCCGTGGCTGGCCACCATCTCCCTGTTGGTGGTGGTGGGGGGGGCAGGAGGAGGAAATCCTCCGGGAGGGAGCAGAACCTGCAATTTTGGTGGTGGAGGCATGGTGGAAGGAGAGGAGGGGCCGGGCTGCAGGTGGCTGGGAGATGCCTCCTGGGTGGAGGAGGCGAGGCTATGATCCAGAGCACATTGCATTGCTTCTGCTGTTACTCCTGAGCAGCCCAGCCAGGTAGGACTCATTAGATGATACCTACTCTCCTCCCTATTTCACCTTGACGAGGATTGGCGGAGATGCTGGCCTGGATCCCCCGGAGCAACTCCATCTGCTTTTGAAAGAGTGCCAGCATCTCCGCCTGCGCAGCCTGGCCTGATGAGGTTGATGGAGGCCCATGAAATGTGGCCAGGTGAGGAGGTGTTGGTTTGTGTGAGTTGGGAGGGTCTGTGGCCCGGCTTGAGCTGGTGGTGGTGTGGGTGGGCCTTGTGGTGGTGGTGGTAACGGCCAGTACAGTGCACTGCTGTGGGGGGAGGAGGTGGTGGCTGGCTGCTGACATCAATCCAGTTGAAAGGCCATCATTGAATGAGGGGGGTTATAGGGGTTGAATCATGGCAAAGTGGCCACAGGGCCGGATGGTGACCCCATTAGACATTTTATATCCTGCTCCTCCAAGCCAGGGCCCTCTGGTCTTCTTTCTTCCTCCTCCCCCTGTGCTGATTCCTGCTGTCTGGGGGCTTGCTTCTCCACTTCCTGCTCTGATGGAGCCGACGCTCCCGCCACTAGCTTGCCATTGGACCCAGACCTCCTTGATTCTTAAATAGATAAAAGAGAGGTATATGTCATTAGTATGATGAATAATACACTGTTTTGTGTGCATTCCTAACTATCTGACATTTGGCTTGAACCTGGATGATACTCCTAATTGCAACTCAGATTAGCTATAATTTGCTAGTTGTAATCTATTCTTTGGTTCATGGTCTTGATTGTTCTTGTCTGCTAACACTATCTTGATTCCGGCTACGTTCTGTAACTGTATAGACTGCAGTGGGCACACCAATAAATTGACTACGGATTACTGTTGTTGTGCCCAGGAATAAAAAGGATTTGTCAGCTTCATGGATTTAATGACACTTCTATCTATTGTTATTTCCATGGAGCTGATATGTCAGTGTCCTTGTTGGTCATCATATACATGTGTAGTGTGTGTGAAGCACATGTGGTGGCATGTTGGTATATGTGATAATCACCTGACATGGAGGATGGGTCCCACTCTTCCACCAGGCCTGAAGTTCCAGCAGCAGGCACCTGTCTCAGAAGGTCCCTGGCGACCATCTCCCACTCATTATAGGTCTCAGTCAAATTCCTGTCCTCCTTGGCCATCATCCTCCTCACCTTGGCCCTGATGTCATCAAACCAGTGCTTGACCGACCTCACATCCCTTTGAGCTGTGCGTACTGCTGTCACTTCAGCCACTACCTCCTTCCATGCCTGAGACCTAGAGACTGGGCTAACATTCCTCCCCCAGCAAGAATCACGGGGCGGCCAAGGATGGCAACGAGGAGGATCACATTCTCCTGGTTCGAGCAATGATGGGCCCTGTGCTTGCCCTTAGCCTCTTGTCCTCCCAACTGTGGACGGGGAGACTTGCCTCCCTGGCCTGTCCCTGAGGACTCTCCCTTCACCGAACTACCACTATCACTCCCTGGGATCAGGCCCCACTATATATGAATATGACACAAATGTGATGTCTCCAGATGTTCCAAAACCCCAACCATTGAAAACACAATGACACAGTGAGAACGGTATAACAAAGCTTTATCTCATACACAGAGCACAATCAGAAATGGACAAGACTGTGCATTAATATCATGGGTATGGTATGGGTGGATTCTGGGAGGGCAAGAGGCTTGTGTTTGCAAAAAAGGGGATACCTAAAGGGAGTAATGTCAAAGTCTAGAATAAGCATGATGCATAGCACCTACCAGGGTCACATGTGGTCACTACATCACTGCAACCAGAATGTGATGAAAAAGAGGATCATGAGAAATCACTCCATTTAATTGAGGAAATCATTAGCACTTACAACTTGTCTTTATCTGCTCAATGAAACAGATACAAATAATCATGGAAAATGTCATACAAATCTATTCCATACACATTTTTTCAGTGTTTTCAGATATTAAGAAATAATCAGAAATTGATGAGCAGAATCTGTGATACAGAAAGAGGAGGTTGAGGAACATGCCTTCATGGTCAGGAGATTGGGCTATTAAGACCTACAGAGACAAGAACAATATATCAATCAGAATATTATTTGGATTGACACCTCATCTGAGCAGCAATCCACATATTCAACATAACCATATGTGTATCCACTGTGTAGCCAGTCAATAGTATGTCAACATTAATACAAAATAATATTAATTGAAGAGTGTGGATGAGGAAAGACTTAAGGCACTGGTTCCCAATACTCTCCTCAGGATCCATTAGACAGGCCATGATTTATGTGAAACCTGGAAACCAAAAGTGAGGCAACTAGTATTCAACAGGTGGTGCCTTGAATTTCTTCACATGAGTATTTACACAGTGTTTCACCTAAATCATGGTCTGTCTGGTGGGTCCTGGGGAGAGGTTTGTCAGCCACTGACCTAGGGGACGCTCTCACCTACTTCCTCTTTCTGAGCACTGGGCCCCCACCTTCTGTGCCGTGCACTTCCTCCATCTACCATGCCAGGAGGTATTGGATTGAGTGGTGTGTCCAACTGAGGTGGCTGGGTAGCAGCTGGTGATGGCAGTAAGAGGTGAGATGAGGAGGCTGCAGGCTCTGGTTGCTGTGGTGGTGGAGACTGTGGAACCGAAGGCTGGAGAGTGTTGATGTGGCCTTCTGACAACTGCACTAGCTGCTCCATGAGATGTTTTTCTGGGTTTTTCTGTCTCTATAAGCCTTTCGCTCATACCTCTCCATCCTTTGATTATGCCTCTTCACCTCACCATATAGTGATCTGATGCTGTCAACTTGACTGGCATTGCCAGTGGTGATGTGTTGCCGGTGGTGATCGTGTTGCCTGTGGCAATGGTGTTGGCCTGGTCTGTTGTGGCAACATCTGTTGGGGCATCATCTTTCGGGGTATCATCTTTTGGGGCATCCTCTGTTGGGGCATCATCTGCTAGGGCAACAACTGTTGTGGCATCATCTGTTGGGGCACAGTCATGAGTGGAAGAGCATTGGGGTATGGCCATCGCATCCATTGCATCTCACCAGATGGCAGTGGTGGGCCTGTTGAGAGTGGTCACCAGGACCACTACATCCCTGCAGGTGGTTGATGGCTCCACAACATATCCATTGGTTCACATAGACCATGATGCGTGTGCAGGCCTGGGGGGGTGTTCCCCACAATGGTCTTGCTGCTGAAGGGCCAGCCTTCTGTGATGGTCCCGGGCCCTTGGCTTCCTCCACCACCACCCCCTGCATTGATGATTGTTCTTCCTCCTCCTGTGGTGCCATCGCCTGGGTCTTTGCAGCCTGGGTATGCCTCCTGGGTACTGAAATGAGTGGACAATAGTATTTGAGTATTTATTCTCCAAACAATTAATTGCTGTGTGTTTACATAATCCTGACATCATGATCACGTGTATTTGGCTGGGGTGATTGTTTTACACAGATAAACATTGAGCTGTATCATGAGCATTGTGGATCATGGCTCATATCAATATATGTAATGGTGGTGTGCCATCTGCAGTTCATTAGGACAAGTGCTCATCTGAATCTGCTGTGCAGTGTTTGAGAATGACCAATCTTTGACCAATTCTCAGCAATGGGTGTTAACATGCTTATGAGACATGGTTCAGTTTATGCTAGTGCATGACACGCACATGCAGTCCTTCAGAGCCTGTATCCGCATATGCTGCAATGTGCATACATGTACTCTCTTTTGGACGAAAATCAATCTTGATCTACAGCTATACCTCATTTAAAGCTGTGGATAGGTTCCAAGCAGTAGGAGTGTTAAGTGAAACAGCTCTGAACTGTGCAGTTTAACATGGGGAAGATAAGGGTAGGGGAACACATGACAAAAAATACACAATTGAAATTGAAATTGAAACTTTTTTGTTTTATATGAACTTTGAACAAACAGCAAACAACAAAAACACAAACTGAGTTGGCAACTGCTATTCAGAATCAGTTTTATCTGCAGGTATTGGACAGACATTTTATTGATAACAATTATGATAATATGTTCACTTCCTGGATGTACATGGTTATTGTATCTGTAGTTATAACCAGAGATCTTACAGTGCTATTGTATGTCAGTTATCTAGGTGTGTGTGGTTCATGTGTGTGCATATGAGAGTGTGAGCGTGTATATGACACTCACATTGCAAGGTTGCCTGAAAGCCAGAGTACAACAGTCCTGGAAGGCTCACTACTGACGCTGGCTCCATCCACTCCTTCACAGTCTGCTCTCTTCCACAGTAGGTACACTTAACTGGTAGGTGACAACCGGTTGCACAGGCTGATCTGGCCTCCGCTGCCATCATCCTCTTCACCTTCATCCAGCAGTCATCATTTCGGTGTTTGACAGACCTCACATCCCTGTTTGAAGCCCCTAATGAGGCTGCAGCAATCACACTGTCTTCTTGCTAGGTCTCACATCCCTCCCACCATGTATGATGCTATAGCAGGCACGGATTTCCCTGTGGAGGATGCCTGTCTCCTCTGGCCTATAATTGTGGGCCCTCTGCTTTGGCACAACCTCTTGCCCTCTCAACTGTACCTTGGGTTCCTGGCCTCCATGTTATCTCCCTGGGGCCTGCCCCTCATCCCCACTACACCCCTCCCCTTGTATCCGGGCCCTGACCCTTTGCTTCTTTATCTTGTGTGCAGACCTCTAGGGGCACATCCCTCCCTCTCTCCTGCTGTCCTACACCTCTACCTCACCTCCCTGACCTGCTTCCTTCTCTCTGTCTCTCCATATATCTACCTCTCCTCCTCTCCTCACTCCTCCGGTGTTCCCCTCTCTCTTCTCACTCTCCTCCTCCTCTGTATATTTTCTCTTTCTCTGTCTCTATCTCTCTCTATCTCTCATCCCTCTCTAGCACTCTCTATCTCTCCCTCTAGCACTCTCTATCTCTCTCTATCCCTCACTTGCTGTATCTCTATTTCTCAGTCACACTCACTCTCTCTAGTACTCACTATCTCTCTCTCTAGCACTCTCTATCTCTCTCTCTCTAGCACTGCCTCTCTGTCTCTCTATCTGTCTCTCTCTATCTATATCTCACTCAAAAACTCACCAATGCATAAACCTTTGTGTTGACTTTCTCAGTTACAGCACAGTGATTGACCTGTGACTGGATTGCAAATTACAGGATTCGATTTGGGGCCTTCAAATTGAATAAGGCTCATGATCTCAGGTCTCCTGTTGGCCACTCAGTGACACTTACATCTTTTGTTTCCTTTGTGCAGCATCCTATGGTGCACCCATGTTATGTTTTCTTGCACTGTGTATGTGCTCCACATATATGTTTGCACAGTGCATTCTATAATCGGAGAAGCTGTTTGCATAGGAATGTCTGCTCTAGCCCAGTTTTTACTTGCACTGACTCCATTCCTGTTGTTCTAGGTGTGCCCTAACTAGGTAATGCAACACTGGTTCTATATAAAACCATAGCAACAAAATAGTAGTGCTCATTTGTAGTGCTTTACTGCTATTCTGATTGATCTTCTATGTATGACATTTAGATTATTTTACAACTATTCACATCCCTGTGACATGGTTATGTCCCTGGATTTAATTATGAAACTGATCTGCCAGCCCTGACATTTAGTCATCTTGACCAATCTTTGCCTCAGGACCTGGCTGCTACTGCTTCGTACTACCTTGCCACTCAGTCCCACCACACTCAGCCCTTACAACTAGAGTAAAAAATAAGATTGCTCTCTCTATCTCTATTTCTCAGTCACACTCACTCTCTCTAGCACTCTCTATCTCTCTCTCTCTAGCACTCTCTCTCTGTCTCTCTATCTGTCTCTCTCTATCTATATCTCACTCAAAAACTCACCAATGCATAGACCTGTGTGTTGACTTTCTCAGTTACAGCACAGTGAGGGAGTTACAGGTTTTGCGGCCTTTTAAATACATTTCTGCTGCGTTAATTGGCATTCTCTGGTTCCTATTGGTTAATTGACCTGTGACTGGATTGCAAATTACAGGATTCGATTTGGGGCCTTCAAATTGAATAAGGCTCATGATCTCAGGTCTCCTGTTGGCCACTCAGTGACACTTACATCTTTTGTTTCCTTTGTGCAGCATCCTATGGTGCACCCATGTTATGTTTTCTTGCACTGTGTATGTGCTCCACATATATGTTTGCACAGTGCATTCTATAATCGGAGAAGCTGTTTGCATAGGAATGTCTGCTCTAGCCCAGTTTCTACTTGCACTGACTCCATTCCTGTTGTTCTAGGTGTGCCCTAACTAGGTAATGCAACACTGGTTCTATATAAAATCATAGCAACAGAATAGTAGTGCTCATTTGTAGTGCTTTACTGCTATTTTGATTGATCTCCTATGTATGACATTTAGATTATTTTACAACTATTCACATCCCTGTGACATGGTTATGTCCCTGGATTTAATTATGAAACTGATCTGCCAGCCCTGACATTTAGTCATCTTGACCACTCTTTGCCTCAGGACCTGGCTGCTACTGCTTCATACTACCTTGCCACTCAGTCCCACCACATTCAGCCCTTACAACTAGAGTAAAAAATAAGATGTGAAACTTTAGTAAATATACTTACTACAGAAAAGTGCCAGTTCCACAGTATATGACATTTATACCAGACTTTGAGAGAAACAATGCAATTAAATTGATTTGATAGGAATAATAACAAAACAGATACATCTGTGGGTGAATCTTTCTGCAAAAATATACTGTATCAAAAATCTGAAAGTCATAATGTTAATAAGGAGCCTCTAGAGACACAGTAAGAAGAAAACAAATTGGAAATATAAATACATCCAGACATTTGTAACTTTAAAATATGGTTTGAATCAGGATAGAGAATTTGTGTTGCATAATGTCATAACCTTTATGTCTGTAACCTATGTATGTTCCACTACACATTTTGGAAATCCTTAACATTTATTCAGATAATCTGTAACCATATTGTTGTTTTTCACACTCCAGAGTGATCAAACACCACTGGTGTGAAAGTCTCAATCATAATTTTGATGTGGTAAAAATGAAACCATGTAATTCTTGTCTGCAGCAACTTCAGATAAAATTTCAGAACCTGACCAGCAAAGGCACAGTTTAGTACCAATTATTTGCCATCTAATCCTACTTACACAATAGAATATTTACTTCTAATGTTTTTGTAAACAATATAGTGAGATGGTAAATGTAAACAACTCTTTCATATTCTTTAGTTTGTAAAGGATTTCCTCTTGCTAAGGCTTGAAGGAATTAGATGAAAGGGATTACCAAGTGTTCTTTCTAGTTTGCTCTGTATTATCTACAAACAAAGAGTACATTGTGTTAGGCTTCTGACATGATGGTTAGATGGTCCCCACAATATGCCCCTTATATATCCCATAGTCTGAAGAGAACTCAAAGATCATTCACCAGAAATAACATCTAATTCATTGGCTTGGCTTTGCAAATTAATATTTAAGATGTATTTTGTCTACATCTGTGGGCTCTCTGGTGACTGAGGGGGTCAAAGCGGGACAGGCAGATCCAAGTGCGGTAGTTGCAAGGGAATGTTTGCTTTGTGTTGGGCGCTGCACAATTTTTTATCCTCCTACTTTTGTTCTTAAGACCAGAGCTGTGTGTGCTCTCAAAAGAGGAGACATCCTGGTGAATGGTACTTCTCTAGGGCTTATGGTTCAAAGCTAAACTGACCACCAATGAAGGTAAATGTGACAGGCATCAAGGGATTGTTTTGGCAAATCATTGTACCTCTCTGTTCTTTGGTCCTCCTCTGTCACAATTACCAATGGTGAGCTCACCATATAGCACAATTTTTGGAAGCTGATAATCCTCTATCCTAGAGATGTGTCCTACCCAGCGCAACTGTGTCTTCAGTAGCATGGTCTCAATGTCGGTGACTCCTGCCTATTCGAGGACTTCAGTGTTGGTGACATGGTAATATCAGTTGATGTTGAGGAAGGTGAAGAGGCAGTGTTGATGACAGCACTCAACAAGTTGTAGGTGATGGCGGAAGGTAACCCATGACTTGGAGCCATAAGGCAGAATGTTCAACCCAACAGATCTGTACAAATTGACCTTGGTGCATTTACTCAGATGCTTGTTGTTCCAAACTCTTTTATATAACCTGACAAATGCAACAATTGCCTTTGCCCATCTTTTGTAAATTTTCTTGTCGTCCTTGGTGTCCTAGGAGATGATGCATCCTATGTAGCAAAATTGAGGAACAGTCTTCAGCTCACACGATAGTAATGAGAGGAGGACACTAATCTTTCTGAGGTGCGGGATGGTGGAGAATTTCTTCAAACTGACCTCTAAATTGAAGAGCTCAGCATGCTTGTCAAAACAAGGTGTCATTCACTGCATGTCTGACTTGGCCGAGCTGGTCTTCATGTAACTGGATGATCATGTTGAGGTACTTGGGAGGATATCCTATAGATTCCAGGATTTGCTTTGGTAAGGTCGAAAAAAAAGTGAAGTAAAGTCCTTTGTTTTGTTCTCAGCATTTCTCTTGGAGCTGCCTGAGAACGAAAACTATGTCCTTGGTGCTCCTGTTGACTCTAAAGCCACACTGACTCTCAGGGAGGAGTTCTTCTGCGATAGTCAATACCATTCTGTTGAGGAGCACTTTTGCAAGGATTTTTCCCATGACAGAGAGCAGAGTTATCCACCAGTAATTGGATCAGTCTGACCTTTCTTCCCTTATTCTTATATAAGATGACGTTGATTGCAGCATAAAGGTCACCAGCAGAAAACAAAGAGCACATGGAGCTTAGCGTGTAGTGCCGGGCCTTCTTGTTTCCATATCTCTGCTGGGATTCCATCAACTCCTACAGCTTTACCATCCTTTAGCTGCTCAATAGCTTTTACAGTTTTACAGTCACTTTGAGAGGGATTTCGGCCAGTTTTGTATTCATTGCTTGATGTGGAATGTGATGGGGTGGTGAGACTGAAACTATGCGGTTGGCACAAAACAGAGTTTGAAAATGGTCAGAACTCCAGTTCAGAATTGATGCCTTGTCTGTAAGCAGTATTTGCCTATCAGGACTTTGGCTCAGGTGCGAATGGTCATACACTGCCTTCAAGCCGTCATAAAAGCCTCTTTAGTTGTTGACATCTTTTGCAATGCTGAGTTCTTTCTGTGAGGTTAGTCCACCACTGATTCTGATTTTTTCAAAACTTTTTTTTAATGTTGCTGCACACAAGATCGAAGGCTGCTTTCTTATTAGGGCAGGACGGCTGAGCGAGATGCTCTTGATAAGCGGATCTCTTTTTTTACTGTTTATGGATTTTCTGATTGTTTTTGTCAAAGCAGCCTTTGTTCTTCTTTGTAGAGGATCCTGGGACCTCTGGGATCCTGGGACCTCTGCAGGATGCTGGTTTTGAGATGTTACCTGGGATCCTCTAGTCTAAACTGGAAATTCTGCTGGAAGTCAGCCTTCACTTCAGCTGGCTGGACGTTGCCAATCTGTAACCTCTTCTTTGGGGCTCTTTCTCCTCTTTAGTTTAGGATTGAAGTGAAGACAAAGTTTGTAGCGCAGCAGGCAGTGGTCCTTATTACATTATAAACTGGGCTTCTTGAAGGTCTCGCTGGTGCACCGGAATGAAGACTATAAGTTGCCAGTGCTAGGACTGAGGACGCATCCAGATTGTCTTCAGCCTGTCTTTATGCTGGTAATGGTGAGTTTCTGCTATGCATAAAACTCTAGCAGAATGCACCCATTGTCTTTGTAGCTTCCAACACTGTGGTTGTCAAGTAGCTCTTTCCAAGCTTCTGAATCTTTGTCTACTCTGGCACTGAAGTCGCGGAGGATGATGACTTGGGACATTCTGCACAAAATTGCAAGGATCAATGTTAAACTTGTCCTTTTCTGCAGGATCTGCTTGAAGAGTTGGGGCATAGATACAAAATAATTGTAGCATGCTGCTTGTTCTGAAGTCAGAAATTTCATAAAAATGGTGTGGTCAGAGCAACCATTTGGCATGTAATCAAGTTTGCAGGTGATAGGGTTCCTGACCATGAAGCCGACACCAGAGACATTTTTCTAGGTTTCTGCCTTGCATGATCAGTAGAGGGTTTCATCTGCGCCATGTTAATGAAGGCTGTCTTCCTCTGGGAATAGGACTGTGGGCAGCAATGTCGATAGCCAGCCTTGATAATTCATAGTCTACTATAGCAGAGCACCATACTTGACAACCTCTTTCTTTGCTGAGTTTTGACCGCATCTGGAAATGCCTATTGACCTGCAGCTAGCCAGCTGGGTGAAGTGGAGAAAAGCTTTCTTTAGGCCACCATTTCTAGGCTCCTCTCTATGTGGAGCAAGCAGTACTGTCCCTAGAGAAATCTGCTTGGTCGTTCAGTGTGCTGCCAAATGATGCCATTGTCTCTGGAGTCATCATCATGCAATCCATACACCTGAACCACCTGTATGCAGGGCTGAAACTGCAGTTCCAGTGTCATCTTCCATCTTTCCCATTGCTTCAGGACCTGAAGATGTTGTTTATCTAGATGTAGATGTGCCCCTTGGCCAGGCAACATAGATTTTCCAAGTGAGATGCAGTGTGTGCAGTACTGGTCCCATCCTTTACACTTTTGGTTCATCTGTCACAACCTCCTTATTGGCGAGCCAGCCAGTGATCACACAGCAATCACTACATTGGAAAAGGAGAGGGGATATATTGCTCATACATTTTCCCTTGGCCTAGGTCACCTACATCCACAGTGAGATACCAGAATTTGACATCTGCTATGCAACCAGTTTCTCACAATGAGGACTCTAAAAGATATAACTCTAGCAGATGAAGACTATGAAAACAATGATGTTAGCCTAGTTCAACATGAGGAGCAACATGTCCTTAAATCTGAAGCAAGCACGTCTTTTTCTGAGCTCTATCTAATAACACATGGTGATTTATGTGACTGTGTTTGGAATTTCAATTTGCCAAAAAAAGCCAAACTTTTGCAGTCTAGATTTAAGAGTTGGAATCTACTTCAGCTAGACACCAAGATTAGTTTAAAACCTTTTATTCCCAAGAAAATAATTAGTTTTATTCAACAATATTTGCTCTGCAATGTAATCTCTTGGTCATGAACATAAAACAACAGAATAGAAACTCTTTGTTGACGCCTCTAAAACTACAGTATTTTGTAAGGCATCTTTTTGTACATTGAAAACAAATTTCCTTCTGAGCCTTTAACTTATGCTACTAATATGAAAGAATCATATGATAATATGAAATTGCTTTTGGAAAAAAAATCAGTATGCCATATACAAGTCGAACATCTGTTGTTATGTGAAAGTCTTTGCATTGTTTTTTAGTTTGCAGCTTGCATATACCGAATTTTGTTTTTGTTTTTCTTTATCTGAGAGGGATAGTTGAGACAGGAAAGGTCATTACATCAAGAAGCACAGGCCAGTTTTTCACTTAGTCTTAGAAATAAAAATGTTGCACACACTCCACTGATCAACCTCAAAACATTTTACCTCCACTCCATATAAAATTAGGACTTTCTATAATCTTTGCTAAAGTCATATATAAAATGATGCTGGGTTTCCTTATTTAAAGGAAATCTTCTGTAGAATAAATTATGCTAAAATTAACAAAATGATTTTTGTAGGCCCTGAAGTAAGAAATTTGATTTGAGCTGGAAAATCTGAATATCTATTAAGTCAATTTGAAATTTGAAAGCCCTCCCATGATATTGTGGCTGAACTCTTACACCCAATCAAGCTTATGGGATGTGTCACTTAAATTAAATTATTGGACTCTCACTTGGATTTCTTCCTTGAGAATATTATATATATATATATATATATATATATATATATATATATATATATATATATATATATATATATATATATATATTGTACATTTTATCAAGGATCTTATTTTCTATGTTTTGTATAGTTAAGTGTTTTCATTTTTCAGGGTTTACTTGTTTTCGTACACCTATATTCATGCCCATATTTTTAATGCAGCATGTATTAAGGTATTAACTACCATAACATTATGTGATTTCTGAAGAAATATCTTCATATGTTGTTTAATACATTATAAACATTTATATATCTTGTATTTTCTTGAGTTGTATGTAGTTTTTCACTTTGCCATCTATCACTTTATTTCAATTTTTCTATCCGTTGTCTCCTATAAGTTTAAAAGTTTACAATTCCTCATGTATTTTGAGACAGAATAATTCATGTACGCTTAGATAGTTTGAAAGAAAGAAGCACCTATGGTGCTACTACTTAGAAAACATATTTGAAAGCTTTATAATATGTCTCTTATATTTTAATTATAGTGTTTGTTGTTTGAAAAATGGTGTGCTGGATCATATTGGGCTAAGTATCATTTTTTTTTTTTTTATATTTCTACTGTGCAATGCATATTTTAAGTATGATTGCCCTCCTTTATGTCTTCTTTGTTTATCTCAGCTAGTTTAGGAATTCCAAAGCACTAAAGTTTCCCTTATATGTTAAAAAGAACCTACTGTGAAAATGATCTTATACATTTTCAGTAAAAGTTAGGTGCTGTAGCAACATATTGTGAATCCATGTATCTATAAATAAATATACTGCACTAAGAAAATGCCTAGATGTCAGAGTTCAATACTGTACTTAAAAGGGAGGTAGTTCTAAAATGTTGTATAAAAATTGTAATAGTAAATATTTTAATACAAATAAATGTGTATTTGTATTGAGCTGTTATTATTATTATTAGTAATATTAGTAAGAAGGCAACCTTGAAAACCTTGGAGTCCTAACTAGAAAAATAAAAAAGGTCACCCCACATTAAAACTTGTAAAACGTGTAGAATGAGAACATAGGACTTTTTGAATCCCCCATAATTCAACATTCATGGCCAATATTGAAAAGGGATAGCATGCTTGTTTTTATTATTTATATGAAACAATTATGAAACTTGCGTGTTCTTTTGGATTATCTCACCAGAGATATAACAGAGTGAGACCTATGGTAAACATAAATCTATGCTGCAGAAGCAGGTTAAATAATACAAGTTACTGCTCCCTGTTTTGCCTTCAAAAATTTATAAAAGCATAGACATTTATTAAACCTGTCTTATATACTGAAATACCTTTGCTAAGTTTTCATTACAAATAAATGAATGGATATGTAGAAGGGCCATTTTTTGTATTTATTACTGTAGCAATGTGGAAGCAATTATGCAATGTGTAAATTCATAAAGAAAGTTGGGATGCTGTACATTTTTTTTTTCAAAGTTACAATGGGATACATCATATGTCATATAAACTTGTTCCATTGTTCAAAGTGTATGACCTACAACACATAAGTCAGGAAACAGTGTATCTAAAAGTCTCAAAGTCTTAATAAAGTACACCTATCAGTTATAAACAATTTATTAACTACTTGGCATTTTTCTCCTTTATGTCTAGTACTAGAAAGGCCAAGTAAGGCATGTCAAACCCACTCCCATTTTGACGGACATGATAAAGACTCACCTGTTTTCCCATATCTCTTACTCTTTTTTCTTCTCTCTTGTTCTCTCATTTATCTTTTTAAACTATGACGTAATCTGTTTTGCCATTTTTCCTTAATCTCTGTCCCTATGCTTTGTCACTATTTCAATCCATTGCTATCTTAGATACCTCCACTCATCATGTTTCTGTTTAATTTCTTTTATGCATTAATTCTTCTTCCTATCCAGGGGAGTAAGAGCCAAAAACATTCTGGGGGGATAAAGTTTACAGCAGTGTGGACCTGAGTGACTTTCTACAAAAATGACATTGTCCCTCTGTAAATCATCGGCTGCTGAAAACCCATTTTACAGAACTGTGCTAATATAAAAAGTTTCCCCAATTTCTAAGGTTTTAAAATGTAATCCCTCCCACTTGTTCTCACCTTACCTAATATAGTCTCCTCCCTCATTCTGCAACGTGTTTACCTGTCTGGCATCTGATTTGCAGACTGCTTACTACATATCTGAGTCTTCTGTAACATGCTGATACCGCTCCTTGTAACTGATCCAGACCGAACTCTCTTGCAAGTTTCTGTATTAGAAAGAGCAGGTGAAAAAGAGAGAGAAAAAAGGGAGAGAGAGAATACAGGGAAAATACAAAGCCAGGAAGTGAAGAAGTGGGAGAAGATAGAGTTAGAGAAAAGAAGAATGGAATAGAATAAATTGAAAAAACATAAAAGAACTGGATAGAACAGAGAGGGAGAAAAACATGGAAGCAGAGAAAGGACTTTGAATAATAGGGGGAAAGGCAGCAATAGAGGCAGAGAGAAAAAAGGAGAGGCAAAAGTGAGATGGAGAGAGAGAGAAAAAGGAGGAAAAGCATAGGAAAATGAAAATAGGAGAGAAGAGGACACTGAGAATAATGGAGACAGTGGAAGAAGAGAGAGGAGCAGAGGGGGTGAGGAGGAGAGAGGGAGAGAGGGAGAGGGGGAGAGGGAGATATGGATGCCTTATTATCTGATCAGCAGTGATCTGAACTCACAGAAAGTGAGTTTACCAGAGAGAGTTGTAACTTTCACAGATGTCATTTCCTACAAAGCAGGGCAGTAGATCTAGCCTCATAATCATTCCCATTGACTTTAATGCACACACACACCTCCATTCTGATTGGTGGAAGTCACTTAGGAGGAGGAACAACACTCTGTCTGTTCTGTGAGGCAGAGAGAAGGCTGTCTGTAAGATGTAAACAGACAGAAAATCATGAAAATGTTTAAGATGAAATATCTTCAGCAAAGAGGCATGTATTTCAAAAATTCTATATGTATTTCAACCTGCCTTCATGAGATCTTTCCATGGATGTGGTCCACATTGTGCTGAATTAACTGTCCCATTAACCTTTAATTAGTCTTTGTTATACTGATAATGTTGTTTTAAAAATGCTTATGAGATAGGGAGAGGTGACGAGAAGAGAATGAGACAGTATAGAAATAAGAAAACTTGGGGAGAGAAGAATAAACAAATGGGAGTGAGAAATGGTGGAAGATTTTTAAAAATGGAGGACAGAAAGAGATCAGAGAAGTGAGGGTAGAAGCAAAAAAAGAGAGGAACAGGAAGAGAGGAAAGAGAGAGAAAGTGACAAAAGGTAGTAAAATGGATGACAGATAGATGGCCAAAGGAAAGGGGAAAAATAAGAAGATGAGAAACATAGGAAAGAGAGAGAGAGCTAGACTAAGTCAAGAGACAGACAGAAGTGGGAGACAAGCAGGGATGGAGGAAGAAATGAGAAAGAGATGCAGGGTATGAGAGAGATAGAGGGTAAAAAAAGATAAGAGGGTATGAATGATAGATATAGATATAGGAAAGTTAAAGACCGGGAACAGAGATACAGGAGTAAGAGATAAAGTAGACAGTGATGAAACAGAGGAGGAGAGACAAAAGAGTTTGAGAGAGATAAAGGAAGGAAATAGATGGGGATCAGAGAGAAAGACAGTGGGAATATGATGAATAGGAGAGAGACACAGAGCGATCAGAGGAGAGATGAGTACCTGATGGGTTTGAGACAGAAAAAAGGGAGACAGAGATTGGGAGGGAGAGAATAGAGAAACCTAACAGGTGATATAGATGGGGAAAAGAGAGACATGGGTGGGACAAGCAGGGGAAGAGAGGGATAGGACAGGAGAGGCTGACAAGCGAAGAAAGACAGATAAGGAGAGATTAGAGGGAATGACACAGGGGAGAGTTTGAGGGGGCAGAAGCAAGAGTACAAGAGTAGAAAAATAGAAAGATTGGTAGAAAATAGCAAGAGTTGAGAAAAAGGCAAGAGGGGGACAAGGGGTGAGACAAGGGGTAACAAGGGGCGATGGGAGACAAGAGGTGAGAGAAGTGGGGAGGGGAAAGACAAGGGAGGGGAAGCGGAGGATAAGAGGGGAGGAGGAGAAAATAGGGGAGGGGAAGACAAGAGGGGAGGGATGACACAAGAGGGGAGGTGTGAGACAAGGGGTGACAAGGGGTGAGGAGACAAGAGTGGAGGGAGGAGACCAGGGATGGGGAGAGGGAAGATAAGAGGGGAGAGGGAGACAAGATAGGAGGAGGAAGAAAAGAGAAGAGGGGGAGATAAGAGTAGAGGGGAGGGGGAGATAAGAGGAGTGGAGAGGGAGAGATAAGAGGAGAGGGGAGGGAGGATACGAGGGGAGGTTAGGGGAAAATACGAGGATGGGGAGGGATAGATAAGAGGAGAGGGGAGGGGGAGATAAAAAGAGAGGGGAGGGGGACGTAAGTGAGGACAGTGGTGGGAGAAGACAAGAGGAGAGGGGGAGACAAGAGGGGAGAGGGAGACAAGTGTAGAGGGTGAGACAAGAGGGGAGAGGGGAGACAAGAGGAAAGTGGAGAGACAAGAGGGGAGGGGGAAGTCAAGATGGGAAGGAGGAGACAATAGAGGAAGAGGAACAAGAAGGGAACAAGAGGGGAGGTGACAAGACAGTAGGGTAATGGGAGACAGGAGGGGCAGGGGGAGACAAGAGGGGAGGGGGAAGATGAGAGGTGGAGGAAGACAAGAAGAGAGGGGGAAGACAAGCGGGGAGGAGGTTGGACCAGGGGGGAGGAAAGAGCAGAGGGAAGACAAAAGAGGAGGTGGAGGCAAGAGGAGAGGGGGAGGCAAGAGGGAAGTGGGAAACAAGAGGGGAAGGGAAGATGATGGGGGGAGAGGCAAGAATGGAGGGAGAGAGGCAAGAGGGAAGGGGGAGACAAGAGGGGATAAAGAACTTAAGAGGGGAAGTGGGAGACAAGAAGAACACGGGTAGAAAAAAGGGGGACAAGGAGGGAGGGGGGGAAGTGACAATAAGGGAAGGAAAAGAGAGGAAAGGCATTGGGGAGGGAAGCTTGGGAACCCTGTCCCCCTCATCAGAAAATCTGGGGGAGGAGGTCTGCCCCTTCCCCCGCCCAATTCCTAGGCCCCTGCTTCTATCCTTTTGTTTCCACTATCACAAACTATGTCAATTATTCTTATCTCTAACTTCTGAATCCACCTTTCTCTAACCTGGATCTAGGATAAATTGAAAGCATTCACATTCCCTACATCAAGGAAATGCCGCTGCATGATGCCCACTGCAGAACTAGCTCTTCGGTGATTACCATACTCACCGTCCAGAAACAGCCCTGAGTAGCAGCATTACTACATCTGTAAGATAGTTAATACTAGGAAATGTGTTGGACTAGACATTGTGAAATCTAAAAAATAACTTAATTTTATAGCTTTTAGAGTGGAATGGTGGAAATGGAATGCATCTAAAACAACATTTCTGAACACTGACTTCCATAAGAAACATGTATAGTTTATTATTTTATTATTATTATTATTATTATTATTACTTTTTATTTATATATTTCTAGCATTATTATGATGACTGCATACCGGGAGCAGGAATACCAGGAGCTGTATGCTGTGTCCCACTGGAGAAGGAATTGGCAACCCACTCCAGTATCGCTGCCATGAAAACCATGGACCATGGACCATGGGCATAAAGATGTGCCTGGTGTATTACGGTCTATGAGTTCACATAGAGTTGGGAATAACTGAAAGCCAAAAATTAACAACAATTCTTTTAGAAGAAAGCATACAAGGTTCTTTCCTGCTATGTCTTTGGAATTGTTGCTTGCAAAACTGTTCTAATTGGTTTTAAAATGTTTTTTTATCATTGACAGCATACTCATGCTCTATTCTTTAACAGGACCGGTGAAATCAATTCAAGAGACATTGAATAAAGATTTACTAAAATAACTAGAACTCACTAGCTCTTGACATATCAGGGAATATTAATCACATGATCCCTTTTCAAGGCAGATCTATCTAATTTATATAAGAGATCAGGCAGAAATGGGTGTCACTTTCCAGAAATATCAGCAGGCAATGCAACTTATGTTCAGGGCATTTCCTTCCTTCCACTACCACTGCTGATTGTCTCTTTCTTAATTTGCTGAATGTAGAACTAATAATTCTGAAAAATGTGTGAAATTGTTTTCTTTCAAAAGACCCAGATCGTAGGTGTGGCAAGCCCACATCACCATGCAGACTATCTCAACCAAACACATCAGTTTTCTAGATTAGAACAATAACACAAGCAAAGAGACTTTAAAAATTATCCATCTTATTAACCTTATAATCATATCAAATGCAGAAGAAGCCTGGCCTCCATTTATTATTCCCATTCGTTTGATAGTACACAGGGAGTGCCATGTAAATATATAATTTCACTTGCTAGTACTTCCATAAAATGGATAACAAACAGCTGATGTAATTGTCTATCTTACACGATTTGTAAGTAGTAAAAATAAGTATAGATCATTTTTAAATATATTGTAAATATAATAGTCTAAAACTCACACTAGAGTGAAGTCTAAATCAACAAGGCAGCTGCTGGTATCTGGTGATGCAGTCTGCTACAAATGCTGGGTATTTTGTGGAATATAGAGAGATAAGGTAGACTAGTAGGGAGATAAAAATAAGAAGGAGCATGAAACCAGCTTATCCATGTTTAAAAATGATCAGGAATTGACTTGAGATATATGCACATTTGATTATTACTTGTCTCCCTGTGTCCATAGTTTATAATATGCAGAGAAATGTTTCACAAAAAAAAGAGGCATGTGTGGCAAATGACTTCCCATTAAGTCTCTTGAGCATGCATTGCATTGCCTGGGTTCTTACAGTGTAATTTCTAAATCCTCTATACTCCATTAAAAAAAACAAAAAAAAACAGATACAATGTAAGAAACATATTGTTTGTTAATTTGACATCTGCTCCTGCATTTGCACAGAAGAAAGCAGTTTAAAACATTAAATGCAAGACTTTCATAGAGGTATCCTGGATGCCTCCAGGGACCAGCAAAGTCATACTTTTTTTAGTAAAAAAATAGCTTTATGACTTTTTCCCTTTCTAATTATGCTCTTTATATGTAAATATGTGTTTTCCCCACACATAAAATGTAACCCAAATAGAACCAAAATATATTACAGGGAGGGTGCCCTCAGTATAGAATATACATAACAAAATAAAAATAAAAAAACATACTTGTGGGAGGACTACCTATTATAACCATTAGTTGAGAACTAGGGTAATTAAAACGTAACTGTTAGTCAAATATTTCATATAATAAAATAACATATTAAGAAGAAGGTTTGAGTATTATATATTCTAAAGTGAATTACTCCCTAGGATATAGACTCTGAGTTGTAAATCAAAGAATAATTTTATAGAATGGTACAATATTGGCCTGCTGTATCTAAATAGTACTAGCAACTTTGATTCCTATTCTGTTAGGAGCTCGCAAATGCCTCTAACCCATAATTTTGGCTGCTGGTGTTTATTTCTCTAAATATTTAGATGGATTCTATTGACATAAGATTGCAATTTACCTCCTTAAGCCTAAACTCATAAACCCTGACATTTTAAGTACGATTTCAAGGGGCGTGATAATGTGATCTAACAATATTTAAGCAAGCCCGTAATTTACTTCTTAGACACACATAATAGTAAATGAGACATCATCATGACCTCAGTAAAACATGGAAATTACACATAATCTGCAATCGGAGGCTACAAATTAATTCGTGCCAATCACATATAATAGTTGTCAAACTACGAAACGTTGTCACGCTTTGCGAGCTCGCAAGAACTGAGTCCCTGGCAAAGCAAGAGAAGCAGTTTGGTCCCCAAATGCGAACCCTCACAAAGCGAGGGGCCGCATTTGCGGAAGGTGGAGGGTTTACGGCACATGAGTTGCAACCAGCACAACCCCACACAACTCTAAACTCACAGCACTTAGTCCTACAGCTCTCCAAATGACCCCGCACACCTCTAAACTCACAGCACTTAGTCCTCTCCTTCTCCTCCTCCTCTCGCTCCCCTGTGTCTCGCAAAACACTAAAAACACACTAATAAACCCAATAATGACAAAAAAACACTCACCCACAGCACGGGGGGACAGCCAGGACATTTGGAAGTGAGGTTACAAGCAAATTTAACCCCAAATTCCATCATTTCGGCACTCTAAAAACGGATAAGCAAGGAAACAAAAGGCCGCCGAAAAAAATGAAAATGCCCCGCCCAGCCACGTACAACTTGCCCTTGAAGGGATCCGAGAAAAGCTCAGAAACACGCATTAACCCCATGGGATCCAAGAAAAGCTCGGAAACCTGCATTAATCTTACATTAACCCTCGCAGTGAAGGTCCCCGCTGCAATCAAAATTCAAAATTCCCGCCTAACTGGTCCTTAAAGGATACAATACACGGCCCCATAAGCACTTCATTAACCCCTCACTCTTGGGGGTCAATACAGACCCCCATAAGCACTTAATTAACCCTGTCATGCATGGGGGTCAATACAGACCCCCATAAGCACTTAATTAACCCTGTTACTTATGGGGTGTCAATACAGACTCCAATAAGCCAATAAATAACCCTGTCGCTCATGGGGGTCAATACACACTCCCATAAGCACTTAATTAACCCCGTCACTCATGGGGGTAAATATAGACCCCATAAGCCCCTAATTAGCTCTTTCATTCATCAGGGTTAATACAGATCCCCTTAGGCACTTAATTAACCCGGTCACCCATGGGAGTCAATACAGACCCCCATGAACCCATAATTAACCCTGTCACTCATGGGGGTCAATACAGACCCCCATAAGTACTTAATTAACCCAGTCACTCATGGGGGTCAATACAGACCCCCATAAGCCAATAAATAACCCTCTCACTCATGGGGGTCAATACAGACTCCCATAAGTACTTAATTAACCTGTCACTCATGAGGGTCAATACAGACACCCATAAACTCCTATTTAACCCTGTCACTAATGGGGGTCAATACAGACCCCCATAAGCCAATAAATAAACCTGTCACTCATGGGGTTCAATACAGACCCTCATAAGCCTCTATTTAACCCCATCAGTCCCATAAGGGTATATTATGACCCTTATGGCGCAGTTACAAACCTAACATTAACCACATAAGTGCCATGACGGTCCTCAAGACACTAAGTACAAACACTACACTGCACTATACCCCCCAATAAACGATTAAATCTAAACTAACCCTGCTCTACACAACCTATTAACACCTACACTACCTACCTAGGTAGGTAGTGTAGGTGTTAATAGGTTAGTGTAGGGGGGTGTTAGTTTAGATTTAATGGTTTATTGGGGTGAGTTTAGTGCAGTGTAGTGTTTGTACTTCGTGTCTTGAGGGTGCTGGAAAACCCTCATAGCACTTAAGGGGTAATGTTAGACTTCTAACTGTCCTATGAGGGAATTAAATACCTTTATGGGACTAATGGGGTTAAATAGAGGCTTATGAGGGTCTGTATAGACCCCCATAAGAGACCGGGTTAAAATGGTGTAGTGCTTACACTTTGTGTCATGAGGGTCTTGGATGACCCTCATGGCACTTATAGTGTTATTACATTTGTTCATTAGTGTGTTATAGGGGTCTATATAGTTGAGGCACACAGTACACTCACATTGTGTGACAAACAGCATTTCAACACTTTCTTTTATTGCCCGTCATTTTTGATGGGAAAGTCGCTTGTAAGCAATATTAGACAATCATCCTCACAATCAAGCACTTTAGTAATCTATAAAATGCAGTAGATAATCTCTTTTGACCCATGTTGGTTTCATGATATTTATTAGTCCCTTTAGTCCGGTATCGATATTACTCAGAAATAATATTTAAAAATAATATTTTGTAATTGTATATTTGGACTTGAGACTGTTCTGCAATTAATTCTAATTTATTTCCATGCCTTCCCATGCTTTTAAAGTACAGTATTGTGAGTTTAATTGCTGCTACAGCTGTAATAAGTGTTTGAGAAATCAATTGCAAGTCCAATTTAGTATTTGTATTATTTTTGACAGAAACAAGATACTTTTTTTCAGTTGCGGGTAAGACTTAATTTGCTAGCTAGAGCTATGGGTCTAAAAGAGTGTTGACTTTCCTACTTGAAGATTATATTTTCTCACCAGTAAGGGTCAGCCAACACATTAGAGTCTTTCACCTCAGATTCCCCCCTCTACCACTAAAAAACAATCATTCTAACTTGCACTTACTTCCTGACTGTTGCTATTCCTCATCTGTAACTCTACCCCAGGTTTCTGCCCTTTCATTCCCTTTAGATTGTAAGTAGCGAGTTTCTAGTCGTGTATGGGGTTTTGGAAAAAAACACTTTCTGCAAAGATTATAAGCTCAAAACAGGGCCCTTCAATTTCTAAATTTGTTAATATTGTATTTCCTTGTTCTTATCTCCTGTACAGTGCTATGGAATATGTTGCGATACAAATAAAAGTTAATAATATTAATAATAATAATAATAATTATAATATGATGGATTGCTCTTACAATGTATCTATTTCCACTGTATACTAGTTACTAATTGGTAATTCATCCTGTAACTATGCTTTGGTGAACAGTAAAAAAAATCCCATCAATTAAAGGGACTTGATATAGACGTACATTGCATAGCTTCTGTAAGAACTCCCCTAAAGCTGACTCGTAGCTACAGGAGTTTTTACTAGCAAATTTGTAGACCTATCAAATGTATCCCACACAAAAATGTATAGAATTACTGTATGATTTGTATGCAAAAAATAGCTTTTAAGCACTTCTTAATAAAGTAAATTACATAAAAGTAAATAGATAAATTGGTATATTATATTCCTAGTCTGACATCAGATGCCAACTAGGCAGCAACACAGACAGACATCAATTATCTGCTACTAGTAGCTTGATAATGCTTTATGAAATTGCAGTTTTGTTTCGAATTAGTTACCAAAATGTTGAGAAATTCTGCCACTTAAAGGGCCAGTTCATTCAGTACAACTTGGAGCACACCACTAAAAACTTCTCATAATGCCATGTTAAAATACTTTTTGCATTTTTGGAATACATTATTTTTTCACAGAGACGTTTATAAATTAAATCTCTGTTTTCATGAGACTCTGACAGACCCACAGACAAAGCCACAACAGCAGCTGTGTGCAGAAAGCTTAAGCAGAAAGGGAGTTAACCCTTCACAAATTCATCTGTGCAGGGAAAGGATTGCTGGATTCAGCTCAAAATGACAGTTTGGGGGTTAAAATCTCCTGCTGCATTCCTGAAGTTCAGAGAAAAAACATAAATCTTTGTGCTCCTAAAGTCTAGACAAGCCGGTGTTGGCATGTGTTGTTAATCAAGGAACAGCCAGCAGTGTGTTTTGAAACGACCTAAGACGGTAGATTTTTAGCTGTTATTAGTGTAATAAAAAAAAAAGCATTAGATAATTTTAACATAGAACATCTTGTGCTCTCTCACACCATGAAGAGTACTTATAGAGCATCATTCAATTTAGCAATTGTAAGTTACAGTAGCCTGTCATTGAGGCCGTAAGATATTTTGCTATTCAATTTGCGGGTTTTTTTGGCGAACTGCAAATGGACTACGTGTTACAGGCTTGAAATCCTTGCGGTTGTTAAAACTGGAACTTACAGCCCATCAAAGCTTTTGATCTTTCACGTCCACAAGAGTTATGCTCACTAAAATCACAAATCTCTATTCAATTGCTAAAATCCCTCAAGACCACAAATGCAGTCAATCCTGCAAATGGCAAATGTTGGCGAAAATATTATGGGTTTCAAATAGGAGCTGCAAAGGGTTTCCAGACTAGTTTATAACACTGCAAAAGACACAAATGGACTTTAAAATATGGGAAAAGCAATGGAAGTCATTAGAATTACTTGCACAACAATTCCCAATTATCAAATAGCTACAAAACTTTTTTTTTTCATATGTTGTAATGGTCATGCATATGCTAGTATGAAAAGTCATGCTGCAAGATGCTGCTTTTCCACAAGGTTTGCAGGCCAAAGATAATGGAGTGGGTTGCCAGTTCCTTCTCCAGTGGACTGTGATTTGTCTGACCTGTCTGCTATAAACCTGCCCACCTACAGTGGCCCTACATGGTATAGCTCACAGCTTCATTGTGGTACACAAGCCCTTTCACCACCATTAGTTAGCAAATTACTCTAACCCATCAGGAAGGGCCGCAAAAACACGTGGAGGCTGTGAAGAGGCATGTGGATCAACATGCAACTCACCTCCATTAGGGATAATCTCCACTACGCCCATCCTGAAAAGTCCCACACCATTGCTGGTGGCTATGTGCTAAGATATATACCAATTATCATTTGGTGACATCCCATTAAGTGTTTTGCTATCAATCAATTGATATTATTACCTGTCATATTGTTATCAGGCCTTCTGGGGAATGTTGCTATTCCACAGTTTCACAAATTGGACTTTGCATGTGTATTAACCCTTTATTTTTATATATAATATATATATTATTATATGATATCTTATGAACCACTTATGAAGATTTCAAAACAGATCACACCAAGGAAGATAGAACAGTTTTTGCATCATCTAGACAGATCTAAGCAGAGAACATTATTGGCAATCATGAATATGAATTTATTCTACCTAAAAATCAGACCTTCTATAGTCTAAAAATAATTCAAAACACTCCAATAACAGGTAGACCAATTGTGTGAGGAAATGATAACCTAGCACAAAATGCTAGTCTCTTTATTGACAAACTACAGACACTTTAAGACATTTGGATGGTATTCCATCTAAATCCTTCTTGGCAAGTATTGATGTGGAAATGCTATACAGCCGCATACTACATTCAGCAGATCTTCATGCTACAAAATATATATTTTTTAACTACGTTCAGGTACTTTTGAAAAATTTAATATATTTTTGTTGACATTAGAATTTATTCTAACAAAAAATATTTTATATTTGAAAGAAAATCATATCACCAAATTAAGAGTACAGCAATAGGTATACATAAGTAAACCTTTTTTTAGGTTGGTGAGATTTGAGAAATAAAAGATTCTCTCACACCCAAAGCATCTATTAGCTATAAAAAGGAAATAATTTAAGAGGTTATTTGATTCATAGCTATCACAAACTGCAATGGATCTTATAGATGTGGTCATTGCAAAATATGCTAATTGGTCAGTCCTATTAATGGAGAGCACTCCACAATCAATATTTTCAGTTGTAGTACAGAAAGTGTTATTTGTGTAATTACATGCATTTGTAATAAAATCTACGTAGGCAAAACAGTCCGACAGTTTGGAAGAAAACTTTTGCAACATATTTAAGCCATAAAAAAATACTACAATACCCTGGCACATCCATTTTTATAACAAAACAAATACAAAATATCTAACTTTCTGTGCAATAGAAGGGGCAAATTTAGATCCAAGTAAAAAAGCTTTCAATAACATAATCCTTAAAAAGAAATGCAGCTGGATTCACCACCTGCATGCTCAAGTACCTCATGTGTTAAATATTAAATACCTAGAGGGGAAAGCAATTTAAAACATTTTGTTGAAAGGTCATTCATTGCACATAATTTTGGATTGTATAAAGTGATGATTAAGCTATATTAAATATCATATATTGCTTCTTAAGAAAAAATGCTTTAGCCCTCAGATAAAATAATAATAATAATGTAATTTATATTGGCTTGAAATACTGTGCAATTACCTTATGAAAATAGGATGTATGTAAAATGTATTACTGTATGAAATGTATACTCTTTTTGAAGTAATGTACAGTCACTTAAAAAGATGTATGAAAAGTAAATATGCAATGATAAAAAATATAGTGTTCAGGTATAAAAGAGTCTTGATATTATTATTGAAACCAGCATGGAATATATCAGTAATGCACATGTACAATAAGACATATGGTATATTCATATAATGGTTTATCAGAGAAAATAGACTTATGTTTTGTTAATAAAAAGTCCAACAGTATGTATATATGTGGCACATCAAGAAGAAGTACAACCTTATTTGACAAAGCCACATTACACAGCAAAACAGAAAGTTATGAATGTCCCAAGTATTCATCAACCCAAAACAAGCAAAAATATGCAACTTGTAACCTAGATTACCATGGAAAATAATTATCAAAGATAAAACAGGGGCAGAGCTAGATTTGGGGCACAAATATTTGTTGAGGCCTTCCAGTGAGGAAGGCATCAGTGAGGAGGTACCCCCTCTGCTATCATAGTGCCCAATGGGTGTAGGAACTGGGGGGACGAGGGGGACCAATCCCCTCAGATTTTTCACAGTGTGTGTTTATGTATAGATAAACCAGTTCCCCTCTCTATCCAGAACATATAGAGATTTTTTAAACTAGCGTTGTTGTTATTGTTGTTATGTGTAATTTATGGAAAATAGAAATATTATATTATTAATGTTCCTATCCCCATACAATTTGTTTGATAAAACTTTCAAGTAAAACAGTATCACATATTATAATTGTCCAACTACGATTCGTAGTCACGCTGTTTGCGTAGTGCGTACGACTTAGCGCTGAGCGCCGCAGGTGCTCATCGCCCGGCGAGCCTCGCGTAGCTAGGTGAGCCGTTAAACCATAGCACTTAGGCAATGAGCGCCGCATAGCATAGCAATTAGGCAATGAGAGGCAATGAGCGCCAAAGGCGCTCATTGCTGGTGAGCCTCCCGTAGCGAGGCGAGCCGTTAAACACGTCACACGCACGACTTAGAAAAAAACCCACCTCGGAAACCAACCTTAACAAACACCCACCCGCACTAAAAATACGACTATAACGGCCGACCCGCGCGCAATTAAAACAGTGAAAACACACCAAATACTCACACAAACTACATAAAAAGCTTACCCATAGCAAGGGGGGCACCCTCTAATAGTGAAGTTACACCTCCATTTAAGTCCAAATTCCCGAGTTCAGACACACGAAAATCCCTTAAGCAAGCGAAAACATGGCCGCCCAAAAAAATGAAAACACGGCTCACAGCCCAGCCACGTACAAATTACACAAGAAGGGATCCGAGATAAGGTCGGAGCCCTGCATTAACCCCACATTAACCATCGCAATGGGGGTCCCGATTGCAAGTGATCGCGGACCCCCGCTGCACTCAAAATTCAAAGATCCCACGTTACAGGTCCTTAAAGGACCGTAAAGGTCCTTAAATGACCTGTTGTAAAAGAAAAAATATATACACTGTCACCCTGTCAATCATGGGGGTCAATACAGACCCCCATAAACCCCTCATTCGCTCTGTCACTCACAGGTTTCAATATAGACCCCCATAAGCCCTTCATTAACCCTGTCACTCATGGGGTTTAATACAGACATCCATAAGCCCTTCATTAAGCCAGTCACTCATGGGGGTCAATACAGACCCTCATAAGCCCTTCATTAACCCTGTCACTCATGGGGGTCAATATAGACCCTCATAAGCCCTTTATTAAGTCTGTCACTCATGGGGGTCAATACAGAGCCCCATAAGCCTCTATTTAATCCCATCAGTCCCATATGGGTATATTAAGACCATTATGGGCCTGTTACAACACTACATTAAACACATAAGTGCCATGATGGTCCTCAAGGACCATCATGACACTAAGTATAAACACTACACTGCACTATACCCCCCAATAAAACATTACATATCAACTAAACACACTCTACACTAACCTATTAACACCTACACTACCTACCCCCTAATAACCCCCACCACTCTAATTACAGAAAATAAAAAAGCCTAAAGTAACAGAAAAAAAAAATGACACACCTGAAAAGGAAATACATATAATACAATACAATACAATTACACACAATACAATACGAATACAATACAATGCAATACAATTACATACAATACAATACAATACACCGCTATCTAATATACATCACACAATCTATCTAAATACATACCATAATCTAATATACATGCTATCTATATAATAATACATCCCCAATCTATCTAAATAAATACCACAATCTATCTACGATACATCCTATGCTACCTATATAAAACGCATACCCCTAGCTAACATACAATAAATGCTATCTATATATAAACTAATCTAATTCTAAGCTAAAATAAAATAATTTAGACCACTTACCTTTGCAGATGTCCATTGAGATGAGCCACCTACAAAAAAAAAAAAAATAGTGCAACACGTTTACTGTACATAAATAAACATTCTATACATTCTAAATATTCTACTCACCTTTCCGCCATGTCCCGTCCTTTTTCTTTTAATCCTTCTCCGGCGCGGCACCTGTTAAAAAAAACATAACATTAATACACATACATCAAAATAAAATAAACATAATCTACATTCTACTTACCTCCCCACGATGTCTCTGGCCTCCTCCAGATCCTCTTCTGCCACGCCCTGTAAAAAAAATAAAAAATACTTACATCCGCACTCCCGGACATCTCCGACGCTAATGAGGCTCCCGGAGACTTTTCCGGAAGAAAATAAGCAATGGCGTCTTCTGATTGGTTGAAAACGCTGTCTATCAAATTCACCCAATCAGGAGGCGCCAATGTGTGAACCAATCACAAAGGGATACACCCTAAAATCCCACTCTGATTGGATAATGCACCTGTCAATCTTTATTTAAACCAATCACAAGGCGCAGATGCCTTCAGCTAATCACAATGGAATACACCCCCACAGGGTGATTGGTTGGAGCCTCTGCGCATTCTGATTGGTTGCACTGACAATAGCCAATCACAATGGAATACACCCTCACGTACTGATTAGTGAAGGATTTGCGCATTCTCATTGGCTACTGTTAATATCAATCAATATTACAGCCAATAGGAAGGCGCAGATGTCTTCACTAATCAGTACATGGGGGTATATTCCATTGTGATTGGCTGATGGCAATAAAGCCTTAGGATTGGTTCAAATAAAGATTGACAGGTGTGTTATCCAATCAGCTTTGTATTTCGGGGTGTATCCTTTTTTCATTGGTTCACAATTGCGGTCTACTCCTTGGCTGAATTTGATAGACAGCCTTTTCAGCCAATCAGAAGCCGCCATTGCCAATTTTATTCGTTATTCGTTTATTGTATATTAGATAGATAGATAGGGGGATGTATTATTAGATAGTATTGTATATTAGATAGATGTATATTACATTATATAGTGGGATGTATATTACATAGTGGCATGTATATTAGATAGTGGCATGTATATTAGATAGTGGCATATATATTAGTTAGGGGTTTATTGTATTTAATTGTATTGTATTGTATTGTATTGTATTTAATTGTATTGGATTTTATGTAATTGTATTGGATTTTATTTAATTGTATTGGATTGTATGTATTATATGTATGTATTGTATTGTATGTATTATATGTATTTCCTTTTCAGGTGTGTAATTAAAAAAAAATTGTAGTGGGGGGGTTGTAATGTTTTTTTTTTTTTTTCTGTAATGTTCCTTTTTTTATTTTTTGTGACGCAGGTTTTTTTTGTTTTTCTGTAATGTACATTTTTTATTTGTAGTTCTGTAGTTTTTTCCTTATCAAATCAAGGGCATTTTGTTATTCAATGTTACATACAGTGCAGAGCACACTTGACCCCCATCCTTAAATGAACACAGCACAAATGCATTGAAAGTGTTGAAAAACTCTCAGAGATGTAAACTATTTGTAGATATGCACTATAAAATAGCATTACAAATTTTACAAGTATTATCCAAAAATTCACCCAATTGTTCTCTGGACAGACTTTGGACCTCATTTCATTTAGATCTGCAGGAATATACTCATCCCACCACTAGGTCCAGGCCACTCCCCTTCTGTCCCTGATCTGTCCCGTCCCTCTTCCTCTTCTCCACTGCTCCCACTTCTGGGTCTCTCAGACCTTCCACTGCTCCCACTTCTCTTCATCTCCCCTTTTCCTGTCTTCCCTCCTCTCACTGCTCTTCTCCCTCTCTCTGCACCTCTCTCCCTCAATCCCTTCCTCTCTCCACCCTCCCTCTTTCTGCTCCTTTCCCTGCACCCTCTCTCCTCTTCACTCCTTCCCTCCTCTTTCCTCCTCTCCTCACCCAAGCCCTGTAGTATACATAAGATTTTTTTCAGACATGGAATTGCGTGCAAAAGGGATGTAAAACTACTCTGCACTGCTACCATTGAGATGGATATGTAGTTTGCACAAAAAAAAGCTTTCACAGTTGCCAGAGTGATTTTGCACATCTACATTTCCGATTAGCATAAGTCCATTTGTCTTTTTTTTAACATTTATAGAAAAAGAAACAATGTAAAGAAAGTAATCACTCAAGCTTTTAATCAAAACAATACAAACAGAAAATATTGCACAATATATGAAATAGTCTCCTTGATATTAAAATATGCACAACCTATCGTAATATATTTAAAACATTTTGTCATGAATTGATGTGTGAGAGAAAAATACTATGAGCCTCATTCAATTCAGCAATTTTAAGTTACAAGTTGTTACAACCATAACTTACACCCCATCTTAGCCTTTGATCTTTCATGTCCGCAAGAGTTACAATCACAAATCGCTATTCAATTGCTACAATTCCTCAAGCCCGCAAATGTTTTCACCCCCTTAAACGGCAAATGGAGAAGAAAATCCTATGGGTACTAGAGAGGATCCACAAAGCACTGTAAAAGCATGTAAAAAATCAATACTGCACTGTAAATGATGGGGAAAGCAATGAAACAACAGTCTCAAGCTCGCAAATCAAAAGTTATTTTATTTTATGTTTTATTTCGGGGGTTATGGAGAGATCAATGAGTTAATACATATCAGGCCACCCACATGGACTAGAACTGTATTGGCATTAATTTTTATTATTTTGTACTTTGCGGTTTTGCGAGTCTGATGGCATATAGGACCTCTAAACACTAAGGCCCTCATTCAATTGCTATTTTGGCCAATTGAATAGGGGTCTAAATAAGCACATAACATATTTTTTTAAGTAAGTTTTTACTTAGTAAGGATCTATCTAAAAGAAAGGTTTTCACTAACTAAAAACTTTTAAAAAAAATATATGTTATGTGCTTATTTAGAGCACTATTCAATTGGCCAAATCGCAATTGAATTAGGGCCTAATTGATTGACATGCAACCTCCATGTTTTACTGACGTAATGATGATGGTCTCATTTTCTATTGGCTGTTTCTAAATGGGTAGTTACAGCCTTGCTTAATTTATCATGTTTCCGCCCTGAAATGCTACGTACAAGTGCATGGTTAAAGGTTTCAGCTTTCGTCCTGTTACTTGCTGGCTTGTTCAATTGAATAGCACAGGAATTGTAGCAGACTGCGAGCCCGCAGCAATCCTACAGACATAAAGCCTGCATACTGCGAGATGTGGGCTTCTAATTGAATGGGGCTCTATATGAATTGCATGAAGTAAATGCATAGTGAATGTTCTTAAAAGAGCAAAATTATTAAAAATAAAACTTATCTCTAAAGGAAGCCTAAATGTGGATTTTTTCAACTGTGCTTTGGCACATGATGGGCAATATTAAGGCCAGGTGAATAAAGATCAAAGTAAAAATACATTTCTTCCTTTAAGGTTATAAATACTATCATGGCATAAATCCGCTGCACTAACATATTCCCTATCCTGTTGCAACGAGATTTACTTTATATTGATCCAGGTCACATAGGGACCAACTCCACAGTCAGTTTCACTATAGATCCAGCTGTTCAGTATTCACAATTTCCACTAGTTGATGTTATCCAAGTGCCTGATGTAAATATTTAATAAACAACTCTGCACTTTAAAGCCAGGTTTTCAAGCTGTTAATTATCACTCTCAAAATAGCCTACATGTTTTTTTTATAAAGCAGTTCGTTCAGACATCTGTGATCTATTAGTCTATATACTCTCAAAAGTAATTAACACTTTACATATGGCAATCACAAATTACATAAAGGGGACATATATTTATCTGTTATGAATCCAAAACCAATGTTACTCCTTTAGTTGAATTTATGAGTACCCATAGGGAGGATAACTTACATCTTATAAAATGATGCACATATATGCTACATATGCATATGTATATATCCTACAGCTCATATTAAACCAAATGGACATTCACTTATGTGCTCTTTAGATCTTTTATATATATTTTACAAAATTACAAGTGATTTTTCCTTCCCAAGATTCATAACTTTACAATTATTTATATTAAATCTCATATGCCATTTACATGTTCATATCTCTAATTGATCCTCCTAGAGAGACTCAGCCCAGTGCTCTAAAAACCCAAATGCCTCCTTAGTGCACCACTTTTTTAACCAGGCATTAATCTCACTTAGCTTCTTCTGACTCCTTGGGCTAGCACATGGCACTGGTAGTATCACAGAAAATACTACCTTGGTGGTCCTTGCCATAAGCTTATTTTTACTTTTTTTGATTTTAGGTACAAGTCAGGTCAATGAAGTATCTTCTGCATCTGCAAGTAGTGCTACAAAATAATGTAAGTGAAATATATACACCGTAGCCATTCCATTAATGACATACCCTCAGCAGAATGATCTCACACGCCATTAATTAAATCATATATAATGTTTTAGAACACATGGCTATTGTTCATTTTAGTTTATACCAATGCAGATATGGTAGGGGACTTGCAAAGTCTGACAATGGCATGCTAGTCAAAGCCAGCATTAATACATGTGTTAGTTAATCCGCATTACAACAGATACCTTTGCCTGATATAAGTAACAGACATTATGGCTGCTGACCTTTGTGTTCTCTCTGCATTAATGGGTTTGTGTTAAAACATCAAGATGTCATAACAATTAGTTATAATCTGCTAACACCTGTATACCAGATTAAATTGATATCAATGTGGCTAAACAATCACATATATAGTTGTGAGCATACGAGCCGTACTCATGCTTGCGGGCGAAGCGAGGGACGCAGTTCCCCGCAAATGCGGATCCTCACAAAGCGAGGGGCCGATTTGCGGTGGTGGAGCATCCCACTTCAGCTGTGTTTGTCCGCAAATGCGGACCCTCGTGAAGCGAGGGGCCGCATTTGCGGTGGTGGAAGATCCAACGTCGGCTGTGTTGTTACACACACGCACGACTTAGAAAAAAACCTCAAAGGCGACTCACACGTCGTTAACACACGCACGCACAACTTAGAAAAAAATCAACTGCATCGTACACGTAAAGACCAAATGCGTCCGGCACCTCGAAAAGTTAATTTACACGTCCATTTAAGTCCAAAAAAATAAGTGAGAGAAAAAATGAAAACGAGGCTTTAGACGTAACTATAATACATTGTCTCGCAAAACTGAAACACATACTATGCGGCACGTACTACACTGATATTAACCATCATTTTGAAAACTAATACGCAAAAATTGGCGGATGGAACGCAAATTGTAAGCTGAAACGCAAATAGCGCATGCGTATTGCGTTCTAACGGTCTGAGGCACTTGAAAGTTTATAAATACTGCCCACTTTCCAGAAAATTCTACATTTCTACTCAGGTGATGAACGGAGTGACTGGATAGTTAACTGCTGCTGTTACTTGAGAAGAGAATTGTTTCCTAATTTCCTACTTTACATTGTGCAAATTACAACTGAGAGGTAAGCTATAATATATTACATTTTATTATCAAGACAGGACAAAAAAAACAACTTTAACTATGAAAATGTGATTCATGTATAGTGACATGTGACAAGCACATTTATGTGTGTAGCCCATACAACAAACTAATCTGAACCCAAACTAATTAAACAAGTATATTTAAATCACATAAAAAAAACAACTTTAACTATGAAAATGTTATTCGTGTATAGTGATATGTGACACTCACATATATACATCAATATGTAACCTAAAGCTGAATCTTTCCCCTTTTTTTACTATTCAGACTCTGCATCAACAGCATCACTCAAGAATTTGCACCGTGCATTGTGAACCAGAATCCCTTTTAAAGAACACAAAGAAAGAAGAAGAGGTAAGATAGAAAAATACATTACATGCTGAAAAAGACCATGCTTTGCTAAATCAAAAAGAAGAAATATACAATTAACCATTTCACTTGCTTTTTCAAACAGACACTACAAGAAGACCGGCGGATTAAGATTGGCAGGAGGGGACCCTCTGTCATTCGGACAAGAACAACACTTCAATCAAGGTAAAGTATAACAAGTAGAAAAAATAAAGGAACTATATATGTTTAATGGCCGCCAATATAACAAATGCAGAAACCAAAAGGTAGTGAACACAAACAAAGGATAATGCTAAAAACATTGCCATAATATCCAAAATAGAAAAAAAAACATTCTTTTTCACTGTAGAAAAACATTTAACCTTCATAAAAAAGACTAATTAAGCAAATCAAGTATGCAACATATGGTAGACACAAAAGAGGATTGTACCAAAAATCACACAAACACATAGCAAAGTAAATTAATATTCTTCTTTACTGTTTAAGAACCTATAAGCCTTACAAAGAAGCCTAAATTAACATGCCAACAGTGGTGGACACAAAACAGGATAATGCTAAAAACATTGCAATAATATCCTGAATAGCAAAAACATTTATTTTCACTGTAAAAAAACATTTAACCTTCATAAAAAAGACTAATTAAGCAAATAAAGTATGCAACATATGGTAGACACAAAATAGGATTGTACCAAAAATCACACAAACACATAGCAAAGTAAATTAATATACTTCTTTACTGTTTAAGAAGCTGTAAGCCTTACAAAGAAGCTGAAATTAGCATACTAAAAGTTTTGGACACAAAACAGGATAATGCTAAAAACATTGACATCATATCAAAAATAAGAAAAAAAAAATAATTATAGTATAAAAAAAGGATAACTGAAACATAGAAATACAATTAAAGTTTTTTTAAAAGGTTGCACAAAAAACAGTATAGCTGACAAATTCACCATAACAGATACAATAGAACAAAATAATGAAATATGCTATTCATTACAAATACATTCAAATGAAATAACATTTTCATTTTTCTTTTACAACAGACACTGTGTGAAGACCATCAGACGAAGACTTTCAACAGAGGACCAAAAAAGATTCTGCTTGAAATCACACTTCAACCAAGGTACAGTATAACAAGTAAAAAAATAGAAAACTAAATAAACATGTTTGCTCTGCATCCATGTCAACAGAAAAAAAAAAAAAGAATAACAACCACTATCTATAACTTTTACCAAACTATAACTGACACATTTCTCATCTACCTCTTATTTGTCTTTTATGGACAATAATGTTTAACAGTAAATCCAAACTTCAATTTAACCAGAAAAAAATAAAAATAGCTTAGTCCACAAAAGGCTCAAAACACAGACTCAATAAAATTTGTCATTCTAAATTACCAGTCCTAATGTACAATATTAAGTATAAAACCTAACCACACACATAAATTAGAATAGGACTACAAATAGTACTAACACCAAAAAAACAATAGAAACATTTTCAGAACCCCAACATAAAAGCCTTTAAAGAAAATATAAAAATACTATTAGAACAATCGCCTGTACAATAAATTACAAAGACTAATTTCTGCCCTCTACTATCCCTATAAGCCAAAAGTACAACAACAAAAAATTAACAAACCAAAAAAATACACCTACTATATCTACAAGAAGCTATAGTGTAATTACCTTGAGTGTGCTATGCATGTAAGGCAAAAAATACAACCTACGACAGAAAGTAAAATGAAAAAAGTAAAAAACACCTATTTAACAATACGAAGAAAGTACTGCTACAATCAACTAGAATCACATAGAAACAAACTGTTGCAAATATTTTTTTTTTTAAACAAACTTAACATCTCAAAATAAACTAATGATACATTATTTTTTTTTTACAGATTAACATGGCTGATAACGAGAGTAAAAAAGAAAAGATAAGACGGCAAGCTAGAGAATGACGACAGAGAGCAGACAGCCAGCAGACACCAGAGAAGAAGGAAAATCAACGAGAAAAAGAATGCAAAAGAATTGCAACCAAAAGACTATCACCTTTTAAAATTAAAGATACACCAAAAAAAGCTACTAACCAAACAAAGCATTTAGAAGTTGTTCCTGAAACATCAGATGACATTTTACCTGAAAAAAAAAGAGATACCAAAAAAAGCCACCAAAAAAACAAAGCATTTAGAACCTGCTCCGAAAACATTACATGACATTTTACCTAAACCAAGAAAAGATATACACAACCAAGAAAAGCCACACAAAAAACAAAGTATTTAGAACCTGTTGTTGAAACATCACATGACATTTCACCTGATGAATTTGTAAGTCAAACTGCTATATGCTTTGCAAATTGTCCTTTACTCAAGTCTTTAGCAGTAGAGGTTCATAGTTGTGGGGACATGAATACTCAATGTCAGTTTTGTGAGGCTTATTATTTTAAACAGGAGAGACCCAGAGATGGCCAATTTATTTGTTGCTGTCAAAAAGGCAAGTTCAAACTTCCACAAAGAAAATAATTTCCAATCTATTTACAAAACATTATGACTGAACCTACTTTTCCAAACTACAAACATTTTAAGACAAACATAAGATCCTACAATAGTGCCATATCCTTTGCATCTATGGGTACCAGGACATGGTCCTTACTGTTTTAAAGTCCAAGGACAAATTTATCATCGTACTTCCCATTTATATCCAGAGGAAGGACAGCAAAGAAAATTAGCTCAACTATATGTCCTAGATACAATGGAAGCTGTTGACCAACGTATGCAGCTGGCAGAAAATAAAAAATACTTACCCACTGTTTTTATAGAGCTAGATAACATTATGGACAATAACCCCTACACTAAAGCTTATAAAAAATTGGCAGAAGTAGAAAATGAACAACAACTTCATGCACAAAGACATCAATTACCAATGCCAAAGGTCAATATGGTGCTTAAAAGAGACAGACATACTGATAAATGTCGTTATAACTTGCCAACATCAAATGAGGTTGCAATGGTGTTTCAAAATGATGAAGAAGAACCACCATTTCAAAAAGACATTAGAATATATCCCAGAAATGAGGAGCAACCATTCATTAATATGAGTATCTTAAGTCCAAATTTAGATCCAATGACATATCCCATTTTTTTCTCACACGGAGAGGCAGGTTGGCAACCAAAATTAACACTTCCCAATTACCCAAATGCTAAAGCCAGAATCCGAAATAATGTTTCTATGCTTGAATTTAAAGTAGCTCAAATTGAAATACATTTAATCCAATTTTATGTGGTGGAAAACTAACACAACAATGGATTATTGATTCCTATTTGCAAGTTGGGGCCAATAATTTAAACTTTATAAAATATCAACAAGATAAACTACGTGTAGAACAATATTCTGGACTAATGGACTATGTTGCTGAGGTGGCTACAAGCTGAGACATGATAGCTGGCAAAGCCATAATTTTACCATCTTCCTTTCAAGGATCTCCTCGAAATATGAGAAAAAGATACAATGATGCTATGGCTATTGTCACCAAATTTGGCAAACCCGATTTATTTCTTACATTTACATGTAATCCCCAATGGCCAGAAATTAAACAAAATTTACTTCTTGGCCAAACTGCTTCCGATAGACCAGATTTAGTAGCCAGAGTTTTTAAGATTAAATTAAATGAATTAATACGTGACATCACTATAAGTCACTTATTTGGCAAATGTCTTGCTTATGTATATACCATTGAATTTTAAAAAAGAGGCCTTCCATGTGCAAATCTTCTCATAATACTTCAAGAAAAAGATAAATTTGATACTTCTGACAAAGTGGATGCAGTCATTGTTGCTGAACTACCAGATCCAGAACTATATGGTAGACTATATGAGATTGTTACTCATCGCATGATTCATGGACCCTGTGGTGAGCTTAATCCACAATCACCATGAATGGAAAAAAATAAATGTTCCAAAGATTTTCCAAAAGATTATAGAGACAAAACCTATGCCAATTGTGATGACTATCCACTTTATAAAAGAAGAGAAGGAGATAGTGCCATTATTCGTGGCAAAAAAGTGGCCAATAGATATGTAGTACCCTACAATCCACATTTACTCATGAAGTATAACGCCCACATTAATGTAAAAGCCTGCACTTCCATCAAATCTTTTAAATATGTGTACAAATATATTTACAAAGGCTATGATGCAGCTACTGTAGTCGTCAAAAGTGCAGTCAACCCTGAAAGCAGTGAGTTAGTACATGATGAACTTGCATCTCATGTAGATGCTCGCTATGTCAGTGCGCCAGAAGCTATGTGGCGGCTTTTAAAATTTGAAATACATGATAGATCCCATGCAGTATATAGATTAGCAGTACATTTGCCACAAAGACATTTAGTGTATTTCCATGCTGGAAATGAAAGTAATGCATTGGGCCAAAGTGAACTTCGTCAAACTACACTAACTGCATGGTTTGAATTAAATTCCACAGATTCAGAAGCAAGACAATACTTATATATTGAAATTCCATATCACTATGTTTTTGTGAATGGATTATGGAGACATAGAAAAAGCAGAGGAAATAAAATAATCCCAAGAATTTACACAGTCAGTCCAAGAGATGTTGAACGGTTTTGCTAACGGATATTACTTTTAAATGTTCCTGGAGCACAAAGTTTTGAACACTTAAGAACTGTTAATGACATAGTTTATGAATCCTTCCATTTAGCTGCAAGACATAGAAACTTACTAGCTGATGATACAGAATGGGAAAGATGTTTAGAAGAAGCAGCACAATGTCAAATTCCACGGCAGATGAGAGAACAATTTGCATTTATTTGTATCTTCTCAAATGCTCCAAATGCATTAGCTTTGTGGGAGACATTTAAAAGTAATATGGCTGAAGACTTTATGCGACGATACAATGAACCGATTGCACACTTAAAAGCGTTAATGGAAATCCAAGAAGTATTTTTAACTCATGAATTAAGTTGTGCAGGTTTTAATTTGCCTGATCCAGGTCTTATAGATGACATAAACTTTGAAGACTATGACATTCAATTACAAGTAGAAAGAACAGAAGAAAGACTTGCAACTTTAAATACATTACAATTGCAAGCATTTAATGCCATTCAAAATGCAATAGATGATGACATGGTGACAGAGCGTTATTTCTATCTTGATGGACCTGGCGGATCAGGAAAAACTTATCTATATAATTTATTAATGAGTTATGTACGAGCACAAGGTCAAATAGCACTGCCGTTTGCTACTACTGGAATTGCTGCACTTTTGTTAGAAGGTGGAAGAACTGTACATAGTGGCTTTAAACTGCCAGTGCCTATTTTAGAAACTTCTGTGTCAGATATTCGCATGACATCATTACAAGCAAAGAAATTTAAAAAAAGTAAATTAATTATTATAGAGGAGGCCACAATGATGTCATGCTATGCCCTCCAATGTATTGACCGTTTGCTTCGTGAAGTCATGGATAATACTTTTCCATTTGGTGGAAAGGTAATGTTGTTAGGTGGCGATTTTAGACAAACATTACCTGTCGTTGTACATGGAAATCGAACTGACATTATCGAAACCTGTATAAAGTCAAGCACACTATGGAAACATTTTACCCATCTTCAACTGCAACAAAACATGCGATCAGAAGGCCAAACTGATTTCAATGATTGGCCTATTAAAATTGGAGAAGGCAGAACAGAAAAGATACCACATTTACCTGAGGACACTGTGCAGATCCCACCTCATATGATTTGTCACCAAGATATTATATTGGCTATATTTGAAGTTAGCATAAATAACCAGGATTATTCAGAGCTTGCCAAACAAGTCATACTAACGTGTAAAAATAAGGATGCATTAATCCTCAATAATGAAATCTTTAAAAAAAATAATGCACCACAAAGAAATTATCACAGTGCTGATTCTGTACTTGCTGATGACAATGAAAGTCAGGCTAAATTGGAATTTTTAAACTCACTAACTCCTTCTGGAATGCCACCACATATTTTACAGCTAAAGAAAGGCGCAATTGTCATGTTACTGTGAAATATGAACCCCAAAAAGGCATATGCAATGGGACAAGGTTAATTGTTCAACAATTAAAGGACCATTTTATAGATGCTGAAATTTTAACTGGTACCCATAAAGGAGAGAGAGTTTTCATATCAAGAATAGATTTAGCACCAAGTGAAAGTAGTCTCCCTTTTATACTTCAAAGAAGACAATTTCCCATCATTATGGCATTTGCCATGACCATTAATAAATCACAAGGACAAACGTTCAAATCTGTGGGTATTTTCTTACAAGAACCAGTATTTGCACATGGCCAATTGTACGTTTCGCTATCACGGTGCAAAAATCCACAGGATATTAAAGTTTACATTAAAAAGAATGAAAGTCAAGGTGATTTATTAGAAGATGGACATATTTTTACTAAAACATTGTCTACTATGAAGTACTATAACTTTTCATTAAAGAAATAAAACCCATGCAAAACAAATTTAAAAGCATTGAAAAATATAAAACAATAAACAATTCAGTCATAATTAATGGAAGTACTGTTTATAGATGATTAGCCTCACAAAACACTTGCTTTGCATTATTTTTACAAATTATGTTAAAATGTTAATTAACTATGTTACTGTTTCTAATGTTGTAAGTTTGAAAACAATATTTTCAAGTTCATTATTTAGACTGATAAGAAAGTTCAAGTTTAAAAAAATATACTTTCAAGTTATTTACTTCAACATATTACAAAGTTCATGTTAAGAGCTCAACCACGTTTTAGGTCACAATGTAAATATTGTCTGTTATGTTAAACATTAATCCAGGGAGTAATCTTATCACCAGTTCATGGGGTCAGGAAGGAATTAATTTAATAGGGAACATTTCAAGCAGTGTATTTACTGTTTGCCTTCCTCTAGATTCAACTGTTTTTACATTCAAATGTTAATATTTTTAATACAAAATTATGTTAAAATCTTAATTCACTATGTTACTGTTTATAGTTTTAAGTTGGAAAAATGTTTTTTCAAGTTCCTCAGTTACACAGATAAGAAAGTTCAAGTTTCAAAAAATATACTTTCATGTTTCTTACTTAAATATATTACAAAGTTCATGTTAAAATTGGGTAAGTTTCAAGGAGGGTTTTTACTGTTTGCCTTCCTCTGAATTCAATGTATATTTAAGTTAACAATTCTTCAGATAGAAATTACATGTTAAAAAATCATTACCTTAAGTTTACAATACTGATTAATTTAAAGTTCAACTGTTTTTACATTCAAATGTTAATACTTTTAATACAAAATTATGTTAAAATCTTAATTCACTATGTTACTGTTTATAATGTTCCAAGTTGGAAAAATGTTTTTGCAAGTTCCTTAATTACACAGATAAGAAAGTTCAAGTTTCAAAAAATATACTTTCAAGTTTCTTACTTAAATATATTACAAAGTTCATGTTAAAATTGGGTACGTTTCAAGAAGGGTTTTTACTGTTTACCTTCCTCTGGATTCAATGTATATTGAAGTTAACAATTCTTGAGATAGAAATTGCATGTTAAAAAAACATTACCTCAAGTTTACAATAATGATTAATTTGAAGTTCAACTGTTTTTACATTAAAATGTTAATACTTTTAATACAAAATTATGTTAAAATCTTAATTCACTATGTTACTGTTTATAATGTTCCAAGTTGGAAAAATGTTTTTTCAAGTTCCTTAGTTACACAGATAAGAAAGTTCAAGTTTAAAAAAATATACTTTCAAGCTTCTAACTTAGATATATTACAAAGTTCATGTTAAGAGGTCAACCACATTTTAAGTCACAGCAATGAACAAAGGTCAACCATTGAAAAATACAAAACAATAAACAATTCAGTCATAATTAATGGAAGTACTGTTTATGGATGATTAGCCTCACAAAACACTTACCTTGCATTATTTTTACAAATTATGTTAAAATGTTAATTAACTATGTTACTGTTTCTAATGTTACAAGTTTGAAAACAATATTTTCAAGTTCATTACTTAGACAGATAAGAAAGTTCAAGTTTTAAAAAATATACTTTCAAGTTCGTAATTTCAAAATATTGCAAAGTTCATGTTAAGAGCTCAACCACGTTTTAGGTCACAATGTAAACATTGTCTGTTATGTTAAACATTAATCCAGGGAGTAATCTTATCACCAGTTCATGGGGTCAGGAAGGAATTAATTTAATTGGGAACGTTTCAAGGAGGTTTTTTACTGTTTGTCTTCCTCTAGATTCAATGTATATTTAAGTTAACAATTCTTGAATTAAAAAAAAACATTATCTCATGTTTACAATACTCATTAATTTAAAGTTCAACTGTTTTTACACTCAAATGTTAATACGTTTAATACAAAATTATGTTAAAATCTTAATTCACTATGTTACTGTTTATAATGTTCCAAGCTGGAAAAATGTTTTTTAAAGTTCCTTAGTTACACAGATAAGAAAGTTCAAGTTTCAAAAAATATACTTTCAAGTTTCTTACTTAAATATATTACAAAGTTCATGTTAAAATTGGGTACGTTTCAAGAAGGGTTTTTACTGTTTACCTTCCTCTGGATTCAATGTATATTGAAGTTAACAATTCTTGAGATAGAAATTGCATGTTAAAAAAACATTACCTCAAGTTTACAATAATGATTAATTTGAAGTTCAACTGTTTTTACATTAAAATGTTAATACTTTTAATACAAAATTATGTTAAAATCGTAATTCACTATGTTACTGTTTATAATGTTCCAAGTTGGAAAAATGTTTTTTCAAGTTCCTTAGTTACACAGATAAGAAAGTTCAAGTATAAAAAAATATACTTTCAAGCTTCTAACTTAGATATATTACAAAGTTCATGTTAAGAGGTCAACCACATTTTAAGTCACAGCAATGAACAAAGGTCAACCATTGAAAAATACAAAACAATAAACAATTCAGTCATAATTAATGGAAGTACTGTTTATGGATGATTAGCCTCACAAAACACTTACCTTGCATTATTTTTACAAATTATGTTAAAATGTTAATTAACTATGTTACTGTTTCTAATGTTACAAGTTTGAAAACAATATTTTCAAGTTCATTACTTAGACAGATAAGAAAGTTCAAGTTTAAAAAAATATACTTTCAAGTTCGTAATTTCAAAATATTGCAAAGTTCATGTTAAGAGCTCAACCACGTTTTAGGTCACAATGTAAACATTGTCTGTTATGTTAAACATTAATCCAGGGAGTAATCTTATCACCAGTTCATGGGGTCAGGAAGGAATTAATTTAATTGGGAACGTTTCAAGGAGGGTTTTTACTGTTTGTCTTCCTCTAGATTCAATGTATATTTAAGTTAACAATTCTTGAATTAAAAAAAAACATTATCTCATGTTTACAATACTCATTAATTTAAAGTTCAACTGTTTTTACACTCAAATGTTAATACGTTTAATACAAAATTATGTTAAAATCTTAATTCACTATGTTACTGTTTATAATGTTCCAAGCTGGAAAAATGTTTTTTAAAGTTCCTCAGTTACACAGATAAGAAAGTTCAAGTTTAAAAAAATATACTTTCAAGTTTCTTACTTAAATATATTACAAAGTTCATGTTAAAATTGGGTACGTTTCAAGGAGGGGTTTTACTGTTTGCCTTCCTCTGGATTCAATGTATATTGAAGTTAACAATTCTTCAGATAGAAATTACATGTTAAAAAACAATTACCTCAAGTTTACAATACTGATTAATTTAAAGTTCAACTGTTTTTACATTCAAATGTTAATACTTTTAATACAAAATTATGTTAAGATCTTAATTCACTATGTTATTGTTTATAATGTTCCAAATGGGAAAAATGTTTTTTCAAGTTCCTTAGTTACACAGATAAGAAAGTTTAAGTTCCAAAAAATATACTTTCAAGTTTGTTACTTAGATATATTTCAAATTTCATGTTAAAATTGGGTACGTTTCAAGGAGGGATTTTACTGATTGCCTTCCTCTGAATTCAATGTATATTTAAGTTAACAATTCTTCAGATAGAAATTGCATGTTAAAAAATCATTACCTTAAGTTTACAATACTGATTAATTTAAAGTTCAACTGTTTTTACATTCTTTTTTTTTTTTTTTTTTTTTATTATTGAAAGTTTCAAACAGTACAAAAATCAGCAATATATAAGTATAAATACAATTATAGTTCACATATATCACTTGATTATATAGTCCGGTTGCAATAAATATTAAATATCGGTTAACTACAAAATTCATGATTATAATGAACACTAAGGCCCTCATTCAATTGCAATTTGGCCAATTGAATAGGGGTCTAAATAAGCACATAACATATTTTTTTTAAAGAAGTTTATAGTTAGTAATCATCTATCCAAAAGCAAGGTTTTCACTAATTAAAAACTTCTTTAAAAAAATATGCTATGTGCTTATTTAGAGCCCTATTCAATTGGCCAAATCGCAATTGAATGAGGGCCTAAGTGTCTACCCCACAATAGTCCAACAGTCCATTGAAATATTTAGCAATATCAGTTATGAATAACTGAGCCCATAGTCCATAATGTTCAGTGGGGCCCTTCTGGGCATGACAAACATATTATAATTGTGATATTTAAAATTCCATTTATTGGATGTGATAGCACCAATCATAGTTCAAGTAGCATTGCCCCAGAGAAAAAAAAACTGCAGCAGTTTAACTTAGAACAATCTCAACAATGTCAACTGTCACTCAATAAGAACAGCTGTGCTTCACTTGAGCTCTAACAAAAAATGTGAGGAAAAACAAAAAATTGGCTTTTTATTTGTCTATAGCAACTGATTTTAATCCAGAGGAATAATCAAGCCATCTGCCTATAGTTTGGATGAGCCAGGGGGTCCTTTCCTCCAGGAATTGGGGTGAACACCACCTGAGGCCTACTACTGCTACTAATTTAAACCGCAACAGATACAACCCCAGGGGCCTTATTATATAAAAAATCTTAGCTACAAATATCTGATATAATCCTTTTCTTTCTCAACCAGATCAGAATTCTGTGTAAAGCCCATATTATTCATTATACTTAATTGAACCTTTCCCTTTTCCTCTCCCTCTCCTTTTTTCTCCCCTTTTTCCTTAACAATTACTTTCTTTTACAAGTTTATTTGAATAAATAAGTCTTCATCAAAATAAGACGAGTATAACAGTATATTGCATTATACAGACAGATAACATAAAAACATAGACATTATAACACCCACACACACACAAAAAAAAAACAAAAAAAAAAAAACAAAGGAGAAGAAGTCATGTAGACATTACCGGGAAAACATCTACCTCCACCAAATCTCTAACTTAATAGCAAATATTGGTCCCACAAGTGCCATTTTATCAAATGCGTGGCTTTAGGAGTTATGTCCCATACATTATTGGCTGATTCTATTTTTATCATCTCCCTATTATGTGAGACAGCATTCTCTAATTCTTTACAAGAATGTACCTGTGGTTGTTTACAGTATTTCAAAAGTAACGATTTAGCAACCAGGCATATGTGTGATATTAAATATCTTTCCCCTAATTGAAATCTTTCCAATTGCATATGTAGAATAAATTCTATGGGGTTACAGATGATTGTCTTGCACACAAGAGTGGATAATTCTTGACTTAGTCTTGTCCAATTTTTTTTTATTTTTTTGCAGTCCCACCACATGTGGAGGGTTGTACCTGGTAATCCACATTGTTTCCAACATAGGCCATCTAAATTACTATATATATTTTTTTAATTTAATAGGGACATAGTTCCATCTATGGATTAGTTTTACCATCATTACGTTATATGAGGAATTGATTGATGAGTTCTTAACAGTGTTAAATATTTTAATCCAGTCTTCTTCTAAAATTCTAATTTTCATATCCTCTTCCCAGGCTAATATTCCCTGGCTTTTTTCCAAGGGAGTATTTTCATCCATTATATTACTAAATTTAGAGATTATGTGAGACGATTCACCCTTAAGTAAATATTTCTCCATTATCCACATTTTGTCCATATTAGTAGTCTTATACCCTGACAATTTAAGATTCCTCTTTAAGCATTCATAATCTAACCACGTTAACTTGTCTATATTACATTTCTCTTTAATTCTTTTACGCTCCAGTAGACTACCTTTATCATATAGGTCTATCACATTTCTAATGTTATGTGATTTTAGTAGTAGCAAGATTGATCCGTTAGAGTTGTTATTAATAAGGTCTATTGGTGCTGCTAGAGAAGGAGATTGTACTAATGATAATTTGGTTTTATTTTTATGCCATTTTAATAATGTTTTGAATATTAGGGGGTAAATCTGAGTTTCTTTTCTTTTTATACTTAGTCATCCATAATATGTTTTTTATAGAGGATTCTCCCCATATGACCTCTTCGATTTTTAACCATCTTGGGGAATTTTGCACGTAATTATATCCCGCCACTTGTGTGAGTATAATTTTAACATTTAAATCTTTGATAGAAGGGGAGCCTAATCCCCCTTTCTCAAATTTCTTACATATTATGGTTTTCTTCACTCTTGGTTTTTTCCCCTGATATATAAAGTCGTCTAATGTTTCTTGAATATTTTTAATATAATAAGCCGGTATTTTTCCTGGAAGACATCTCATAATGTAGGTAATTTTAGGTATCAAACTCATATTTACTGCATTTATTCTAGTAATCCATGATAGATGTAGAGATCTCCAATCATTCAATAATTTCCTAATTTGTTTCAATATTTCACAATAATTGTCTTTGAAAATATTATTTATATGACCAGAGAATCTTATACCCAGATGTACTATATGTGGGGAGTTCCATCTATATAAATATAGGTTCGCTAACCTATTTTTTTCTTCTAATGATATATTACAAGTAATTATTTCCGATTTCTGTTGGTTTATCTTGAAATAAGAGAATTTACTAAATTCATCAAGAGCAGTCTGCAGAGCTCTACAGGAAAGTTCTGGATTTGTTATTGTTATTACGATGTCATCATAATATGCCATTATCTTATATTCCTCCTTCCCTATCTCAATTCCTTTAATTTCTAATGATTCTCTGATAGTTGTTAGTAAAGGTTCAAGGAATAAAATAAAAAGAAGGGGGGGTAGCGGGGAGCCTTGGCGAGTACCATTAGTTATTAAAAATTTACCCGTACTGAAGGCGGAGCTACCAACAGACCAAGGCAGACGTGTCTGCACTGAGCTCCGTAGGGAGATCCAAGCCTGGGACCTCAAAATACACTTAAGTGGGGCAGACACCTCTAGTGGGATTTAAGAGCAAGTGGGGAAGTGACCCCTGATCCCCTTGGGACCCTTTGATCGTCTTGCCGACCACAAAGAGAAGAAAAGGGTCTGAGGCCCTATGTCCTACCCCGGAGGCTGCGGAGGGCAACCAAGTGCATCCCTCCAGAGACCCACAGGGAGATTGGTGGGGTGTCCGGTGGTGGCTGGACCACACTAGAGACCCCTGGAGACAGACCGGACCTCAAGCTGTGGGGAAAGGGCGCTGCACAAGCTGCGGACGCCATTTTGAGAGCCCCTGGAGCAGGTCTGCAACGGAGCCTGAGGGGTTTGGGAGAGACGTTGCTCCCAGAGACAGCAAAGAGGAGAGCCAAAGTGACCTGGACAGTCACAATCTTGAACGGGGGATCCCTGCACACTGGAGGCCCTGAGGTGGCTGCAGAGAGAAGACAGACAGAGGGGCCACGAGGTCGCAGACGCCATCTTGCAGCAAATGAAAAGGTAGAACTCCAAACTCTAGACCTAGCTGCTGGCCCTGCCAGGTATTCTTAAACTCTAGCCACTATCTCTATAACCTCTAATATAATAATAACATAGGGACTAAGCCTGAGTAAACTGGAGACCCCATAGACTTTTATTTTCAAAGAACACTGGTTTCACTTAACTAATACTCCATTATTATGTCCCAACAAATGGCACTAATGTCTGCATACAAAGACAACTATATGGTTATTATTCTTCAATAACTTGAGATTATCTTGCATATGAATAACCTGTTCAAAGTTACATTGGTCTCATAATTGTCTTATAGACTGTGCTAAACTGCAGGATTACTTCTATATGCTGCCACCTTGTGGCCTTTCAAGAGAATTAAAGAACATTTGTGGCTTGAATAATAATAATAATAATAATTTGAACCATAACGGTCAAGAGCAGTTAATCACAAACTTTAACCCAATGAAGGGAGGCAGAGGGGTAAAGAGACTGACAGAAAAAAATATATATATGTCTTAACAAGCAGCCGCAAACCTGGGTCCCACCGACTAAATGAATAAATGCACCACTGCCTCCAGCTTCACACAGAACTCCAGAACTTCTATATAATGTGGAATCAGTAAATCATAAGAAGTTTATGCTTAGGGGACCCCAGAATTAAGGATATCATTGTTAGCTAAAATACTGCTTACAGATATAAATAGTGACAAAGAGCTGCAATACTGATAGTGCAGATGTGTCTCTGAACCGGAACAATGGTTAAACCCAAACGGTCAAAACATTCCAAAAACATCAAAGAACATTTTCAAGCAACTATGGCCAATCAAAAACAAACCTCAGACAGCGATCCAGCGGACTCAGGACCTTCTGAGTCAGATATGGAACAAAGCAGTAATACTTCAATGGACATATCTGCAAAGTCAATGGCTCAGATAGCGGAACTCATGCAAAGCAAATTAGACAGCATCAAAAAAGAGCTCTCAAAAGAGATCCACGATCTGGGTCAAAGAACCCATCTCTTAGAAACCTTGGTAGATGATTTGGGAGAAACTCAACACCAGATGGGATCGGCTGTGGCAGAACATTTCTTACAGATAGCAGAAATGGCCGAGAAACTGGAAGACATGGACAACCGGAGCCGGAGACATAACTTGAGATTAAGGGGGATACCCCGAACAGTGACGGACCTCTTGCCCTACATCCAAGCAACGTTTAATTCTCTGACCCCAACACTACCAGAGGCAGAATGGGAAATTGAAAGGGCACATAGGGCCCTGGGGGCTACTTCAGCTCCTAATATTCCCAAAGATGTGATCATACGGCTTCTTCGTCAGAGGGACAGAGACGCTATACTGGGAGCAGCAAGAAAATGCAGAGAAATTAAGGGCCCAGATGGCTCTGTATTACAGATATACGCAGATTTGGCCCCCAACACCCTCTTGAGAAGACGACAGATGAGACCGGCGCTGATAGTTCTGCAACAACACAAGATTGCATATAGATGGGGATTCCCCTTTGTGCTCCTGTTTCAAGTAAAAGGAACTTCTTATTCTACTAAAACCTTAGAAGAGTGTATGCGAATACTACAAAAACTGGAACTAATCACAACAACAGAACGAGGCTCACAACAACAAGACTCCCCTCGAAGGAGCCCAAAGAGACAGTGGCAAGAGACTCCACTTCCACAAAGGCGTAAAACAGGACTTGCAACAGAGGGACTCCCTCAGAAAATATAAGTGGGGAAATCTTGCCTTATCTAGACCCTGACTTAGGGAGTATGGACTATTCAGGAAATCCTAAGATACCTCATACTACCAATGCCTAGACTGTCAAATGTATAGAGACTCTGTTATAAAAAGTCTAAATTGTTAGGCTAAAGCTAAGGAGGCTTTAATATCGCTAGATCTTAAAGCAACTCTAAAGGTACGCCAGGCGTACAATTCTACGAATAAAAATCTGTCTTGGGGAGTATGGACGAGGCAGAGGAGGCTACAGGGCCCGTTACCTTTTATACCTGTGGTATAGATTGTTAAAACTATAGGGTCATTTATTTGTTTAGAAGGACAAATTAATGAGATTAAGGTTAAAGGGATTGAGTAACTCTTGGTCTTCTAGACAATTAAAGGATTTATTACATACACAGCATTATTAATGTGAGGAAGGTCTGAAAAGGGCAGCAGACAACTGGGGGTATGAGGAATTTATATTAAAGAGGAGAGGAAATAATCTGAAGATAATGGGAAAAAAAAAAAAAATAGGGGCAGTGGGGAAACATAAAAAAAAAAAAAACAGCTAGAGGGTGGGACCATGCGGTGATTAAGCAAAGAGCGTTTAAGGGAGGGCATTATAATAGCCTAACGTAGCTATACATACTGTGCATTCCTCATACTGGCATGAATGAGACAGGGAAGGTTCTCTCTCCTCAGTCCAGAATTACTAAGATGCATCTACAAGGATGCTGGGGAACGAGCACAAAGATACTCAGATTTGTAGAATGTTTTAGTTGAAAATATTGTTACCATTTTTTGGTTAGTTGTTTTTTTTGGCAGTGTCACAGAATGGAAACTTGCCAACTCAGAGGTGCGGGAAGGATGGTCTTGCTTGGTCCAGCTTTCTAAAAAAACCAGGAATCATTGGCTTCAAAAGTAAGTACTATCTATACGCTTTTTTCTCTCTCCGGGACAGATGGCTAAAGTAGGATACACTTTTATAACTCATAATGTTAGAGGATTCAACTCACCCTTTAAGAGGAGGAAAGCCTTCCTTACATATAAAACCCATAATCCGGCAGCTATCTTCCTTCAGGAAACTCACTTCAAATTGAATGATATCCCAAAGTATATGCATGGTAACTATCCTCACGTATATGCTACCACACAGACCTCAAGAAAGGCTGGAACGGCTATTCTGCTACACAGGGATTTCCCCTTTATTCTTAGTAACAAGACCATTGATCCGGAAGGAAACTTTATTATTTTGACAGGCACAATACATGATAGTAAAACCACGCTTATTTCATTATACTCTACAAACACATCCCCTCATAATTGTCTCTTACGATTACTCCGCCTCTTGGAATCCAAGGAATTAGGATACATTATTGTTAGGGGGGGATTTAAATTTAGTGCTTAGGCCATCCCTAGATCGCACAGGAACTTCAATGGGAGACAAATTCTCCAAGAAAATAGAATTAATACAAGCTAAACTAAGGAGATTACAGATGACAGATATATGGAGAGAGAGCCACCCTTTAGATAGGGAGTATACATTTTTCTCCACAGTACATCAAACTTATTCGAGAATAGACACCTTCTTAATAGGAACAAATTTAATTGATCAGACTGATGGAGTAGAGATATACCCGTGTTCTTGGTCAGACCACTCTTATGTTTGCCTCAAAATTCAATTAGGGGGGACCCTGGGGGGAGCCAGAGGTTGGAGATTAAATGAAATGCTTCTCACCCAACCTCACTTAAGAGACCGAGTAGCGGCGGCTTTGGACTCATACTTTACAGAAAATACAACTGAGAATATATCTCCGGATTGGGTATGGTTGGCTCATAAAGCCTGCATTAGAGGGACATGTATACAAATTGCAGCTCAACATAAAAAACAACAAAATCAAAAAGAGAGGTTAGCAAAAGAAAAACTTGTGGAATTAGAAAAGGTGAACCAACAAAACCCAACGAAAGCACTAAGACAACAAATAGAGTTGGTGAGAGTGGAGTTAGATCAAATTTTTCAGCTAAGACTGAAAGAGCCTTGCGTTTTACGGGCCAGAGGTTCTACGCTAGGGCGAATAAACCAGATACCATGCTGGCCAACAAATTGAAAAACAAAATTGCCCAATCAAAAATATACCAGATAAAAGATACACTAGGACAAATAACATCTAGGCCCAAGAAAATTCAAGACGTGTTCAAAAAATTTTATGGTAAATTATACACCTCCCATAGATCAGCAACAGAAATTGCCATAAGGGACTTCCTAAATTCTTGCGATCTTCCCAGTTTAACGGAGGAGGACAACGGGTTAATTGATTCCAAGATCACATTAGAAGAAGTGAATCAGGCTATACAGGATGCGAAGGCCGGCAAATCCCCTGGACCGGACGGATTCACGGCACAATATTATAAAACTTTCTCTCATATCCTAGCCCCACACTTAACCACCTTTTTTAACTATATCTTAGAAGGTAAATCAATACCAGCGGAATTTAACAAAGGCAATTTGGTCTTTTTCCCAAAAGAGGGTAAAGATAAATTAGAAGTGAAAAATTTCAGGCCCATATCACTACTCAATATTGATTTAAAACTATTAACAAAGATTATGGCCAACAGGATAGCAGGATTTCTCCCAAAGTTGGTTCACCCGGACCAGGTGGGCTTCATTTCCCATAGGCAGGCAGGAGATAATATTCGCAAGGTGACTAACCTAATTCATATAGCCCAACAACAACGTTCTGCCTTATGCATGTTGGCCCTGGACATAGAAAAGGCCTTCGACACTGTGGAGTGGCCCTATCTATGGGAAGTACTAGCAAAGTTTGGTTTCTCACACACGTTTGTGAACCTGCTTCGAACACTTTATAAAAAACCTAAGGCGGAAGTTAAAGTGTCAGGTCAGAACAAAGAAACTATAGATATACAGAGGGGCACGAGACAAGGCTGCCCGCTATCTCCACTGTTGTTTGCCCTGGTAGTGGAACCTCTGGCTCAGAGGATCAGGGCTTCTGCCCAAGTAAAAGGAGTACAGGCTGGATCAACTCAGTTTAAAAGTAGCTGGTTTGCGGATGATGTCCTTTGCACTCTCACTGATCCTACATCCTCGATCCCGGCTTTGTTTGAAATACTTGACAGCTTTAGCTCAATCTCAGGCCTTAAATTAAATACGACTAAAACAGAGGTGTTAACCTTAAATTTAACCAAGGGAGAAGAGACTTTCCTGAGAGATAATTATCGGTTCACTTGGCCAAAGACCCATATTAGATACCTAGGGATTAATCTTACAAGAAACTTAGGGGATCTCTATAAATGTAATTATGACCCTCTTATCAAACAATTAAAGAATGACATGAACTCATGGTCCAGACTCAAACTATCTTGGCTAGGACGGATACATTCCATAAAAATGAATCTGCTACCGAAAATTCTCTATCTGTTTCGATCCTTGCCAGTTAGATACCCGGAAAAAGAATTAAGACAATTCCAAAAAGTAATATTCCAATACATCTGGCAATACAAGCCGCATAGAATAGCGAAACAGATAATGACTAGACACAAAAGATGGGGGGGCCTATCGTGCCCTAATCTCATCCAATATTATCGCGCAGCTCAATTGGCAGTTATCCCTAGGATCCATTCACGGGATCATAAAACAAGCTGGGTCTATATAGAGGAACAGAATTTACGACCCTACACTTGGGAACAAGTAATCTGGCTAAAAGAGCCATTAGGGGTACTTAGACAATTACAAAACCCGATAATCAGGTTGTCATTACAGTGCTGTAGATGGGCTCAAACAAATCATGGGATCTTGGGGGGACTGTCTCCCTTGGCTCCCCTAATACCGCACCCAGAATTTCAGACCCCCCTATCCGAACGTTCAAAGGAAAGGTGGATTTCAAGAGACCTAGGGAGAATTGGGAGCTGGGTAACAGAGGGGGGCTCTCTCTCCTATGTAAGTCTGAGAGACAAACATAATCTTCCACTGGAGGAGCACTATAACTTTTGTAGGATTAGTCATTTGGTGAGCTCCCTGGTCAAACAACAGGGCATCCCGAAATATACTTGGTTCTCCAAATTATGTAGTACAGCACCTTTAACAAGAGGAATACTGGGCATGCTCTATTCAGAATTTAATAAACCAAAAATAGATTCCAAGGATAAATTCATGAAGGAATGGGAGAAAAATTTAGGAAATACCTGGGAAATAACACAGTGGAAAAAATCCTGGAGGGAATTGACTAGGGGCTCGCTAAATTACAGCCTGCTAGAGACATCCATAAAGATTTTACATAGGGCTTATATAACCCCAGACCGGATTGCTAAGTGGAGGGAGGACAAAATCCGAATTGCTACAGAGGATGCAGCCTGAGAGGCACTTTCATACATATGTGGTGGACTTGCTCCAAAGCCCAAAGGATGTGGCAGGAATGTGCACGTTTAGCATCCACTGTTTTTCAAATAGATCTAGAGGCTCAGATGGAGGTATGTCTGCTGGGACTAGGCATGGAAGCCTTAACGGCTACCCAAAACAAGATGATGCAGTTTATATGTTTGGCGACTAAAAATTGCATAGCTAAAAGATGGAAAGCAGAACATATAGAACCTTTAGAGATAACCAGTAAATTAAATCAAATTATGCTATACGAAAGAATATCTCACACACTAGCTGACACTATGGACAAATACTTGGCAATCTGGGAGCCCTGGGTCACATATCAAGGTCAACAAAGATGAATTGCAGGGATCTGATGTCCCGGGGAGAGAAAGAGAATGAGGGGAAGATGAGGTTTGGAAAGCTGGACTGGGGAACACTCAAGAATCTCTAGCACCGAAGAGGTAAGATAATAGCGGAGAAATCGACTTAGAAAGATGGAAGTCGGATTTCCCAAGATAGCTAATAGCTGCCAACAGTTTAGTTTTGGTTGAAGATTTAATTCAAGTTTAATTTGTAAAAAAAGGGAACAGAAAAAGGAAAAAGAGGTGTGAAGGTCACAAACTTTAAATTAAAATTTAAATGGAATATGATTACTGTATGTTTTGCTTTTATGACTAATTCTCTGCATTTTTTATTTTTATTTTTTTCAAATTGTGAAATAGTTAGAAACAGCCTGATCTGCGAACCATGGCATACTGATATACTGTGGAATTTCTATTCTTTTCAAAAGTGACCAATAAAAAAAAAATGGTTGAAAAAAATTTTTTTTACCCGTACTAAATTGTGGGGAAGATATATGTTCTGTAGTGTTTAAATACAAGGCTTTTACTGCCTCTGAGGCAAAGCTTCCCAAACCAAATCTCTCCAAAACACTGTCTAGGAAATCCCACCTGACCCTGTCAAAGGCCTTCTCTGCGTCCAATGACAGGGTCAGGGAGGGGATCCTCTTTTTCTTTATAAAGGCCAAGATGTCAAGAAGACGTCTGGTATTATCCAACGCATGTCTATTCGGGATAAATCCTGTTTGGTCTGGTTTTATTAGAGTAGAGATGATCTTACTCAATCTATTCGCCAGGATTTTAGAATAAATTTTTATATCAACATTGATTAGGGAGATTGGGCGATAGTTTTTATATTCTTCGGGATTTTTCCCCTGTTTCAATATGTTAACTATTTTTATTTCCGTTAATTCTGATGGTATCACCCCTTCCCGTTTGATCTCATTATAGAGGTCGCATAAAGTTCCGTTCAATTCCTTGGTAAGGTATTTATAGAATAAATTATCAAACCCATCTACCCCAGGAGTTTTATTTTTTTTAATATTAGACACAATTTCCATTATCTCTACACTTTCAATTTGTTTATTTAGGTGGCTAAGTTGGTTTTCCGATACTTTGGGAAGCTTTATCTTATTCAAGTATTGTTTGATCTCTTTTATTCCTGGTTTGTCTACTCGATGATCTTTATCTAAATTGTATAAGTTGTTATAATATTCCTGAAACACCTCCCCTATCCTATCTGGATGAAACTGCGGGACATTGTTTAAATCTAATATTTTTTCAATATTGTTTTTGATATACTGTTTCTTCAATGTATTAGACAGGAATTTACCTGGTTTACCCCCTTCAAGAAATTGTTTATGCTGAAATTTCCATATTATTTTATCTGATTGTAATTTAAGTATTTTTTGTATTTTGTTGTTTATATCTTTTATTGCCTTACTATTCTCTTTATTTGGTGTCACTCTAAAAGTATCTTTCATCTTATTTAGTTCTAGATATAGGGTCCTTAACGATTTACCTCTTAACCTTTGCATTTCAGCTGATTTTGAAATGAATATACCCCTAATAAATGCTTTATATGCACACCATAGGGTTACATCCGAATTTACGGATTTTTTATTAATTTTAAAAAATTCTATTGTTTCCTTTTTTAAATATATAACAAATTCTTCATTTTTTAAGAGCCAAGGATCTATCCTCCAACTAACTTATTTCCCCCTATTATTCAGATTCTGATCTTTTATAACTAATTCGTTTAAAGAATGATCTGACCAGGGAGTAGGTCTGATGTTTATCTTTTTAATTACTTTTAAAGTTGGAAGATCCGTTAGTATATAATCAATTCTGGAAAATGAATTATGTCGGTATGAAAAATGAGTATATTCACGTACACCTGGGTGTAAGATCCTCCATGGGTCTATCAAGTTATTATTCTCTTTTACTTTACAGAAAGCTTTAGAAAGGTGGTTTATATGGGATACAGATTTATTTGACCCAACTATTTGTTTATCTAACTTATCATCCAATATCATATTAAAATCGCCACACACTATTAATAGACCTCCTTTAATTTTATTAATCTCTTTGCGAAGATTTTTAAGAAATCTTATTTGTCCTTTATTTGGTAGATACGCATTAACCAATGTTGTTAAGAACCCATCAATCTTTCCAGTCCATATTATATATCTACCTTCTGGGTCGATCTTACTACTTTCTTCCAAAAATTTTAAGTTATTTAAAAAAAAGATAGAGACCCCTTTTGATTTATTCTTAAAGGTCTACTCGAGTTAAATTATTTTTATTATATATATATTTTACATTTTCCTGTTTTAGGTGTGTTTCTTGCAAGCATAACATTTCGGCGTTTAATTTATTATACTCTAGAAATGCTGTTTTTCTTTTTGTTGGAGAGTTAAGACCATTCACATTATGTGATATTATTTTTATTTGCATTTTACTTTATTAAAAGGTTACTAAAGTGTATGTATATGGCATTCCCTGGGTATTTACATGGCTCGAGATTCCCCCCCCCCCCCAAAAAAAAAAAAAGAACAAGGGCACACATAACAGACATACAAATCCTTAAAAAAACAGCTGCAAACTAAACGAATGTCAGCTGATATATAGCAAGGCAAATTAGTTTTTATGAAGTGAAAATATATCGCCCTATTTCTGGGTGAGGCGATAGCGTCTATGGTACAGATCTAATGCATAAATTTCAGGAGCAAGGGCATATATAATACCTCATTTCAAACTTCCCTAAGAGGAAAACTTTGCTCCCCGGACGGCCAAGAGGTGAGTCTTTTTAATTATCTACCATAACTTTAACTTTGTCTATTTTATCCAAGCATAGCTCACCTTCCGTGCTGTCAAGTTTGATTTATTCGAAATGTTGACTTTCTAGCTAAAAGTAGATTTATATTCACTACTTTCTAGTTGTCCGGGGAGAAAAGGATCCCATAGAGAAGTTAAATTTACTACCATATATTTTATAGATATTATTAAAAATTCTCCTTATATATAACCTTTTTTTATATCATTTAAATTTTCTGATATTGTTATATAGTATTGGTTGTTTTGTTTGTTTTTTTATTCGGGAGGGATTTATTTAGGAGGGTTCACACATAGTGAGTATATCTAATATTATTTTTTTCTAATCCAAAATTTATAAATTTTCCCTTATATTTTGCTATATATTGTGCTTTTACACCTTATTACTAAATTCTACTTTTATGAATAAAGAGTGGGTTTATTTACCCGCTCAGTCTATCAGGTTATATTTATGTGTATTTTTTTATCTTAAACCCATATAACTGTGACTCTTTATCAATATTATGTCTCTTATGTTCTAAGTGACTCTTATTTTATTTTAAACCCAATTAATTAACTCTCTTCAATTCAACTATGTGTCTTGTGTTAAAGAAATCTATCATCTTTCCTATACCTCTCTAATTGGTAATTTCCTTTAAAATTTCGAAAAAAAACAAAAAGAAAAACCTAAGTGTTAATGTATGATCTCCCGATTCCCTATTACTTTATTTTTAGAATATCGTTCTATACTTTTTCTATCTATTTAAATTTGCCTCCCTTCTCCTGAGCTTAAGTGTCCATGACCCTGTTTTGCAGTTTCCAGAGATTATTTCTTATATTGTTTCCAGTCCAAGTTTCCTGCGCTCAATTCCAGTTTTTTAGTAACTTCCATATTGCTTTCTGTATATATGTCCCAAACTTTTAATATCTCTATGGCTTCTTGAACTGAGTCTGTTTTGACCGTCTTTAAGTCTTTATAGATTAGTAAGCCTACTGGCTGTGCCCATTTATATCTGATTTCTTTAAGCCTGAGAGTTCTAGTTATTTGGAGAAATTCCCTTCTTTTCCCCAACGCATGTGCGGATAGATCTTGGAAAATTTTTATGTTCTCATATGGGTGATCTAGCTGTTTCTTTAAGAAAACATTTTTCAGAGCAATTTCTTTTGAAAGTAAGTAATGTAATTTCAACATAATGTCTCTTGGGGTAGATTTATCCATCATTTTGGCCAATGGGAGTCTATGTAGTGCATCCATTTTCCATTGATCTTTCTGCACCTCAGGGGCCAGATAGTTGAGCAGTTCTTTAACATATGACTCCAAGTCTTCTCCATGTATCTCTTCTGATATCCCCTGTATACGTAAATTGTTTTTTCTAGAATGATTCTACAATTTATCAACTTTGGAAGAAAGTTCCTCAATTTTATTTTCTAGAGAGGTTACATATTTGGAGATTGTATTATTGTCCGTTATAATTTTATCACAGATCTTTTCGTTAGCTTCAATTCTTTGTGTCATACTATTTATAGATTCAATGATATTAGACATTTGTTTTGAGAGATCATTAGTCAGATTGACTTGAAATTCTTTTAGTATACACTTTAGCTTTGAACATGTAAGTATTTCCTCTTCTTCAGTGGAATTATCTTCCAAATTTCCTTGAAAAGATTTTTCAGGGGTCTGCTTTTCTATCAGGTATGAGCTGATGTCTCCATGAGATGGATCTGGAGTTGTCATTTTATTTCTCGGGGAAAAGAAGCTTGTTGATTTTTCTGGATCTTTTACTTTCTCCTTCAATTTTATTTTATTAGCTGTATTACTTTTTTTATTTGACATGATTAAATCTCTTATAAGCTTTCAGGTAACAATAAGCTTTCGAGCAGAAAATCAGAGAGTTTTTTATTTTGGGAGTTAAATTCTCCTACAAATCCAGGGGGAGACAGTGTAATCACTTGATATCCTTTTATAATGTAATTCTACACATTAGCCAATTTCACAATGATTGTTTTCACTGTAGCCGCTTATATGTACACTTTGTTACACTTTGTTCTTCAAGTATTTATTTCACTTAATACCAAGGGCACAAGTTATCTTATCAGTTTCCTTGCGTTTGGACAATTTTTATTTTAATTCCCCAGAGTCTTAGCATATAAGCTATATATTTGTTGTCCTTTGGGAGATGTTCTTAAACCAGTATTATTCCCATTACTTTATGTCCTCGGCCTGAGGTATATATATATATATATATAATATCTTACATTCCAATTACCATATGTCCCACATTATTGTTTACATCTCTGTAGAATAATAGGTTGTAGGAGATACAGCCAAACCACTTACCCTTCCTCCTGGACAGGCCCAACTCACAGGTCCGCCTCAGAGCTCCACCACTCCTCCTTCTGGACTACAGTGCGGTTCTTTCGCCACTGTGTCAGGTGTAAGCTCTAGACAATACAGTGGGTAATAGATTTTGTACCAGTTCTACTGGCTATGTTGCACTGTTTCAGTGCTAGCTCACCGGGATTCTGCTGCTGCAACGTCTCAGGCCCCCAGAGCTTTCTCTGTGTCTCTGCTCCCGTTACTGCTGTCTGTTTCGCGGGATTCTGCTGCTGCAGCGTGAGGTCCACAGGTCCCAGGAATTTTCTTTGCCTCTCTGCTCCCGTTAATGCTATCTGTTTCGCGGGGTTCTCCCCTTTTTTACCCTTTTCTTTTCTTTTCTAGAATATGCATGTTAAAAAAACATTACCTCAAGTTTACAATACTGATTAATTTAAAGTTCAACTCTTTTTTACATTCAAATGTTAATACTTTTAATACAAATTATCTTAAAATCTTAATTCACTATGTTACTGTTTATAATGTTCCAAGTTGGAAAAATGTTTTTTCAAGTTCCTTAGTTACACAGATAAGAAAGTTCAAGTTTCAAAAAATATACTTTCAAGTTTCTTACTTAAATATATTACAAAGTTCATGTTAAAATTGGGTACGTTTCAAGGAGGGTTTTTACTGTTTGCCTTCCTCTTGATTCAATGTATATTTAAGTTAACAATTCTTCAGATAGAAATTGCATGTTAAAAGACCATTACCTCAAGTTTACAATACTGATTAATTTAAAGTTAAACTGTTTTTACATTCAAATGTTAATACTTTTAATACAAAATTAATACAAAATTATGTTAGTTACACAGATAAGAAAGTTCAAGTTTAAAAAAATATACTTCCAAGTTTCTTACTTAGATATATTACAAAGTTCATGTTAAGAGGTCAACCCTGTTTTAAGTATATTTAAGTTAACAATTCTTGAGTAAAAAAAAACATTCCCTCAAGTTTACAATACTTATTAATTTAAAGTTCAACTGTTCTTACATTCAAATATTAGTACTTTTAATACAAAATGCTTTAACAGTTACTGTTCACCAAGAGAACATTTTACAAAAATAAACATGTTTAATATCACAATACTACTTATTTCATCATAACTAAAATCTTACAAGTTTCAAATACGTATATTAATAACTAAACAACTTTCCAAACATACACATCTCATTGCTGTCATTTTTTGACGGGCATGTCACTAGTATGATATAAAGATGGTAATACTACTCTTGGCACCATTGACATCAATGTTTCAGTATGTTTATAATGGTTACTGATTTGGGACATCAACATATACAACATTACTTAACAATAATATGGTGTTGATTTGATAACTGTAAACATATGTGTGAATGTCATTAAACATCTGTTGCTTAGTAATTGATGTTGCTATGAACAAGTGTTTCTACTTTCTTTGTTAAATCTGGTGTTAATATCATAATTTCAATACATTAGTGCAACCCCCCTGGTCATGATTTGTCCCTATATACCTATGTGCCTATAACACCCTATTCCTTACATGCTCCTTGTGAATACCCAGTGCCTTTCCAGTGCTATCTAGTGATATGCCTGTGGCATTCCCCTCCCCCATTTATCTACCATCAGTGTCACACTTTCCTCTTTTTAAGGCCTCATGCTGCCCATGATCACATATCTCACTACTCATTATATTAGACCCAAATGATATGTGTAGATGACATACCTTCCCATTGATGTGATGTAGATGATCGCAGGTCAGTACTGTGCTGTGGTTAGAATCACTACTGTTGCTGTGTGTGTGTGTCTATCCACTGGTCTATGTTCCCATGGACATTAAAATAAGTAATGTAGAGGTGTAATATTGCCAATTGTTGGTGTTCCAATAGATATGTGATGATGTAAACACACACACTAAGATATTTACACACATATATATATATATATATATATATATATATTGTATATATATATATATATATATATATATATATATGTGTGTGTGTGTGTTTATATAATTAACACATTTGTGCATCTGTGACTGTAACATATTATTTCTAATACAGTTACATGCTGTCATATAATTTCTCTTTAACTGTTTTAGCCAGCTTTACGCAAAACATTTTTGTTCCCATATGTATTATGAGTCAAATGTGGGAATTAAAAACTAAATTGTTTTAATTAAACATATGTGCCTATAGCAATGTTAATAATTTAATTCAGTTGATATTTTATGATTTTTTAAAATTGTTTTTTAATGTTTAAGTGCGGCTGCAGCTATCAGAAATTATTTTAATATTAACGTTTGTGAGTGGTATCTGGGACCTACAGATTTTCATTGAGGAATCTGATACTTTTCAGATTGATGGGCCTGCCATAATTTGTACATGCTCAGTAAAGTCTGAATTTTTTTAAAATGTTTTCAATTTTTTTTGGAAATTTTTAATGGAAATGATCTAAGCAAATTATTTATTTTAGGCAACCAGGGCATTTATTACTGTGGCTATTCTTCCTAACTTCCTAACCATGAGATAGGGAGTGTTTTCCACTTATTTATCAAACTGTTAATATGATCATACAATTTATCAAAGTTTACCGTTATCATTTCCTCAATATCCTTTTTAAAGATTATTCCTAAGTAATTTATTGAGTTAAATACTTGATCCCTAGTAAAAACTTTCCCCAGTTCAAATAAATCTTCCTCTAAAAATTGAGATTTAAGATTTCAGTTTTCTCTATATTAATCTTATAGTATGAAATTGAACTAAAGTTCTTTGTCACTACCTGTAAATGTTTTATGGATTTCTTCATGTTTGTTATTGTAAGAATAATATAATCTGCGAATAACATTATTTTAAAAGATCTATCTTTTATCATTACTCCATCTATATCTTTTGAGGTTCTAATTGCTTCAGCAAGTGGCTTCATTACCAAAGCAAAGATTAATGGAGAAAGGGGACATCCTTGATGAGTCCCATTGCTCAAGTCAAATTTGTCTATATTAAAATATATTCCAGATATCCTAGCAGAAGGTGCCTAGTATAGCATACTTATTGTTTTTAAGCCGAAATTGTTTAAACCAAATTTTTCCAACGCTAATTTCATAAAATCCCAGTTAAGCCGATCAAAAGCTTTTTCTTCATCCAAAGCCACAACTGCACATGGGATTTAATTATAATTACTGTAGGAGAACAGATTGATTAATCTTCTCACATCACAAAGTCTGTCTGCCTTTTACAAAGCCAGATTGATCTAATTTAACTAGACTTGGCAAAATTAGGTTCAACCTTAAAGCTAACATTTTGGCATATATTTTTATGTCAATGTTAAGTAGAGATATTGGATTATAATTCCTAGAATATTTAGTGCCTTTATTTTTTTTTGTATATTTATTATTTTAGCTTCTAGCATTTCTTTAGGAATTTTTCTTTCTAGTTTAATCTTGTTGTATAGCTACACCAGCAATTTCGCTACGTTGTTTTAAACATTCTATAATGACAATTTGCATACCCATCTGGGCCTGGGGCCGATTTAATTTTAAGAGATGAAATTACCTTTTCAATTTCATCTGTTGTTATATTACTCTTTAGAAATTTTAGTTCTTCTTCATTCACCTTCGGAAGATTAATTTTGTCTAAAAAATCGTGAATATCTTGTTTAGATGGACTATAAAATGAGTCATGTTTTCTAGATTATATACAGTGCCTTGCAAAATTATTCACCACCTTGACTTTTTACCTATTTTCTTACATTACAGCCTTAAATTCAATGTTTTGTTCATCTGAATCTTATGTGATGGACAATAGTCTAAATTGGTGAAGTGAAATGAGAATAATATATACAAAAAACTATTTTTTTAGAAATAGAAAACAGAAAATTGGCATGTGAATATGTATTCACAGCCTTTGTTATGGAGCCCATAAAAAGCTCTGGTGCAACCAATTACCTTTAGAAGTAACATAATTAGTGAAATGACATCCACCTGTGTGCAATCTAAGTGTCACATGATCTGTTATTACATATACACACCTTTTTTGAAAGGCCCCAGAGGCTGCAACACCTAAGCAAGAGGCACCACTAACCAAACACTGCCATGAAGACCAAGGAACTTTCCAATTAAGTAAGGGACAATGTTGTTGAGAAGTACAAGTCACGGTTAGGTTATAAAAAAATATCCAAATCTTTGATGATCCAGGAGCACCATCAAATCTATCATAAACAAATTGAAAGAACATGGGACAACAGCAAACCTGCCAAGAGACAGCCTCCCATCAAAACTCACAGAGGAGGAGATTAATCAGAGAGGCAGCACAGAGACCTAAGGTAACCCTGGATTTGCTTGAGTCAAGAGACTTGAGCATCTGTACATAGGATGACAATAAGCCGTACGCTCCATAGAGTTGGGCTTTATGGCAGAGGGGCCAGAAGAAAGCCATTACTTTCAGCAAAAAACAAAATGACTCGTTTTGAGTTTGTGAAAAGGCATGTGGGAGACTCCCAAAATGTATGGAGGAAGGTGCTCTGGTCTGAGAGACTAAAATTGAACTTTTCAGCCTTCAAAGAAAACGCTATGCTTGGCGCAAACCCCACACATCACATCACTCAAACAACACCATCATGCTGTGGGGATGTTTTTCAGTAGACGGGATGGGAAAACTGGTCAGAGTTGAGGGAAAGATGTATGGTGCTAAATACAGGGATATTCTTGAGCAAAACCTATAACACTCTGTGGGTGATTTGAGACTAGGACGGAGGTTCACCTTCCAGCAAGACAATGACCTCAAACACACTGCTAAAGCAACGCCTGAGTGGTTTAAGGGGAAACATGTAAAAGTGTTGGAGTGGTCTAGTCAAAGCCCAGATCTCAATCCAATAGAAAATCTGTGATCAGACTTAAAGATTGCTGTTCACAAGCGCAAACCATCCAATTTGAAGGAGTTGGAGCAGTTTTGCAAGGAGGAATGGCTAAAAATCCCATTGGTAAGATGTGGCAAGCTCATAGAGACTTATCCAAAGCGACTTGGAGCTGTGATTGCCACAAAAGGTGGCTCTACAAAATATTGACTTTAGGGGGGTGAATAGTTATGCACATTGACTTTCTGTTATTTTGTCCTATTTGTTGTTTGCGTCACAATAAAAAAAAAAAAAAAACATCTTCAAAGTCATGGACATGTTCTGTAAATGAAATAATGCAAATCATCAAACAATCCATGTTAATTCCATGGTGTGAGGCAACAAAACATGAAAAATGCCAAGGGGAGTGAATTCTTTTGCATGGCACTGTACATTTTTGTAATATTTGTAGAAAACTCTTCCTATGTTTTCTGGATTTGTAAATAAGGTGTTATCTTCATCTTTTAACTCTTCAATTCTGATTAGTGACTCTCTCTTATTCAATCTTTTCACCAATAGTTTATTTGCCTTGTTACCCAAGCAGTAAGATTTATGTTGTGGTTTCCATATAATCTTATCTATTTTCATTTGAGTGATTTCCTTTATTTGTGCTTGATTTTTTTTATTTCAATCATAATCTCTATACAAGGGTCTAATTTAATTGCTCAATAAATTTCCAATACTATTCCCTGATTGGGGGACCTCTTTGCTTATTTCAAAAAGCGGACCATGAAATCAATACTCCTCTAATGACAGCTTTGTGACTATTCCATAACATAGACTTCTTCTCCACTGTATTATCGTTCATATCGAAAACATTCTCAATTTCTTTTTGTAATAATAGTTGTTTTTTCTTTGGTTTATAATAAGGGATCTATCTTAATCATAGTTTTATACCTTAGTTTTGGTTGTTCAAACAATTGTATTATAATTGGACTGTGATCTAAAAAACGTATTGTTCCTATCCCTGATTTTTGTAACACTTTTTAAAGTTGGTTAGAAAAAAGTCTAGACGAGAATACATCTTGTGTCTTTGCGTATAATAAAAATAGTCTCTTTCTTTAACATGACTTATTCGCCATACATTGTCCAGAATTAATTTCAATATCGCTTTTTTAAAATGTATTTATTTTCTTGTTGTCTGGGGGTCTGCTTTGGGTTTTATTTTCAATTTCCTATCTGTGTTTACTTCCGCTGTCATATTTGGGTCACCACAAATGATTACATGACCCTCGCTGACTTTCTTGACTTGTTTCATTAAGAATTAAAGAATTTATGAGGAGCATAAGCATTTAATAATGTGATCTTCTCATTATTCATAAGACCAACCCATATTATAAACCTTCCTTCAGGATCTACTATTTTAAATTATTCTTGCTTTCTTAATTTCTTATTAAACAAGATAGTGACACATCTGTTTTTATAATGGAAAGTTTAATTAATCTTTACATTAAATATAGTGGGCCTCATTCTAATGATGGCCTTAGGAGCTGCGTGGCTGCAAGGGGTGGCCGCAAGGTACTTCCCTATTCTAATCTCCTGCTGCTGGCTCCGACCAGTTTGCCGTTGGCCCCCTGCTTTTCCTTGCGGCCACACTCGCCTTTGATCCCATGTGGCTGCAATAGATTCGGCCCCATGAAACCCCACGACCCTATTCAAATGCTCCGATAACCCCTCAGCCAACCCTGCAAAACAAAAAAAAACAGCCGCAGCTTATAACCACACTGGAGCCATCGCAAATGCTGTGAAGCCCTTGCTTCAATTAAGCCCCCCGCTGGCTGCACGCGGTCACAATCGTGACCTGATCGTGACCCCTGCCATGTCCCTACAGTGTCCCTACATCACCCTTTTAATGCAGGGATCCAATCAAGACCCCAGCAGGGTGCACACAATAACCCTATAATGCAGGGTCCGAATGGGACCCCTGCAGGGTGTACACATTAACCCAATAATGCAGGGGTCACCATGGGGAACCCTACAATGTGCACACATTAACCCTTGCTGCAGGGGTCTGATCAGGACCCCTTCAGGCTCCCCACATTAACTCCTTGCTGCAGGGCTCCCAATAGCTCCCCACATTAACCATTTTCCTTGCTGCAGGTTTCCCGATCGGGACCCCCCACACCATCTACGACATTTAAATTTCCTGCCATGGGCTTGAATTCAAAATTTAAGCTGGGGGAATTGTGGGGTTTGAATTTCCTGCAGCGGGTACTTAAAGGGCCAGCGGCACACTAATGGTTATCCCCAAGAAGCGAGGGTACTATAAGAACCCACCGGTTATTAAAAGTGATAGAGTCAATATAGACCCCCATGAGATTAAAAGTAAACCCCTCAGTCCAATAGGGGTATATAGAGACCCCTAGAGGGCACTAATAACCCCTAGATTAACCCTAAAAGGGCCATGAGGGTTCTCCAGGACCCTCAGAACAAAGTCTAAGCACTGCACTACACTATTAACCCTAACTATAACCCATACTAAACCCTATGGAACCCTAACTGGACCCATTTAACCCCTTTTAGACCTACTTAATCCTTACTGGACCTAATAACCCTAACTGGGCCTATTTACCCCTCTAGACATATTTAGCCCTATCTGGGCCTATTTAACCCATCTAGACATATTTAACCCTACCTGGACCTAATAACCCTAACTGGGCCTATTTAACCCTTCTAGACCTATTGGACCCTACTGGGCTTATTAATCCCTCCAGACCTAATAACTGGGCCCATTAATCCCTCCAGACCTAATAACCTACTTAACCCTTACTGGACCTAATAACCCTAACTGGGCCTATTTAACCCTTCTAGACCTATTGGACCCTAACTGGGCCCATTAATCCCTCCAGACCTAATAACCCTAACTGGGCCAATTTACCCCGCTAGACCTATTTAACCCTAACTGGGCCTATTTAACCCCATTAGACATATTTAACCCTAACTGGGCTTACTTAACCTTAACTGGGCCTATGTAACCATAACTGGGCCTATTTAACCCTATCTAGACCTAATAACCCTAAATGGGCCTATCTAAACTTAACTGGGCATATTTAACCCCTCTAAACCTAATAACCCTAACTGGGTCCATCTAACCCTAACTGGGCCTATTTAACCCCTCTAGACCTATTTAACCCTAACTGGGCCTATGTAACCATAATTGGGCCGTTTAACCCTATCTGGACCTAACAATCCTAACTGGGCCTCTCTAACGCTAACTGGGCCTATTTAACTCCTCTAGACCTATTTAACCAACCTGGGCCTCTAACCCCTAGCTGGACCTAGTAACCATAACTGCGCCTATTTAACCCTATTTGGACCTAATAACCCTAACTGGGCCTATCTAACCCTAACTGGGTCTATTTAACCCTATCTGGACCTAATAAGACTAAACTAGGCCTATTTAACCCAATCTAAGCCTATTTAAACCCATCACGTATTGGGGTCTATACAGACCCCATAAGCCTCCATATAACCCCAGTACTTATGGGGGTACATGCAGACCCCTGTAAGCCTCTATGTAACCCAATAAGTCTTATAAGGGTCTATGAAGATCCTCATAGGACAATCAGAACCCTATTATTAACCCCATAAGTGCCATGAGGGTCTTCCAGGACCGTCATGACACTAAGTACAAACTCTACACTACACTATCCCCAATAAAACATTAAATCTAAACTAAAAGACAGGAAGCAAAGGGTTGTTGTGAATGGAACATACTCCGATTGGTCTAATGTGATAAGTTGGGTTCCTCAAGTTTCAGTATTAGGTCCTCTCCTTTTTAGCATATTTATTAATGATATAGAAGTAGGACTCGAAAGTAGTGTCTCCATTTTTGCTGATGACACTAAGTTGTGCAAGGTAATAAAATCAGATAATGATGTACTTTCCCTACAAAGGGATTTGCATAAATTAGAGAAATGGGCGGCTAAATGGCAGATGAGATTTAATACAAATAAATGTAAGGTTATGCATTTGGGAAGGAAAAATAGCCATGCAATCTATAATCTTAATGGAGCAAATCTTGGTGTATCAGATATTGAAAGGGATTTGGGAGTGCTTGTAGACAACCACCTAGGTAACAGCCCTCAGAGCCAAGCAGCAGCTGCAAAGGCAAGGAAAATATTAGCATGTATTAGGAAGGGTATAGAAGCAAGGGAAGCAAATATAATTCTGCCACTATACAAAGCCCTAGTACGCCCTCATTTGGAATATGGAGTAGAATTTTGGGCATCACTTCATAAAAAAGACATTTTAGAGCTGGAAAAAGTACAGAGAAGGGCTACAAAATTAAAAAGGGGAATGGAGGGGCTAAGTTAGGAAGAAAGACTAACCAAACTAAACTTATTTTCGCTAGAAAAAAGGTGTCTACGAGGGGATATGATTACCTTATTTAAATACATCCAGGGTCAATCCCACTATTTTACACAAAATAGAAAAACCTAAGTTACAAAAAAATTTTTTTTTTACCAAAATGAAAAAATTACAAACTCCCCCACTATAAAAAAAATACACAAAAATAAAAAAATAATTACACACATGCAAAGAAAAGACATGCACATATACTGTAACATCATAGTACATCAATAAATACATTACAAATATACCCCTAACTACATACTATTAACCCCTAACTACAATACATTACCCCATATATAAAAAAATACCCCTATCTATGAAACATTATCCCCTATCTACCAAACATTAGCCCCTAACTGCAATACATTAAACCCTAACTACAATATATTACCCCTATCTATTAAATATTACCTCCTATCTATTAAACATTACCCCTATCTATTAAACATTATCCCCTATCTATTAAACATTACCCCTATCTATTAAACATCACCCGCTATCTGCAATAGATTAAACCCTATATATTAAACATAACCCCTATCTATTAAACTTTAAACCTATCTATTAAACATTACCCTCTATCTATTAAACATCACCCCCTATCTACAATACATTAAAACATCTAACCTAAAATAGAATAAATAAGACCACTTACCTTGCTCAGATGTTCTCTACAGCAGGTAGCACCCCCTAGGAAGAGAGAAACATGAATTTAGTCACAAATAAACACAATTTAGCGAAATACACATTCTAAATATTAAACTTACCTTTCAATCATGTCCCCGTCCTTCTTGTCTTCTCCGGCTCGGCTCCTGGAAAAAAGAAACATTACATTAGTACACACATACACAAATATAATAAACTTAACATTCTAAATATTAAACCTGTCCACGATGTCCCCCGTCCTTCTCCTCTTCTTCCCTGGCTGGGCCCTTGAGAAAACACGTCGCCCTTAAGAAACTCTACAACACTAATGAGGCCTCTAGCACCTTCTGATTGGCTAAAATGGCTGACAACAGGCGCTATTACATTCAGCCAATCAGAATGAGATGCACCCCATGGGGGTGTATCCCATTGTGATTGGCTACAAGCATCTGCAACCTTCTGATTGGCTTTTGTTACTGTAAATCAGACTGCAGCCACTCAGAAGGTGCAGATGCCTTCAGCCAATCACCCCCTGGGATGCATCCCATTGTGATTGGCTGAAGGCAATAGTGCCTTCTGATTGGTTTAAAAAAGATTGACAGGTCCATCAGCCAATCAGAATGAGATATAGGGGTGTATCCCATTCTGATTGGCTCCCACCTTGGCATCTTCTGATTGGCTGAAATGTTATTGACAACCATTTCAGCCAATCAGAAGGCGCCATTCCGTTTTTTTTTCTAGGGAGGAGCTCCGTTTTTTTTTTTTTTTTTTTAGAGCAGTGGTTTTTCTCAAGGGCCCGGCTGGGGAAGAACGTGGACAAGTAAGTTTAATATTTAGAATATTTCATTTATTATGTCTTGTGTATGTTTATTTGTGTACTAATGTAATGTTGCTTTTTTCCAGGAGCCGAGCCGGAGAAGAGGAAGGACAGGGACATGGTGGAAAGGTTTAATATTTAGAATGTGTACTTCTTTAGGTTGTGTTTATTTGTGATTAAATTCATGTTTATTTTTTTCCTAGGGTGTTCGACCTGCTGAAGGGACATCTGAGCAAGGTAAGTGGTCTTATTTATTTTATTTTAGGTTAGATGTAGGCTTTTTAATGTTTAGTAGATAGGGTTTGATGTATTGCAGATAGGGGGTAATGTTTAATAGATAGGGGTAATGTTTAATAGATAGGGGGTAATGTTTAATAAATTGGGGTAATGTATAGTAGTTCGGGTTTAATGTATTGCAGTTAGGGGTTAATGTTTGGTAGATAGGGGATAATGTTTCATAGATGGGGTAATGTATTGTAGTTAGCGGTTAATAGTATGTAGTTAGGGGTATATTTGTTATCTATTTATTGATGTATTGTGATGTTATGTATATATGTGTACCGTATATACTCGAGTATAAGCCAAGTTTTTCAGCCCTTTTTTTAAGGCTGAAAAGGGCCCCCTTGGCTTATACTCAAGTCACTCTCGCCCCCTTGTCTCTCTAACCCCTTGTGTCTCTTTCCCTCCCCCCTCCTCATCCTCAACCCTCCCTCCTCATTCTAAACCAACCTCCTCATTCTAAACCCCCTAAATACCTCCGGAAGCCCGGTATATGCTAATGACGTGGCGTGCATGTGACGTCACATGCGCGCCGGTTCAAGAAGGAGCGGAGGCCGGAGCAGAAGCAGGTAAGTGAGGGGAAAGGGAGAAGGGGAGGTATTTAGGGGGTTTAAAATGAGGAGGGGGTTTAGAATGAGGAGGGGGGTTGAGGATGGGGGGTAGGTTGAGGAGGGGTGTTGAGGATGGGGGTGTTGAGGAGGGAAGATGAGGATGGGGGTTGAGGAGGGAGTTTGCGGAGGTGGGTTTAGGGGGGATTGAGGTTGAGGAGGGAGGTTGAGGATGAGGAGGGAGGTTGAGGAAGGAGGTTGAGGATGAGAAGGGAGGTTGAGGATGAGGAGAGAGGTTGAGGATGAGGAGGGGGGTTGAGGATGAGGGTTTGAGGAGGGAGGATGAGGAAGGAGGGTTTAGGAGGGGGTTGAGTTTGAGGAGGGGGTTGAGGTTGAGGAGAGGTTGAGGATGAGGAGGGAGGTTGAGGATGAGGAGGGGGTTTGAGGAGGGGGGTTGAGGATGAGGATGAGGGGGTTGAGGATGAGGGGGTTAAGGATGAGGAGGGAGGTTGAGGATGAGGAGGGAGGTTGAGCATGGGGGGGTTGAGGATGAGGAGGGAGGTTGAGGATGAGGAGTGGTGTTGAGGAGGGAAGAGGGGGGTTGAGGAGGGTGATAAGGGAGGGGGAAGAGACACAGGGAAAGGAGAGGGGAGAAGAGACAGAGGGAAGGGAGAGGGGGGACACAGATGGCACAAGAGGGACACAGGGGGCAGCACATTGGTAAAATAGGTTCCTCGGCTTATACTCGGGTCAGCTTATACTCGAGTATATACGGTATGTCCTTTCTTTGCAGGTGTGTAATATTTTTTTTATTTTTGTAGGTGGGGGGTTGTAATGTTATTTTATTTACTTTTTATAGTGGGGGGAAGTAATGTACTTTTTTCATTTTGGTAACAGCTTAGCTTTTTCTATTTTGTGTAAAATAGTGGGATGGGGGGTTTAATAGGGGGTTAGATAGGTAGTGTTAGGTAGGTAGGGGTTAATAGGTTAGGGTAGAGTGGGGTTAGTTTAGATATAATGTTTTATTGGTGGGTAGTGTAGTGTAGTGTTTGTACTTAGTGTCATGAGGACCCTCATGGTACTTATGGGGTTAATAACAGGGTTCTGATTGTCCTATGAGGGTCTTCATAGACCCTTATAAGACTGATTGGGTGACATAGAGGCTTACAGGGGTCTGTATGTACCCCCTTAAGTGATGGGGTTAGATGGAGGCTTATGGGGGTTTGAATAGACCCCCATAAGTGATGGATTTTAATAGGCTGAGTCCCAGTTAGGGTAAGATAGGCCCAGTTAGGCTTATTAGGTCCAGATAGGGTTAAGTAGACCCAGGTAAGGTTAGCTAGGCGCAGTTAGGGATATTAGGTACAGATAGAGTTAAATAAGCCCAGTTATAGTTACATAGGCCCAGTTAGTGTTAGATAGGCCCAGTTTGGGTTAGATAGGACCCAGTTAGGGTTAAATAGGCCCTGTTAGGGTTATTAGGTCAAGATAGAGTTAAATAGGTGCAGTTATGGCTACATAGGCCCAGTTAGTGTTAGATAGGCCCAGTTTGGGTTAGATAGGTCCCAGTTAGGGTTAAATAGGCCCAGTTAGGGTTATTAGGTTCAGCTATGGGTTAGAGGCCCAGGTAGGGTTAAATAGGTCTAGTGGAGTTAAATAGGCCCTGTTAGGGTTAGATAGGCCCAGTTAGGGTTATTAGGTCCAGATAGGGTTAAAAGGCCCAGTTATGCTTGCATAGGCCCAGTTAGGGTTAGATGGGCCCAGTTAGGGTTATTAGGTCCAGAGGGGTTAAATAGGCCCTGTTAGGTTTAGATAGGCCCATTTAGGGTTATTTGGTCCAGATAGGGTTAAATATGCCCAGTTATGGTTACATAGGCCCAGTTAGGGTTATTAGGCCCAGTTATAGTTAAATAGGTCTAGAGGGGTAAATAGGCCCAGTTAGGGTTAAATATATCTAGAGTGGTAAATAGGCCCAGTTAGGGTTAATAGGTCTAGAGGGGTAAATAGGCCCATTTAATTTTAAATAGGTCTAGATGGGTTAAATAGGCCCAGTTAGGGTTATTAGGTCCAGTTAGGGTTAAGTAGGTCTAGAAGGGGTTAAATGAGCCCAGTTAGGGTTACATAGGGTTTAGTATAAGTTAATAGGGTATAGTTACTGTTAAGGGGTTAATGGGGTATAGTTAGGGTTAATAGTGTAGTGCAGTGCTTAGACTTTGTCATGAGGGTCCTGGAGAACCCTCATGGTACTTGTAGGGTTAATCTAGGGGTTAATAGTGCCCTCTAGGGGTCTATATATACCCCTATTGGACTAAGGGGTTTACTTTTAGTCTCATGGGGGTAATAGGGTTCTGATTGTCCTTTGAGCGTCTTCATAAACCATTATAAAACTCATTGGGTTACATAGAGGCTTACAAAGGTCTGTATGTACCGCCATAAGTGATGGGGTTAGATGGAGGCTTATGGGGGTCTATATAGACCCCCATAAGTGCTGGGGTTATATGGAGGCTTATGGGGGTCTGTATAGACCCCGATAAGTGATTGGTTTAAATAGGCTTACATGGGGATAAATAGGCCTAGTTAGTGTTATTAGGTCCAGATTGGGTTAAATAGACCCAGTTTGGTTTAGATAGGCCCAGTTAGGGTTATTAGGTACAGACAGGGTTAATTAGGCCCCGTTATGGTTACATAGGCCCAGTTATTGTTAGATACGCCCAGTTTGGGTTAGACAGGTCCCAGTTAAGATTATTAGGTCCACAGGGGTTAAATACACCCAGTTAGGGTTTCATAGGCCCAGTTAGGGTTATTAGTTCCAGAATGGTTAAATAGGCCCAGTTAGTGTTAGATATGCCCAGTTTGGGTTAAATAGGTCTAGAGTGGTTAAATAGGCCCAGTTAGGGTTAGATAGGCCCAGTTAGGGTTATTAGGTCCAGAGAGGTTAAATAGGTCCCAGTTAGGGTTAAATAGGCCCAGTTATGTTTACATAGGCCCAGTTAGGGTTAGGTAAGCCCAGTTAGGGTTAAATAGGTATAGAGGGGTTAAATAGGCCCAGTTAGGGTTAAATAGGTCTAGAGTGGTAAATAGGCCCAGTTAAGGTTATTAGGTCTGGAGGGGTTAAATAGGCCTAGTTAGGGTTATTAGGTCCAGTTAGGGTTAAATAGGTCTATAGGAAGTAAATAGGCCAAGTTAGAGTTAATAGGTCTAGAGGGGTTAAATAGCCCCATTTAGTTTTAAATAGATCTAGAGGGTTTAAATAGGCCCAGTTAGGGTTATTAGGTCCAGTTAGGTTTAGTAGGTCTAGAAGGAGTTACATTTGCCCAGTTAGGGTTACATAGGGTTTTGTATGGGTTAATGTGGTATAGTTAGGGTTAATAGTGTAGTGCAGTGCTTTGACTTTGTCATGGGGGTCCTGGAGAACCCTCATGGCATCTTTAGAGTTAATCTAGGGGTTAATACTGCCCTCGAGGGGTCTATATATACCCCTATTGGACTAAGGGGTTTACTTTTAGTCTCATGGGGGTAATAGGGTTTTGATTGTCCTATGAGGGTCTTCATAGACCCTTATAAGACTGATTGGGTTACATAGAGGCCTACAGGGGTCTGTATGTACCGCCATAAGTGATGGGGTTAGATTGAGGCTTATGGGGGTCTATACAGACCCCCATAAATGATGGGTTTAAATATGCTTAGATGGGGTAAATAGGCCTAGTTAGTGTTATTAGGTCCAGATAGGGTTAAGTAGACCCAGGTAAGGTTAGCTAGGCGCAGTTAGGGTTATTAGGTACAGATAGGGTTAAATAAGCCCAGTTATAGTTACATAGGCCCAGTTAGTGTTAGATAGGCCCAGTTTGGGTTAGATGGGTCCCAGTTAGGGTTATTAGGTCCAGCTAGGGGTTAGAGGCCCAGGTAGGGTTAAATAGGTCTAGAGGAGTTAAATAAGCCCAGTTATGGTTAGATAGGCCCAGATAGGTTTAAATAAGTCTAGAGGGGTTAAATAGGCCCACTTAGGGTTAAATAGGCCCATTTAGGGCTACTAGGTCCAGATAGGGTTAAATAGGCCCAGTTTTGGTTACCTAGGCCCAGTTAGGATTAGGTAAGCCCAGTTAGGGTTAAATAGGTCTAGAGGTGTTAAATAGGACCAGTTAGTGTTATTAGGTCTGGAGGGGTTAAATAGGCCCCAGTAATTTTTAATAGATAGGGGTAATTTGTAATAGATAAGGGTGATATTTAAAAGATGGGGGTAATGTTTAATAGATAGGGGTAATGTTTAACAGATAGCGGTAATGTATAGTAGTTAGGGTTTAATGTATTGCAGTTAGGGGTAAATGTTTCGTAGATAGGGGATAATGTTTCATAGATAGGGGGAAATGTTTTATATAGGGGTAATGTATTGTAGTTAGCGTTAATAGTATGTAGTTAGGGGTATTTTTGTAATGTATTTATTTATGTACTGTGATGTTATGTATATATGTGTATGTCTTTTCTTTGCAGGTGTGAAATTCTTTTTTTATTTTTTGTAGTGGAGGTGTTGTGATGTTCTTTTTTTGTAGTGGAGAGTTGTAATGTTCTTTTTTAATTTTATGTAGTGGGGGAGTTGTAATGTCCTTTTATTTTTTTAGGAAACATATTTTTTTTATTTTTTGTAATTAGTGGGGTGGGGGTTTAATAGGGGTTAAGTAGGTAGTGTTAGGTAGGTAAGGCTTAATAGGTGAGGGTAGAGGGGGGTTAGTTTAGATTTAGTGGTTACTTGGGGGGGAATAGTGTAGTGTTTGTACTTAGTGTTACTAATACTTCCCCTGGCTTCCAAACTGCTGGAGCGGCTCGTCTATAACCGCCTCACCAGTTTCATCTCCTCTAACTCTCTTCTGGACACTTTCCAATCCGGCTTTCGGCCCCAACACTCCACTGAGACAGCCCTCATAAAAGTCACCAATGACCTGCTCACCGCCAAGTCGAAAGGCCACTTTTCTATTTTGCTTTTCCTGGATCTCTCTGCCGCCTTTGACACCGTTGACCATTCAATTCTACTCCACATTCTCTCCTCCCTCGGCATTCGAGACACTGCTCTCTTGTGGTTCTCATCATACCTCCAAGAACGATCATTTAGCGTCTCCTTCTCCGGCACATCTTCTTCTCCTCACCCCCGGTCTATTGGCGTACCCCAAGGATCAGTCCTAGGCCCCCTCCTCTTCTCCATCTATACATCCTCAATCGGCACCCTAATAAACTCTTTTGGGTTCCAGTACCATCTCTATGCAGACGACACCCAAATCTATCTCTCAGCACCAGATCTATCCCCCTCTCTTCTAGCACACGTCTTCGACTGCCTCTCTAGTATATCCTCTTGGATGTCCGCCCACCATCTGAAACTCAACATGTCTAAGACTGAACTCTTAATCTTCCCACCCTCTACTACAGCTTCAATTCCTCACATCTCTCTCTCTGTCAACAACACCATCATCACTCCCACCTCCCAAGCCCATTGTCTCGGGGTTCTACTGGACCCTGCCCTCTCTTTCATCCCACACATACAGTCTCTAACCAAATCCTGTCTTTTCCATCTAAAAAACATATCCAAAATACGCCATTACCTTACACAAGACACTACTAAGTTTCTAATACACTCTCTTATCATTTCTCGTCTTGACTATTGCAACTCGCTCCTTGTTGGCCTGCCCATCACTCGCCTCTCCCCACTTCAATCCATAATAAATGCCTCCGCCAGACTCATCTTCAGTACACATCGTTCAGTGTCGGCAGCTCCTCTTTGTCAATCACTCCACTGGCTTCCCTTAACCTCCAGAATAAAGTTTAAAATCTTGACCCTAACTTATAAAACCCTCAACAACAGCGCACCCCCATACATCTCTGCTCTCATCTCCAAATACTCCCCCACACGCCCTCTTCGTTCTGCTAACGACCTTCTTCTTTCTACCACTCTTGTCACCTCCTCTCACTCGCGCCTCCAGGACTTTTCTCTCGCTGACCCTATTCTCTGGAACTCCTTGCCTCGCTTCACCAGACTTTCCTCCTGCCTTAAATCCTTCAAAACATCAATAAAAACGCACCTCTTTAAAGAAGCCTATAACCTTTCTCCCTAACATACTCAGCACTACTCTCTCCCTACTGTACCACATACAAACTTTAAACTTTAGATTGTAAGTCTGCGAGTTTCAATCCTGCGCGGTGCTTTAGGGAAAGCGCTATGGACACTGGATTCCAAGCTCAAAGACAGGGTCATCCACTCTTTGCAATGTATGAATCTTTAACTTGTCATTGCCTGTAACTTAACTTATGTATAGTGCTACGGAATATGTTGGCGCGTTACAAATAAACGATAATAATAATAATAATAATAATAATAGTGTTCTGAGGGTCCTGGAGGACCCTCATGGCACTTGTGGAGTTAATCTTAGGGTTCCAATTGTCACATGAGGGTCTGTATGGACCCCCATAAGTTAAGGTGTTAGATGGAGGCTTATGGGGGTCTGTATAGACCCCCATAAGTGATGGGGTTAAATAGACTTGGATGGGGTTAAGTAGGCTAAGATGGGGTTACATAGGCCTAGATAGGGTTAAATAGGCCCAGTTAGGGTTATTATGTCCAGATAGAGTTATATAGGCATGTTAGTGTTAAATAGGCCCAGTTAGGGTTAAATAGGCCCAGTTAGGTTTATTATGTACAGTTAGAGTTAAATAGGGTCAGTTAGGGTTAAATATGACCAGTTAGTGTTTAATAGACCCAGTTAGGGTTATTAGGTGCAGTTATAGTTAATTAGGGCCAGTTAGGGTTAAATATGGACAGTTAGAGTTAAATTAGCAGAGTTAGGGTTGTTAGGTACAGTTAGGTTTAAAAAGGGCCAGTTAGGGTTAAATAAGCTCAGTTGGGGTTAGACAGACCCAGTTAGGGTTAAATAGGACCAGTTAGGATTAAATAGGCCCAGTTAGGGTTATTAGGTGCAGTTATAGTTAATTAGGGCCAGTTAGGATTAAATATGGACAGTTAGAGTTAAATTAGCAGAGTTAGGTTTGTTAGGTATAGTTAGAGTTAAATAGGGCCAATTAAGGTTAAATAGGCCCAGTTAGGTTTATTAGGTACAGTTAGGGTTAAATAGGGTCAGTTAGCATTAAATAGGGCCAGTTAGAGTTAAATAGGCCCAGTTAGAGTTAGATAGGCCCAGCTGGGGTTAAATAGGGCCAATTAAGGTTACATAGGCCCAGTTAGGGTTATTAGGTACAGTTAGGGTTATTTAAGGCCCAGTTAGGGTTAAATATGGCCAGTTAGGGTTAAAAAGGCCCAGGTAGGGTTAGATAGGCCCATTTATGGTTGAATAAAGTTAGCGTATCACCTTCCACCAAAAACGCTTATCACGTCTCTCTCCCTCTTTTACCACTCACTATACCTTAGTTTGTAAGTCTGCGGGTTTCTATCCTAAGTACTTTGGAAATTCACCATGGACATTAGATTCCTAGCACAAAGACAGGGCCCTCCTTGCTTTGTTATTGATTAATTTGTATTTATCTTTGTCTGAACTTAATTTATGTACAGGGCTACGGAATATGTTGGCGCGTTATAAATGAACTATAATAATAATAATAAGTATGGGTTAATAGGGTATAGTTGTTTTAAGGGGTTAATGGGTTATAGTTAGGGTTAACAGTGTAGTGTAGTAGTTAGACTTTGTCATGAGGGTCATGAAGGACCTTCATGGCACGTACAGGGTTAACCTAGGGGTTAATAGTGCCCTATAGGAGTCTAAATAGAACTATACTGACCCCCATGAATGATGGGGTTAATTTTAGGTTCTGTGGTGGTACTTATAGTACCCCCACGGCAGGGGTTAATAGTTTTATTGAACACAGGTCCTTTAAGGACCTCTAAGGTCCTTTCAGGACCTGCGCAGGACAGGAAATTTGAATTTTTATTGCAACAGGGGCCCCAATGGGGACCCCCACTGCAGGGGTTAAAGTGGGGATCCTCTGGGGGTACTGATGGGTACCCTGAGACCTATCCCTCCCTACCACTATCCCCTGGGATCAAGCCTCTACCCCTTTAATCCTGAGATAGGTTTCCCACTACTATAAGCGCATCCCTTCCTCCATCTAACTCACTCTCAACATTCCACTCCAAGGACTACCACTCCTAGCCCTCCCTTCATTCCATCTCTCCTTACCTAAATCTATCTCCCTCCCATCCACTGCCTCTTTCCCTACCTCCCCATCCTCTCCACTCCCTCTCTCCCTACCTCTCCCTTCCTCTCCCTCCCTCTCCCTCACTGCACTCCCCCCACGCCTCTCCCTCCCTTCCATCCACTCAACATGGCCCCCTTTCTCTCCTCCTCTCTTTCTCTTCTCCTCCCCAACTCTCCCCTCCTCACTCCTCCCACCACTCAGATCCTAAAAGTAAAATAATGCTAAATAAAGAAATATGCTTTAGTATATGTATTTGAGATAAAAAAAATATGTATGTTTTATGTGTTTTTTATATGTAAGGGTATAAGGTGGGGGTGGATGGCATTGCCTATTTTCATGTGTGGTATTAATCTATGAGTGTGTAAGTTATGTGTTATTAGTGATTATGTAAATGCATAGTAATTTTTTGGTTAATATAAATAAGTAAAATAAGTTTAAACCTTCTCTCCAATCTCCCTCTTCTCCTGCTCTCTCTCTCTCAATATGCAATACCCTTCAGCTCCAAGATCTGCATGCTAACTTGAAAAAATCTACAATACAGTCAATTCTGGGGCAGGAAACTCTGAAATGTATTATATGTCTCTGTCAATTAAGTTAACATTTGCCATTTTCTACTGCCTCCTACGACAGTGTCCCAGCAAGAAATTCAGTAAAATGCAATGATTGGTGTAACTTTGCAAGAGTCAAGTAATCCTGACCCCTCAATATTACTGACAATAGCTGGGTTCACAAGTTTTGGCTGACATACCAAAAGTTTTGAGTGAAGTGCATTGAAAATAAGTTTAACATTACAAAAAAAAATGCACGCAGTCTAAAATACGTAATTGCGATTTGGCCAATTGAATAGGGCTCTAAATAAGCACATAGCATATTTTTTTAAAGAAGTTTTTAGTTAGTAAAAACCTTGCTTTTAGATAGATGTTTACTAACTAAAAACTTCTTTATAAAAAATATGGTATGTGCTTATTTAGAGCCCTATTCAATTGGCCGAATTGCAATTGAATGAGGGCCTATGTGTATCTTATATTGGCATTCTCAGATTATACTAGACTTTTAAGATTACTTTATCTTTCAAAGATTGATCAATGCTATTAAAATCCCAGAGATTAAAATGAAAATAAAAGCATCTTCTTCTTTGCTTTTCAAGTATATTATATGTTATAATATACTAAATATATTTTATACACAAAGGGCCTCATTCAATTGTGATTTGGCCAATTGAATAGGGCTCTAAATAAGTACATAGCATATATTTTTTTAAGAAGTTTTTAGTTAGTGAAAACCTTGCTTTTGGATAGATGCTTACTAACTAAAAACTTCTTTAAAAAATATATGTTATGTGCTTATTTAAAACCCTATTCAATTGGCTGAATCGCATTTGAATGAGGCCCAAACTATATAGCAAAAATCAAATACATCCAGAGGGCCTCATTCTATTATCGGCCGTAAATCGGCCGTAAGGCTGCGATTCCTTGCGAGGGTTCAGTTAACTCGCGATTCTATTATACGGCCCCGCAAGGATCTCCTTTTACGGCCGGCCGCATATCTTGGAACCGGCCGTAAACTGTGAAATATAAAAACGCAAAAATAAATTCAAGCCTGCACTGTACAGCTCTGTAAATGCTAGGGATCATATTGGGGGACATGAGGATTAAAAGGAACCCACTCTCAAGCTTGCACATCTGCCCAAACCCGAGTTCAAATTAACTGTTTATTTGCCGGCTGCGGCGTGGGCGTGTCTGAGGTGCTCCAAGCACTCTGGACTTTTTACATGGATATTTTACGGATATTAAAAATGAAATATTTTACGGATTTGAGTACAGGATAATTATGTGCTATTTATTCTAACACCTAAAATCCCTTTATAGTCTTCTCAAAGTGCAGGATGGCTTTATTTGAGCTATTTTATGTGCTTAATTGGTGCTAGCGAGACCTTTTTCCTGCAAGTAACTGCGGCTCGTTTTTAGCCTTGCAGAGAGGTTTCCCGGAGCAATTGAATTGCAAATCTCTTGCGGCCGTTTTAGATCAAAGGCTTTCCTCCGGCGCGATCGGCCGCAAGAGATAGCAAGGCACCGGCCGCAAGCCTGCCGGAGCCTACGGCCGTAAGGGAATAGAATAGCAGAATAGCTTGCGGCCGGTCCTTGCGGCCCCGCAGCGGCTGCGGCCGATAATAGAATGAGGCCCATAGAAAGCAGAACTTATGTTTAAAATAACAATATACAGTTTCATTACGTATGCATAAATATGCTATAAAATGTATATTAACATTTTGAAAAAGTATCTAGTGTCCTGGGTCAAGCAAAGTCTTTAGAACTGAAAGTGACACTTAGAATCAGCAAACCAATTAACAGCCTTATTAAATTGTGATTCAGTAAATTTAAAATGGCTCTATATAAGCACAGAGCATATTTTATTTACAGAAGTTTTTAGTTAGTGAAGTCCTTGCTTTTGAATAGAAGTTCACTAACTAAAAACTTCTGTAAATAAAATATGGTATGTGCTTAAATAGAGCCCTAAGTGTTTAAAACATGTATCTTCTTGGCTATCTTAGTGGAAAATGACACAAAACAAAACAAAGCTTTCTAGAATTCCATTGATTGACTTCACATAGACTGCAAATTGCTGAAATGAATACATATTTGCTGTGTCTAGGAATGACAGAGTATTCTCCATTAGCTTTTGTGTTTTTCGTGTGCAAATGTAATTTTCTTTCTGTTTTGATATTTATGTTCTTCCTTGAAGTTGGCAGAAATCTATATTCACATTCCTGTTTTTGCTATTATTAGTTTTGTGGATAGATGGATATTTATTATACATTTTTATTTCTTACTTTGGGCATTTTTCATTTTTTATGTACTATTTGAAAAATCAAGTACACTACACTGAAATTACAGACATGCAGATAAGTGTGCACATTTTTATAAGAAATGTGATGAAATAAAAACACAAGAAATGTGTTAGTAATATTTATTTTATTGGTTGGGCATTAATCTTTTTTATTTTTGTGTCTTCTTGTTTTTAAATTATTACCATTTTGATGAAGATGTACTACATTTTGAAAAAAGTCTAAATGTGGATAATCAGATTCTATATTGTAAGATTCCTAAAACATATCTATAGAATATAAATATACAGTAAAGATTTTATATTATTGGTTATTTATAGAAAGTTTAAAATAGAGCGGTGTGTTAGAGAAAGTTTAACAAAGGCCAATGACACATATCCCAATGACCATTGTGCTGAATGAGTATTAAACCTGCCAGAAAATCATTAACATCTTGCAAAAATAAATAAAATAAAATCACAGAGGAAATGCTTCTTAATTTTAGTCTGTCAGCAGAGGTTTGCAGTTTCAAAATGAGTTAATGCCTAGCTCCCTATGGCTTTAATTTTAATGGATTCCTATGCTTTCTATCGGAATCCCCATTGCTCCTGTGTTAAAAAGGGAAATTCCCTAAGCACAGTTTGAATAATTTAAATACATTTTAACCATTAGTTCTTTACTGTTTAAATTGGTGCATCTTATTATTTTGTTTTTTTCTGATTTTATTTTCACTGCACTGGGATTTCCTGGGGCAGACCAAGTTTAAATTAGGTCCTATGAGTAAAGCAAACTTTCACTCACATTACATGAGTGAATTAATAATTGCAACCAGGATGCAGAAAACATTCTGATGGAATATGGATGCAAAATCAATATTCATATCTGCCTTGTAGCAAGTAAGCCTTGGGAGACTTGGTAAAATGATTTCAACTGTAGTGAGACTAAACCATACAATTTGGGGATTTTCTGCAGGGTTTTCACTTGGCCTTCAGATTCATGACGGTATTGTTTTTAGTATGTTCCATTTTTCTTGTCTGCTCCTTTTTGTAGTTATTTTTCTTATTTTTTTAGTTTTGCAGTAGAGACATTACAGAATTATTTGCTTAAATGAACAACAGTCTCTATATTATGAATAAACATCACTATGCATATCAAAAATATACCAAGCATCATAGTGCATAAGTGATTTGATAAGGCCAAAACAGACTGCAGCAAACTTAGCTATGTCTCTTTCTGTGCTTATCAACAAGGTTTGCATGGCAATGATACTGGAGTGGGTTGCCAGTTTCTTCTCCAGTGGACTGTGATTTTTCTGACCTCTCTGCTATGACCTGCCCACCTAGAGCAACCCTACATGGTATAGCTCATGGCTTCAATAAAGTACACATGCCCCTTCACCACCACAAGGTAGCAATCCCGAAGGGGACCAGGGGATCATACACCACACTTATCTAATCTAACTCATCAGGAAGGGCTGCAAACACACATGGAGGCTGTGCAGTGGAATGTGTAGTAACAGCCAACTCACCTCCATCATGGATAATCTCTGCTATGTCCATCCTGGAAAGTGGCACGCCATTGCTGGTGGCCATGTGCAAAGATGTATACCCATTATCATTTGGTGAAATTCCATCAAGTGTTTTGCTATCCATCAACCTACATTATCACCTGTCATATTGTTATCAGGCCTTCAGGGGAATGTTGTCACAAATTGGACCTGTCATGTGTATTAACCCTCTATTATTATATATATAAAAATAAAAACATATATATATATATATATATATATATATATATATATATATATATATATAAAAGTATATGATATATGACGTTGTTATTATTATTACTAGCGACTTACCCGCAAAAAACGACTGGCAATAAAATTGTAAGGCAGGTAATGCTGTTTGCCACAGACATGAATTTTTTTGGTGGTTTGACATCCTTCAACGCTCATTGCATGCCTTGCAAGCCTTTTTTTGGACTTAAATTGAGGTGTAACTTCACAGGCAGAGGTCCGGGGTGGCCACCCTTGCTGTGGGTAAGCTTTTTATGTTTTTTTTTTTGTGTGTATTTTTTTTTTTTTATGTTTTCACAAGCCCATGGTTCGGCCGTTAGGGTCATATTTTTGCGACTTCAAAATGTTTTTTTTTCAAAGTCATGCGGCTCGTATTTTTTTAGTGTAAGTCCGTAATTTTTCCGTTCTAAGTCCCGCGGCTCGTATTTTTTTGTGTAAGTCTGTATTTAGTCATTGTGTGTTAGATGTATTTTTTCAAAGTCCCGCTTCTGTGGGTGCAAATGCGGCCCCTTGCTTTGCGACGGTCCGCATTTGCAGCCTACAATGAGCCTTTGGCTCATTGCAGCCGACGTTAGAGCCTCCAGCTCCTGCAAATGCGGGCCCTCGCTTTGCGAGAGGCCGCATTTGCGGCCCGAACTGCGTCACTTGCAGTTCTTGCGAGGGACGCAGTTTTTGCGAGCACGCTTTGCGAGCTTGCAAAGTGTGATGACTGTTCGTAGTTTGACAACTATTATATGTGATTGTTATATGTATTAATCTATTGCATAGTAACTAGTGCTTATTAATTTACAGCTATAGGAATGTGACACAAATGTAATGTATGTCCTTAACCCCAACCATTCAAAACACACAGATGCGGTTATAACGGTATAACAAATCTTTATTTCATACACAGAGCACACTCAGAAATGTACAAGACTGTGCATTAATATCATGGATGTGGTCACCATTGCAACCAGAATCTGATGAAAAAAAGGATCATCAGAAATCACTCCACAGCACTTACTTTTGGGTAACATCTGCTCAATTATTCAGATGGAATAAATTATGGATAATGTCATACGAATCTATTCCACACACAGTGTGTTTCCATAAATTACGGAAAAATCCCAAATGGATGAGCAGAATCTGGAAAACAGAGAGGAGGTTGAGGAACAGCTGGCGTTGGTGGTAAGGTGTGAGATGAGGGGGCTGCAGGCTCTGGTTGCTATGGGGGAGGAGCCTGTGGAACCAAAGGCTGGAGAGATATGACCTGGCCTTCAGCCAATTGCACTAGCCGCTCAATGTGTCTTGTCTGGGCTTGTCTGTCCCGATGATCCTTTCGCTCATACCTCTCCAGCCTTCGATTGTGCCTTCTCACCTCACCAGATAGGGATGTGATGCTGTCAACAAGAGTGATTGCAATGTCAGTCTGCCTTTCCAGCTGGAATGTCAACTGTTCCATTAAGGTGATATTGCTTTTATCCTCCATCTGGATGTGGTGCATGAGGTCCCTCAAAGTGCCTTCTGAGGGGTGTGAGGTCTTTCACTGGACATACCGTGACTGTCGATGGGCTGTGGTGATGACAGGGGTGCCCGTGTCGATGGGGATTCCTGTGTTGCCCCTGGCAATGGTGATGCCAGAGGTGCCTGTGGCGATGGTGTCGGCCATGGCGATTGTGTTCGGGTCAACCGTGGCAGTGGTGTCGGCCATGGAAGTGGTGTAGCCCAGGTTTGCTGAGGCCAGGTTAGGAGTGGTGGAGCGGCAGGGTCCAGTCAAGGTATCCATGGTATCTGATCAGGTGGAGTGGTGGGCCTGCTGATGGTGTTCTTCAGTACCAGGACATCTGAAGAGGTGGCTCCATGACATGTGAGATGGAGGTGGATGAAAAGGCTGAGAATGTGCCCATGATGTGTTTGAGGGCCCGGGGGGTGTTTCCCACAATAGTGGTGTGGGTGGCTGTCCTGCTGCTGATGTACCAGATTCCTGTGATGATCCTGGGCCCTCTGCAATGTTCTCAGCTTCCTCCATCACCACAAGTGGGGTGAATGTAGTTCCTACTCCCGTGGAGCCACCGTCTTTATCTCTGTGGGTGGGGTACACCTCCTGCTTCCTGAAAATAAAGGACAATTAAAGGAGTATTGATTCTCTAAACAATTGTTTGCTGTGTTTGTGCATATCCTTGATATCATTTGTAATTGGCTGTGGTGATTGTTTTATGCAGATAAACATTGACCTGCATCATGAGCATTGTGAGTCATGACTCATATCATTATATGAAAAGCTGGTGCGGTGGATTATCTGCAGTTCATTAGGACACATGCTCAGCTTAATCTGCTGTGCAGTGTGTAAGACTAACCAATCGGTTACCACTTTTCAGCAATGGTTGTTAACATGCAGATGAGACATGGTCCAAGTTAGGCTAGTACATGACATGAACATGCAGTCCTACAGAGTCTGTATCAGCATATGCCGCAGTGTGCACACCCATAAATGTTCTCTCTTTTGGTTGTCAAATCAATTTTGATCTATTTGGCAACTGCTACTCAGAATCAGTTTTAACTGCATGTATTGAACAGACATTTCATTGATAACAATTATGATAATAATATGTTTGCTTACTTGATTTACATGGTTATTGCTGCCCCATATATCTTCCTCTTGACCTTCATCTGGCAGTCATCATATATGTGTTTCACTGACTTGACATCCCTGTTTGCAATCCCTAATGCAGCAACAGCTGAAGCAACCTCAATCCAGGCATTTGTCTTGTGGCTGGGCCTCAGTTCCCTCTCACCATGTATGATGCTATAGCGGGCATGGATTTCCCTGAGGAGGATGTCCTTCTCCTCTGGGCTATCATTGCGGGCCCCATACTTTTCCACAGACTTTTTCCAACTGTGCCTGGGGTTCCTGGCCTCCCTGTTCTTTCCCTGGTGCTTGTCCCTCATCCCCACTACTTCCCCCCCCCCCTGAGATCAGGCCCCTACCCCGCTGCCCCTAGCCCTTGCATTCCTACATCTGGGGGCACATCCCTCCCCCTACTGCTCTCCTAGATGTCTACCTCCCCTCCCTCACCTGCCTCCTCCGCTCCCTCTTTCCATACCTCTACCTCTCCTCCACTCATCCTCCGGTGTTTCCCTCTCTCTACTCCTCTCCTCACTCTCCTCCCCTTCTCCTCCAGTGTTCCCATTTTTCTCCTCCTCTCCTCTCCCTCCTCACTCTCTTCCACCCCTCCTCTACCCTCCTGGAAATTATGAACTTAATATAAGGATAAATCAATATAATATATATGTGTATGTGTATGAGGTAAAAAAATGGGTTTATTGTGTGTATTATAGTATGGGTAATGGGGAGGGGGTGGGTGTGGGCATTGGTTGGTGTAGATGTGCTGTGGCCTAACGCTGTATAAGTATGTGTAGGTATTAATCTATGTATGTGAATTATGTGATATCAGTAATTATGTGTGTGTTATTATATCTTAGTGGTCAAAATAGCAAAAACTCACAAAACAGCTTTTTCTCTCTCTCTAAAACTCAGAAACCCACCAAAGCCTAGACCTGTGTCTTCACTTACTCAGTTACAGAACAGTCAATGACTGGCTGGCTTTTAAAGTAATTTTCTGTGGCGTGAATTAGCATTCCTATTTGTTAATTGGCCTGTGACATGATCGCTATTTAAGGCCTTGCTTGATGTTGGCACGCTTAACCGTATCGGATACTCATAAGCGTTACATATGAAACCAGGGTTTAAGGTCTTGAGGCTTTGGCCATTAAATTGCAGGGTTGTTCAATTGAATCGTTCTGTAATTGTAGAACATTTCAGACTAACGGCCTGTATAACGCTAACTGCGGGCTTGCAATTGAATAGGGCTCAATATATATATACATTTAAAGAAGGGAGATATTTTTGTAAAATTAAATTAAGAGGAATCTGCTAAAACAGCTCTTTCATATCACTTCTCAGTATTATTTAATGTTAAGTAAAGCAAGCATGGGTGCAATATTTGAACACATATATTTATTTTAGTTTTATTCTCCATGACACTTCTAACTCACAATGGGGGTAGAAAACTCCAATTTTGTATAATTTCATCTTCAAATGATAGTCTATGTAATTAATGTTATTGATCTATTTTCTGTTCAGTTGAACATCTAGCAAATATTTATCATAATATATATGTTGTATTGTTCCTTATTATCGTTTATATTAATCATGTAGCATAATGTTCATACAGATAAAATATGTTAGATATGTCTCCCAGATTAACTGTATTTTACCTGACTTTATTTTAGTTCTGGATAATTTATTACCTGTACATCTATGCTTAAAGGTAGAATTTCAAAGGATTTCCGCTATAACTATCATTGGGTCAGCACATAAGAGCCATATAATGGCTATAAATATTCCTCAAGAGAGCCTGATAGCCTCTGAAAGGATTGTAATAGCTGTAATAAATGAATAATACAACATGAAATGGACAAGTTGCCATGAAAATGGCAAATGAACATGGCTGTGATTGCACTGCTGAAAAAGATAATTGCCTGTTTTACGCATTCAGAAAAATTTAACAGTTTACTGCAATCAGCAAAGTTTATGATGTGAAAAAATGCTTGCTATAAGACTGTACTTGATAGAGAGACATTGAGAGAGAGACATTGGTATAAAACAGAATCAATACTTAATTGTATGTGTACCTTTTTATTCTAATACTTAAAAGCAATTTGGAAATGTAATTTGCTATTTAAAATTATGAATCATTAGAGAACAGGAATAAAAAAGTCTAATGAACTCAATTAGCATTGTAATAGTCATTAGAGAAAACAACAGACAAAATAATAAATATAGACTGCAATACAAAAAAAAGTATAACACAAATACATACTTTGCAGACAGAATTATCATACAGTGCAAGCATCCAGTATTAGAATTTTAGAAAAAGGCAAACTGCTAATAATGACATTAGGATACAAATATAGGTGCTGTCTCAGATATTGATGTTTTGATCAGTGTTGTGTATCTAATAGTATATTGTAATAATAATCACTGAAAAAATATTATTTTGTTACCTAATTGTTGCTTGTTTGTTTTAAAATGACTACAATTTCTTAAATACGTTAGTCTACTAAGGAGGAACAAAATTACAGGAGACTCTCAACATCTGCAGGTTTCCTATCTGCGGATTTGAGATTCATGGTTTGTTTTCTACAGTGTTTTTCCAGGGGAACCCTGCTCTTACAGAAGGGGGGATGCTGAGCATCACCGCCTTTACTCAAAAAGGAAGCATTGCCCTCGCTGACATTTTGTTTTCTTCATCATTTTGCCTGAGGATCCCTGTGCTGAGGGATGAGGGAGGATGCCAAGCACCACCCCTTTAACCTGAAAAGGACCCTTGGGCCCTACTAGTAAGGCTGCTGTTCATACTGCTGTTCATACTGGGGTGAGTTGCATCTGACCCCTTGCCTCCTTCCAGAGGGTTCCAGAAGGGTAAATTAACTATTTACATTAATCTGGGTTATTCACGTTTTTTGGCAATGTCAAGGGTTCCCTGTAATTATAAAGTAGATTGATTATAAAAACAAAATATTGTTACATAATTACATAGTTACATAGTATTTAAAGTTGAAAAAAGACCTTCAGTCCATCAAGTTCAACCTTTCAAGATCTCCTCCCATCTGCAATATGCGGATTAACTATTAATTAATTAGTTGTATAAAAAAAAAAAAAAAACAATAAAAAAAAAAAAAAAATCCCTCCTGATCCGAGACACCGGCGACCGGACTTCTCCCTGGATCAATACTGCCTCTCTAATTATCCATGATAACCCTGAATTCCCTTTTTAATTAGAAATAAATCCAGTCCCCTTTTAAAGTTATCTATCGAATCCGCTGTCACCACCTCCTCTGGTAGAGAATTCCAAAGATTAAACACCCTTACTGTGAAGAACCCTTTTCTTTCTTTAAGGTGGAATCTTTTTACTTCTAACCCCGAGGGATGTCCTCTTGTCAGTTGAAAACCTCTTGGCACAAAAAGCTCACTTGACAAATCTTTATACTGACCCTGGATGTATTTATATAAGGTAATCATATCTCTTCTTAGACGCCTTTTTTCTAGAGAAAATAAGTTTAATTTGGTTAGTCTTTCTTCATAACTTAGCCCCTCTATTCCCCTTATTAGATTTGTTGTCCTCCTCTGTACCTTTTCCAGCTCTAAAATGTCCTTTTTTTGAAGTGGTGCCCAAAATTGTACTTCATATTCCAAATGAGGGCGTACTAGAGATTTGTATAGTGGCAGAATTATATTTGCTTCCCTGGCTTCTATACCCTTCTTAATACATTAGTCCAATCGGAGTATGTTCCATTTACAACAACACTTTCCTTCCTGTCTTTTAGCCAGCTCTCAATCCATGAGCAAATATTTACTGCAACTCCTGTATCTCTTAGTTTGCACAATAGTCTCCCATGTGGGACTGTATCAAAAGCCTTTGCAAAATCTAAAAATACTACATCCACTGAGTTGCCTTGATCCAGGTTCATAATAACCTCCTCATAGAAAATAATTAGATTTGTTTGACATGACCTATCCCTCAAAATCCATGTTGACTCCTACTTATAATCCTGTTCAAATAGACATATTCTTGTATATTATCCCTTATTAACCCTTCTAAAAGCTTCCCCACTACAGAAGTGAGGCCCACTGGTCTTTAATTCCCTGGATTTGCTCTTGCTCCCATTTTAAATATAGGTATCACATCAGTTTTTCTCCAGTCATCTGGTAGAGACCCGGTGTTGAGTGTATATTGAAAAATTTAATATAATGGTTTGGCTATTACTGAACCCAGTTCTCTTAGTACCCTTGGATGTATTCCATCAGTACCTGGGGCTTTATTAACATTTAATTTTTCCAACCTCTTTTGGATTACTTCCTGTGTTAACCAATTATTTGGCAAAGGTAGTGTAGCCCCATTATGTTGCCGTGTCCCAACCACTGGTACCTCCCTTGTGTATACCGAAGAAAATTACCTATTTAGCTCATCTGCCTTTTCTTGGTCACTAATTATCAGACGGCCTGTGTCACATTGTAATGTTCCTATAGCTTTGTTCCTCGCCTTCTTCCCATTAATATACTTAAAAAATATTTTAGGGTTAGTCTTACTCTCTTTTGCAATACATTTTTAATTTTCTATTTTAGCCAGGCTAATCTCCCTTTTGCAAGCCTTGTTGATTTCCTCGTATTCCTTTAAGGCAGTCTCTGTCCCCTCTTGTTTGTATAATTGAAATGCCTGTTTTTTACTCCGTATCTTGATCTTTAAATCATTGTTAAGCCACATTGGATGGGATTTACTCCTTTTACTTTTATTCCCACACTGTATATTCCGATGTGTATGTATATTTAGTAAGGATTTAAATGTTGTCCATTTATGTTTAGTATTTTTACCTGCCAGTTCTCTGTCCCAGTCTATACTTTGTATTGCTGCCCTTAAACCATTAAAATCTGCCCTTTTAAAATTAAGAGTTTTCAATGGCCCCTTAAAAAAAATTTTTTTTAATTCAATCTCAAAGAGACAGTGTTTTGATCACTGTTTACCAAAGGTTGCCCTATTCCAATATTTGATACTATATCAATATTATTTGTGATGAGTAAATCTAAGATAGCTTCATTTCTAGTAGGCTCTTGTACAACCTGGGCCAGATAATGATCCCTGAGTGTACTCAAGAACCTGCTCCCCTTAGATGAACTGCTGGTCTGATTTATCCAGTTAATTTCAGGGTAATTAAAATCTCCCATTATTAGAACTTGCCCGTGCTTAGCTGCATTTTCAATGTGCAACAATAATTGTATTTCCTCACTTTCAGCTATATTTGGGGGTTTATAGCATACTCCTACTAATATTCGTTTGGAATTTGCTGCTCCGCTATTTAACTCTACCCACAAACATTCAGCTTTATCACTAGGTCCACCATAAATATCTTCTCTGACTAAAGGCTTAAATTCAGGCTTAACATACAGACAAATCCCTCCTCCTTGTTTACCATTGCCTCTATCTTTCCTAAATAGGTTATAACCATCCAGATTAACAGTCCAGTCATGAGATTCATCCCACCACATTTCAGTAATGCCTATTAAATCCCATTTGACATTAATTGCTAATAATTCTAACTCTCCCATTTTTCCTGGCAAGCTTCTGGCATTAGCAAGCATACACCTTATGTTATGAGTCTGTAGTTCTGAAGTGCCTGCCACTGTACTTGAATTACTTAGTACTACCTCCCTATTGACTATACTACCCTCCCCCCATCTCCTCCCCTATGAGTTGTTAATTTATCCCTTAAATCCTCTACACTTTCTACCCCATTACTTATATCTAGTCCCTCCCCCCACCTACTAGTTTAAACCCCCCCCCCAACCTTTCTACCATCCTATCCCCTAGTACAAAAGCTCCCTCATCATTAAGGTGCAATCCATCCCTAATGTAGAGATTGTACCGAAGAGAGAAGTCAGCCCAGTGCTCTAAAAACATAAAACCCCTCCTTAGTGCACCACATCTTTAGCCACGCATTAACCTCCCTAAGCTCCTTCTGCCTCCCTGGGCTAGCACGTGGCACTGGTAGTATCTCAGAAAATACTACCTTGGAGGTCCTTGCCTTCAGCTTATTACCTAGTTCTCTAAAATCATTATTTAGGACTCTCCATCTTCCACTTACTTTGTCATTGGTACCAATATGTACCAAGACCGCCGGTTCATTTCCAGCTCCTCCAAATAATTTGTCTACCCGATCCACAACATGATGAACCCGAGCACCCGGGAGACAGCAAACTGTTCGATTGCTAGGATCTGGGTGACAAATCACCCTGTCTACCTTCTTAATAATAGAGTCCCCTACAACCAAAACCTGTCTGTTGCTCTGCCTATTCTGCCCTCCCTCTCCTCCAGTAGAGCTGTTCTCCCGGCTGTTAGAGGGAACAGCTCTATCTGGCATTGCCATTCCTGAATGGACATCCCCAACGGTTTCACTCAATCTGGCAAATCTGTTGGTGTTTGCCAACTCAGAACTGGCCGGCCTCCTCCTGTTCCCCCTGCTTCCCCTTGTAACTGTAACCCAGTTACCTACATGGACATCCTCACTAGCCCCAGCTCCACCCTCCATGCTAGGCCCAGCTAAACTGTGATCAGTGAGCATTAACCCCCTTTCCAGTGGTAACAGTACAAATAATGTAATCAGATAGTATATCAAATGACATCATGTTTAAGGCAAATGATACTAACAAGTGACTGTATGATTTGTTAATGTAGGCATTTCGTAAATATGTCTAAGGCACTAAGCAGATACTTCACTTATAAATTAAACATGCCACTTAAGAAAAAAATAAGGACAAATCTCTAAGTGAAATAGAGTAAATAATGATATCAAATGTGTGTTACCAGTAACTCTGGATCCTATGAGTCTATGTCCAGTGTACTAAAAAACACCTAAGACTCTATTTTGAAATATGTAGCAACTAGTTACTAGAAAAAAACAAAATAAACTTTATTAGAGAAAAAATGTGAATAAGATATATATACAATGTGTGTAATAAAAGATATACTAAAGTATATCAAACAGCAGGCTATTGAAAAGGGGGAAGGGGGGTACAGTCTAATGAGTAAACCCCAAAGTAATAATATGAGTACTCACATATGGTAATTTAGTTATAAGGTCAGCAGCTGTCTATTTGAGAGGACAGATGGCGGCCAACAGTTGCTCCGGTTACTAAAACAAGTGGATCTCTATGTTTCCCATGGGAGAAAAGAGCGACAAAGCACTCACCATCCCATAAGCTGAAGTAAGTTCAAAAATTTTGAGACAACATAGGTAATATCCACTATCAAAAAATAGTATAATAATCCTGATAACACAGCACAATGCTGTAATCAAGAGAGACCCTCCCTTTCAGTTATGGGTTAGGTGGGTTTCACAATTAATTTACTGCACCAAAATTTACTACAGAACAGAAAACGAGAATTTTATCTCATTACCTTGTAATGGTGCAGACATCAGCATTTGTACATACCAATGGGGATAGACTGTCCCCTATAGCCTGCTGCTAAGGTCCCAACGTACGTTTCCTCGTTGTTATTATTACGGATTCATCAGGGGATATATGTTGCCTATGAAACGCGGGTTTTTAAAGGAATCCTGCGATTTGCGTGACGCGATGACGTCACCGCGTTCACGTTCACGTTGTGACGTCATCGCGTTCCCGCGATCGCGTATTCTGGCGAGATTTGTGGAAAAGTCCTGCGAAAGCGCTGAAAACGCTATCTTTCTGAGTAATAGTGCCTCTACAGGCAGGTACCTGTATATATTCGTGTTATTGCCTTGTTAATCTCAAATTGGGCTATTAATTTGAAAGGCTGTGTTTTAACCTTGATGTTAAATACAAAAATAAAGTTTAAAAATGCCCTAAGAAAAGAGATGAGAAATAAATAAATAAACTGAGGGTAATTCTAATTATATGCCCACACGAACCCCAAGAGGTGAGGCCCTCCAATGGAATGGTACTACTGACTAGATAAGTTAGATATAAGAGGATATGATAAACTTCTATGATGATAGTAGATAGACCCCTCATAAGAAAAACATGAAGAGAGAAAAGTATAAGGTTAGAGTAGATCAAATGAAAAAAGAGAGACTATCGTTATATAGTCCCTTGGTATGTTCTAGAAACCTAAATACTCTAGTTCCTTAAAGATCTAGAAGGGTTTAAACTGTCTGGTAACAACAAAATATAAGGATATGCTAGATACTGATGCTGAGCTCTGAATAGCAACTAAACCTTAACTGGAGGAAAAAAAAAATATATATTAACTTTTAACTGAAAAAATGAGAAGGCAGGGAAGTGGGTGTATATTATAAAAAGGTTGACTAGCTAAAGCCCAATAGTAGAGAAGGTTCGGTGATGTTAAGGGGCTGATGCTAAATGAAAGGGGTGAAAGTAAAGCCTTCATTGAGGCCATGAGGAGATAGTGTTTTAAGGTGAAAGATCCACCAGGCTTCTCGCTGGAGTAGTTTAATTTCCATGTTACCTCTTCTGGGAGAGATGTTAATTTTTTCAATACCCATGAACTTCAGAACCATTATATTTCCATTGTGGATAGTATTTACATGTCTTGCTACTGCCACGTCCTGCTTGTTCGTTATGCTGTTGACATGCTCAAGGACTCTGCGGCGAAGCTGACGTGTGGTTTTTCCTACATATTGAAAGCCACACCGACATGAAATAAGATAAACCACCGAAGTGGTTTTGCAATTAATATGATCGCGGACTGAAAATTCTTTTTGGCTATAGGAACTGGTAAACTTTTTTGTAGTGCTTATATGCACACAAGCTTTACACTTTCCGCAGGGCTTGGATCCAGATGTCCGTGTTTGGAGCCAGGCACAGCCTGAGTTTTTCTGTGCCTCAAAGTGGCTGTGGACTAATTTATCCCTGAGGCTAGGTGCCCGTCGGTAGGTAATTGACGCATTGTCTGGTAGCCTTGACCTTAGTTCCTTATCGCCCAGGAGGATATGCCAGTGATTTTGTAATATTGAGCGTATATTTTCACCAAATTCATTGAACGTATAATACCCAATAATTCTGACAGGTTGTTGCTCATTTGATTTTGACAAGGTAGAGTTGTACAGTAGGTCCGATTGTGAACGTTGTTTTGCTTTTGCATAGGCTTTTTTCAAAACGTTGTGAGAATACCCTCTTTGTTTGAAACGGTTATAAAGATCTTTAGCTTGATTTTCAAAATCTGTCAGTGTTGTACAATTCCGGCGTATTCTCAAATATTGCCCAAACGGAATACTTTGAATCAAATGTAGAGGATGGTGACTGGACGCTAGTAAGAGGCTATTTGACGCCGTTTCTTTTCGATGTGTTATCGTTGTTACGGAGTTGTTCTCTGTTTTCAAAATTAGTAGATCCAAGAATTCGATCTTATTAGTGTTAATGATGTATGTTAATTTAAGACCTATGGAATTCACATTGAGTATAGAAATGAACTCCATCAATCTGGATCTACTTCCGTTCCAAGTCATAAACACGTCATCAATATAGCGAATCCAGAGGCCAACCTGGTCCGAATATTTGGCCAGTTCTTCTCCGTAGACGATAGATTCTTCCCATAAGCCGAGATGCAAGTTGGTGTATGAGGGGGCACACGGTGTGCCCATGGCAATCCCCTTGATTTGAATATAAAAGCTATTGTTGTACATAAAATAATTCTTTGATAGTACAAATTCTAATAGCTTTAAGACAAAATCACTGTGTTTTAAATGTTGTAGCCCCCGGGTTTCTAAGAATTTCTTTACTGCTTGGACACCTACTGTATGCGGAATTGAGGTATATAAGCCTTCGACATCCAAACAGACAAGTAAGGATTCATCATCTAGACGTAAATTGTGTAGCCTTTTTAACACACTTTTCGTGTCTTGGGCGTACAATGCCAAATTTTCAACAAAAGGTCTTAAAATTTGGTCAATGTAAGTGCTAATATGTTCAGACAAGTTATTTACGCCTGATACTATTGGACGTCCTGGAGGAGTGTTAAGATTTTTGTGAACCTTTGACAATGAGTAAAATGTAGGAATGGTAGGATGTTTATTAAACAGATAGTTGTACTCCTGTCTTGAAATTACATTATTCCAAAGGCCCTCCATCAGTATTACATTGAGCTCCTTTTTAAACATCGCTGTTGGATCAGATGTTAATTTTTGGTACTCTTATCATTTAGTAAACGTAGATTTTCTCGATGGTAGTCGGTTTGTCTCAAGATGACTGTATTTCCTCCTTTGTCTGAGGGTTTGATTACTATCTGATCATTCTTTTGAAGTTTTGTTAATGCTTTAGTATGGTTTTTTTCTTTTCAATAGCCTGCTGTTTGATATACTTTAGTATATCTTTTATTACACACATTGTATATATATCTTATTCACATTTTTTCTCTAATAAAGTTTATTTTGTTTTTTTCTAGTAACTAGTTGCTACATATTTCAAAATAGAGTCTTAGGTGTTTTTTAGGACACTGGACATAGACTCATAGGATCCAGAGTTACTGGGAACACACATTTGATAAATTAAACATGGACATATTTAGGTTTTATGTTGCCCTGGGTCAATTCAGATATGTGTGACCCTTTATTATTCCCCCTTTCACCTTGTATTGCCCTTACGTTAAGATCTCCATATACAGTATATGGTGTTTATTAGTTGTGCAGCCGTGTCCAAACCCCTGTTACCCAATGGGCAACAGCACGCCAGACATATCTGTCAGCCACTGCCCCTCTGAGCTAAATCAATTCATGCTCATGCTCATTACCCCAAGTATTTCATCTATACATCTCAAAATCTGCCCCCTTTATAGGCCAAGGCAGAATCACACCACTGACATTAACAATGCAAAACTTAAATTGACTTTTAGCTTTGCTCTAACAGTATAATATTAATATATTATCTATTTAATTTACAGAAGGTGCCCACAGCTTTGAAGATGTTTTCTTTTATTGTGAAGCAAGCAACAAATAGGACAAAATAACAGAAAAAAACAGTGTGCATAACTATTCACCCCCCTAAAGTCAATACTTTGTAGAGCCACCTTTTGCGGCAATCACAGCTCCAAGTCGCTTTGGATAAGTCTCAATGAGCTTTCCACATCTTACCACTGGGATTTTTGCCAATTCTTTATTGCAAAACTGCTCCAGATATTTTTTTAATAACCTAACACTGACTTTTACTTCTCAACAACATTGTCCCTTACTTGTTTGGAGAGTTCCTTGGTCTTCATGGCAGTGTTTGGTTAGTGTACCTCTTGCTTAGGTGTTGCAGCCTCTGGTGCCTTTCAAAAAAGGTGTGTATATGTAATGACAGATCATGTGACACTTAGATTGCACACAGGTGGACATCATTTAATTTCATAATGTGACTTCTGAAGGTAATTGAGTGCACCAGAGCTTTTTATGGGCTTCATAACAAAGGGGGTGAATACATACGCACATGCCAATTTTCTGTTTTCTAAAAAATTGTTTTATGTATATATTTTTCTCATTTCCATTCACCAACTTAAACTATTGTGTTCTTATCCATCACATAAAATTCAGATTAACAAAACATTGAACTTAAGGCTGTAATGTAACAAAATAGGTAAAAAGTCAAGGGGGTGAATACTTTTGCAAGGCACTGTGTATATATATATATATATATATATATATATATATATATATATATATATATTGTTATGCCCAGGGCCTGACTGGACTGTTTTGGACTATGGCTTGGGCGGGGACTGGGAATAAGTTATTTTGTTTATGGTTAAAGTTATGTATTTTGTATTGCTTATAGTTAAAATATGATTACTCTGTTATACTGTATGTAACTTGGTTTATGCTCTGCACAATATTTTAGTATACTGCAAGCTATTGCATCAGCCCCCACCTAAATGAGATTAAGGCCTATTATGTTACAGTATTGTTATCTGGTGATGCACTCAGCTCCACCTAAATAAACAAACACGGGGGTTCTTGAGCAGATTAAAAGTCTGAGTGTTTACATAAATGGTGAGTGGTAATACAATCAACAAGATGAGATCTGATCTCATCAGAGGTACAGGGTTTCCCCCAGTAAGCAATGGCTTACTGATTGGTCAGCCTATGTGCCAGAAACGTGTATAAAATGTGCCAATTAATAAAGGTATAGAGCGGTCTCTACTTACATAAACAAGGTCTAAGTGTCTCTCTGTGCATTACTCCTAATTCTAAAGAATTATATGTTGTTCCTGATATCTCTTGAGGCCATCTTCTGTACCAGAGGTATTAAGTCAAGCCCAGTGGAAGAAGCAGGTCATGACAAATATATATATACTAGAGAATTGCCCGTCAAAAAATGACGGCAATGAAATTGTAAGGTAGCTAATGCTGTTTGGTGTAATGAAATATGTAATACATTAATAAATGAATATACTTTACGTATTTTGAAGCATTGTGTTGAAGAGCTGCAATATGTTTTGATGTTGCTGCAGCATTAGTGGTGTGGAGCTGCTGTGTAAGCGTGCTGAATGTGTGCAGTGTAATACTGTGGATGCGCGAGACTAAACCGTTAGCATAGTCGTGTACTTCCGCATTGGTGTAAAATGGCGGGTAATATGTGGTATGCGTCTTAGCGGAATGTCCGTAGGTGTTTTGTGGTGTTTTGTGAGTTTCTTGTGGTGTTTTGCGTGTTGAGAGTGCTGTAGCCTAGTTTTCGTTTTGTTCGGCGGCCATTTTTTCTCTCGCTTAGCGATTTTTTTTGTGTCTAAACTCTTTTATTTTGATTGAAATGAAGGTGTAAGTTGCTTTTTTGAGGTCCTGAGTGGTCCCACTTGCTGTAGGTAAGCTTTTTATGTATGTGTTGTGTGTATTTCTTGTGTTTTAAATGTTTTTATGTTCGAGGGTTGCGGCCGATTTTTGCGAGGTTGTAATGTGTGCTAACGTGTCTCGTATGGTGTTTGCGTCTGTAGCCTCGCTTTATTTTTTTTCAGCGGGCATTTTTTCTGTCGCTTAGCAATTTTTTTTGTGTCTAAACTCTTTTATTTTGAGTGAAATGAAGGTGTAAGTTGTTTTTTTTAGGGTAAGGCGTTCATTTATAAGGATAAAGTTTAATTTATTTTTAACCACCTGAAAGTGTAGGGTATCCGATTTCCATTGTCTGGCTATATGGTTCTTTGTGGCCAACATGATGAACTTTAATAGCCTATTTTGAGCGGGCCAGAGACAGACATGCGGAACACCCAGCATGCAGTTTTCTATATTAGCAGAAATTTGAATCTTAAACATTTTAGAAGCTAGTAAGCATGTTTCTTCCCATAGTCTTATGACTGCCGGACACTCCCACCGACATGAATAAATGTAGCCTCATTACCACTGTTCCTAAAACATGAGCTGCTTCGTTTTGGATCCCATTTATTTAGCTTAAAAGGAGTAATATATGTCCTGTGTAGGACCTTTATTGAAGTCTCAAGCAGACTATAATTTAAAGATCCCCTACTTAAGCCTCGCCAACTTTTATCCCATGTGCTGTCTGCCAACTCTGTGCCCAAATCCCTTTCCCAGGCTTTGGTATAGTCTGGTTTGTTTGCCCATGAGTTTTCATTAAATAGTTCATACATGAGGCTAATAATACCAGGCTGAAAGGGGGAATCCCTAAATTTTTTGAGTAGCCAGGTGTTTCTTTGGGGGATTCCCCTACCACTTATCGTATATATAAAATGATGTATCCTGCAAAAATTATAGTGTTCAGCCAGGGGTAAATTGTATCTATCTCTCACCCACTCAAAGGTCATTATTTTGTCGTCATGTCACCATGGACCAACCCTTAGTAGGTTCTGAGACTTCCACCAACTGAGAGAGCTTTCCGGAAGATGTATCTTAAAGTGGGGATTGGGTACGATAGGGGTAAGATCTGATACCCGAGTGTACAGTTTTTGTGTCCAGTTCATCTCCGTCCATATTTTGAATGAGTGCTTAATCAACGGGTTTTTCAAGTTTCTCAAAAAAGTATACAGGCCTGGAATCCATATTACTGTATCCCATGTATAAGGTGACATGCTTAAATTTTCCATAAATACCCAGAGCGGCTGATGTGTGGGAGAATGCGCCAGAGGAATGAAAGCCAGCTGCGCTGCCTTGTAATACAGTTTGAGATTCGGGCACGATAGGCCCCCTTTCCCTTTTGGTCTATACATATTATTTTTTGACATCCTCGGGGCTTTATGATTCCAAATAAATCTAAAAATTTGTTTTTTCCCCTTTGAATCTTTATGTGTTGTAAGCGATCTCCCGGGAGTTTTAATCTGTCTGACAGGGATTTGTAGTATGTATCGATCAAGTTCATAAATTTGCCTGCAAACCCAAATTTCTGTAATACTGCTTTTAAATAAGGCCATTCCAATGTATCAAAGGCCTTTTCTATATATAACGCCAAAAGGCATGTGGGTATTTGATGTTGGGATGACCATGAGATTAAATTTTGTGTCCATCTGATATTGTCCCCTGTTTGTCTATGGGGGATAAACCCTGTTTGGTCTTTATGGATTATGGAGGGGAGAAATCGCGAAATCCTGTTTGCCATTAATTTGGCCAAAATTTTTATATCCCCGTTTAGGAGTGATATGATGCAGTAATTTTTAAGTTCTAATGGGTCTCGTTGTTCTTTCGGGAAACATATCATATTTGCATGGTTTAGTTTAGTGGCATGGGAGAGCATTCTAAAATTTGATTGAAAAGTGTGGCTAAGTGGGGTAATAACAAGTCTATAAAAGTTTGGTAATAGAGATTTGTAAATCCATCCGGGCCCGGGTAGCTACGTGTATTTTGAATGCTAAAGCCATTAATTGGAATAGCTTGTTCTAGGATTAAGATTAGTTTTTTATGTGTATCCCCAGTAAGCAGGATTCAATTGAAAGAGAAATATCCTTTTGCAAGGATTGGAGGCCCGAGATTTAGCTGAAGTATTTTATAGTGGACATGAGTGCTGGTATAGAGAGAAGGGGCTTGGTCAGGGTGCATAGCATATCGTCCGTGAAAAGTGAACACTTAAACTGATGGTGTCCTACTTGAACCCCCTGGATGGCATGGTTGGTTCGGATTGTCTGCGCTAGTGGTTCAATGGCAAGAGCAAAGAGCAGTGGGGAGAGTGGGCATCCCTTCCTGGTCCCTCTCTGTACTTGGATTTTGGCCTTATGGTCCCCTGGTATCTTTAAGTTAGCTACTGGTGAGTTGTATTACCTTCTGAGCAGGTTGAGAAAGCATCCCTCAAATCCAAACTTATCTAGCATTTTGTACATATATGTAGCAATTCCACCGTATCAAAAGACTCCTGTATGTCTAGGGCTAGAGGGCAAACTGGGTTGTTATAGTGTTGAGCCAAGAACTGGGCATTCAGAACCCTCCTAACATTATCTCCTGCCTCTCTGAAAGGAATGAACCCCGTTTGGTCCTTGTGTATTTAGTCCAGTAAAAAGTTAGATATTCGTTTGGCCATAATTTTAGCTAGGATCTTGACATCCACATTTATCAGGGGTATGGGGCGATAATTTTTAACCTCTAAAGGGTCCCTACCCTCTTTTGGAAAGACTATGAGGTCGGCCTGATTCAATTAAGGGGGCATAGGTTCTCCATTTAGTATAGCGTTAAACAAAGATGTTAGGTGCGGGGGTAAGCAAGGGCTCAAATTTCTTATAGTACAGATGAGTAAAATCGTCTGGCCCTGGGGACTTGCCAAATTTAAGATTTTGGATTGTAGATTTAACTTCCTCTTGGGATATGTCTAGGTTCAAGCTGTCCAATTGAGGTATAGGTATTTTGTGGACTTCTTCCTGTAGTAGGAAGGACTCTATGTCAGATCCGCTGCAGCGGGATTGGGATGAATATATGGTCTGATAGAAGTTTTGAAAAATTTCTTGGATAACATTGGGGCTAAAGGAGGTTTGGCCATCAGGTAGTCTAAAGATACCGTATATTATGTCCTCTCTTGGGGGTAAAGACACTAATAATTCCTCCAATAAAATTCTGTTTTTTTTATGTCCCTGGTTAGCCCCTTGGGTTATCTGTTAAAAAGAGTGGTGCAGAGACTGTGGAGGCTGTTAGCCTCCTTGTCCCCGTGTGGCCGTTTAGAATCCCTGCTGCTGCATGTTTCAGCTTTATTAAGGTGTAATTGTACAGCATTTGACTCAAGTAGCTGCCTGTGCTGGGTCAGTTTGGCTTAATTGCTGGGCCCTTTTCCTGCCAAGATGGTGACCGTCAGTCCATGGGCCTCTATGTCCCCTTCACTACCTTTGTCCCCGCTTGTGTGCTTATTTGGGATGGCCCCACTTTATATCTCCGGCTCGTGGCCTTTTCAGGTCCCCCCCCTCAATCTCTGAGTGTGGGTATGCGGGGGCTGGGGCGTTGAATCAGACCTACCTTCTTCTCTGCTCGCTGCAATTTTTCTGGCCTCTGGTGCTGCACTGTGGCTTCAACAACCAAACCCCCAAAAAAGGCACATAACAGGGATTAAACTGATAGGAGTAGTACTACTTAACGCACCATTCATATCTGGTGTAACAGTAGTGTACCTTTAAAACAAAAAAAAGGTTTCTACTGTAATAGATTGCATAGCAGTTAGTTGTCTGCAAGCGTGTGTGTCAGACCTACAGCGTCTACTCTGCCAACTTCTGCAAGTGCACAGTGCCACTCATATCTATTGTCACAGTAGCTTGCACGCATAGTACCAATCTGTCAAAACCTGTAATGATGAATGAGGTCTAGAGTAGCCTGGTTCCCTTATCCTCTACAGGTTGAGACCTAATGTTTGGGTGACTCCAGACCAACACATGAGTACAAGCAGCACACAAACTCAAAGCCGCCATCCTCCTCCTGGTGCAGCATCATAAGCCACATCAACCACTGCTGCCCTCCTTGCCCCCTCTCAACCATCCGCCACTGCGTCTCTCGCCTTGAGCAGATCCTGCTCATCTGCCCATAGTCAGGTGCCTGTAAAGGACATGTTTGAGCGTAAGAAGCTAATGTCACAAAGTGCCCCAAAATTGAAGTGATACGACCAAAAAAGCATCTTTTTCCATCTCCCGATTCTAAAAATCCAGGCCTTATACACGCCCCCTGATAGGTGATGTAACAAGTATTAAACTGATAAGAGTAGTACTTACAAACACGCCACTCCTATCTGGTGGTACCTTTGATTGCACGTGCGTGCCCCAAAATTGAAGTGATACGACCAACAAAGCATCATTTTCCATCTCCCGGTTCTAAAAATCCAGGCCTTATACACGCCCCCTGATAGGTGACGTAACAAGTATTAAACTGATAAGAGAAGTACTTACAAACACGCCACTCCTATCTGGGGGCACCTTTGATTGCACGTGCCGTGCCCCAAAATTGAAGTGATACGACCAAAAAAGCATCTTTTTCCATCTCCTGGTTCTAAAAATCCAGGCCTTATACACGCCCCCTGATAGGTGATGTAACAAGTATTAAACTGATAAGAGTAGTACTTACAAACACGCCACTCCTATCTGGTGGCACCTTTGATTGCACGTGCGTGCCCCAAAATTGAAGTGATACGACCAACAAAGCATCTTTTTCCATCTCCCGGTTCTAAAAATCCAGGCCTTATACACGCCCCCTGATAGGTGACGTAACAAGTATTAAACTGATAAGAGAAGTACTTACAAACACGCCATTCCTATCTGGTGGCACCTTTGATTGCACGTGCCGTGCCCCAAAATTGAAGTGATACGACCAACAAAGCATCTTTTTCCATCTCCCGGTTCTAAAAATCCAGGCCTTATACACGCCCCCTGATAGGTGACGTAACAAGTATTAAACTGATAAGAGTAGTACTTACAAACACGCCACTCCTATCTGGTGGTGACTTAACACACCTTATAATAATGCAGAGAGAGGCAACGCAGTGAGAGGAGTCTAAAGAAGAGGAGTCAGAGGAGGAAGGTGGCTTTGAGGAGGTGGAAGACCAAACACAGCAGGCGTCCCAGGGGGCTTGTTGTCACCTTTCAGGGACCCTTGGTGGCTGGGTGGAGGAAGAGACCTTCAATGACATCAGTGAGGACAAGGAACAGGACATGGCTTGCTTGGTATCCAACCTTGTGCAAATGGGGAGTTTGCAGTTGTGCAAATGGACTGTTTACGGTTGTTTGCGGTGCGTTAAACGGGGAGTTTGGTCTGTCACTGTGAAGCGGGCCTAACCCTTACACTACCTGATCGATACAACATCATACCTGATGTTTTAAAGCACGTTATTCCAAACAATTTAGGAATGTTAGGTAATTTATGCCCTTTATGGCTTAAAACCAGACTCTGCATCAACTATGTAATTTTCTGTGGGAGTTTTTCCATGGATCCCCTTCCGCCATGCCACAGTGCAGGTGTTAGTCCCGTTGAAACAACTTTCCCATCACTATTGTCTCCAGAAAGAGTCCCTGTGGGTCTTAAAATCTGCCTGCCCATTGAAGTCTATGGCGGTTTGCCAATGTTCGCCTGTTCGCGAACATTTGCAGCGGTTCGCGTTCGCTGTTAGCGAACCGAAAATGTTATGTTCGCAACATCACTATTCATCAGTCTATCATTTAGATACATAGGGATGGAAGATTAAACTGAGCTCCCGTAGTCCTCTCCTACCTGCTCCATGCTGTGAAATTCAGCGTCCTACGTCACTCCTATGATCGCTGTATCGCATAGAGATGCTGGAAAACAAACGCTACGGCGTGGTAGAGGCTCAATACATGCATAGTACTGCTGAACAGGCTGGCACATGCGCAGTACGATTCCCGCGTTTCGCGGTTTGATCGCTTCATCCGGGGCTAATGTGAGCAGGCCCTTGGGACTCATTAAATAGTGCCAGCTGATTGGCACATAATGAAAAAAACGCTTGTATTATGAACTTTGAACAAATAAACTACAAGCAAAGATGCTATTTAAGTATAAAATCATAAATAAACAACATGCTGATGGATATCGTCACATAGCCCAAACTTAAATAAACAGAGAGGTAGAATAAGAGGTCATGAAAAGCCAAAATATATTGTTACAAAAAAGGGAGAGAAGGAAGGGGGGAGGGGAAGAAAGGGAGGAAAAAGAGGGGAAGAAAGGCAGACAAAGAGATTATATTGTGATTGTTGGATAAATCTCATTATACCAGGAACTATGATAGCTAAGCAGATGAATAGAGTCAGATATCACTAAAAATGGAGAGAGACAGAATATTGTCTTATAGTCTATTCTAACTGATGGTGAAAAATATATGATGATCAGTTATGGGTTTACTAGAGTGGATTTAGAGAAAAAAAAATTTGATGTTATAAAAATACAGTATAATTTATATTTTCGTTAAGTCCAGTAGGTGCTATGGAATCAAGCAAAAATATCCAAAGACTTTCAGCACATAATAGTGCATTTTCCATGTTGCCCCCTAGAATTCCAAGTGATACCTGCTGTATCATCCAGCATTTTAGCTCTGAGGAGTTAGAATTGTGGAACTTGAGAAAATGGCGTGCAATTGACGTTAATTTTCGCCCTTTCTCTAAATCCAATCTGCTGTTCTTGATACTTGATATATTATTCCATATGCATATTTATCCAGTCACAGACTGTGATATCTGATACCCACACTGTATGAAGTCTGGAGCATAACTGACTTTATACATGGCAGTTACTGACAACATCACAACATTCTGTCAGTTAACCTCTCATGAACCAGCCACAACTGAGCATGTAGTATTAGCAACCTGGTACTATATTTATGCACATAACCATACATAGGGAAACCAACATAATATAAGAACATATTAAATAACTATAAAGAAACTACTGAGCCCAGTCCCACAACCACAATAAGCTGTCACAAGCCATTGGGCGGTAATGGCCTGTTTTAAAAATCTTATTCCATCCTGGGCGGATCATATCCGCCCAGGATGTTAAGGGGCTGGTGGTAAGAAGGGTTGTCACAATATGCATGTGTGTGTATGTTAGGGTAGGATGGTGTATATGATATTCACTTTGCATGGTGCTGGGACCCTGCAAGTCCACCAGGCCCGGGTGTATGGTTGTTGTGGCCTAGCTATACATTTGTGTGTGTTATTATTCAATGTGTATATCCCTTCAGCTCCCGGCATGTTAAAGCTACAACACAGTCAAATTTGGGATCTTTAAGCAGCTTTAAGGCCTATTACTGGCAATTAATGCCATTTGCCTTTTTTCATTGCTTCCTATGGCTAATTAATGGCATTGCTCAGTGTAATTTTGTGAGTATCCCATAATTCTATACTCAAAATTCACTTTCAAGAGCTGGGTTTATGGAGGACAGGTGAAATCTGTAATATTACAAGTTACCAGTATTGAATACGTTAATATTACATCTAAAATTACATACAAAGGTACTTTACGTAGCTTGGAATGAATGAGGGTCTATGGTGCCAAATGGTCTGTTGGAAACTCGCTTCCTCATAAAACATCTAAGAACAATACATAGGGCAAGCTTCAACACATTTGTCAGCAGATACTGATTGCAATACGTTTATTCCCAACAGTAGTAATCTAGGTACTATTGTGGATCTTGAAAAATTGAATATAGCAAAAAAAATGTGTAATGTAGTTACAATTTTGGCTTTTAATGTTTTAAAATGGAAGCACTGTGTTAATTTCACAACTGGCTTAAAGGATCGGTATTCTTAAAACAGTTTTTCAATTGTACCAGCTAATAATGTGTGTAGTGGCTTGATTTTTTCTGCATTGTATAACTTTTGCATTATATCAATCTCTCATTATATCTTTGCAGTTATTCTTAATAAAAATATTATAAAGGTCCCATTACGTATACTGTGCAGAAGTATTTTCTTAAAGCTGATATAGTGTGTCATTTATTCTAAGTGAGCTAAAATTCCCTTCTGGAGCGCTACATTATAATGGTGAAGGGGCTTGTGCACCTCATTGAAGCTGTGAACTATACCATGTAGGGTCACCAAAGATCATAGCAGAGAAGTCTAACAAATTGCGGTCCACTAGAGAAGGAACTGGCTACCCACTCCAGTATCTTTGCCATGAAAACCTTATGGATGAGCACAACCAGACACAAGCTGTGCATGACATGCTGGGGTCAATAGGGTCATGGAGTGTCAGATTTGACTGAACGACTAGACAACAACAAAGCTAATAATAACAGCAATAGGAACAAGACATGGCACTCCAAATTGAAATAATGAGTAAAAATAAAAAAAAAATATTTTAAGATATATAATAAATACTAAGACCCTAACAGCCTTATTAAATTGCGATATTTTATTTACAGAAGTTTTTAGCTAGTGAAGACCTTGCTTTAGGATAGAAGTTTACTAACTAAAAACTTCTGTAAAAAAATATGCTGTGTGTTTAAATAGAGCCCTTTTAAATTTACGGAATCACAATTTAATAAGTCTGTAAACCTGCAGCATCAGAAAAGCAGTCTGATGGGTTGAGTTCCTGTTGGTAATTACTCATAAGTTCATATCAAACCAGTTGAAAACAGTTATCAGTAATGAGAAACCCTTAAATGCTTTTATAAAACACAAATACTAACAATCCATAACCTCAGTATAGAGAAAATTATACCAGGGTTGGTAATGTACATATGACAATATGTAATAAAACATAATTTGTTAATCATTCCCATTAAAAAGATTCATAAAAAATCCTATGGCATATTCATTTATATTTCCCCCCAAAACCATAAGCATGTTTTCATTTCCATTAAACTGCAATCAAGGTTTATATGTTGCTCAGCTCTGCTGTTGAAATCCCACATCTTTATCCCAGCCTAGGGTAATGCCTTAATATTCAAATTACATTTTATCAACAACAATTCAGCCAGTAAGGAAAACCAACTTGCCCTTTGATAATCTGTGATGCATGCTGCCATTTTGTATCAATATTGTCACAGGTGTGAACTATTTAAAGTGACAACTCTATGCAAAGTAAAATATAGTTGAAAGAGAAATCATAGTTGAAAGAGAAAAAAGAAGGCCAAAGTCTGTATGTCAGGAAGGCAGAATGGCAGAATGAAGAAATATTTTCTAAATGATTTTAGTTTGCATAAATAATATACTTGATCCTCTTGCAAGAACACTTCTACCAATTAGTGTATATTTGTAGAGACAAATGTTTTAAACCAGGTTTTTAGGAGACACGTTTTTTTAGGAAATGTTTTAAACATATTATTCTTCTTATCATTGAATTCCTTCAACAATACCTCCAGCATCTATCGAAGCTGTTATTATAATATTACAAAGTATTCCTATGAATTTAGCTTAAAGGATCGCTGTTATAGTCCAGCTTTTATAACTTTTATGCAGTAAATATCTGAAGAAATAACTTTTCAGTGCATTATGAGATTCTCACATCTTTTCCAAACCACAACAGAATGTTGATCATATTTTCCTACACTCTGCCACCAGAGTTGTGCCAAACATGTGATGAAATGTGCTTCACACTCCTAAATGATGGAAGCAACTTCATCTTAAACATTGGGGGATCCAGTATTTTTCACTGTGTTTCCTCATAAACGATTAACTAATCTCAAGGAATCAAAACACTGCTTAAGCAGATTCTTATTGCTTAAATGTATAGATCCTGAGCCATTACAGTGATCCTTGAAAGCTCAGTTTTGTAAAAATATGTAAATTATACTCTGCGCTTTGACAAAAACGCAACAGGAACACTACAATAGAAAAGGAAAATTATAACAGATAGGAGTTGATATATATATATATATATATATATATATATATATATATATATATATATATATATATATATATTTATTTTATATATTTTATATATATATATATATATATATATATATATATATATATATAGATATATATATATACTAGCTACTTGCCCGTCAAAAAATGACGGTCAATAAAATAAAGTGTTGAAATGCTGTTTGTCAAACAATGTGAGTGTACTGTGTGCCTCAAGTAACTAAATTCATCAAAAAGCAGAAATCTACATTACATAAAAAAAACAAAAAAAAAACACCAAAAATAAAAATTGTACATTACAGAACAAAAAAAAAAACCTAAGTCACAAAAAATGAAAAAGGACCATTACAGAAAATAAAAAAATACATTACAACCCCCCCACTACAATTTTTTTTAAAAAATTACACACCTGAAAAGGAAATACATATAATACATACAATACAATACATACATATAATACATACAATACAATACAATTAAATACAATACAATACAATTAAATAAAATACAATACAATTAAATACAATACAATACAATTAAATACAATACAATACACCCCTATCTAATATACGTGCCACTATCTAATATACATGCCACTATGTAATATACATGCCACTATGTAATATACATCCCACTATCTAATATACAAAACTATCTAATAATACATCATCCTATCTATCTAATATACAATACATGCTATCTATATATAGCAACCCTAATTCTAAGCTACAATAAAATAATTAAGACCACTTACCTTTGAGATGTTTCTTCAGATCAGCAACCTACGGTAAAAAAGATTAAAAAAATTAATACAACACGATTACATGAAATAACTAAACATTCTAAACATTCTAAATATTCTAAACATTATACTCACCTTTCCAGCATGTCCCATTCCAGCATGTCACGTCCCAGCATGTCACGTCCTCTATGTTCCGTCCTTCATCTTCTCCGGCACTGCTCCTGTTAAAAAAAAACATTACATTAGTAAACATACATAAACATAAAACAAAGTAAAATAAACAAAATGTACATTATACTTACCTCCCCGCGATGTCTCCAGCCTCCTGGCGGATGTCTCCGACGCTAATGAGCCTCCTACGGAGTGTTCCAGAAAAAAATTGGCAATGGCGGCTTCTGATTGGCTGAAAAGGCTGTCTATCAAATTCAGCCAATGAGAAGACCCCAATAGTGAATCAATGAAAAAAGTATACACCCCAAAATACAACGCTGATTGGATAACACACCTGTCAATCTTTATTTGAACCAATCCTAAGGCTGTATTGCCATCAGCCAATCACAATGGAATATACCCCCACGTACTGATTGGTGAAGACATCTGCGCCTTCCCATTGGCTGTAATATTGATTGATATTACCAGTAGCCAATGAGAATGCGCAAATCCTTCACCAATCAGTACGTGAGGGTGTATTCCACTGTGATTGGCTATTGTCAGTGCAACCAATCAGAATGTGCGGGGATGTCCATGAGTGCGGATATAACTATATATATATTTTTTTTTTTATACAGGGCAGGGCAGAATAGGATACGGAGGAGGCTGGAGACATCGCGCGGAGGTAAGTAGAATGTAGATTATGTTTATTTTATTTTGATGTATGTGTATTAATATTATGTTTTTTTAACAGGTGCCGCGCCGGAGAAGGATTAAAAGAATAAGGATGGGACATGCCGGAAAGGTAAATAGAATATTTAGAATGTATAGAATGTTTATTTATGTACTGTAAACGTGTTGCACTAATTTTTTTTTTCCCTGTAGGTGGCTGATCTCAATGGACATCTGCAAAGGTAAGTGGTCTTAATTATTTTATTTTAGCTTAGAATTAGATTAGTTTATATATAGATAGCATTTATTGTATGTTAGCTAGGGGTATGCATTTTATATAGATAGCATAGGATGTATTGCATATTAAATTGTGGTATTTATTTAGATAGATTGGGGATGTATTATTATATAGATAGGATGTATATTAGATTATGGTATTTATTTAGATAGATTGTGTGAAGTATATTAGATAGGGGTGTATTGTATTGCATTGTATTGTATGTATTTGTATTTAATGTATTTGTATTGTATGTATTTGTATTGTATTTGTATTGTAGTGAGGGGGGGTTGTAATGTTTTTTTTTTTCTGTAATGTTCCTTTTTTATTTTTTGTGAATTCGTTTTTCTATTTTCTGTAATGTAGATTTTTGTTTTGTGACTTTAGGCTTTTTTATTTTATGTAATTAGAGTGGTGGGGGTTACTAGGGTTTAGGTAGTGTAGGTGTTATTAGGTTAGTGTAGAGGCTGTTTAGTTGATATTTAATGTTTTATTGGGGGGGCATAGTGCAGTGTAGTGTGTATACTTAGTGTCATGATGGTCCTTGAAGACCATCATGGCACATATGTGGTTAATGTAGTGTTGTAACAGGCCCATAATGGTCTTAATATACCCTTAGGGACTGATGGGGTTAAATAGAGGCTTATGAGGGTCTGTATGGACCCCCATGAGTGAGGGGGTTAATGAAGTGCTTATGGGGGTCTGTATTGACCCCCATGAGTGACAGGCTTAATGAAGGGCTTATGGGGGTCTGTATTGACCCCCATGAGTGAAAGGGTTAATGAAGGGCTTATGGGGTCTGTATTGACCCCCATGAGTGACAGGCTTAATGAAGGGCTTATGGGGGTCTGTATTGACGCCCATGAGTGACAGGGTTAATGAAGGGCTTATGGGGGTCTATATTGACCCCCATGAGTGACAGGGTTAATGAGGGGTTTATGGGGGTCTGTATTGACCCTCATGAGTGACATAGTTAATGAAGGGCTTATGGGGGTCTATATTGACTCCCATGAGTGACAGGGTTAATGAGGGGTTTATGGAGGTCTGTATTGCCCCCCATGATTGACAGGGTGACAGTGTATAATTTTTTTCTGTTACAACGGGTCCTTTAAGGACCTTTACGGTCCTCTAAGGACCTGTAACGCGGGAATTTTGAAGTTTGATTGCAGCGAGGGTCCCCGATCGCATGCAATCGGGGCCCCCACTGCGATGGTTAATGTGGGGTTAATGCAGGGCTCCGAGCGGGTTTCTGAGCTTATCTCGGATCCCTTCTTGGGTAAGTTGTACGTGGCTGGGCTGTGAGCCTCGTTTTGGTTTTCGGCTTACGTGATTTTCGTGTGTCTGAACTCGGGAATTTGGACTAAAATGGAGATGTAACTTCACTCTCAGAGGTCCTGGATGCCCCTTGCTATGGGTAAGCTTTTTATGTAGTTTTTGTGAGTATTTGGTGTGTATTCACTGTTTTTAGTTGCCCGCGGGTCGGCCATTATAGTCATATTTTTCGTGCGTGTGGGGGTTTGTTACGTTAAGATTGGTTCCGAGGTGTTTTTTTTTTCTAAGTCGTGCGTGTGACGTGTTTAACGGCTCGCCTCGCTACATATATATATATATATACTAGCAACTTGCCCGTCAAAAATGACGGGGCAATAAAATTGTAAGGCAGGTAATGCTGTTTGCCATAGACTGTAAGTGTTTTAGTGGTCTGAGATCGTTCGGCGATCATTGCGAGCCTCGCGCTTAGCACCTTTGGCGCTCATTGAGAGCCTCTTGGTTGCGAGCCTCTTGTTTATTTTGTTATCAGAGGCGCTTTTGCTGTCATTGTAAGGTCCACGCTGATCTACTTTTTGCGCTTATTGCAAGCCTGTCCCCTAGTGTATTTTGTGTGCTATGAGCACCGTTGGCGCTCCTTGTGAGTCGAGCGGTGAAGGGCTTTGGTGTTTATTGCGATAGTGTTTTTTTTGTGTATATGTAGGTTTTCATGATAATTAACTAATTAATTAATTAAATAATAAATGAATATACTTTACCTATTTGTAATTAATATATGCAGCAAGCATTGTGCTGAAGAGCTAACAATCTGTTTTGATGTTCCTGCAGCATCCAATGTAGATTTGCACTGTTGTTGAGCTGAGGTGTAAGTGTCAGCAATGTGTGCAGTGTGTAGTGTAAATAGGCTGCGTGCACAAGGGGAAACCGTTAGTATAGCTGGGTGCTTCCACATTCTGTAAGTTAGTGTTGTAAAATGGCGGCGAATGTGTATGTGGTACGCGGGTGTGGATGATTGAGCGTCCTTGTTAAAATTGTACCTTGTACCTCATACAGCTTTTTGTAAAAGTCGTATGTGCTTGGTGGTGTTTTGCGTCTTTAGGGGTCGTGTAGCCTCGTTTTCTCTCGCTTAGGGGATTTTCGAGTGTCCAAACTCATTAAATTGGACTTAAATTGAGGTGTCCCCCCTTTTTTGTGTGTATTTAGTCTGTTTTTACTCTTTTCCGCTCTGTGCTGTTCAGCCTTTAAGGTCGTATTTTTGAAAGTTCGTAAAAAAAAATTTCTAAGTCCTGTGGGTCGTATTTTGTGTGTAACTCTGTATTTAGTCATTGCGTGTTTAGAGTGTTTGTTTAAAAGTTCCGCTTCTGTGGCTGTTCCTAACCGATTGTGAGGCGCCGTAGAGCCTCCACCTCCCCAAATGCAGCCCTTCGCTTCGCAAGGATCCGCATTTGCAGCCTGCAATGAGCCTTTGGCTCATTGCAGCTACTGTTGGAGCCTCCACCTTCCGCAAATGCGATTTGTGAGGGAGAGTTTGTCAGTTCTTTCGAGCTCGCTTCGCAAAGCATGACGATGTTTCGTAGTTTGACAACTATTATATGTCATATATATATATATATATATATATCATGGTTTCATTTTATAATGTAATTATGTAATTTCAGTTAATTAAGTTAGTTATATATCTGTTGTGAAGCTACATTTTAAAAATATGTATTTCAAACATTAGAAGTGAGATTCAGTTACAGATATATGAATACCCGTTATGTCCAGGTCTAACAAAGGCTAACTACTTTTATTTATTCATGTGATCCAATTGTCTGTTTACCCAGAGTGGAACTGATTGTTTATATTTAGAAATGATAGTTAATACATATATTATGGGAATGCATGTGTGCTTACAAACAAAGGTATAATTCATGAAAACACTAGACTACAACCACTGAAGGCACCAGAGCCCAGTATTTTTATGTTATGTTAAAGCCACTTTTTGCTTTCAGGTAATAATATCACTTTATGCAAATACAACATTCAATAATGTAAATTGACATGATAAATTATTATATTTTTATTTAGTTTATGCTCAAGGATGCCCTTGGAAGTGTACGTTGCATGTGGGGTACAAAACCGTATAAATCAGCTGTCATGTTTCTCTATAAGTACATTTATCAATGTTCAAATTGCTTCAAATGCTGATATTTTCACTTCTAATGCATCCTATAACATACAGTTACTATAACACATATTCATTTCATGCTGCAATGAACCTTCACAAAGCTTAAATGACTTTGTCATATAATGCCAGTATCTTGCCCCTAAATATTTCCTGTCTTTAAGAAAAGTGTTAAAAATCATTGCTTACTTAATCTCTGATATCTGAGGTTGCCACGGTTACCTCAGATTGAAATGGGCTCTGGGCAGACATCCATTTTAATATTCCTGACACTTAATATTTAAACTGTGCGTATCTCCTGAATGAAATATCAGATTTAGAAAATAAAAACATGGAATTAAAGTGTATGAGGTGACATTGCAGTAGAATATAAAATGTGGAAAACAAGATCAGTGAAAAGACCATTTATATAATAAACTATTTAATAAACAGAGAAACAGATAGATAGATAGATAGATAGATAGATAGATAGATACGGATGATTGGAAGGCCAGTATATCAATAAAGATGCTGAAAGCATAATATTGTAAAATTAATCAATAAAAGTATTTTACAATAAAATAATGCTTGATTTATAGGGTCTAAATGTTGCTTGGTGGTGTGGGCTGGATCACAGATTTGAGATTTTCCATGTGAGACAATGACATTCTGCAGTTGAACAAAGGACATTTGAAGAACCCACAGACCAGGAGGGAAGGTATTTAACAAATATTAATTGCCCCTTAACCCAATTGGAAAACCCTTGGGAATGAACAGCTATAATGAGCAACAGACTATTCTGGTGGCTAAAGGATAAAATAGTAAATGATGACATATTTTACTCTCCTGCAATCAACATACCTTTACAATGTCATTGCATTTGAAAAATGTCAGTGTCCCATTTATATTATTATTTGTTAATTTAACAGTTATTATGCAGTCAGTATCTCTTATTTTGGCATAACAATGTACAGTATATGGAGGGGACATGGAGGGTTCCCTGTTTTTAATGTTAAAACAAACTACGATTTTATTTGCATATTGCAATTTAAATTTATTAAGAAGTGCTTGAACCTCAGGTTTTCTCACTGTATTCTTCTAAAACTGCCCTGCAATGGTCTGCCCCCTGCAGCACATGCATACCATGGCCCCTATTCAATTGAGCATTTGTTGGTTACTGGAGTCCATAATGTAGCCAGTAAAATAATTTGCCATTTAATTGGTGTCTTTTAGCTACCCGCAAAGGATTTGCGGGTCACAGGCTGAAAATCCCTGCGGTCGTCAAAAACGTAACTCCAACCCATCTAAACCTATAAACTTTCAAGCCTTTAAAGTTACAATCGCAAATCGCTAATCAATTGCTACAATTCCTCAAGCCCGCAAATGTTTTCACATCTGTAAATGGCAAATGTAGAAGAAACTCCTACGAGTACCAGATAGGACTCGCCAGGGGGTAAAAACACCCGATTAAAGACATTAGAATTAATTGCACAACAGTCTCAATCTTGCAAATCTGCAATCAAAAAATATTATTTTTACGTTTTATTTTCATGTTATATTGATTCCAGGAATCAATGAGTTAATACATATCAGGCCAGCCACATGGACTATAGGAGTTTGGCCATTCATTTGTATTGTTTTTCATATTGCTGGATTGCGAGCCCGATCCCATATCGGAATTCTAAATGCTAATTGATTGACGTTCAACCTCCTTGTTTTAATGACGTTATGATGACAGTCACATTTACTGTTGTCTGTTTCTAAATTGGTAGTTACGGCCTTGCTTAATTGATCATGATCATGCTCTGAAATGCTACTTACAAATTCCTGGTTTCCGATTTAGGATTTCGCCCCTTAAATTGCAGTCTTGTTCAATTGAATGGCTCTGTAACTGTAGAAAATGTCAAACCCTCAAAGACTTACGGCCTGTATAACGTAAACTGTGGGCTTGCAATTGAATAAGCCTGCGTATGTCTATAGTACTAGATGCACTAGTAAATAACAGACTTGATTTCAGCAACATGCTGCTGAAACACAGCCTTTCATTGACTAGTACATCTAGACTCATACATCTGCTTTACTGCACATTGACTTAGATGGTAAATCACCTAGAACAGTTACAATTTCAACCCGTTTACCATGCTAAGAGTATCATTTGAAAAAAAAGAGGAAACATTGACAAATACCCACTTTCAGGTGCAGCAATAAATAAATAAAAAAAATCACAAATGTCCATATTTCCTGTAGTGCTTTTGTAAATGTATTTAGGACTATAGAGCCCGCATAAGGGGAGTTAGGGTCCACTGGGTGCAATATGGACCCCTGTGATGATAGGAAGGTTGTCATGGAGGTCCTTGAGGACCCCCATGACATAGGGAATAACTTTAGGTGCCATGCTCTTCCATACCCACCCTCTTGGCCTTAGCTTAGTTTTTTATGGGGGTCCATTGGTACCTCCCATGGCAAAGGAGATCATATTAAGTATCACAGGAATACATAAGAACCACTGCATTATGGTAACTGTTTATATTTAGGTGCCACAAGGGTCCATAGGTACCCCCATGATTATACTTGAAGTTACTATGGGGTCTTTATGGACTCATATTCTGCAAGACATCTACGATTTAGTCGTCCCAGATGAGAAGCATTGGAAGAATAAAGCTGGAGAATGGATATAATGACTCTTCATAGGATCTCAAAGTAGAGGAAAGTAAACACTGAAAGCTACAAATAATGTGGTGTTTAGGTTACTGAAATATACATTTTTCATAGTTATGCTTTGTGAGTGAACATAATGAAAAATATGAAATTCAACTGGGATAGCAATTAATTAATACAGATATAATTATGATTTTCTTATACTTAGTTAAGTTAGTTAAGCAAAACATAAGAAAATTATAGATTACTTAGTGTTAGTGAATTTTTAATCAAATAAACATTTCAAATCTATTCAAAACTCAAGATATGATTATAATTATGTACATGTTGCACTTTTTGAAAATTATTGTATTGGCTACTATGATTTGTCACAATATGCAATTACTGAAACTGCCAAGTTGGTAAACATATGTTAAATCTAACAATTAAATGTAAGAGATGTGTAGAATTTGATGTAATTGTATGTAAGTGCATGATTCAGTATTATAGGAATGTCATATATGTAAACATCTTCAAGTTGGACAGAAATTGGACTTTGCATGTGTATTAACCCTTTATTATTATGCATGATATATATATATCTGTGAGTGGCCCACTATCCTTTCATGGGGTAGGGAAGTTAGGGCCTAGGGCCCAAGCATGGAAGGAGAGCTGCCACAGTAACAGCAATGAGCATGGCAGAAAGGGATGTGAGATCTGTGAAGCATAGGATTGATGATTTCAGGGTCCTGGTGAGGAGGAAGATGACCAAGGAGATGACCGCAGCTTCAGCAGAAAATGATGGACACAGAGTTACCGTCAACTATAATGAGTGGGAGAGGGACCTCAAGGACCTACTTAGCCAGATGCCCGCAGCTGGAGCTTCAGGCCTGGTAGCCCAGCAGGATATAGCATCCATGTCAGGTGAATATCACATACACCAACATGCCAACACATGTACATCACACACACTACAAATGTACAGAATGACCAACAAGGACTTGGAATGGAATTTACAAGGGATAGATGGATCAGTCATGCGTCATTAATTCCATGAGGCTGACAAAAGTTTTCAGTGGGCACAACAACATTAATCAACCAATAGTGTGTGTGCCCACTGCAGCGTATGCAGTCACAGACCACAGAATCAAGAGAGTGTTAGGAGCCAGGAACAATCAAGATCAAGAACCCACCAAAGATAACATCTAGCAAATGATAGCTACTCAGAGCTGCACTCAAAGGGACAGTCACCTCACTATAGGTGAGATTCATTGTGTGAAAGAGCACAGGATTATATGTTAAAGTGATCTATTGCTTTATTGTAATTTTAATAAGAACAGTGAAACATATGCAGTCTAAAGTTTGTCTACAGACACACTGCTAATTAACAGCCTCTGCCTCAATGAACATTTAACATATTATGGTTTAATTGCTTACAGGAATGTAATCAGCCAGCAAATAAACACTGAATTAACATGGAATCTTCTGATCTGTCACACACTGAAGAGCACTGATAATGAGGTCAAAGGCCCTGTAAGTGATTCATTCAGGTTCAAGCCTAGATGTCAGATAGTTAGGAAGGAACAGAAACCAATGTTTGATTCAACATCATTAACACATGACCCTTTTTTTTGTTTCTCTTTTTCAGCTTCACAGAGGTCTGGGTCCATTGGTGAGCCAGAGGCGGGGGTGTCGGCTCCATCAGAAAAATAGGAAATGAAGCAAGCCCCTGCCCAGAAGGATTCAGTGCAGGGGGATGAGGGACCAGCACAAGCACCTTACCCTGGTGAGGAGGACTTCACCTGGGCAATAGGGCCACTTGCAGGACTGTATGCCACCCTTTTGGCCTTTTACTGCACAGCCCCCCTCTCCAGCAGCTGCAGCCATCACCAGGGTACACTTTTTGGTGCATACCCCACCTTTTCCTCCCCACTGCCATTTGTCGGCCTGGCTTCCTCGACTAGGTCCACCAGCACCAGAATGGAGCCAGGCACCGGCCAGGAAACAGCCTCTCCCCACTGGAAAACCACCCCCACCTCTGCCACCTGTACACCAACCAATGGGCCCTGCAGCCAGACAGACATCCCCACCACCTCCAAGCCAGGCTGCTCAGAAGATCTTGGACTGTCTGCAGGAGATCTAGGCCGGGTATATCCTCCAATCACTGGGGGGTTATGAGCAGCCTGGCCAATCACAATAGGGAGGTGAGGAGGCACTATCTCCAGAGTCCTACCTTGCTGGGCTGTTCTGGATGGGGGAAGGCCAGAGCGGTGTCCAGCAGGTAACAACAGATGCAGTTTGCTGCACTCTAGTCCTCAGCCCCGTCTCATCAACACCGGAGGTGTCCCTCGCACCCCAGCAGCCCGGCCCCTTCTCTCCTCCCCCTATGCCTCCACCACCGCCACTGGTTGTGCTGCTGCCTCACGAGGTAGGTGCCTCCCCCTGCTCCCCCACCCCCAGCACCTGTGAAATGGTGGTCGCCGACAGGGTATTGGGGCCCTGAGGCTAGGCGGAGGAGGATGATGTAGGGGCTGCACATATTTTTGTGCTTTCTCAACTGCTCTCCTCAGTGACAATCTATTCATCCAAATGTTAACCTAATCTAGCCTGGCTACAGAGTCTTGGATCTTGGCCTATGTGATGGTGATATTTTGTATGCAGATGGCTACCTCCCATTACATGGTCCATGATCCCCTTCTCTGTGGAGACATAGGGTTCTGTTTACCATTCCACTAATTGATGGTCATTGAAAAATGCTGTTGAGAAGAGATGCTGCAGTCCCTATCTTTGTTAAGGCGTTATTTTGTAGGTTACATAGTTACATAGTATTTGAGCTTAAAAAAATACTTTTAGTCTTTCAAGTTCAACCTTTTTAGATCTTATCTGATCTGCAATATGCAGATTAATAGTTAATTGTTAATTGACCCAGAGGAAGACAAACAGAAAAAAAAAAAAAAAAGTGAAACTGCCAATTGTCTCAAAAGTAGAAAAAAATATAAAATCTTCCCTGACACCAGATACTGGCGATTGGATTCCTCCCTGGATCAATACTCCCTCTCTAATTATCCAGTCTAGCCCTGAATGCCCTTTTTATTTAAAAATATATCCAATCCCTTTTTAAGGTTATCTAGGAAATCCGCTGTCACCACATTCCTTGGTAGTGAATTCCACAGATTAACACCCTTACGGTAAAAATTCCTTTTCTTTCTTTAAGGTTAAATATTTTTACTTCTAATCTCAAAGGATGTCCCCTTGTCAGTTGTAAACCTCTTGGCACAAAAAGATCACTTGACAAAGCCTTGTATTGACCCTGGATATTTTTATATAAGGTAATCATATCCCTTCTTAGACGCCTTTTTTCTAGAGAAAATAAGTTTATTTTTAGTCTTTCTTCATAACTTAGCCCCTCCATTCCCCTTATTCATTTTGTTGCCCTTCTCTTTACATTTCCAGCATCAAAATGTCCTTTTAATGAAGTGGTGCCTAAAATTGTACTCCATATTCCAAATGAGGGTGTACTAGGAATTTGGATAGTGGCAGAATTAAATTTGCTTCTCTTGCCTCTATACCTTTCTTAATACATGCTAATATTTTACTTGCCTTTGAAGATACTGCTTGGCATTGCACACTGTTTTCTAGGTTAAATAGTTACATAGTTACATAGTATTTAAAGTTGAAAAAGACTTTCAGTCCATCAAGTTCAACCTTTTAAGATCTCCTCTGATCTGCAATATGCGGATTATCTATGAATTCATTAGTTGTTAATTAATTATTAATCAATTATTTAATGTTTTTTTTTTTTTTATTATTATTAATTAGTCCAGAGGAAGAAAAAAAAAACACAAGCGAGACTTACCCAATTGTCTCAAAGGGAAATGTAAAAAATTTGGATCAATACTGTCTCTCTAATTATCCATGATAACCCTTAATTCCCTTTTTAATTAGAAATAAATCTAGTCCCCTTTTAAAGTTATCTATCGAATCTGCTGTCACCACCTCCTCTGTTAGAGAATTCCACAGATTAACCACCCTTACTGTGAAGAACCCTTTTCTTTCTTTGAGATGGAATCTTTTTACTTCTAACCTCAAGGGATGTCCTCTTGTCAGTTGAAAACCTCTTGGCACAAAAAGCTCCCCTGACAAATCTTTATACTGACCCTGGATGTATTTATATAAGGTAATCATATCTCCTCTTAGACGCCTTTTTTCTAGAGAAAATAAGTTAAATTTGGTTAGTCTTTCTTCACAACTTAGCCCCTCCATTCCCCTTATTAGTTTTGTTGTCCTTCTCTGTACCTTTTCCAGCCCTAAAATGTCCTTTTTATGAAGTGGTGCCCAAAATTGTACTCCATATTCCAAATGAGGGCGTACTAGAGATTTGTATAGTGGCAGAATTATATTTGCTTCCCTGGCTTCTATACCCTTCCTAGTACAAGCTAATATTTTATTTGCCTTTGCAGCTGCTGCTTGGCTTTGAGCATTGTTACCTAGGTGGTTGTCCACAAGCACTCCCAAATCCCTTTCAATATCTGATACACCTAGATTTGCTCCATTAAGATTATAAATTGCATGGATATTTTTCCTTCCCAGATGAATAACGGTACATTTATTCGTATTAAATCTCATCTGCCATTTTGATGCCCATTCCTCAATTTTATGTAAATCCCCTTGGAGGGAAAGCACATCATTATCTGATTTAATTACCTTGCACAACTTTGTGTCATCAGCGAAAATGGAGACCCCACACTCCAATCCAACTTCTAAGACATTGATAAATATGTTAAAAAGAAGAGGACCTAATACTGAACCCTGAGGAACCCCACTTACCACATTAGTCCAATCGGAGTATGTTCCATTTACAACAACTCTTTGCTTCCTGTCTTTTAGCCAGCTCTCAATCCATCAGCAGATATTTACTGCAATTCTTGTATCTCTTAGTTTGCACAATAGTCTCCCATGTGGCACTGTATCAAAAGCCTTTGCAAAATCCCAAAAGACTGCATCCACTGAGTTGCCTTGATCAAGGTTCCTACTAACCTCCGCATAGAAACTAATTTGGATTTGTTTGACATGACCTATCCATCATAAATCCATGTTCACTCCTACTTATAATCCTGTTCAAATAGACATATTTTTGTATATTATCCCTTATTAACCCTTCTAAAAACTTCCCCACTACAGAAGTGAGGTTCACTGGTCTATAATTCCCCAGATTTGCTCTTGCTCCCTTTTTAAATATAGGTATCACATCAGCTTTTCTCCAGTCATCTGGTAGAGACCCTGTGTTGAGTGAATCTTGAAAAATTAAATATAATGGTTTGGCTATTACAGAACCCAATTCCCTTAGTACCCTTGGATGTATTCCATCAGGACCCGGGGCTTTATTAACATTTATTTTTTCCAACCTCTTTTGGATTACTTCCTGTGTTAACCAATTATTTGGCAAAGGTAGTGTAGCCCCATTATGTTGCAGTGTCCCAACCACTTGTACCTCCCTTGTGTATACCGAAGAAAATAACTTATTTAGCTCATCTGCCTTTTCCTGGTCACTAATTTTAAGACAGCCTGTTTCACATTCTAATGTTCCTATAGCTTCCTTCCTCGCCTTCTTCCCATTAATATACTTAAAAAATATTTTAAGGTTAGTCTTACTCTCTTTTGCAATACATTTTTCATTTTCTATTTTAGCCAGTCTAATCGCGCTTTTGCAAGCCTTGTTGATTTCCTTGTATTTCCGTAAAGCAGTCTCTGTCCCCTCTTGTTTGTATAATTTAAATGCCTGTTTTTTACTTTGTATCTTGATCTTTAAATCATTGTTAAGCCACATGGGTTGTGATTTACTCCTTTTACTTTTATTCCCACACGGTATATGCCGATGTGTATGTATATTTAATAAGGATTTAAATGTTGTCCATTTATGTTCAGTGTTTTACCTATCAGTTCTCTGTCCCAGTCTATACTTTGTATTGCTGCCCTTAGACCGTTAAAATCTGCCCTTTTAAAATTAAGAGTTTTTGTTGGCCCTTAAAATGTTGTTTTTTTAATTCAATCTGAAATGAGACTGTGTTGTGATGTTTCCCAAAGGTTGCCCTATTTCAACATTTGATACTATATCAATATTATTTGTGATGAGTAAATCTAAGATAGCTTCATTTCTAGTAGGCTCCTGTATAACCTGGGCCAGATAATGATCCCTGAGTGTACTCAAGAACCTGCTCCCCTTAGCTGAACTGCTGGTCTCATTTATCCAGTTTATTTCAGGGTAATTATAATCTCCCATTATTAGAACTTGCCCGTGCTTAGCTGCATTTCCAATCTGTAACAATAATTGTATTTCCTCACTTTCAGCTATATTTGGGGGTTTATAGCATACTCCTACTAATATTCTTTTGGAATTTGCTGCTCCGCTATTTAACTCTACCCACAAACATTCAACTTTATCACTAGGTCCACCATAAATATCTTCTCTGACTATAGCCTTAAATTCAGGCTTAACATACAGACAAATCCCTCCTCCTCGTTTACCATTGCCTCTATCTTTCCTAAATAGGTTATAACCATCCAGATTTACAGTTCAGTCATGAGATTCATCCCACCACGTTTCGGTAATGCCTATTAAATCCCATTTTTCATTAATTGCTAATAATTCTAACTCTCCCATTTTTCCTGGCAAGCTTCTGGCATTAGCAAGCATACATCTTATGTTATGAGTCTGTAGTTCTGAAGTGCCTGCCACTGTACTTGAATTACTTAGTACTACCTCCCTATTGACCATACTACCCCTCCCCCATCTCCTCCCCTATGAGTTGTTAATTCATCCCTTATACCCTCTACACTTTCTTCCCCATTACTTATATCTAGTCCCTCCCCCCACCTACTAGTTTAAAAACTCCTCCAGCCTTTCTACCATCCTATCCCCTAGTACAAAAGCTCCCTCATCATTAAGGTGCAATCCATCCCTACTGTAGAGATTGTACCGAAGTGAGAAGTCAGCCCAGTGCTCTAAAAAGCCAAACCCCTCCTTAGTGCACCACATCTTTAGCCACGCATTAACCTCCCTAATCTCCTTCTGCCTCCCTGGGCTAGCACGTGGCACTGGTAGTATCTCAGAAAATACTACCTTGGAGGACCTTGCCTTCAGCTTATTACCTAGTTCTCTAAAATCATTATTTAGGACACTCCATCTTCCACTAACTTTGTCATTGGTACCAATATGCACCAAGACCGCCGGTTCATTTCCAGGCCCTCCCAATAATTTGTACACCCGATCCACAACATGACGAACCCGAGCACCCGGGAGACAGCAAACTGTTCGATTGCTGGAATCTGGGTGACAAATCACCCTGTCTACCTTCCTAATAATAGAGTCCCCTACAACCAAAACCTGTCTGTTGTTCTGCCTATTCTCCCCTCCCTCTCCTCCAGTAGAGCTGTTCGCCCGGCTGTTAGAGGGAACAGCTCTATCTGGCATTGCCATTCCTGAATGGACATCCCCAACAGTTTCACTCAATATGGCAAATCTGTTGGTGTTTGCCAACCCAGAACTGGCCTGCCTCCTCCTGTTCCCCCTGCTTCTCTTTGTAACTGTAACCCAGCTGCCTCCCTGGACATCCTCACTAGCCCCAGCTCCGCCCTCCATGCTAGGCCCAGCTAAACTGTGCTCGTGAGCACCAACCCTCTTTCCAGTGGAGCAATATCACTAAGTGCTGCAATTCTCCTCTCCAGATCTCCAATTTGAGCTTCCAGAGAGGCAACATGCTCACACCTCTCACAGAGGTATGGACCCTGGATCATCTGTTCCAGTATTGCATACATATGACAGGATGTACACTGAATAAGGTTACCACTGGACTGACTCATAATTATTATTATTGTCTACAAAATTTCAGTGGGAAAAATAAAGAATATAAAATAATATATTTATATAAAGCTTTCCTCCTTTGCACTATAAATCTGCCCTCCCTTTTCTTTGAAGTCCCTCCTTTTATTTAAACTCCTAGGCTTTTACTAGAATTGTACTTTATACAGAAAATGTTCTCAAGCTCACAAGTTCACCTTCTCCTGTTTATATTAACTTCTGCCTTCTCACCTGGGCACAATTAGTGCACTCTGCAATTTATCAGCCTTTACTTGTAAGGTAAATCCACTTGTAAACAGGCCCCAAACCAGCTCACAAACCTTTTTCCCTAGTTTAACAGTCAAGCCATACCCCTCTCACCTGGGCACAATTAGTGCACTCTGCAGTTTATCAGCCTTTACTTGTAAGGTAAATCCACTTGTAAACAGGTCCCAAAGCAGCTCACAAACCTTTTATACAAGTCTAACAGTCAAACCACACCCCTCTCACCTGGGCACAATTAGTGCACTCTGCAGTTTATCAGCCTTTACTTGTAAGGTAAATCCACTTGTAAACAGGCCCCAAACCAGCTCACAAACCTTTTATACAAGTTAAACAGTCAAGCCACACCCCTCTCATCTGGGCACAATTAGTGCACTCTGCAGTTTATCAGCCTTTACTTGTAAGGTAAATCCACTTGTAAACAGGCCCCAAACCAGCTCACAAACCTTTTATTGAAGTTTAACAGTCAAGCCACACCCCTCTCACCTGGGCACAATTAGTGCACTCTGCAGTTTATCAGCCTTTACTTGTAAGGTAAATCCACTTGTAAACAGGCCCCAAACCAGCTCACAAACCTTTTATACAAGTTTAACAGTCAAACCACACCCCTCTCACCTGGGCACAATTAGTGCACTCTGCAGTTTATCAGCCTTTACTTGTAAGGTAAATCCACTTGTAAAACCAGGTTGTTGTCCACAAGTACTCCCAAATCCATTTAAATATCTGATACCCTTAGATTTCCTCCATTAAGATTAAATTATATATTTATATTACTGCATTGCTATTTGTCCTTCCCAGATGCATAACTTTACATTTATTCGTATTAAATCTCATGTTCCATTTAGTCGCCATTTCTCTAATTTATGCGAATCCCTTTGGAGGGAAAGTACATTATTACCTTGCATAGCCTTGTGTCATTAGCAAAAATAGAGACAATACTTTCTAATCATAGTTCTAAGTCATTAATAAATAAGTTAAAAAGGAGAGGACCTAATACTGAAATTTGAGGAACCCCAATTACCACATTAGTCCAATCTGAGTATTCTCCATTTTCAGCAACCCTTTGCTTCCTGACTTTAAGCCAGCTCTCAGTCCATTAGCAGATATTTACTGCAATTCCAGTATCCCTTAGTTTGCTCAATAGTCTCCCATGTGGCACTGTTTTATAAGAGTTTGCAAAATCCAAAAAAGATTACAACCACTGAGTTGCCTTGATCCAAGTTCCTACTAACCTCTTCATAGAAACTAATTAGGCTTGTTTGACATAACATATCCTTTATAAATCCATGTTGTCTTGTTTACATATACATGTTCTTGTATACTATCCCTTATTAACCCTTCTAAAAGCTTTCCCACTACAGAAGGGATTCATACAGGTCTGCCTTTGTCCAGACATCTGGTAGAAACTCTGTGTTGAGTGAATCTCGAAAAATTTGAAATGTTACTTTTACAGAGCCCAGTTCCCTTATTATCTTTAAGTGTATTTCATCAGTACCCGGAGCTTATTAACATTTAATTTTTCAAATCTCTTTTGGATTTCTTCCTGAGTTAACCAATTATTAGGTGAAGGTAGTGTAGCCCCATTATTTAGCAGTGTCCCAACCACTGGTACCTCCCTTGTGTATACAGAAGAAAATTGTCTATTTAGCTAATCTGCCTTATTCTGGTCACTGATTGTCAGATGGCCTGTTTCACATTGTAATGTTCCTATAGCTTCCTCCCTGGCCTTCTTTCCATTAATAAATAAAAATAAAAAAATAGTGTTAATCTTACTCTACTTTGCAACTAACTTTTCATTTTCAATATAAGCCAGTCTAATAGCCCTTTTGCAAGTTTTGTTGATTTTCTTGTACTCACATAAAGCAATCCCTATCCCATCTTGTTTGTATAACTTAAATGCCTGTTTTTTTACTCCTCATCTTCATCTTTACGTCATTATTAAGTCACATGGGTTGTAATTTACTGCTTCTACTTTTATTTGCACATGGTATATGGTGATAAGGATGTATATTTAGTAAGGATTTAAACGTTGTCCATTTAATTTCAGTATTATTACCTATAAGTTCTTTGTCCTAGTCTATACGTTGTGTAAGGGAATATTGTGGGGGATTTTATGCATTAAAGCTTTTTGCCTCTGTTCTGTGATTACTCCTGAACAGTAAGTGTGTGTGTACTTGTGCAGTTATTAGTGGGCAGCTGAGAAGTGGTGTGGTTTTGCTGGGGAAGTTTTCAACTAGTAGGTGAGGGAGGGAAGAGATAGAATTAATGGGGTAGAAAGTGTAGAGGGGGTAAGGAATGCATTAACTAGTCATGGGGGAGGAGATGAGGGAAGGGTTTGTTCAGTCACTAGGGAGGTATTTCTAAGTAACTCAAGTACAGTGGCAGGCACTTCAGAACTAGAGACTCATAGCATAATGTGTTTGCTCACTAATGCCAGAAGCTTGCCAAGAAAAATGTGAGAGTTAGAATTAATAGCAGTTAATGAGAAATGGGATTTAATAGGCATTACTAAAATGTGGTGGGATGAATCTAATGACTGGACCGTTAATCTGGATAGTTATAACCTATTTAGGAAAGATAGGGGCAATGGTAAAAAAGGAGTAGGGATTTGCCTGTATGTTAAGCCTGAATTTAAGTCTATAGTCAGAGAAGATATTTATGGTGGAACTAGCGATAATGTTGAATGTTTGTGGGTAGAGTTAAATAGTGGAGCAGCAAATTCTAAAAGAATATTAGTAGGAGTATGCTATAAGCCCCCAAATATAATTGAAAGTGAAGAAATGCAATTATCGTTACAGATTGGAAATGCAGCTAAACATGATCAAGTTCTAATAATGGGAGATTTTAATTACCTTGAAATAAACCGGATAAATGAGACCAGCAGTTCAGCGTAGGGGAGCAGGTTCTTGAGTACACTAAAAGATCATTATCTGGCCCAGGTTATACAAGAACCTACTAGAAATAAGGCTATCTTGGAGTTAGGTATAACAAATAATATTGATATAGTATCAAATGTTTAAATAGGGCAACCTTTGGGAAACAGTGATCATAACACAGTCTTATTTGAGATTGAATTAAAAAAACATAACTGTAAGTGGCAGATTTTAAAGGTCTAAGGGCAGCAATACATAGTTACATAGTTACATAGTAATTGGGGTTGAAAAGATACTTGAAGCCCATCAAGTTCAACCTTTTAACATCTCCTCTGATCTGCAATCTGCAGATTAGTTGCTAATTGATCAAGAGGAAGGCAAACAAAAAAAAACTGTGAAACTTTGCCAATTGTCTCAAAAGGGAAAACAATGAATTCCTTCTATATAAATAAATGGGAAGAAGGCCAGGAAGGAAGCTATAGGAACATTACAATGTGATACAGGCCAGGAAGCAAAGAGATATTCTTGAGCAAAACCTATACCACTCTGTGCTTGATTTGGGGCTAGGATGGAGGTTCACCTTCGAGCAGGACAAAGACCCCAAGCAACACTTGAGTGGTTTAAGGGGCATCATGTAAATGTGTTGGAATGGCCTAGTCAAAGCCCAGACATCAGTCCAATAGAAAATCTGTCGTCAGACTTGAAGCGCAAACCTTCCAACTTTAAGGAGCTGGAGCAGTTTAGCAAGGAGGAATGGGCAAAAATCCCAGTTGTAAGATGTGGCAAGCTCATAGAGACTTATCCAAAGCGACTTGGAGCTGTGAATACCGCAAAAGGTGGCTCTAAAAATTATTGACTTTAGGAGGGTGATTAGTTATGCACATTGAATTTTTTTGTTGTGTCCTATTTGTTGTTTGCTTCACAATAAAAAAAAAAACTTCAAAGTTGTGGGCATGTTCTGTAAATTAAATGATGCAAATCCTCAAACAATCCAGGTTAATTCGAGTTTGTGAGGCAACAAAACACAAAAAATGCCAAGGGGGGTGAATACTTTTGCAAGGCACTGTATCCCTCCACCTCTTTTACCATTGCCCCAATCTTTCCTAAATAGGTCATATGCTATCATTCCTAGATAGGTTATAACCAGTTAATGCCTTCCTTACTCCCTCTATACTTTCTACCCCATTTCTTCTGTCTAGTCCCTCCCCTCCACCTACTAGTTTAAAAACTCCTCCAGCCGTTCTACCATCCTATCCCCTAGCACACAAGTTCCCTCATCATTAAGGTGAAATCTATCTCTGCTATAGAGATTGTACCCAAGTGAGAAGTCAGCCAAGTGCTCTAAAAACCCAAACCCCTCCTTAGTTTACCACATTTTTATCCATGCATTAACCTTTCTAAGCTCCTTCTGTCTCCCTGGACTAGCACGTGGCACAGGTAGTATCTCAGAAATTACTACCTTGGAGGACCTTGTCTTCAACTTATAACCTAGTTCTATAAAGTCATTCTTTAGGACACTCCATCTTCGGTAATGCCATGGGGACTAGAAGGCTGAGCACCTAAGACTGAGTCCTCTCAGCCAAAGCCAATCCATGTATTGAGCTGATACAATGCTTATGTAAGCTATATACCTGGCTAACTGCTGGCGCCCTGAGCCGTTAACAAACGGGCAACTGCAGACTACCACTCATTGAGGGGCCTTGAAAGTGTGCACTGGGATCTATGCGTGAACAGGAGGCGGGGTTTTAGTGGGGAAGAAACTATCTGGCTTCCGGTACCAGCTACATAGACACAGACAGCTGTGCAGCTGATGAGCGCTCAGTAGACGCTGAGGTCTGTTTTCAGGGCAGAGTGGAGACCCTCCGGTGTCCTTCGATACGGCTGCCAACACGCTTATTGAGGAGTGGAGAAGCTGCATCCTGAAAGTCTGTTACCGACAGCTTCTCCTGTGCATGGGTTTCTGCTAGCTGGTTCTTCAAAGGTAGGATAAATATTCAAAAGCATCTATTGAAGATGGCTTCTTCCGACTACAGGCCTGCACCAGCTGGATCACTAAAGTGAGGTGAGTGTGGGGGCTGCTACTAGTTTGGGACAATTTCTTTCTTTTTTTGAGGCAAAATAGATGTTTAAAGTGATACACACATGCTAAAATGACTACAGTATAGCTTCAGCCTGATACCTCCTACCAAAACCGCAAAGGGGTCTTGTTGGCCCAGAGAAAAAAGCTAATAGCACCTGTAAACGCCTTTAAGCAGTAGACAGCTTTCGCGCGAGAAAATCCTTACCCTTGATTTAGCAAAAGACGCAGGCTCTGTTTTTATATCTATATTAATATCACTTTTTTTTTTTAAATGAGCAACACAACAACACACTACAGCCTCACTACAGCCACATCTAAAAGCTTATTTACAAGAGTGACTGCCTTTATGAGTGACTGCCTCTAATCACTTACACCCTATGGAGGCTAAGTTTGCCATGGAAAAGAAAGCTAATAGCATCTTTGAACTGCAAACAGCCCCCGCACGAGAGAGATTGCGGTCTTCATAGATCCCAAAGGACAACCTCACATGAGGATAAAAAACATTTGGACAATATACTAAAGCTTAATTGAATTAAACAGCACTCCAGAGACATTTTAAAAGCTTTATGGTCCCTTTAAGAAGAGCTTTAGCTCAGACGAAAAGTTTTGAAGCTCTTTTTTCACAACAAGGCCTTTAATTACAGGTGCTATATATCTTCAAAACAGAAAGGGACAAGTCACTCCTGAACAAAACTGGATTTAAAGTGTCTTAAATATACCTGCTTTACTGGAGAAAGTTGCAATGCAGATATAAAAACAGAGCCCGCTTTGTTCAGTTGGAGTATCCAACAATAGAGACTTCACATTCTAGACACAGTGGGAGAAAACCCTATTTCTAGTTTTAAGTGCTTCTACTTAAGTATTTTTGAATATATATTTTCTCTTTTGCATGATTAGGACTAAAGCCACAATCTTGTAACAAAGGAGTAATGTGTAAATGTCAAGGTAACAGGCCACGCTGATCATAATTTACACTGAGATACAAATATCTGTATTTAAAAATGGCTTTATGTATATAACAGCCCAATGATCTATTGAAACTCCTTAAAACATTAGAAGGTTATCGGTGTCCCTTGTGAAGGAAATAAAAAAGTAAACTTAAAAAGCAGTTACTTGGACTGAGACCAATTTCAGGGCCTGTGTCTAAAAATCTATCCAGGCACAAGAATTAAATTGACGGCCCTTATAAAGGGAAGAAGCAAAGAAAAGTATAAGGTCCCTATTTGGATTGAGACTGAGATTATTTTTAGGGTTCACTTTTTTTTAAACATCAGCACCAATTGTGTGCTAAACCTGACTTCTCAATCTGGCGCATCAATTTCTTTGTTTTCAGTAAGGGACCATACCAAAGATCGATATTTTGGAGACACTTCTTTTGGATATTGCATCAGATATCTTCCTAAAAACGATTTAACATCTGTTGTCTAATGTACTTCATGTACACCATTATAAGTAACTAGCTATTGTAAAATTTGGTCTGATTACAACTGTCAATGACTTATACCATCATGCAAATAGTCTATTAAGAACTTACATCAGCTAAAATTGTCTATGACATTATGGGCAGTTTCTTGGTGCCCTTTATTTTGAGTTAGAAACAGATATAAGTTCAACACAGTATTTTAAACAGTAATTATATTGGGAAAGGATTTTTACCTTTCAGTTGTAATCTTAAACACAGCCATTTGCCAAATTTTCTTGTGACCATTTGCAATTAAGATGAAGAAGGCAAACTAAACTTCCAAATCTAAAGCTAAAACTAAAAACATTACTGGAAATACCTCTTTTTTTCCATCTACTAATAAATTAAATAGAAAAGAAACCTCCCAAATAGAATCTTCACAGATATCAATGATTGAATCTCTGAAATCTCAGGAAATATCATCAAGTAATGAACATACCAAACTAATAAAAGAAGTTCAAGAACTAAGAGCTGAAGTTCATAATCTTAAACTAAAATATAATAGATTTGGAGACTTCTCTAGAAGAAGCAATAGCTGACTAAGGGGAATCTCAGAGGGAATAACCTTTAAAGAACTTGTTGCTTACTTAACTTCATTGTTTAATAATATCACAGGTTTGGATATCAAGACAGAGGAATTAATTGAAAGGGCTCATAGAATAACCCTTCCCAAAACCCTAGGAAGAGATGTAGTGGTTAGGATATACCACTATAGACATAAGAGCTGCCTTGAATAAAAAAGACTTTCAGGCTCCCTATGAGAAACTACAGTTTTTTTTGGACTTATCATCCGAAACTCTCATTAGAAGGAGAATATTTCGCGAATTTACCAAAATACTGAGAGACAACGGCATCCCATGTAAATGGGGCTTTCCTAGCAAGGTAATTGTCTCTCAAGGGGAGAACAAATTCTGGGCTACAACTTTGAATGAAGGGTGGAAATTAATCAAAACCCTACAAATTCCTCTTGGAGAGTCCCTATCGCTGATGAAAAAGGGATATCATTTAATACCTGAAAGAAGTAAGGCAAGTAATAACTCTAGCGAATTGCAGATTAAAGGTTAAGAGTAGTGATGTCGCGAACATCAAATTTTAGGTTCGCGAACAGCGGACGCAAACTTCCATCAAATGTTTGCGAACGGGTGAACCCGCCATAGACTTCAATGAGCAGGCGAATTTCAAAACCCACAGGGACTCTTTCTGGCCACAATAGTGATGGGATATTTGATGCGGAGTCTGGTTTTAAGCCATAAAGGGCATAAATCACCTAACATTCCTAAATTATTTGGAATAACATGCTTTAAAACATCAGGTATGATGTTGTATCGATCAGGTAGTGTAAGGGTTATACCCGCTTCACAGTAACAGACCAATCTCCCCATTTAATGAACCGCAAACAACCGCAAACAGTCCCTTTGCACAACTGCAAACACCCCATTTGCACAAGGTTGGATACCAAGATAGCCATGTCCCGTTCCTTGTCCTCACTGATGTCATTGAAGGTCTCTTCCTCCACCCAGCCACCAAGGGTCCCCGAAAGGTGACAACAAGCCCCCTGGGATGCCTGCTGTGTTTGGTCTTCTATCTCCTCAAAGCCACCTTCCTCCTCTGACTCCTCTTCTTCAGACTCCTCTCTCTGCTTTGCCTCTTTCTGCGTTATTATAAGGTGTGTACTGTTAAGTAGTACTATTCTTATCGTTTTAATCCCTGTTACGTCCACTATTAGGGGACGTGTATATGGCATTGATTTTTGGAACAGGGAGATGGAAAAAGATGCTTGGTCGGACCTCCTACTTCAAATTTGGGGCACTGCGCGTGCAATCTAAGGTGCCACCAGATATGAGTGTCACTGTGCACTGGCAAAAGTTGGCAGAGTAGATGCAATAGGCTTCACACACACGCCTGTAGGCAGGCAATTGCTATTCAATCTATTCCAGTCAAAAAAGTGTTGTTTTATGTCACTGTACACTACGGTTGCACCAGATATGACGTATCACTGTGCACTGGCAAAAGTTGGCAGAGTAGATGCAATAGGCTTCACACACACGCCTGTAGGCAGGCAATTGCTATTCAATCTATTACAGTCAAAAAAGTGTTGTTTTATGTCACTGTACACTACGGTTGCACCAGATATGACATATCACTGTGCACTGGCAAAAGTTGGCAGAGTAGATGCAATAGGCTTCACACACTCGCCTGTAGGCAGGCAATAGCTATTCAATCTATTACAGTCAAAAAAGTGTTGTTTTATTTCACTGAGCACAATATAAGCTGTGAGCCTGACACAGGCAGGCAACTGAAATTAGATTTAGTCCTTCAGGTCTGTAGTGGAAGCTAAATACACAGCCTGGCTATCTATTTCCCTATTAAATCTCCAGCAGCTACATTATCTGTCCTCTCACAACGAATGCAGCTTCAGAATGATTCTAAAATGTATGCTGTCCTTCAGATGGAAGGCCCTGGAAGGGAGTGTATGCTGCTGATTGGCTGGAATGTGTCTGCTGACTATGAGGTGCAGGGTCAAAGTTTCCTCAATGATAAAGAATAGGAGGCGAACCGAAAAGTGCATGTGTTCGCCGTCCGATGCGAACGCGAACATGCCAAAATCGCAGCGAACAGTCCGTGGGGGAACTGTTCGTGACATCTCTAGTTAAGAGTCCTATTTCTTTCTTGGTTTAAAATCTTGTTAGGGATGAGATGGTACTTATTGTAAAGGGGATGAAGACTGGAATTTCTTCCTTTCTTTCTCATAAAATTCACATTAATCTTTTATTTTTTCCATCTCTTTCTAAATAAAAATGATACATTGAGCACAGGTTAAAGGTGCATAGAATTTTTTTTTATAAATAAATCATTTTCACAACTTCGAACAGCACTTTAGATCAAATTTCACTAAAACAAGTGCTATTTTTTCTTTGGCCCCAAATCTTGTTGGGGACAAGCTGGGATTGGCGTAAAAGGATCCATTTTATTTTTCCTCTCTTATAAATTGCAAAATAATCACTCTGAGGGATTGGAGAGACAGAGGAAGAAAGAGGGAATTTTCTCTCTTTTCTTCCTTTTGCCTTTTACTTTATTTTTCATTTCTTTCTAAAAGCAAGAAAAAGGAGAGGAAAAGAGGAGAGAAAACAAAAGTCTTATACACTGATCACTATCACATGGGTAAAGGCTTATAGAATTGTTTATAAACAAATTATCCTCAATAAAAAACACTTAATTAAAATGTGATTATTTCACTGTTAATGAATATTTAAATTTGATAAATTAATTATGCTACGTTTGTTTGATAATCGAACCAACGCAGTAATCACATAAGTATTTCACAAAATGTAAAAGCCAATTGATTTAAATTTGTTTAAAATTCCACTAATATTTGGTTTCAATAATATTTAATATTATATTTAAAATTATTATAAATAGAGAGGAAACCCGAGAGATGCACTAAGTTGTTCCTTGTTACAAGAGTTCCCTACTTAATTGTTTATACGTCTAGTCTAAAAGACTTCGTCCAAAACTATCAATAAAAAAGTTTGTAGATTTGAAAGGATAGCAAAGGTTAAAAATGGCAAGGGCAACTCTCTTGACAAAAGGTATCGCTCTGCTCAGTCTTCAAAATCACCTGGACATTCAGACAGTTTTATGTCTGACTTTTCTGTCTGTCTCGGACCGCATACCCACTTTAGTTGGGTGGCTGATCCGAGAGAAGACAGAGGAGTAATACCCTTCGATCTCTGTTACTAAGTCCATCATGGGGTTATTAAATGAAAGTTGTAAACAATCAAAACTGATGTTCTTTGTAGATGTATGTAAAATTCAGTCTTTGTTGTGATTTCCTTTTTTGTCTTTCTTTCTTTCTGTTTTTATTTTTATTTTCTGATAGATGAGATAAGGGGAATAAGAATAATGTGAATCTACTTATTTTGCAAAAATGGTGTTGAACATTATGAGCTTTACCGTAAAAGGTCTCAATACCTGCCAAAAGGAAAAGTGTTTTGAGGAAGTTCAAAGGCGAAAAAATAGAAATAGCTTTCTAATATTGTCCATTCCTTCCCTGTCAAGAGACCCATTGGGACCATAATACAATGCATGGATTTGGGGACAATTTATTTTCCCAGAAATACAACGCAACCTTTAAGAAAAACAAAAGAGGAGTCTTTTTTCAGTAAAAATGTAACAATGAATCAGGATTTTGTCAAAATTGACTCCCAAGGAATATGTGTATTGTGGGTAGGACTAGTCTGTAATGAGAAGTTTACTATTTTAAACATATATGCCCCTAATGTTAATAAAAATAGGTTTCTAAACCAATTACTGTATATACTTGAGTATAAGCCGAGTTTTTCAGCCCTATTTTTAAGGCTGAAAAGGGCCCCCTCGGCTTATACTCAAGTCACTTTTTCCCCAGAGTGTCTCTCTTTCCCCCTGTGTCTCTCCCCCCCCCCCCACTGTGTCTCTTTCCTTGAGAATAGGAAACTTGATGACCAAATTGATCTTTTTTTAACAGACAGGTTTTTCACCAGGCAGGGAAGGAGTGGACAATATGAATTAACTTATTAATCTGATAGCACATTTCCAGGGTGGGGATGTACTCCCACCCTGGTCCTTTCACTTGACACATAGAAAGTGTTTGATCGGATAGGGTGGGAGTACATGCACTCCGTAAAGGCTAGAATGGGTTTAGAAAGATTTGGAACACACGCAATTGGCTCCTTATATACAGAGCCTACTGCTACTGTGTCGGGCATAGGATTTGTTTCCCAAAAGTTTGGTATTAGGAATGTCACCAGGCAAGGGTGTCCCCTCTCTCCCTTCCTGTTCTCCTTGGCCAAGGAACCCTTTGCAGGATAGAGGGAACACAAAATAACTCTTTTTGCATATGACGTCATATTATCAATCAAAAACCCATTAAAATCCTTGACACAATTGAATGATATTATTCACAAATTTGGTTTCATTTTGAATTATAAAATCAACTCATATAAATCAGAAGTTTTAACACTAAATATATCATCAGACAATATTAAAAAACTGGAAGAAAAAGTTATATTCAATTGCAAATCAATCGTTTTCTTGCATCGGGGTATTCAATTCAATGGGGACACACAAAAAATGATTCCTATAAACCTTAAAAAATTACATCTAAAATGTTCGAACTTAATCTCCAGCTGGAAAAGTAAAAATGTATCTTTTTCAGGAAGAAGTGCACTAGATATAATTGATAAATTCATCCACACTTCAAAAACATGCAAGACTTAAAAAATTATCAGTGGCCAAACGCTTTACAAAAGGGGGGATAGGATACCTGATTATTAGAACTTACCACAATGCAATTATTACTTCACATATACTGAAATGATAATATCCAAATAAGTTTGCTTGGTCCCAGATCGAAACTCAAAAGGTCTTGAGGGGTGACCTACCCTCACTGGTCTTTGCAGCAAAATGCAATAGTAAAGATATAAGTAGTGGAGCATTAATTGTTCAAAACCTTCTTCATTTTTGGCAGAGGTCTAATAATAAATTACACCTTATCCCATATCCTAGCCCTATAATCCCTTTAGAGTCAATGGCTAGTTATTACAAACTGGCCATCCCTAGAACTTGGAGGGATAAAGATCTCATCTATTTAAAGGACTTATTCTTGGAAGGTGGACTGTTACCCTTCATTGATATTTACGGGAGATATAACACAGCAGTTGGCTTATCTATAAAAATGTAACTGCAGGCATAGTTCTAAATAACCTGGGAACCTTAAGCAGAACTAAGCTAACTCCTTTTGAACAACTAATCAAAGATAAACCTAACTCCCATTTACCAAAATTATATACACACTTAACTCCTCAATACTAGACTTTAAGACTAAAGGCATGGAGGACTGGAAAGGAGACATAGAACAATCTATTCCCATTAAAACTTGTTAGAGTGCTTTCCGAACCACCAACAGATTTATCAAGAAAGCCTCATACAGAGAGATCTTTTTTTAAACTGTAAATCTGTTGGTTCAAATTACTCATAAAAGTAATGATAGGTTCTGTAAGAGAAAATGTGGAGCTGATGGCACACAGAAATATGTCAGGCTGTCCATTAATACTAAAAGTCATAGAACAGGTCACCTCTCCACATGGACTTCCTATCCCCCAGGCAAAACACACTGTATTCTATTGTTTCTCTTCTTTTTCCTTTTTGTTTCTTTCTTCTTTTTTTCCTTTTTTATTTTTTTTCTCTTACTTTTGCTTCTGCTTATGCTATACATTTTGAAATATTGTATTGTTAAACTCAAGTAATTTGGTTGTAGATCTTCCTCCAAAACATCCAAATTCATATTTCGTCTTTTCTAAAAAAAAATTGTAATTTGTTAATAACAATATAACATAAGTAAACATTGTGCAAAAGGCATTTGCATTTAACTGTGTAACTTTCGTATATTTATAATAATAAAAAAAAAGGACACTCCATCTTCCTTCAATGACAGCCCCCCTCCCCTAACATGTAGCTTGTACAATATTAAAGCTAGCATATATCCAGATATGTAAGGCAAGATTGTTGTTAGCTTAAATGTAGACTAATACCGCTATGGTGGTAGACTTGCAAAGTCTCACAATGGCATGTTAATGACAGTCAGCATTAATATATGCACTTGTGAAGCCTGTGATCCTGACCTCAATAAGTCTGAGAACAGATACTTGTGTCTGATGTAAGTAACATTAAATCTGACTGCTGACCTCTGTGTCCTCTCAGTATTAATGGGTATTTTCCCTTATTGCTGATGGATGTGATATCAATGTTGATTGACAATATCATATTGTGATGGAGATACTACATCTTGACCACCGACGCTGGTAACAGCTAAGCATTTATTATGAGCTGACACATTATTATTACTGGTCATGGCCAGTGAGATATCCTGAGAACTAGTTAATGGTTAGTAATGCTTGCAGATGGAAATCAGGTGAGTTGGTGTATTGTTAAAGTTACCATATTTATCACTGTACATGCATGTTTTTCTTTTTTGTTATCCTTTTTTCTTTACCACTTCTTTTCAGATTATAATTTTTTTGGGAACACGCTGTATGTGTGAAATTAGATTGTATTACACAGTCCAGAGGTTTTTGCATCTGTTTCATTGAGCAGATATAGAAAAGTTGTAACTGCTATGCACATTACTGGTTTCTTCAATTAAATGGAGTGATTTCTGATGATCCTTTTTTCATCAGATTCCTCTTGCAGTGGTGTAGTGACCATATGTGACCCTGGTAGGTGCTATTAATCATGCTTATTCTAGACTATGATATTACACTATTTAGGTATCCCCTTTTTCCCAAAACCAAGCCCCTTGCCCTTCCGGGATCTGCCCACACCACACCCATGATATTAATGCACAGTCTTGTAAATTTCTAAATGCATTCTGTGTAGGACATAAAGCTTTGTTTTACCATGTCTTTTCAATGGTTGGGGTTTTGGGACATCCACACATATCCCAGCTGTGTCACATTCCTATATCTGTCAACTAACAAACCCTAGTTACTATGCAATAGATTAATACATATAATGATAATAATATGATTATTAATAAAATAATATATATATTTATATATATATATATATATTTATATATCTATATATATATATTTATATATATATATATATATATATATATATATACATATATATATATATATTTATAATTATATATATATATATATATATATATATATATATATATATATATACTATATATATATATATATATATATATATATGGGGCCTCATTCTATTATCGGCCGTAGGAGATGCGGGGCCACAAGGACCGGCTGCAGGCTATTTGCCAATTCTATTCCCTTCCGGCCGGGGACTCCGGCAGGCTTGCGGCCGGCGCCTTGTTATTCCTTGCGGCCGCACGCTCCGGAGGAAAGCCTTTGATCTTAAACGGCCGCAAGAGTTTTGGCCGCAAGCAAATCCCGGTTGCTATTTAATTGCTCCGGGAACCCTCTCTACAAGGCTAAAACCGAGCCGCAGCTTACTTGCAGCAAAAAGGTCCTGCAAGAACACAATTAAGCACGTAATAAAGCCATAATAAATCCATCCTGCACTCTGATGAGACGATAAAGTGATTGTAGGTGTTAGCATTCATAGCACAACATTCCCCATACACTCAAATCCGTAAATAATTTTTATTTTAATTAATGTCAAATATCCGTGGACAAAGTTCGAGCGCTTGGAGCACCTCAGACCCACCCACGCGGCGGCCGGAAAATAAACAGTTAATGAAATCTCAGATTTGGGCTGATGTGCAAGCTTGAGAGCGGGTTGCTATTAATCCTCATGTCCCCCATTATGATCCCTAGCATTTACAGAGCTTTACAGTGCCGTCTTGAATTTATATTTGCTTTTAAAGTTTTCAGACCTTGCGGCCGGTTGCAAGATATGCGGCCGGCTGTAAGGGGATATCCTTGCGCCGCCGTCTATTTGAATTGCAAGGTAACGGGAGCCCCGCAAGGAATCGCAGCTTTGCGGCCGTTTTACGGCCGATAATAGAATGAGGGCCATAGTAATTACATAGGGCCTCATTCTATTATCTACTGTAGGAGATGCGGGGCCGCAAGGACCGGCCGCAGGCTATTTGCCTATTCTATTCCCTTCCGGCCGGGGACTCCGGCAGGCTTGCGGCCGGCGCCTTGTTATCCCTTGCGGCCGCACGCTCCGGAGGAAAGCCTTTGATCTTAAACGTCCGCAAGCAAATCCCGGTTGCTATTTAATTGCTCCGGGAACCCTCTCTACAAGGCTAAAACCGAGCCGCAGCTTACTTGCAGCAAAAAGGTCCTGCAAGAACACAATTAAGCACGTAATAAAGCCATAATAATGCCATCCTGCACTCTGATGAGACGATAAAGTTATTGTAGGTGTTAGCATTCATAGCACAACATTCCCCATACACTCAAATCCGTAAATAATTTTTATTTTAATTAATGTCAAATATCCGTGGACAAAGTTCGAGCGCTTGGAGCACCTCAGACCCACCCACGCGGCGGCCGGAAAATAAACAGTTAATGAAATCTCAGATTTGGGCTGATGTGCAAGCTTGAGAGCGGGTTGCTATTAATCCTCATGTCCCCCATTATGATCCCTAGCATTTACAGAGCTTTACAGTGCCGTCTTCAATTTATATTTGCTTTTAAAATTTTCAGACCTTGCGGCCGGTTGCAAGATATGCGGCCGGCCGTAAGGGGATATCCTTGCGGCGCCGTCTATTTGATTTGCAAGGTAGCGGGAGCCCCACAAGGAATCGCAGCTTTGCGGCCGTTTTACGGCCGATAATAGAATGAGGGCCATAGCAATTACATAGGGCCTCATTCTATTATCGGCCGTAGGAGATGCAGGGCCGCAAGGACCGGCCGCAGGCTATTTGCCTATTCTATTCCCTTCCGGCCGGGGCCTCCGGCAGGCTTGCAGCCGGCGCCTTGTTATCCCTTGCGGCCGCACGCTCCGGAGGAAAGCCTTTGATCTTAAACGTCCGCAAGCAAATCCCGGTTGCTATTTAATTGCTCCGGGAACCCTCTCTACAAGGCTAAAACCGAGCCGCAGCTTACTTGCAGCAAAAAGGTCCTGCAAGAACACAATTAAGCACGTAATAAAGCCATAATAATGCCATCCTGCACTCTGATGAGACGATAAAGTTATTGTAGGTGTTAGCATTCATAGCACAACATTCCCCATACACTCAAATCCGTAAATAATTTTTATTTTAATTTATGTCAAATATCCGTGGACAAAGTTCCGAGGGCTTGGAGCACCTCAGACCCACCCACGCGGCGGCCGGAAAATAAACAGTTAATGAAATCTCAGATTTGGGCTGATGTGCAAACTTGAGAGCGGGTTGCTATTAATCCTCATGTCCCCCATTATGATCCCTAGCATTTACAGAGCTTTACAGTGCCGTCTTGAATTTATATTTGCATTTAAAGTTTTCAGACCTTGCGGCCGGTTGCAAGATATGCGGCCGGCCGTAAGGGGATTGTCACGACCCACTCTCTGGCTGGGGTCTGCTGACCGGATTTGGGTTACTCTGGACCTTGGAGTAGCTTTGAGCACAGGAACATCATGTCTCAGCCCTTGGTTTAGACTGAGCAATATTGACAGTAAGTCTGACGAATCTTACTGCAAGCATATGTCCCCGGGTAAATAATACATCTACACACCATGTCTTGATGAAAATTATGAACCATGTTTTATTTTAGAACAGCATATTTAACCACATCACACAAGAATGGGGGAAGTGGCTACCGTTATCCAGCCCCAAATGACGTCTGGCCAATCATGAAGGGGAACTGTGTGTGAACCAATAGTCCCCTCCCAGGTCCGCCCACTAGGCGAGGCCAACTAATTCATTTGGGGTCTGAATCTCCAGGGCAAAGCATGCCTTTACTCTCCTGTGCCCATGCTATGAAGGCTGAGAAGCCTTCAGGCCATCCCATTGTTTCTGGGTGCCTGCCTGTCTGCTCTCCAGCTGTGAGCTTCCCATTGTTAGTTCCCTGCTGGACACTTAGCTAATGGGATTAACAGGCCTTTGGGAACAAAGAAAGTTTGGCTGTATTCAACGGCTTCCCTTCTAAAATATAATGACATACTAATATAATAACATACATTCATATTTACAAATACAACACACAATGTTTCACACACATACAACCAACACATCCCACCAGCTCCATCACAGGATACCCATTACAATGAGCCTAAACATGGAAGGGATGGGAATATGCTAAGGGATAAAATTATAATACTTTATCTCCTAGACCACAACATAACAATATATCCATATAAGTGGGCCCCAAACCTTTTGTTCTTCCACATGGCAACAGCATGTGGAAGATAACCCAGCCCAAAATGGCCACTGCTGCCAGTCACAAAATGGCCCCAGCATAGTTCACACCAAATCCAATATGGCCCCTGGGTGATTCATGACAACACCTCCCCAAGCGTGGCAGGAAAGATCCGTGCCCCTAGGATTTTCCCAGCTACACTGATAGTCATGAATGTGCTGGTTTGGCCCTCTGTATGCTATGCCAGTTCTTGTCTGTCCCAAGGTGCAGAGTAAAAACCTCCCCCAGCCCTTGGCCTTGCTCCCACTGTATAGAGCAAATTGCTCTTCCCATGCACCCCCACCCAAATAGTCCAGGGCCCTCCCCTAATAGTCTGGGATCCCAGAGTACAACAGGTGGGCCACAGTTTCTGTCCCATAGCAACCCTGTTCCCCCCAGCCAGTCCCCACCGCTGGGCTGGGGTCTCTAAAACAGTCTCTGGGCCTATGGGATTGCAAAGGGACAGCTCCTCTTGGCTTTCTTCCTCTGGTCCAGCTGTTTCCGTTGCAGCTTGGGGAGCTACGCTGCTCCCACCCAAGCTGTGCTTACACTCCTCTGACTTGGCTGGGGGGCTATGCTGCTCCCATCCAGCTGAAGTGCCGAACTCCTCCATTGCCCGGGGTTGAGCAACTTTATCCCAGTCCTTTATGTTGAACTGGATCTTTGGAGTGGTGTCTGTTCCAGTGGGCCCCTGGACAATGGTTATCCAGGGTATCTCCCCACTTGGTACACCCTCTTTCATGGTGCCACTCTGCACCCATAACGCTTTTGCCACGGCTGGCATGCTTGCTGCCCCGCCTGGCTCTTTGTGCCCCTGGCACACTCTTGCTGTGTGAGTTCAGGTTCCCTGTAGCCAGAAACCAATTTCTTTCCCTCCCCACAGTCTCTTAAACAACCCACCTGGGCTCTGTGCTTCACTAGGCCTCTGGGGACAACTCCCCTGGGGTGTCAGGGTACAGACAGTGATTATCTGATGCAGGCTGGGGAATCTCATCATTCCCACCCAGCCTGGCCTCTAAGGCTCCCTTCCCACCGTCCATCACATAATCATCCCGAGCCTCTGGCTCCATTAGCAGTTCTGGCCAACACACTTTGCCTAGAACTTCTGAGGGCAGACTTAACTTATCTGGCCCTAGCTTGTGAGCAGTTCCTACTTCCTCTGGGATTAAATCTCTTGGGGTATCAGGGGGCAGACATGGATTATCTGACCCCACCCAGGGAACATTCCACTGGGTCTCTGGCACTTTGGGCTGGTGACTAGGCCCTGACACAGTCGCTGCATATTCTAGGGGAACACATTCTCCATCCCCAGGAGTTGGCAAAGGAACAGTGTTTACCCCTTCCCACTCCTCACTTTGTTTACCCTCTATAAAAGCCTCTCCCCAGTTCCAATGAGCATATTCACTCTGGTACATACCGTCTGTGTTGTAAGAATACTTCTTGGGTATGCATCCCACAATTGCACATACTCAGCCTCCAGTTGCAGCTCTTGCTGAATCAGGGGTTCCAGCAAAGGAGCCTCCGGGAACCATGCTTCCAGTCCCAGACCCCGGCAGCGTTCAACAAACAAGTTATTAGGCCTCCTTGCAGTTCCCATGCCACATTCCGGATCACCATTCAGAATCTCACCGACCCCATATTCTAGATCCAAACGAAAATAGAGATCCTCTCTCCTGCCACCCAAGGACTCTATCCTGGCAAGGTACTGTTCCTCCAAGTCCATCTCTTTCTCTACCAGTTCCTCCAACCAGCTTGCCAGCTCATGGCCATGCCATAATTGCATGAATGCCATCCATTGATTTAGCAGGAGTAGTCTGTAGTCCTCTGCTTCCATCTGCTCCATTTTCTGGTCCTTCTCAGAGTACCCCACCACTGTGCCACCAATTGTCACGACCCACTCTCTGGCTGGGGTCTGCTGACCGGATTTGGGTTACTCTGGACCTTGGAGTAGCTTTGAGTACAGGAACATCATGTCTCAGCCCTTGGTTTAGACTGAGCAATATTGACAGTAAGTCTGACGAATCTTACTGCAAGCATATGTCCCCGGGTAAATAATACATCTACACACCACGTCTTGATGAAAATTATGAACCATGTTTTATTTTAGAACAGCATATTTAACCACATCACACAAGAATAGGGGAAGTGGCTACCGTTATCCAGCCCCAAATGACGTCTGGCCAATCATGAAGGGGAACTGTGTGTGAACCAATAGTCCCCTCCCAGGTCCGCCCACTAGGCGAGGCCAACTAATTCATTTGGGGTCTGAATCTCCAGGGCAAAGCATGCCTTTACTCTCCTGTGCCCATGCTATGAAGGCTGAGAAGCCTTCAGGCCATCCCATTGTTTCTGGGTGCCTGCCTGTCTGCTCTCCAGCTGTGAGCTTCCCATTGTTAGTTCCCTGCTGGACACTTAGCTAATGGGATTAACAGGCCTTTGGGAACAAAGAAAGTTTGGCTGTATTCAACGGCTTCCCTTCTAAAATATAATGACATACTAATATAATAACATACATTCATATTTACAAATACAACACACAATGTTTCACACACATACAACCAACACATCCCACCAGCTCCATCACAGGATACCCATTACAATGAGCCTAAACATGGAAGGGATGGGAATATGCTAAGGGATAAACCTATAATACTTTATCCCCTAGACCACAACATAACAATATATCCATATAAGTGGGCCCCAAACCTTTTGTTCTTCCACATGGCAACAGCATGTGGAAGATAACCCAGCCCAAAATGGCCACTGCTGCCAGTCACAAAATGGCCCCAGCATAGTTCACACCAAATCCAATATGGCCCCTGGGTAATTCATGACAGGGATATCCTTGCGCCGCCGTCTATTTGAATTGCAAGGTAACGGGAGCCCCGCAAGGAATCGCAGCTTTGCGGCCGTTTTACGGCCGATAATAGAATGAGGGCCATAGTAATTACATAGGGCCTCATTCTATTATCGGCTGTAGGAGATGCGGGGCCGCAAGGACCGGCCGCAGGCTATTTGCCTATTCTATTCCCTTCCGGCCGGGGACTCCGGCAGGCTTGCGGCCGGCGCCTTGTTATACCTTGCGGCCGCACACGCGCCGGAGGAAAGCCTTTGATCTTAAACGGCCGCAAGTGTTTCGGCCGCAAGCAAATCCCGGTTGCTATTCAATTGCTCCGGGAACCCTCTCTGCAAGGCTAAAACAGAGCCGCAGCTTACTTGCAGCAAAAAGATCCCGCAAGCTCACAATTAAGCACATAATAAAGCCATAATAAACCCATCCTGCACTCTGATGAGACGATAAAGTGATTGTAGGTGTTAGCATTCATAGCAAAACATTCCCCTACACTCAAATCCATAAATAATTTTTATTTTAATTTATGTCAAATATCCGTGGACAAAGTCCCGAGGGCTTGGAGCACCTCAGACCCGCCCACGCTGCGGCCGGAAAATAAACAGTTAATGAAATCTCGGATTTGGGCTGATGTGCAAGCTTGAGAGCGGGTTGCTATTAATCCTCATGTCCCCCATTATGATCCCTAGCATTTACAGAGCTTTACAGTGCCGTCTTGAATTTATATTTGCTTTTAAAGTTTTCAGACCTTGCGGCCGGTTGCAAGATATGCGGCCGGCCGTAAGGGGATATCCTTGCGCCGCCGTCTATTCGAATTGCAAGGTAACGGGAGCCCCGCAAGGAATCGTAGCTTTGCGGCCCTTTTACGGCCGATAATAGAATGAGGGCCATGGTAATTACATAGGGCCTCATTCTATTATCGGCCGTAGGAGATGCGGGGCCGCAAGGACCGGCCGCAGGCTATTTGCCTATTCTATTCCCTTCCGGCCGGGGACTCCGGCAGGCTTGCGGCCGGCGCCTTGTTATCCCTTGCGGCCGCACGCTCCGGAGGAAAGCCTTTGATCTTAAACGGACGCAAGAGTTTTGGCCGCAAGCAAATCCCGGTTGCTATTTAATTGCTCCGGGAACCCTCTCTACAAGGCTAAAACCGAGCCGCAGCTTACTTGCAGCAAAAAGGTCCTGCAAGAACACAATTAAGCACGTAATAAAGCCATAATAAAGCCATCCTGCACTCTGATGAGACGATAAAGTGATTGTAGGTGTTAGCATTCATAGCACAACATTCCCCATACACTCAAATCCGTAAATAATTTTATTTTAATTTATGTCAAATATCCGTGGACAAAGTTCCGAGGGCTTGGAGCACCTCAGACCCACCCACGCGGCGGCCGGAAAATAAACAGTTAATGAAATCTCAGATTTGGGCTGATGTGCAAGCTTGAGAGCGGGTTGCTATTAATCCTCATGTCCCCCATTATGATCCCTAGCATTTACAGAGCTTTACAGTGCCGTCTTCAATTTATATTTGCTTTTAAAATTTTCAGACCTTGCGGCCGGTTGCAAGATATGCGGCCGGCCGTAAGGGGATATCCTTGCGGCGCCGTCTATTTGATTTGCAAGGTAGCGGGAGCCCCACAAGGAATCGCAGCTTTGCGGCCGTTTTACGGCCGATAATAGAATGAGGGCCATAGCAATTACATAGGGCCTCATTCTATTATCGGCCGTAGGAGATGCAGGGCCGCAAGGACCGGCCGCAGGCTATTTGCCTATTCTATTCCCTTCCGGCCGGGGCCTCCGGCAGGCTTGCGGCCGGCGCCTTGTTATCCCTTGCGGCCGCACGCTCCGGAGGAAAGCCTTTGATCTTAAACGTCCGCAAGCAAATCCCGGTTGCTATTTAATTGCTCCGGGAACCCTCTCTACAAGGCTAAAACCGAGCCGCAGCTTACTTGCAGCAAAAAGGTCCTGCAAGAACACAATTAAGCACGTAATAAAGCCATAATAATGCCATCCTGCACTCTGATGAGACGATAAAGTTATTGTAGGTGTTAGCATTCATAGCACAACATTCCCCATACACTCAAATCCGTAAATAATTTTTATTTTAATTTATGTCAAATATCCGTGGACAAAGTTCCGAGGGCTTGGAGCACCTCAGACCCACCCACGCGGCGGCCGGAAAATAAACAGTTAATGAAATCTCAGATTTGGGCTGATGTGCAAACTTGAGAGCGGGTTGCTATTAATCCTCATGTCCCCCATTATGATCCCTAGCATTTACAGAGCTTTACAGTGCCGTCTTGAATTTATATTTGCATTTAAAGTTTTCAGACCTTGCGGCCGGTTGCAAGATATGCGGCCGGCCGTAAGGGGATTGTCACGACCCACTCTCTGGCTGGGGTCTGCTGACCGGATTTGGGTTACTCTGGACCTTGGAGTAGCTTTGAGCACAGGAACATCATGTCTCAGCCCTTGGTTTAGACTGAGCAATATTGACAGTAAGTCTGACGAATCTTACTGCAAGCATATGTCCCCGGGTAAATAATACATCTACACACCATGTCTTGATGAAAATTATGAACCATGTTTTATTTTAGAACAGCATATTTAACCACATCACACAAGAATGGGGGAAGTGGCTACCGTTATCCAGCCCCAAATGACGTCTGGCCAATCATGAAGGGGAACTGTGTGTGAACCAATAGTCCCCTCCCAGGTCCGCCCACTAGGCGAGGCCAACTAATTCATTTGGGGTCTGAATCTCCAGGGCAAAGCATGCCTTTACTCTCCTGTGCCCATGCTATGAAGGCTGAGAAGCCTTCAGGCCATCCCATTGTTTCTGGGTGCCTGCCTGTCTGCTCTCCAGCTGTGAGCTTCCCATTGTTAGTTCCCTGCTGGACACTTAGCTAATGGGATTAACAGGCCTTTGGGAACAAAGAAAGTTTGGCTGTATTCAACGGCTTCCCTTCTAAAATATAATGACATACTAATATAATAACATACATTCATATTTACAAATACAACACACAATGTTTCACACACATACAACCAACACATCCCACCAGCTCCATCACAGGATACCCATTACAATGAGCCTAAACATGGAAGGGATGGGAATATGCTAAGGGATAAAATTATAATACTTTATCTCCTAGACCACAACATAACAATATATCCATATAAGTGGGCCCCAAACCTTTTGTTCTTCCACATGGCAACAGCATGTGGAAGATAACCCAGCCCAAAATGGCCACTGCTGCCAGTCACAAAATGGCCCCAGCATAGTTCACACCAAATCCAATATGGCCCCTGGGTGATTCATGACAACACCTCCCCAAGCGTGGCAGGAAAGATCCGTGCCCCTAGGATTTTCCCAGCTACACTGATAGTCATGAATGTGCTGGTTTGGCCCTCTGTATGCTATGCCAGTTCTTGTCTGTCCCAAGGTGCAGAGTAAAAACCTCCCCCAGCCCTTGGCCTTGCTCCCACTGTATAGAGCAAATTGCTCTTCCCATGCACCCCCACCCAAATAGTCCAGGGCCCTCCCCTAATAGTCTGGGATCCCAGAGTACAACAGGTGGGCCACAGTTTCTGTCCCATAGCAACCCTGTTCCCCCCAGCCAGTCCCCACCGCTGGGCTGGGGTCTCTAAAACAGTCTCTGGGCCTATGGGATTGCAAAGGGACAGCTCCTCTTGGCTTTCTTCCTCTGGTCCAGCTGTTTCCGTTGCAGCTTGGGGAGCTACGCTGCTCCCACCCAAGCTGTGCTTACACTCCTCTGACTTGGCTGGGGGGCTATGCTGCTCCCATCCAGCTGAAGTGCCGAACTCCTCCATTGCCCGGGGTTGAGCAACTTTATCCCAGTCCTTTATGTTGAACTGGATCTTTGGAGTGGTGTCTGTTCCAGTGGGCCCCTGGACAATGGTTATCCAGGGTATCTCCCCACTTGGTACACCCTCTTTCATGGTGCCACTCTGCACCCATAACGCTTTTGCCACGGCTGGCATGCTTGCTGCCCCGCCTGGCTCTTTGTGCCCCTGGCACACTCTTGCTGTGTGAGTTCAGGTTCCCTGTAGCCAGAAACCAATTTCTTTCCCTCCCCACAGTCTCTTAAACAACCCACCTGGGCTCTGTGCTTCACTAGGCCTCTGGGGACAACTCCCCTGGGGTGTCAGGGTACAGACAGTGATTATCTGATGCAGGCTGGGGAATCTCATCATTCCCACCCAGCCTGGCCTCTAAGGCTCCCTTCCCACCGTCCATCACATAATCATCCCGAGCCTCTGGCTCCATTAGCAGTTCTGGCCAACACACTTTGCCTAGAACTTCTGAGGGCAGACTTAACTTATCTGGCCCTAGCTTGTGAGCAGTTCCTACTTCCTCTGGGATTAAATCTCTTGGGGTATCAGGGGGCAGACATGGATTATCTGACCCCACCCAGGGAACATTCCACTGGGTCTCTGGCACTTTGGGCTGGTGACTAGGCCCTGACACAGTCGCTGCATATTCTAGGGGAACACATTCTCCATCCCCAGGAGTTGGCAAAGGAACAGTGTTTACCCCTTCCCACTCCTCACTTTGTTTACCCTCTATAAAAGCCTCTCCCCAGTTCCAATGAGCATATTCACTCTGGTACATACCGTCTGTGTTGTAAGAATACTTCTTGGGTATGCATCCCACAATTGCACATACTCAGCCTCCAGTTGCAGCTCTTGCTGAATCAGGGGTTCCAGCAAAGGAGCCTCCGGGAACCATGCTTCCAGTCCCAGACCCCGGCAGCGTTCAACAAACAAGTTATTAGGCCTCCTTGCAGTTCCCATGCCACATTCCGGATCACCATTCAGAATCTCACCGACCCCATATTCTAGATCCAAACGAAAATAGAGATCCTCTCTCCTGCCACCCAAGGACTCTATCCTGGCAAGGTACTGTTCCTCCAAGTCCATCTCTTTCTCTACCAGTTCCTCCAACCAGCTTGCCAGCTCATGGCCATGCCATAATTGCATGAATGCCATCCATTGATTTAGCAGGAGTAGTCTGTAGTCCTCTGCTTCCATCTGCTCCATTTTCTGGTCCTTCTCAGAGTACCCCACCACTGTGCCACCAATTGTCACGACCCACTCTCTGGCTGGGGTCTGCTGACCGGATTTGGGTTACTCTGGACCTTGGAGTAGCTTTGAGTACAGGAACATCATGTCTCAGCCCTTGGTTTAGACTGAGCAATATTGACAGTAAGTCTGACGAATCTTACTGCAAGCATATGTCCCCGGGTAAATAATACATCTACACACCACGTCTTGATGAAAATTATGAACCATGTTTTATTTTAGAACAGCATATTTAACCACATCACACAAGAATAGGGGAAGTGGCTACCGTTATCCAGCCCCAAATGACGTCTGGCCAATCATGAAGGGGAACTGTGTGTGAACCAATAGTCCCCTCCCAGGTCCGCCCACTAGGCGAGGCCAACTAATTCATTTGGGGTCTGAATCTCCAGGGCAAAGCATGCCTTTACTCTCCTGTGCCCATGCTATGAAGGCTGAGAAGCCTTCAGGCCATCCCATTGTTTCTGGGTGCCTGCCTGTCTGCTCTCCAGCTGTGAGCTTCCCATTGTTAGTTCCCTGCTGGACACTTAGCTAATGGGATTAACAGGCCTTTGGGAACAAAGAAAGTTTGGCTGTATTCAACGGCTTCCCTTCTAAAATATAATGACATACTAATATAATAACATACATTCATATTTACAAATACAACACACAATGTTTCACACACATACAACCAACACATCCCACCAGCTCCATCACAGGATACCCATTACAATGAGCCTAAACATGGAAGGGATGGGAATATGCTAAGGGATAAACCTATAATACTTTATCCCCTAGACCACAACATAACAATATATCCATATAAGTGGGCCCCAAACCTTTTGTTCTTCCACATGGCAACAGCATGTGGAAGATAACCCAGCCCAAAATGGCCACTGCTGCCAGTCACAAAATGGCCCCAGCATAGTTCACACCAAATCCAATATGGCCCCTGGGTAATTCATGACAGGGATATCCTTGCGCCGCCGTCTATTTGAATTGCAAGGTAACGGGAGCCCCGCAAGGAATCGCAGCTTTGCGGCCGTTTTACGGCCGATAATAGAATGAGGGCCATAGTAATTACATAGGGCCTCATTCTATTATCGGCTGTAGGAGATGCGGGGCCGCAAGGACCGGCCGCAGGCTATTTGCCTATTCTATTCCCTTCCGGCCGGGGACTCCGGCAGGCTTGCGGCCGGCGCCTTGTTATACCTTGCGGCCGCACACGCGCCGGAGGAAAGCCTTTGATCTTAAACGGCCGCAAGTGTTTCGGCCGCAAGCAAATCCCGGTTGCTATTCAATTGCTCCGGGAACCCTCTCTGCAAGGCTAAAACAGAGCCGCAGCTTACTTGCAGCAAAAAGATCCCGCAAGCTCACAATTAAGCACATAATAAAGCCATAATAAACCCATCCTGCACTCTGATGAGACGATAAAGTGATTGTAGGTGTTAGCATTCATAGCAAAACATTCCCCTACACTCAAATCCATAAATAATTTTTATTTTAATTTATGTCAAATATCCGTGGACAAAGTCCCGAGGGCTTGGAGCACCTCAGACCCGCCCACGCTGCGGCCGGAAAATAAACAGTTAATGAAATCTCGGATTTGGGCTGATGTGCAAGCTTGAGAGCGGGTTGCTATTAATCCTCATGTCCCCCATTATGATCCCTAGCATTTACAGAGCTTTACAGTGCCGTCTTGAATTTATATTTGCTTTTAAAGTTTTCAGACCTTGCGGCCGGTTGCAAGATATGCGGCCGGCCGTAAGGGGATATCCTTGCGCCGCCGTCTATTCGAATTGCAAGGTAACGGGAGCCCCGCAAGGAATCGTAGCTTTGCGGCCCTTTTACGGCCGATAATAGAATGAGGGCCATGGTAATTACATAGGGCCTCATTCTATTATCGGCCGTAGGAGATGCGGGGCCGCAAGGACCGGCCGCAGGCTATTTGCCTATTCTATTCCCTTCCGGCCGGGGACTCCGTCAGGCTTGCGGCCGGCGCCTTGTTATCACTTGTGGCCGCACGGCCGGAGGAAAGCCTTTGATCTTAAACGGCCGCAAGAGTTTCGGCCGCAAGCAAATCCCGGTTGCTATTCAATTGCTCCGGGAACTCTCTCTGCAAGGCTAAAACCGAGCCGCAGCTTACTTGCAGCAAAAAGGTCCTGCAAGAACACAATTAAGCACATAATAAAGCCATAATAAAGCCATCCTGCACTCTGATGAGACGATAAAGTGATTGTAGGTGTTAGCATTCATAGCAAAACATTCCCTTACACTCAAATCCGTAAATAATTTTTATTTTAATTTATGTCAAATATCCGTGGACAAAGTCCCGAGGGCTTGGAGCACCTCAGACCCGCCCACGCTGCGGCCGGAAAATAAACAGTTAATGAAATCTCGGATTTGGGCTGATGTGCAAGCTTGAGAGCGGGTTGCTATTAATCCTCATGTCCCCCATTATGATCCCTAGCATTTACAGAGCTTTACAGTTGCGTCTTGAATTTATATTTGCTTTTAAAGTTTTCAGACCTTGCGGCCGGTTGCAAGAAATGCGGCCGGCCGTAAGGGGATATCCTTGCGGCGCCGTCTATTCGAATTGCAAGGTAACGGGAGCCCCGCAAGGAATCGCAGCTTTGTGGCCGTTTTACGGCCGATAATAGAATGAGGGCCATAGTAATTACATAGGGCCTCATTCTATTATCGGCCGTAGGAGATGCGGGGCCGCAAGGCCCGGCCGCAGGCTATTTGCCTATTCAATTCCCTTTCGGACGGGGAGTCCGTCAGGCTTGAGGCCGGCGCCTTGTTATCACTTGTGGCCGCACGACCGGAGGAAAGCCTTTGATCTAAAACGGCCGCAAGAGTTTCGGCCGCAAGCAAATCACGGTTGCTATTCAATTGCTCCGGGAACCCTCTCTGCAAGGCTAAAACCGAGCCGCAGCTTACTTGCAGCAAAAAGGTCCCACAAGCACACAATTAAGCACATAATAAAGCCATAATACAGCCATCCTGCACTCTAATGATACACTAAAGTGAATGTAGGTTTTAGCATTCAGAGCACAACATTCCCCTACACTCAAATCCGTAAATAATTTTTATTTTAATTTATGTCAAATATCCGTGGACAAAGTCCCGAGGGCTTAGAGCACCTCAGACCCGCCCACGCTGCGGCCGGAAAATAAACAGTTAATGAAATCTCGGATTTGGGCTGATGTTCAAGCTTGAGAGGGGTTGCTATTAATCCTCATGTCCCCCATTATGATCCCTAGCATTTACAGAGCTTTAGAGTGCCGTCTTGAATTTATATTTGCTTTTAAAGTTTTCAGACATTGCGGCCGGTTGCAAGATATGCGGCCGGCCGTAAGGGGATTTCGCAGCTTTGCGGCCGTTTTACGGCCGATAATAGAATGAGGGCCATAGTAATTAAGGTTGAAAAAAGACTTTCAGTCCATCAAGTTCAACTTTTAAGATCTCCTCTGATCTGAAATCTGCGGATTAGTTATTAATCAATTTGTCAAATAAATAATTATTAACAGTATAGGAAGGCAAAAGAGAAAAAAAAAAAACATTAATACTTTGCCAATTGTCTCATAAGGGGAAAAAAGCAAAATTCCTTCCTGACCCCAGAAACTGGCGATCAAATTTCTCCCTGGATCAATATTCCTTCGCTATTTATCTAGGATACCTTGAATGCCCTCTTTATTCAAAAATATATCTAACCCCTTTTTGAAGTTGTCTATCGAATTTGCTGTTACCACCTCCTTTGGTAGAGAATTCCACAGTTTAAGCACCCTAACTGTGAAGAACCCTTTTCTTTGTTTAATGTGAAATCTCTTTTCCTCTAACCTCAAAGGGTGTCAGTTGAAAATCTCTTGCTACAAAAAGTTCACTTGACAAAGCCTTATATTGACCCTGGATGTATTTAAATAAGTTAATCATATCCACTCGGAGACGCCTTTTTTCTAGCGAAAATAAGTTTAGTTTGGTTAGTATTTCTTCATAACTTAGCCCCTCCATTCCCCTTATTAGTTTTGTAGCCCTTCTCTGTACTTTTTCAAGCTCTAAAATGTATTTTTTATGAAGTGGTGCCCAAAATTGTACTCCATATTCCAAATGAGGGCGTACTAGGGATTTGTATAGTGGCAGAATTATATTTGCTTCCCTTGCTTCTATACCCTTCTTAATACATGCTAATATTTTACTTGCCTTTGCAGCTGCTGCTTGGCTTTGAGTGCTGTTACCTAGGTGGTTGTCTACAAGCACTCCCAAATCCCTTTCAATATCTGATACACCAAGATTTGCTCCATTAAGATTATAGATTGCATGGCTATTTTTCCTTCCCAAATGCATAACCTTACATTTATTTGTATTAAATCTCATCTGCCATTTAGCCACCCATTTCTCTAATTTATGCAAATCCCTTTGTAGGGAAAGTACATCATTATCTGATTTTATTAACTTGCACAACTTAGTGTCATCGGCAAAAATGGAGACACTACTTTCGAGTCCTACTTCTATATCATTAATACATATGCTAAAAAGGAGAGGACCTAATACTGAACCTTGAGGAACCCCACTAGTGATGTCGCAAACATAAAATTTTCGGTTCGCGAACCGCGAACGCGAATTGCCGCAAATGTTCGCGAATCCGGCGAACCACCATAGACTTCAATGGGCAGGCGGATTTTAAAACCCACAGGGACTCTTTCTGGCCACAATAGTGATGGAAAAATTGATTTAGGGGACTAACACCTCTGGTTTTAATCAATAAAGGGCATAAATTACCTAACATTCCTAAATTGTTTGGAATAACGTGCTTTAAAACATCAGGTATGATGTTGTATCGATCAGGTAGTGTAAGGGTTAGTCCCGCTTCACAGTGACAGACCAAACTCCCCGTTTAACGCACCGCAAACAACCGCAAACAGTCCATTTGCACAACCGCAAACTCCCCATTTGCACAAGGTTGGATACCAAGCTAGCCATGTTCCTTGTCCTCACTGATGTCATTAAAGGTCTCTTCTTCCACCCAGCCACGTACAACACCAAGGGTCCCCGAAAGGTGACAACAAGCCCCCTGGGACGCCTGCTGTGTTTGGTCTTCCACCTCCTCAAAGCCACCTTCCTCCTCTGACTCCTCTTCTTCAGACTCCTCTCACTGCATTGCCTCTCTCTGCATTATTATAAGGTGTGATAAGTAGTACTACTCTTATCAGTTTAATACCTGTTACGGCACCTATCAGGGGACGTGTATAAGGCCTAGATTTTTGGAACCGGGAGATGGAAAAAGATGCTTGGTTGGTCCTCCCACTTCAATTTTGGGGCACGGCGCGTGCAATCTAAAGTGCCACCAGATAGGAGTGGCGTGTTTGTAAGTACTATTCTTAGCAGTTTAATACTTGTTACGTCATCTATCAGGGGGCGTGTATAAAGCCTGGATTTTTAGAACCGGAAATGGAAAAAGATGCTTGGTTGGTCAAATCACTTCAATTTTGGGGCACGGCGCGTGCAATCAAATGTGCCACCAGATAGGAGTGGCGTGTTTGTAAGTACTACTCTTATCAGTTTAATACCTGTTACAGCACCTATTAGGGGGCGTGTATAAGGCCTGGATTTATGGAACCGGGAGATGATAAAGATAATTGGTTGGTCGTATCACTTCAATTTGGGGCACGGTGCGTGCAATCTAAGGTGCCACCAGATAGGAGTGGCGTGTTTGTAAGTACTACTCTTATCAGTTTAATACCTGTTACGTCACCTATCAGGGGGCGTGTATAAGGCCTGGATTTGTGGAACCGGGAGATGGAAAAAGATGCTGGGTCGGTCCTCCTACTGTCACAGGGCCGGGGGGGGGCGCCCCCTCGTCGGGCTACCTGGTTGATCCTGCCTCAAAGATTAAGCCATGCACGTTTAAATACACACAGCCGGTACAGTGAAACTGCGAATTGCTCATTTAATTAGTTATAGACTGGTTCCTTTGATTGCTCCATCTGTTACTTTGATAACTGTCGGACTTAGAGAACTGATACATGCCGACGAGCGCTGACTCCCCGGGATGCGTGCACTTATCAAAAATTAGGTATTGTTGCAGCGACCAGAAAAATTTACGTTTGTTTCCCAAGCAGAAACTGCCCTAAAACATTGCGTCTTCAACCCTAGTTGGTGGCTGATAAGTCACGCAAGTCATGCAGCATTCAAAGATAAAATACTGCAGCTTGTGGACCATTTTTATCTCAAGGCAGCTCATCTCATCAGCCCTTTTTTAGTCTAGTGTATCGCCCAGTGTCAGTCCGTTCGGGATCCATCCCTCATTCATCTTTATAAAGGTGAGGTAATCTAGACGTTTTTGACCTAGGCGACTACTCTTTTCAGTGACAATACCTCCTGCTGCACTGAAGGTCCTTTCTGACAGGACACTGGAAGCGGGGCAGGCCAGAAGTTCTATGGCAAATTGGGATATCTCAGGCCACAGGTCAAGCCTGCACACCCAGTAGTCAAGGGGTTCATCGCTCCTCAGTGTGTCGATATCTGCAGTTAAAGCGAGGTAGTCTGCCACCTGTCGGTCGAGTCGTTCTCAGAGGGTGGATCCCGAAGGGCTGTGGCGATGCGTAGGACTGAAAAAGCTCCGCATGTCCTCCATCAGCAACACGTCTTTTAAACGTCCTGTCCTTGCCAGCGTGGTCGTGGGAGGAGGAGGATTGCACAAGGTTGGATGGCGAGCTACCCATGTCTCGTTACTCGTCCTCAGTGATCTCACTGAAGTTATGTTCTTCCCCCCAGCCACGTATAACACCACGGGTACCAGATAGGTGACAACGAGCACCCTGGGAGGGCTGTTGTGATTGGTCTTCCTCCTCCCCCTCAAAGCCACATTCCTCCTCTGGCTCCTCTTCCTCACAATCTTCCTCCAGCATTGCCGCAGGTCCAGCAAGTGATGCTAATGAGGCTGTTTCTGGTGATGCTGGTGAACACAACTCTTCCACTTCTTTATCACGCTCATCTACGGCCTGAACCAACACTCTTCGCAGGGCACGCTCCAGGAAGAAAACAAATGTTATGATGTCGCTGATGGTGCCTTCTGTGCGACTGACAAGGTTTGTCACCTCCTCAAAGGGACGCATGAGCCTACAGGCATTGCGCATGAGCGTCCAGTAACGTGGCAAAAAAATCCCCAGCTCCACAGAGGCTGTCCTAGCACCCCGTCATACAAATACTCGTTAATGGCTTTTTCTTGTTGGAGCAGGCGGTCGAACATTAGGAGTGTTGAATTCCAACGTGTGGGGCTGTCACAAATCAAGCGCCTCACTGGCATGTTGTTTCGCCGCAGGATATCTGAAAAGTGCGCCATGGCCGTGTAGGAACGCCTGAAATGGCCACACACCTTTCTGGCCTGCTTCAGGACGTCCTGTAAGCTTGGGTACTTGTGCACAAAGCGTTGTACGATCAGATTACACACATGTGCCATGCACGGCACATGTGTCAAGTTGCCCAAATTCAATGCTGCCAACAAATTTCTTCCGTTGTCACAAACCACTTTGCCAATCTTCAGTTGGTGCGGAGTCAGCCATTGATGCACCTGTGCGTTCAGGGAGGACAGGAGTGCTGGCCCGGTGTGACTGCTTTCAGGCAAGTCAACCCCAAGACGGCGTGACACTGCCGTATCCGGGATGTGGAATAGTATCTGGGGAGCTGGGGGGGGGGGGGGGTGCCATTGATGTCGAGCAAGACACAGCAGCAGAAGAGGACTCAGCTGAGGAGGTTATGGAAGAGGATGGAGTAGGAGGAGTAGAGGAGGTGGCAGCAGGCCTCTGTGCAAGTCGTGGTGGTGTCACCAACTCCTCTGCAGTGCCACGCTTGGCAGGTGTCAGCAGGTTTACCCAATGCGCAGTGTAGGTGATATACCTGCCCTGACCATGCTTTGCAGACCAGCTATCAGTGGTCAGATGGACCCTTGCCCCAACACTGTGTGCCAGACATGCCATTACTTCCTTTTGCACAATCGAGTACAGGTTGGGGATTGCCTTTTGTGAAAAGAAATTTCGGCCGGGTACCTTCCACTGCGGTGTCCCAATAGCTACAAATTTTTTGAATGCCTTAGACTCCACCAGCTTGTATGGTAAAAGCTGGCGGGCTAAGAGTTCAGACAAGGCAGCTGTCAGATGCCGGGCAAGGGGGTGACTTTGTGACATTGGCTTCTTACGGCCAAACATGCCCTTGACAGACACCTGACTGTGGGGTGATGAGCAGGAACAGCTAGAGGCGAGAGACAGTGGCGGATGGTTGAGAGGGGGCAAGGAGGACAGCAGTGGTTGACGTGGATGAAGATGCTGGACCAGGAGGAGGATGGCGGCTTTGAGTTTGTGTGCTGCTTGTACTCAGGTGTTGATCCCATTGGCGTTTGTGATGTGACATCATGTGCCTTCGCAAAGCAGTTGTACCTAGGTGGGTGTTGGACTTCCCACGACTCAGTTTCATTTTCATTGCACAGGTTGCAAATGGCATCGCTGTTGTCACAGACAGACACACAAAAGAAGTGCCACACTGCTGATCTCTGCAGTGACGGCGTTCTGGTGGTAGCAAAAGCATGCATTGATTGGCGTGCTGTCTGGCTGACCCTGGGTGCCGATGCATGCTGTCTGACTGTGCCACTAGCTCCTTGCGATGACCTCCCTCTGCTTCCAACTCGTTTCCTCCTCCTCTCTGTCTCCCCATCTGAACTTTCCCCCTGTTCTTCTTCTCTTTTAGCGGGCACCCACGTGACATCCACGGAGGCATCGTCATCATCATCACCCGCTTCACTTGTATCTGACAACTCAACAAAGGAAGCAGCAGCGGGTACATTATCATCATCATCACACCGTACTTACATGTGTGTAATGCTGCCTGACTGAGACATATCCCTGTTATCTACATTCTCTGGCAATAATGGTTGCGCATCACTCATTTCTTCAAACTGATGTGTAAATAACTCTTCTGACTGATCAATTGAAGCGGCTGTGGTACAAGTGTTGGCGGTGGTGGCAGGCGGGCGAGTGGTAACTTGAGAGGTGCCCGAAGCTAAGCCGGAGGAGGATGGTGCGTCAATGTTCCGAGCAGAAGCTGTAGAAGATTGGGTGTCCTGTGTTAGCCAGTCAACTATATCCTCAGAAGTTTTTTAGTTCTGGGTAACTGGCCTCTGAACACTGGGCATTATTGTAGGGCCAAAGGGAATCACAGCACCACGACCACGACGCCTCCTGTGGATTTGCCTGCCTCTGCCTGTCATTTTTTTTGCGATTAGTGGTACTATGTGTGCAAGCTACTGTGACAACAGATATGAGTGGCACTGTGCACTTGCAGAAGTTGGCAGAGTAGACTCTGTAGGCCTAACACACACGCTTGCAGACAAGTAACTGCTATTCAATGTATTACAGTAAAAATTGTATCCTTTGTTTAAATGTGGACCACTGACTGTAACACCAGATATGAGTGGTGGCACTGACTGGGCAAGTGGGCACAGTATATGTTGTGAGCCAAAGACACATACGCTGGCAGGCAGGCAAATGAAATTAGAAAAAAGTGTTGCTTTTTTTTAAATGTAGACTGCTGGTACACAACCAGATTGGATTAATTGGACTGGGCACAGTATCAGTTGTGAGCCTGAGACACACACAGACTAGCAGTCAGGCAAATTAACTTAGATTTAACAAAATACAAGTTTGGGTTTTTTAAAGGTAGACTGCTGGTACACCACCTGATTGGATTGGTTGCACTGGGCACAGTATCAGTTGTGAGCCTGACACACACACTGGCTAGTATGCAGGCAAATGAACTTAGATTAGACAAAATAAAAGTTTTGGTTTTTAAAAGTAGACTGCTGGTACACCACCAGATTGGATTGATTACACTGGGCACAGTATCAGTTGTGAGCCTGAGACACACACAGACTAGCGGTCAGGCAAATGAACTTAGATTTAACAAAATACAATTTTGTTTTTTTTAAAGGTAGACTGCTGGTACACCACCAGATTGGATTGATTGCACTGGGCACAGTATAAGTTGTGAGCCTGGCACACACACTGGCTAGTAGGCAGGCAAATGAACTTAGATTAGAGAAAATAAAAGTCTTGGTTTTTAAAAGTAGTCTGCTGGTACACCACCAGATTGGATTGGTTGCATTGGGTACAGTATCAGTTGTGAGCCTGAGAAACACACAGAAAAGCGGTCAGGCAAATGAACATAGATTTAACAAAATACAATTTTGGGTTTTTTAAAAGTAGGCTGCTGGTACACCACCTGATTGGATTGGTTGCACTGGGCACAGTATCAGTTGTGAGCCTGACACACACACTGGCTAGTAGGCAGGCAAATTAACTTAGATTATACAAAATAAAAGTCTTGGTTTTTAAAAGTAGACTGCTGGTACACCACCAGATTGGATTGATTACACTGGGCACAGTATCAGTTGTGAGCCTGTGAAACACACAGAATAGCGGTCAGGCAACTGAACTTAGATTTAACAAAATACAATTTTGTTTTTTTTAAAATGTACACTGCTGGTACACCACGTGATTGGATTGGTTGCACTGGGCACAGTATCAGTTGTGAGCCTGAGACACGCACAGAATAGCTGTCAGGCAAATGAACTTAGATTTAACAAAATACAATTTTGTTTTTTTAAAGGTAGACTGCTGGTACACCACCTGATTGGATTGGTTGCACTGGGCACAGTATCAGTTGTGAGCCTGACACACACACTGGCTAGTAGGCAGGCAAATGAACTTAGATTAGACAAAATAAAAGTTTTGGTTTTTAAAAGTAAACTGCTGGTACACCACCAGATTGGATTGGTTGCACTGGGCACAGTATCAGTTGTGAGCCTGAGAAACACACAGAATAGCGGTCAGGCAAATGAACTTAGATTTAACAAAATACAATTTTGGGTTTTTTAAATGTACACTGCTGGTACACCACCTGGTTGGATTGGTTGCACTGGGCACAGTATCAGTTGTGAGCCTGGCACACACACTGGCTAGTAGGCAGGCAAATGAACTTAGATTAGAGAAAATAAAAGTCTTGGTTTTTAAAAATAGACTGCTGGTACACCACCAGATTGGATTGGTTGCATTGGGTACAGTATCAGTTGTGAGCCTGAGAAACACACAGAAAAGCGGTCAGGCAAATGAACATAGATTTAACAAAATACAATTTTGGGTTTTTTAAAAGTAGGCTGCTGGTACACCACCTGATTGGATTGGTTGCACTGGGCACAGTATCAGTTGTGAGCCTGACACACACACTGGCTAGTAGGCAGGCAAATTAACTTAGATTATACAAAATAAAAGTCTTGGTTTTTAAAAGTAGACTGCTGGTACACCACCAGATTGGATTGATTACACTGGGCACAGTATCAGTTGTGAGCCTGTGAAACACACAGAATAGCGGTCAGGCAACTGAACTTAGATTTAACAAAATACAATTTTGTTTTTTTTAAAATGTACACTGCTGGTACACCACGTGATTGGATTGGTTGCACTGGGCACAGTATCAGTTGTGAGCCTGAGACACGCACAGAATAGCTGTCAGGCAAATGAACTTAGATTTAACAAAATACAATTTTGTTTTTTTAAAGGTAGACTGCTGGTACACCACCTGATTGGATTGGTTGCACTGGGCACAGTATCAGTTGTGAGCCTGACACACACACTGGCTAGTAGGCAGGCAAATGAACTTAGATTAGACAAAATAAAAGTTTTGGTTTTTAAAAATAGACTGCTGGTACACCACCAGATTGGATTGGTTGCACTGGGCACAGTATCAGTTGTGAGCCTGAGAAACACACAGAATAGCGGTCAGGCAAATGAACTTAGATTTAACAAAATACAATTTTGGGTTTTTTAAATGTACACTGCTGGTACACCACCTGGTTGGATTGGTTGCACTGGGCACAGTATCAGTTGTGAGCCTGACACACACACTGGCTAGTAGGCAGGCAAATGAACATAGATTAGAGAAAATAAAAGTTTTGGTTTTTAAAAGTAGACTGCTGGTACACCACCAGATTGGATTGATTGCACTAGGCACAGTATCAGTTGTGAGCCTGCTAGTAGGCAGGCAAATGAACTTAGATTAGACAGAAAAAAACAAAAAAACAGACTGATGTTATAGCCCTAAAAAGGGCTTTTTGGGGTGCTGTCCTTGCCGCAGAGATCAAAAGAGTCCTTCAGGACTGTATTGGACACTGTGTACAGTAGCCTAGCTATGGTTTTCCCTATTGAATTAGTATTACCTACACTCAGCCTCCTCTCAGTAAGAATGCAAATTAGTTATGATTCCAAAATGGCTGCTGTCCATGAGGTTGAAGGGTCTGGAAGGCAGGGTATGATGCTGATTGGCTGGAATGTGTCTGCTGACTGTAAGGTGCAGGGTCAAAGTTTGTTTAATGATAAAGTATAGGGGGCGGATCGAACATTGCATATGTTCGCAGTTCGCCGCGAACGCGAACATGCTATGTTCGCCGGGAACAGTCCGCCGGCGAACTATTCGCGACATCTCTAAACCCCACTTATCACATTAGACCAATCGGAGTATGTGCCATTCACAACAACCCTTTGCTTCCTGTCTTTTAGCCAGCTCTCGATCCATGAGTAGATATTTACTGCAATTCCTGTATCCTTTAGTTTGCTCACTAGTCTTCCATGTGGCACTGTATCAAATGCCTTTGAAAAATCTAAAAAGACTACATCCACTGAGTAGCCCTGATCCAAGTTCTAATTAGATTGGTCTGACATGACATATCCTTCATAAATCCGTGTTGACTGCTACCTACGATCTTGTTCAAATAGACATATTCTTGTATTCTGTCCCTTATTAACGCTTCTAAAAGCTTCCAAACTACAAATGCGAGGCTCAATGGTCTATAATTCCCCGGATTTGCTCTAGATCCCTTCTTAAATATAGGTATCACCTCTGCTTTTCTCCAGTCATCCGGTATTGACCCTGTAGTGAGTGAGTCTTTAAAGATTAGATATAATGGTTTGGCTATTACAGAACCCAGATCCCTCAGTACCCTTGGATGTATTCCATCAGGACCTGGGGCTTTATTAACACTTATTTTCTCCAATCTCTTATGGATTTCTTCCTGCGTTAACCAATTATTTAGTGATGGTTGTGTAGCCCCATTATGTTGCGGTGTCCCAACCACTGGTACCTCCCTTGTGTATACTGATGAAAAGAACCTATTTAGCTCATCTGCCTTTTCCTGGTCACTAATTATCAGATGGCCTGTGTCACATTGTAATGTTCCTATAGCTTCCTTCCTGGCCTTCTTCCCATTAAAATATTTAAAAAATATTTTAGGGTTAGTCTTATTTTCCATTGCAACTGACTTCTCATTTTCTATTTTAGCCAGTCTAATAGCCCTTTTACAAGCCTTTTTGATTTCCTTATAGTCACATAAAGCTGCCTCTGTTCCCTCCTTCTTGTATAATTTAAATGCATGTTTCTTTTTCCTCATCATGATCTTTAAGTCATTGTTAAGCCACATGGGATATGATTTACTCCTATTCATTTTATTTCCATATGGTACATGCCGATGAGTATGTTTATTTAGTAAGGATTTGAATGTTGTCCATTTATTTTCAGTATTTTTCCCTGTAAGTTCTTTGTCCCAGTCTATATGTAGTATTGCTTCCTGTAGCCCATTAAAGTTAGCTCTTTTAAAATTTTTAGTTTTTGTTGGCCACTTACAACTCTGTTTTTTGTATTCAATCTCAAATGATACTGTGTTGTGATCACTGTTCCCCAAGGGTTCCCCTATTTTAACATTTGATATTATATCAATATTAATTGTGATTAGAGATGTCGCGAATAGTTCGCCGGCGGACTGTTCCCGGCGAACATAGCATGTTCGCGTTTGCGGCGAACAGCGAACATTTGCGAGATTCGACCCGCCCCCAATACTTTATCATTGAGCAAACTTTGACCCTGCATGTCACAGTCATCAGACACATTCCAGCCAATCAGCAGCATACACTCCCTTCCACACCCTTCAACCTCATGGACAGCAGCCATTTTGGAATCAGAACTAACTTGCAGTCTTACTGAGAGGAGGTAGAGTGTCGGTGAATCTGCATCAATAGGGAAAAACATAGCTAGGCAAGATTATTCAGTGTCCAGTGCAGTGCTGAAGGACTCATCAGATCTCTGCTGTAAACACAGCACCCCAAAAAGCCCTTTTTAGGGCTATAACATCATTTTTTTTTTCGTTTTTTTTTCTGTGTTGTTTTAATTTGCCTGTCTCCCTGCTAGCCCCTGCTTGTAAGTGTGTGTGTCATGCTCACAGCTTATACTGTGTGTGCACAACGCATACAATATAATATTGTTTACTAGTTGTCTACTTTTAAAAAACCCAAACTTTTTTTTTCTTAAATCTAAGTGCATTTGACTGACGGTCAATCAAAGTTCATTTGCTTGACCGCTACCCATAGTGTGTATCTTGCTTACAAGTACTGTGCCAGAGATCATGTTGTGTGCATGCTTGAGCTCCAAACAAAAGGCTTTTTAGGGTCTTAGTCCCTCAAAAAGGTGGGATAAATATGAACTAAATAAATTTTATTAAATACATGACAGCGGCGTCTTTAAAAGCAAGGGATATTAAAAACACTAGTAAGGGGAATAAAAAGAGGGCAAATGTAGGGAATAGTAAATAACCCTGTAGCACTAGTATTGTGCAATGTGAGACTCTGAAGTGAGTGGGTATTGCTATTCACACCTAGCAGGCAAGCCAAGATATTTACAAAAAGTTCCCAGGGCATGAAAGCCCTATAGTATTATAAGTAATGTATATATAAAGCACCCTTATGCTGAAATGAATGTCCTCCAAATATCTAGAGGATGACTTATATGAAGCAATATTCTTGCAAAAATATAGGGTGTAGGTACAAAGATGCCTTACTGATAAACCTATTGTACTTTAATAAAGGTACTGAGAGGTTGTACCTATATAGGCAGAGTTTGAACAAAGCTCAACCTGGAGTACAAACAATGTTGTCAAGAACAGCTATATATTACACAGCATAGGATTCAAGCTGTGTCTGTGTGCACTTATAAGTAACTAGCTGCCATATGGTACAAAAAGTACCTAGAGATGTGTGTGAAAATGAAGGCTGTTCCCCAACTTAAAGGTTATACAAGAGGAAATATCAGGTACTTGCAGACATATTATGCCACTAGTGGGATATAAGGGGCTTTAAACTAGGCCATAACTGTAGCAGATTCGCGCTTCCTGGAAAGCTCGGCCGCTAGGTTTGCAACGCGCATGCGCACGTCTAACGTGATGACGTGCGCAGCGTGGTTGCTAGGAGCCTGACGCGTTTCGACGTATCACGTCTTTGTCAAAGGAAAATTGTATAACGCTGTCTCTAAGAGCTTTATATAGGGAGCTGTCGCCTAGGCAACATAAAAGTAGTACATGTATTACCCATAACGGGCCGAAAAAATAATGCAAATGGCATAGAAATTCCGTTGGTATACACAAAAGGCCACTGAGATGAATGTGCAAACGCTAAGGAAAACCAAAACAGTTATTATGGTATCAATGCATAGGTCATATAGACAAGCTAAGAAGGCTTTTAATAAAAAGTGTAGCGTGAAAACTATGACATTTAAATTATGTGAGATTAACAAAAGTGGGAAGATAAAAACAAAAAATGGACAGATAAGAAAAACAAGGGTGGAGGGCCGTTATATAAAGGAGAAGTAAGCTCCATTATATAATAAAGAGTAGGAGACCAAGAGACAAAATCTATATAAGGGGACTGAGGTCTCAAAGTGTTAAGTAATATAAGATGTATAAATAAATCTAGAAAGCTAGTGCTAAAGGAATGAACATATACTCTAAGGTATGTGTTAACTAAAGTGGCAAGTGCCTATAACAGATAACTATTGTATGAATAAAAAGGAAAAAGGGTGCTAATGTACTTATGGTCCAACTAATGGGATAAACAAAAAGTGGGGAACAGAAGGAGGAGCACTATGCTCACTGAGGTGAATAAACATAATTGTGAAACAGACTGAGACTCTGTGAGGGTTAAAATGTACAAAGTGTCTAAGAGACAGAAAGGCCTACCAAAAGATGGACAGAAAAATAAAAAGAGAAAAGAACCAAGTACTAGATGAAGGGCGTAAAAGTGAACCCCTCATTCAGTCCATAAGGTACTTGGGCCTTCAATTGGTATATCCAGCGTGCCTCACATTGTAGTAATTTTCTCTCCAGGTCACCCTGTCTTGGGCCTATATGGACCTGGTCTATTGCACAAAAAGATAAAACTTCACTTCTATTGTTGTGACAATACTTGACATGGCGGGCAATTGGTGTATCCAATGCATTCTTGATACTGTAAATATGCTCACCAATCCTGCGGCGCAACTGGCGCCTCGTTTTTCCTACATATATCTTCCTGCAAATACAGGTGACCACATAGATAACTGCCGTAGAACAACAGTTCATAAATTCTTTTATCTTGTATTTTTCCCCAGTAATAGGATGCTCATATATTTTCAAAGGTGTAACATACCTGCAGAATTTACATCTGCTACATTTGAAACACCCTGTTAGGGGTTTTAACCAGGTCCCTGGTTTCTGTTCATTAAAAGAGCTATGGACCAGTCTATCTTTTAAGTTCTTGCCCCTACGGTATGTAATGGAGGCCTTTGGTGTTAGAACATCTTTTAGATCCTCGTCACTCCTCAATAAATGCCAATGTCTAGATAAAATGTCTCTGATAGCCTCAGAATCATAGCCAAAAGTCATAATACAGCGAGATAGTTTGCTTTCCTTATCTGTATTCTTGCTAAGGCCATTCAAAAGTTCAGATCTCTTGCAGTTAGATGCATAGTTGAAGGCAGATTTGAGACATTTATTTGAGTAGCCTCTGTCTCTAAATCTAGTTCTTAGTTTATCTGCCTCTAGTTTGAACTCTGCATCAGAGCTGCAATTCCTCCTTATTCGAAGGTATTGACCTCTTGGTATCCCCCTTTTAAGGGGTTCAAAATGCTGGCTATCCCAAGTCAACAGAGAGTTCGTGGCAGTATCCTTCCTATAAGTAGTGGTTGATATCTTTCCTTCCTCATCTTTGGTTATCAACAGATCTAGGAATGTGATGGAGGATAGGTTTAACTCGTAGGTGAATTTAAGGCCCATGTCATTGGTATTAAGGTCAGACATGAATTGTTCAAATTCAGACTCAGTGCCTGTCCAAACCACTAACACATCATCAATATAGCGCCGCCATACTAATGCGTGCTCGGAGAGTGAGGATGTAGATTCATGGAAAACAAATTTCTCTTCCCACCAGCCCAGGAACAAATTAGCATAACTGGGAGCACATGGTGTACCCATGGCGGTCCCTTTTTGCTGGTGATACCATTTGTTATTATGCGTAAAGTAATTGTGCTTTAACACGAATTCCAAAAGTTCCAAAAGAAGTCCATTAAATGTTGTATGCATAACACCTTTCATACTTAAAAAGTAACTTAGGGCCTCTATACCGTACCCATGTGGTATGCTGCTGTATAATGCCTCCACATCAATAGAGGCTAGCCATGCTGATTCAGGTATATGGAGGTCATCCAGCTGTTTTAAAATGTCATTTGTATCTTTGACATAGGAGGGGAGACTTTCTACCAATTCTCTCAGGTAGTGGTCAATAAATATGCTGGCGTTATGGGACAGGTTATCAGTGCCGGATACAATAGGCCTACCAGGGATTGGTGATTTCTTTTTATGAATTTTAGGGAGGGAATAAAAAAATCGAGATAGTAGGAAATTTGGGGTATAAAAACCCATAAGTTTGTTCATCAATAAGGTCCTCTTTAATTGCATTATCCAAAATAGTTTTCAAGAGTGTCTTGTACTAGTTGGTTGGATTTTTTTGGATCACCTTGTATGTGATATTATCTCCCAAAATTCTGCTACACATATCTCTATATTCCTCGTTATTCATGATGACAATGTTACCTCCCTTATCCGCAGGCTTAATTTGTATCTCCTTGCACTTCTCCAATTCTTTCAATGCTATGAATTCATTATTAGTCAAATTGAATACCTTTTTCAGTTTGTAATAGTCTTTGTCCTCAATCTCTAAAGTGGTTTGCTGAAGAAAGACCCAGATGTTAGCATAGTCTTTCATTCCTGGTGTAAAAGTGCTTTTATTTCTCCAGGTTTTAGATTTGACTTTACTCATAGAATCAACTGGTTCATTCTCTTTTAGCAAGGATAATAGAGATTGTAAAGTTTCTATGTCTTCCTTTCCCACACCCAGATTCATACATTCTCTCTCCTCCTTTAGTTTATAGAATTTGTGCAGTGCTAGCTTGCGGGCGAAGAGGTTTAAATCTTTTATGTGTGTGAATGTATCTGATCTGGATGTTGGGACAAATGTCAAACCTCTCTGTAACACTGAGATATGATGTATATTGAGGGGAAATTTGGACAAATTGACTATCTGTGGATTCATTGCTGGGGGGTTAGAGGGGTTGGGAGTCAAGTATTTCTGTTCCCCTTGGATCTGAGTGTCCTCTCTGGCCCCTTCACAGGGATCCTGCCTCTCTCTAAAAAAGATTGTTGTTGTTCGTTAAATCTAGAGTTCTCTCTGGTCTGAAGGTTTGCTTTTAATTCATAGTTCTCTCTTTTCTGAGGATAGTTTCCTCGTCTGGTCCTGGTGTTATAAGGGTGAAAGTCATCATTATCAGAGTTCTCAAATTCTGAGGAGCTAATGTCAGAACTTCTTTGGTTAACATTCAATTTTGGGAATCTTCTAAATATCCTGCCAGTTTTAAAGTCAGTCTGATCCCTCCAAAATTTATTTTGTTTGCGTTCTTTAATCTCTTTCTTAAACTTGTCTATATTATCATTCAACCTTGTGCAGAACATATTGTACTCTTGTTGGTATAATGCCAACACTTTGAGACCTCAGTCCCCTTATATAGATTTTGTCTCTTGGTCTCCTACTCTTTATTATATAATGGAGCTTACTTCTCCTTTATATAACGGCCCTCCACCCTTGGTTTTCTTATCTGTCCATTTTTTGTTTTTATCTTCCCACTTTTGTTAATCTCACATAATTTAAATGTCATAGTTTTCACGCTACACTTTTTATTAAAAGCCTTCTTAGCTTGTCTATATGACCTATGCATTGATACCATAATAACTGTTTTGGTTTTCCTTAGCGTTTGCACATTCATCTCAGTGGCCTTTTGTGTATACCAACGGAATTTCTATGCCATTTGCATTATTTTTTCGGCCCGTTATGGGCAATACATGTACTACTTTTATGTTGCCTAGGCGATAGCTCCCTATATAAAGCTCTTAGAGACAGCGTTATACAATTTTCCTTTGACAAAGACGTGATACGTCGAAACGCGTCAGGCTCCTAGCAACCACGCTGCGCACGTCATCACGTTAGACGTGCGCATGCGCGTTGCAAACCTAGCGGCCGAGCTTTCCAGGAAGCGCGAATCTGCTACAGTTATGGCCTAGTTTAAAGCCCCTTATATCCCACTAGTGGCATAATATATCTGCAAGTACGTGATATTTCCTCTTGTATAACCTTTAAGTTGGGGAACAGCCTTCATTTTGCACACACATCTCTAGGTACTTTTTGTACCATATGGCAGCTAGTTACTTATAAGTGCACACAGACACAGCTTGAATCCTATGCTGTGTAATATATAGCTGTTCTTGACAACATTGTTTGTACTCCAGGTTGAGCTTTGTTCAAACTCTGCCTATATAGGTACAACCTCTCAGTACCTTTATTAAAGTACAATAGGTTTATCAGTAAGGCATCTTTGTACCTACACCCTATATTTTTGCAAGAATATTGCTTCATATAAGTCATCCTCTAGATATTTGGAGGACATTCATTTCAGCATAAGGGTGCTTTATATATACATTACTTATAATACTATAGGGCTTTCATGCCCTGGGAACTTTTTGTAAATATCTTGGCTTGCCTGCTAGTTGTGAATAGCAATACCCACTCACTTCAGAGTCTCACATTGCACAATACTAGTGCTACAGGGTTATTTACTATTCCCTATATTTGCCCTCTTTTTATTCCCCTTACTAGTGTTTTTAATATCCCTTGCTTTTAAAGACGCCGCTGTCATGTATTTAATAAAATTTATTTAGTTCATATTTATCCCACCTTTTTGTACACTGTATATTTGGGGTGGAAAACACCCAGGGAAATCCAAATCCTCACTTTTCTTTCTTTCTTAGTCCCTCAAATACAAGTTTTCTTTTAACAACTTTCTGTTTATAAGCACTTTGTGCACGGTGTTGTTCATTTTTGGGAGTTTTTGTGGTATTTTTCTTAGTTTAATTTAAGTTTTAGTTTTCTGGGAGCCAGGCTCAGCTCTCTATCCCAGGAGAGTGAGCTGTCTCCTGGACACTTTGCCACACCCCTCCCTTAGCACTCCACCTTCACTCCTGGAGCTTTTTTTACTTCGACTTAAAAAAATAAAATAATCAGGTTTTGTTAAAGTTTTGTTTGTTTGGTGTTGGGATTTATGTTTTGGGGGGAGAGAAGACAAGTAACATCTTTGTAGGCAGTGGGGGGGGAACAATTCGAATTTTTGTTTAAAAGGCTTTTTTAACATCTGACACAGAGACACAGAGGGGTTAAAAAGCCTCTGTGTTCTCTGTGTTGTTGCAATTAGTCACCTTGCAACAGACCATTAACCCTTCCACTGCCAAGCATCACCTCTCTCTCTCCCTTAGTTTTGTCTCCCTTAGTTTTGTCTTTTTGTTTCTTTTTCCCACTTTTATATTTAAAAAAAAAGAAAACAGTAAAAAAATCATAAAACAAAAAATAAAAATAAATAAAACAAATAAACTAAAAAAAAGGGGTCTAAACATGAGGGATAAGACCACTAAGAAGCCTCAGGGGTCCAAAGGGGGAATAATGGCCCCTGAAAATCCTAGCTGCAGCACTGCACAGCATAGGCCCCAGGCAGATAAGGCAACCCCAGCTCCTGGTGGTTCTGCCAGCAGACCTACCCCTGTGGCTAATACCTGGTCACAGGTGGTTTCTGCTGGCCCCAGTAATACCACCGCTGGGGCTGAGGGGCAGATCACTAGGAAGCATGGGGTTAAATGTCAGATGTCTGGGGTCTACAGCATTGATATCTATCTGCGTGCTGCAGCTAACGTCATCAGCCCCTCTGTTATAGTAGCAGCCAGCAGTTTTCTTTACCCGTACGCTGGCTGCTGCTCACATTCTTGTACAGAGAGGCATCACAGTGGGGGGATTATATGTCCCAATAGAACCCCTGGAAGGGTAGGGCACAAAAGTAACACTCTCTAATGTGCCCCCCTTCCTACCAGACTCCCTCCTGCGCCCCCACCTGCTAACCCTAGGGGAAGTAAAAACACCATTTATTAAAATTCCCCTGGGGTGCAGAGAGAGAGCACTTCGTCATGTGCTCTCTTTCAAGAGGCAGGTACAAATGTGCCTGCCTCAGGGCGCAGAAAACATAGAGGGGTCTTTTGGGGTTCCATTTGAGGGGGTGCTGTACAGGATTTTTTACAGCACTACGGAGGTGCAGTGCTATCTTTGCAAAGGGTTGGGGCATACACGTAGGAATTGTCCTAATGTAAAGCATCATGCCCCAGCCCCAGCAAATGGCACCTCCGTCAGTACGGCACCCATCCCCGCTGAGCCCATAACAGCGGGGACCTCAAGGGTCATAGCCCCCCCACAGAGCTCAGGCAAGGAGGCCGTTCCTCAAGCCACCACCACGGCCTCCAAACCCCCTTCTTCCCCAAAAAAGCCATCTGTGTCTGTGGTCTCCAGCAAGACTGCAGACACAGGGAAAAAGGGGAAGAATGTCACCGGTCCTCCCAGTGTCACAGCTGCATCTCCCAAGTCCCAATCTGCCCCCACCATAATTACATCAGTTAGTGTGGGGGCACAGTGTAAGCAGAGGGATAATAAGCCCTCTGCAGGGGAGGCAGCTAGTGGCAGCTCCTCTTCCAGGAGTGACGTCCCCAGGAAGAGGAAGCATAAAACCAATAGGGAGGTTGCTGATAAGTGGGAAGTGCTCTATAGTGGAGCACCTCCCTCTAAAAGCAAGAAGAGGAACAAAACATCTCCTCCTCATCCGGTGACATTGTCTGGCCCAGTTATTAAGCTCAGCCAGCCGGTGCCAGACCACACATCTCTCTCTCCAGACCCTATAGGGGTTAATGTGGAAAAGGGTCTGGAGGAAAAGCAGGGGCAAGAGGGTCTCCCAAGTGAGGCAGGGGTAGACAAGAAAGATCAGGTTCTGCCTCTGGCCTTTGAGGGGGGTCCCAACAAAGCCCCTGCTGAATGGGTAGTCAGTGTCCCTGAGGTGCTGAGCTTCAAGGGCACCAGTCAGTCTCCTCCTCCAGTGTCACTCTCTAGTGACGTACCTCGGGCTTTGTTAGAGCCCCAGGCCGAGTCACTACTGGAGGGGGGGAATATAGGCATGACCCCCATTCAGGACCGCATGGATTTGTCTGTCAGGGGGGATGTGGCACAAGGGGAAGTGGAAATGGGGGAGGGTGATAAAACAGGTTTTCCTGTTAACATCATGGGAGAGCCTGTCTACCCTCCTCAGCCGTCCACTGACCCTAACATCGGTGCCATCCAAGCTGAGCAAGCAGCGGTGGAACTGGCAGAGGAGGCATATAAAGCCTTCAAGGCTTCCATTAAGGAAGCCATGCCAGCCACTGCTGTCCAGCCAGCTACCCCTGAATGCACTCCTGAAGCTTCAGGGGTGCAGCAGCAATCCAAGGGTCCATTATTTACCTTGAAGGGTGCTAAAGGGACTCCTTCTGTATCATCTAAGAGGGGGTCCCTAAGAATAAAGCTGAGGAAACTGACTCCAGCCGGGGAGGATGGAGTAAAAGCCCTCAGCCAAGAGGAGCCCAGGGGTGACCCACTAGAAGGAACATCAGATTCTGGGTGGGTTATCCCTGTCAAGGAAATAGATCTATTCCTTGAGAGCACCCTTCATGGACAAAAGAAAAGGAAGGTGCGGCTGGCCTTGGAGAGGTGGAAGAATATGTCGTTTATTCTCCACTCTCTCCAGCAATATCTAGTGGTCAGCACTAGGGCCAAGAATTCTGGGACTGCGGAGCATCTCCGCGTCCGGAAATTCTATAAAATGTGCGTGTCCTATCAGCAGTCTCAAGGGTCTGAGGAACGCACAATTCCTGACACGCAGTAATGGCTTTGCACATCAGCACGCTAAATACCAATGGCTGTCAAGACAGTTTCCGCAGGTTCCAGGTACTCTCCTATTTATATCAGGGAGGGTACTCTGTGAGCTTCCTGCAGGAAACTCACACCACTCCAGAGGCTGAGGCCTCGTGGCAACTGGAGTGGAGAGGCAGGGTCTTCTTCAGCCACTTCACATCGGCGTCATGTGGAGTGGTGACCATGTTCTCAGAGTCTTTTCAGCCAGAGCTGCTGCTTGTGAAAGCTGTTATCCCAGGCCGTCTAATCCACCTCCGGGTCCGAGAGCAGGGTAGCATCATTAACCTAGTTAATATATATGCCCCTGCTGGAGGGCTCGAGAGAGTGAGGTTCCTCGCCAGACTGTCCCAGTTTTTGGAGACGGTTGACGCAGATGAGTGTTTGGTACTCGGGGGTGATTTCAACTGCACCCTCGACGCTCTGGACCGGAATAGTCCAGAGCCGTACCCGCCTTCTGCGTCAGCCCTGCGGGAGATCATCGCCCGCTTCTCCCTGGAGGACATCTGGCGAGAGCAGAACCCAGGGGCATCAGACGGTTTCACCTACGTCAGGGTGAGAGCCGGTCTGGTGTCCCACTCCCGGATCGACAGACTATATATATCTAGTCACTATATGTCACGAGTCGGTTCTTGTGCCATTAGGCTGGCTCCGTTCACAGACCACAACTGTGTGTCTATGACAGTGGCGCTAACGCCAACAGCGCCACGAGCCGCCTATTGGCACTTCAACAATGCTTTGTTAAAGGACCAGGGGCTCGTGACATTGATCCGGGAGTTTTGGACGGACTGGAGGGGTTGCAAGGGGGACTTTGCCACGTTAAAACTGTGGTGGGACGTGGGCAAGGTTCATTTGCGACTTCTGTGTCAGGAATATACCAAGGGTGCGAGTGGGCAGCGCGAAGCTGAGTTGGAGTCACTCCGGGGGGAGGTACTCCATCTGGAGCAGAGGCTGTTCACTTGTAGGGACCAATCCCTGCAGAGCGAGTATGTAGAGAGGAAGGGTGTCCTCTGTGACCTGGAACGACACCAGGCCAAGGGGGCATACGTGCGCAGCCGCTTAGGTTTTCTCAAAGATCTAGACCGCGGCTCGCGCCTCTTCTACTCACTGGAGAAAAAGGGGGGTAACAGTAGGCACATCACCTGTCTTCTAGATGAAGACGGTGCCCCCCTTACAGATCCGGAGAGTATCCGGGATAGAGCCCGGAACTTTTATAAAGCTCTTTACTCTCCGGATCCCATTTCTCCAGACGCCTGCAGGGTGCTATGGGAGGGGCTCCCCACAGTCAGTGAGGGTGTAAGAGAGCGGCTTGATATACCACTTTCTTTTCAAGAGCTCTCTGAAGCCCTCCGTGCCATGTCCTGTGAGAAGTCTCCAGGACTGGACGGACTGACTGTAGAGTTTTTCCAATTTTTCTGGGAGACTCTGGGACCTGATTTCCATCTGGTCCTTGGGGAAGCCCTGGAGACCGGGGAGATGCCCCTGTCTTGTCGCAGGGCAGTACTTGCCCTGCTGCCCAAAAAGGGGGATCTCCGGCTTATTAAGAACTGGCAACCGGTCTCTCTGCTCAGCACGGACTACAAGATTGTAGCTAAAGCCATCTCGCTTAGACTTGGGTCTGTGCTGGCAGAATTGGTTCACCCTGACCAGTCCTATGCGATCCCGGGCCGGACTATCTTTGATAGTATCTTTCTGGTCCGGGATCTATTGCATTATTCTCGCAGGACTGGTCTGTCACTCGCCTTTCTCTCTTTAGATCAAGAGAAGGCGTTTGACAGGGTGGACCATGGTTACCTCATAGCCACTCTGCAAGCGTACGGCTTTGGCCCACAGTTTGTGGGCTTTATAAGAACGCTGTACGCCTCTGCAGAGTGTTTACTTAAAATCAATTGGTCCCTAACAGCACCTTTGGTATTTGGACGAGGGGTGCGTCAAGGATGTCCCTTGTCTGGACAGTTATATGCACTGGCCATTGAGCCTTTCCTCTGCCTACTGAGGAAAAGGCTCACAGGGCTGGTGCTAGAAGATCCAGACATGCGGATTGTCCTTTCAGCTTATGCTGACGATGTGCTCCTCGTGGCCCAGGATCCAGTTGATCTTGAGCTGGCAAAACAGTGCCAGGAGGTATATTCAGCTGCCTCCTCCGCTCAGATCAACTGGTCCAAATGCACAGGCCTTTTAGAGGGTAATTTACAGGTAGACTCTTTGCCTCCCACGTTTCGTGACATCACGTGGGAGGCAGATGTCATTAAATATCTGGGGGTCTACCTGTCCGCTGCGGACGCTTCCGTCCCAGACAACTGGAGGGAGTTAGAGGGCAGTGTCCTCTCTCGTCTGGGACGATGGAGGGGTCTAGCAAAAATGCTTTCCCTTAGGGGGCGGACTCTAGTGGTGAATCAGCTGGTGGCTTCTCAGATCTGGCACCGGCTGATTTGTCTGAGTCCGACCCCCGAGTTTGTCACCAATATCCAGAGGAATTTGTTAGATTTCCTCTGGATGGGAAGGCATTGGGTCTCTAAAGGGGTGGCAAGTCTGCCTTTGGTGGAGGGTGGACAGGGAGTAGTTTGTGTGTGCTCCCAGTTGTCCACCTTCCGCCTTCAGTACCTGCAGAGATACCTATATGCAGATCCCTCTCCGCAGTGGTGCGCACTGGCATCCAGCTTTTATCGCCAGTTGCGCAACCTGGGGTATGACCGGCAATTATTTCTGATCAGGCCCGAGGGGTTTGGGAGAGACCTCTCTGTGTTGCCGGCATACTACCAGGAAACCCTCAAGGCCTGGAGCATGGTCTCCGTGACCAGGCAGGGCGTGCCTTTGGGGGATGAAATATTCACAGAGCCCATGCTATTTAATGCAGCAGTGGGGGCCCCAATGTTACAGTCCCCCAGTATCATCCGCCGCCTTAGTCATGCACGGATGACCCGAGTCGGGGATCTCCTGGAATACGGGCGTTCTGATTGGGTGTCACCCCAGGAGCTTGCGCTCCGTTTGGGATATGTGACGCCCAAAGTCTCAGGGCGCTTGCTCCAGGAGATTAGAGATGCCATCTCCCCCGACTCGCGCACCTTCCTTCGCGGGGCTTTGCAGGCCGGAGTGCCACATGCACCTTTCAACACCCCTTCTCCGGCTGTTTGCATTGGACACAAGCCCCGTGTTTCCCCTCAGGCTCCTCCTGTCCCCAACCTCTCGAGGTTGAGGGACATACCCTCGGCATGCTTTCGCGGCATGCCGAGGAAGAGCTTATATTCTCTCGTGCTCCATACAGTGCACTTCCTTGCCCTCGTGACCCATCCCGATACCATCTGGAGGCGGGTCCTACCAGCTGACGAGGGCAAGAGGCCCCGGTGGAGGGAACTTTATTCTGATTTAGTTCCACGACCCACCGGGGACTTGAGTTGGAGAGTGCTCCATGGTGCACTGAGCACGGGAGAGTACTTAGCTAAATTCACGGACTCTCCCTCCACTTGTCCATTCTGTGGCAAGGGAGAGTCCGTGTATCATGTTTATTTTAGTTGCGCCAGACTGCAGCCCCTCTTGTCACTCTTGAGGGGCCTCCTCCTGCAGTTCTGGCTGCATTTCTCCCCTCACATTTTTATTTTTGGGCGCCCAGTGTCCCGGGGCAATAAGGCCAGGGACCTCCTCGTCAACCTGCTCCTGGCATTAGCCAAGTTGGCTATATATAAGTCCAGGAAGCAGTGTTTGATAGGGGGGGTTCCCTTGTCACCTGAGGCCATGTTCCGGGTGCTGGTGCGCTCCCGTATCCGGGCAGAGTACCACCTGGCTTTGTCTACTGGGGGAATGGATGAGTTTGTCTCCCAGTGGGCTGTAGATGGTGTGCTCTGCTCGGTATCCCCCCATCCGGTTTCTTTTTCTTTCAACCTCCTAATATGATTTTTATTTAGTTTACAGAAAATGTTTTCTCATAACTTTAAAATACACTGTGCCAAGTTCAACCAATCCAGTCTAGTTGGGGTACCAACAGTCCACATTTAAAAAAAAATGACAGGCAGAGGCAGGACACCCCGCAGAGGCCGTCGTGGTCGTGGTGCTGTGATTCCCTTTGGCCCTACAATAATGCCCAGTGTTCAGAGGCCAGTTACCATGAACTTGAAAAGTTCAGAGGACGTAGTTGACTGGCTAACATAGGACACCCAATCTTCTACAGCTTCCGCTTGGAACATTGACGCACCATCCTCCTCCAGATTAGCTTCGGCTCCTCTCAAGTTACCACTCACCCGCCTGCCGCCACCACCATCACTAGTACCACAGCCAATTCAATTGATCAGTCAGAAAAGCTATTTACACATCAGTTTGAAGAAATGAGTGATGCGCAACCATTATTGACAGAGAATGTAGATAACAGGGATATGTCTCAGTCAGGCAGCATTACACACATGTAAGTACGATGTGATGATGATGATGTACCCGCTGCTGCTTCCTTTGTTCAGTTGTCATATACAAGTGAGGCGGGTGATGATGATGATGATGCGTCCATGGATGTCACGTGGGTGCCTGCTAGAAGAGAAGAAGAACAGGGGGAAAGTTCAGATGGGGAGACAGAGAGGAGGAGACTAGTTGGAAGTAGAGGGAGGTCATCGCAACGAGCTAGTGGCACAGTCAGACAGCATGCATCAGCACCCGGGGTCAGCCAGACAGCACGCCAATCAACACATGCTGTTGCCACCACCAGAATGCCATCACCGCCGAGCTCAGCAGTGTGGCATTTTTTTATGTGTCTGCCTCTGACAACAGCGATGCCATTTGCAACCTGTGCCAAAAGAAACTGAGTCATGGGAAGTCCAACACCCACCTAGGTACAACTGCTTTGCGAAGGCACATGATGTCACATCACAAACGCCAATGGGATCAACACCTGAGTACAAGCAGCACACAAACTCAAAGCCGCCATCCTCCTCCTGGTCCAGCATCTTCATCCACATCAACCACTGCTGTCCTCCTTGCCCCCTCTCAACTCTCCACCACTCCGTCTCTCGCCTCTTGCTGTTCCTGCTCATCTCCTCACAGTCAGGTGTCTGTCAAGGGCATGTTTGAGCGTAAGAAGCCAATGCCACAAAGTCAGGCCTTGCCCGGCGTCTGACAGCTGGCTTGTCTGAACTCTTGGCCCGCCAGCTTTTACCATACAAGCTGGTGGAGTCTGAGGCGTTCAAAAAGTTTTTAGCGATTGGGATACCGCATTGGAAGGTACCCGGCCAAAATTTATTTGCCCAAAAGGCAATCCCCAACCTGTACTCAATTGAGCAAAAGGAAGTAATGGCATCTCTGGCACACAGTGTTGGGGCAAGGGTCCATCTGACCACTGATACCTGGTCTGCAAAGCATGGTCAGGGCATTTATATCACCTACACTGCGCATTGGGCAAACATGCTGACGCCTGCCAAGCATGGAATGCGTGGCTCTGCAGAGGAGTTGGTGACACCGCCACGACTTGCAGGCAGGCCTGCTGCCACCTCCTCTACTCCTCCTACTCCATCCTCTTCCATAACCTCCTCAGCTGAGTCCTCTTCTGCTGCTGCGTCTTGCTCCACATACACGGCACCCACCCAGCTCCCCAGATACTATTCCACATCCCGGATACGGCAGTGTCATGCCGTCTTGGGGTTGACTTGCCTCAAAGCAGAGAGTCACACCGGGCCAGCACTCCTGTCCGCCCTGAACGCACAGGTGGATCAATGGCTGACTCTGCACCAACTAGAGATTGGCAAAGTGGTTTGTGACAACGGAAGAAATTTGTTGGCGGCATTGAATTTGGGCAAGTTGACGCATGTGCCGTGCATGGCACATGTGTGTAATCTGATTGTACAACGCTTTGTCCATAAGTATCCAGGCTTACAGGATGTCCTGAAGCAGGCCAGAAAGGTGTGTGGCCATTTCAGGCGTTCCTACACGGCCATGGCACACTTTTCAGATATCCAGTGGCGAAACAACATGCCAGTGAGGCGCTTGATTTGTGACAGCCCCACACGTTGGAATTCAACACTCCTAATGTTCGACCGCCTGCTCCAACAAGAAAAAGCCATTAACAAGTATTTGTATGACCGGGGTGCTAGGACAGCCTCTGCGGAGCTGGGGATTTTTTTGCCACGTTACTGGACGCTTATGCGCAATGCCTGTAGGCTCATGTGTCCTTTTGAGGAGGTGACAAACCTTGTCAGTCGCACCGAAGGCACCATCAGTGACATCATACCATTTGTTTTATTCCTGGAGCGTGCCCTGCGAAGAGTGCTGGATCAGGCCATAGATGAGCGTGACGAGGAAGAGGAAGAGTTGTGGTCACCATCACCACCAGAAACAGCCTTATCAGCATCGCTTGCTGGACCTGCGGCAACGCTGGAAGAGGATTGTGAGGAAGAGGAGTCTGAGGAGGAATGTGGCTTTGAGGGGGAGGAGGAAGACCAATCACAACAGGCATCCCAGGGTGCTCGTTGTCACCTATCTGGTACCCGTGGTGTTGTACGTGGCTGGGGGGAAGAACATATCTTCAGCGAGATCACTGAGGACGAGGAACGGGACATGACTAGCTCGGCATCCAACCTTGTGCAAATGGGGTCTTTCATGCTGTCGTGCCTGTCGCAGGACCCTGGTATAAAAAGGCTGAAGGGGAACGACCTGTACTGGGTGTGCACGCTACTAGTCCCCCGGTATAAGCAGAAAGTGCCTGATTTGTTACCAAATTACCACAAGTTAGAAAGGATGCAGCAGGTCCAAAACAAATTAACAAGTATGCTTTACACAGCATATAAGGGTGATGTCACAGCACAAGGGCAATATAACAGGGGAAGAGGTGAAAGTAATCCACCTCCCACGACCACGCCGGCAAGGACAGGACGTTTAAAAGACGTGTTGTTGATGGAGGACATGCGGACCTTTTTCAGTCTTACGCATCGCATCAGCCCTTCGGGATCCACCCTCAGAGAACGACTTGACCGACAGGTAGCAGACTACCTCGCCTTAACTGCAGATATCGACACTCTGAGGAGCAATGAACCCCTTGACTACTGGGTATGCAGGCTAGACCTGTGGCCGGAGCTATCCCAATTTGCAATTGAACTTCTGGCCTGCCCCGCTTCAAGTGTCCTGTCAGAAAGGACCTTCAGTGCAGCAGGAGGTTTTGTCACCGAGAAGAGAAGTCGCCTAGGGCAAAAAAGTCTAGATTGCCTCACCTTTATAAAGATGAATGAGGGATGGATCCTGAAGGGACTGACACTGGGCGATACATTCGACTGAAAAAGGCCTGATGAGATGAGCTGCCTTCGGCTATAAATGGTCCACACGCTGCTGTATGTTATCTGTGAATGCCAGATGACTTGCGTGAATTATCCGCCACCAACTAGGGTTCAAGAAGAGGCAATGTTTTATGGCACTTTCTGCCTGGGGAACAAAGGTCAATTTTTCTGGCCGCTGCAACAGCAGCGGCTGCAACAATATCTAATTTTTGAATTTCAATTTTTATGCCAGAAGGCGTACGGCATGTAATGGAAAAGAAGGCATATTGAACAGTCTTGCATAACACAACAGTTGTGCAAAAATACATATTTACAAAAAAACATTTTGTTAAAATTAGGTGGCTAGGCCTTCTTTTTTTTTCCTTTTTTGGTTAATACATTTTCTTTTTTTTTACTGTGATTGCAATTTTTAAGAGAAACCTAAGACATGGTAAAACAGACAATAGTAAAGTCCTATTATCTATCATCACTCCAGCAGTAGCTTATTATTTACAATATCTAACCTGCTCAATCACCCTTGGGTTACCCTAGGGCAGGCTTCAGTAGGCGACCTCTCCTTTCCTCGGATGATTTTGCCGCTGGTTGCTTCTGAAGGGTCTCCTCCAGGGCTCCCCCACTCCGGTCCTTCCCCCCGAGTCGCTTCAACCATTAACAAATGTTTTATTATATTAGGGGGGCACTAAATGGGGATGTTATCCAGGGATCCCAAATTGTCTGGAACTGGGTGATTCTATCCAAGACTACATGGTTAAATCTCTTGTTGAGCAGTAAATAGTTGATTTTTTTTTTTATTAATTCCTGAAAGTTTTCATTTGGGGTTTTCCAACTACTAGCTATGTGTATTTTTTCTTTCAAAAAATATTTTATTAGGTCAATCTTAAACATTTTAGAAGCTTGTAAGCATGTTTCTTCCCATAGTCTTATGACTGCCGAACACTCCACCAGACATGAATAAATGTAGCCTCATTACCACTGTTCCTAAAACATGAGCTGCTCCATTTTGGATCCCATTTATTAGCTTAAAAGGAGTAATATATGTCCTGTGTAGGACCTTTATTGAAGTCTCAAGCAGACTATAATTTAAAGATCCCCTACTTAAGCCTTGCCAACTTTTATCCCATGTGCTATCTGCCAACTCGGTGCCCAAATCCCTCTCCCAGGCTTTGGTATAGTCTGGTTTGTTTGCCCATGAGTTTTCATTAAATAGTTCATACATGAGGCTAATAATAACAGGCTGAAAGGGGGAATCCCTAAATTTTTTGAGTAGCCAGGTGTTTTTTTTGGGGGGTTCCCCTACCACTTATCGTATATATAAAATTATGTATCCTGCAAAAATTATAGTGTTCAGCCAGGGGTGAATTGTATCTATCTCTCACCCACTCAAAGGTCATTATTTTGTCGTCATGCCACCATGGACCAACCCTTAGTAGGTTCTGAGACTTCCACCAACTTAGAGAGCTTTCGGGAAGATGTATCTTAAAGTGGGGATTGGGTACGATAGGGGTAAGATCTGATACCCGAGTGTCCAGTTTTTGTGTCCAGTTCATCTCCGTCCATATTTTTAATGAGTGCTTAATCAATGAGTTTTTCAAGTTTCTCAAAAAAGTATACAGGCCTGGAATCCATATTACTGTATCCCATGTATAAGGTGACATGCTTACATTTTCCATAAATACCCAGAGCGGCTGATGTGTTTTGGAGAATGCGCCAGAGGAATGAAAGCCAGCTGCGCTGCCTTGTAATACAGTTTCAGATTTGGGTCCCTATCCTCTTTTGGAAAGACTATGAGGTCGGCCTGATTCAATTAAGGGGGCATAGGTTCTCCATTTAGTATAGCGTTAAACAAAGATGTTAGGTGCGGGGGTAAGCAAGGGCTCAAATTTCTTATAGTACAGATGAGTAAAACCGTCTGGCCCTGGGGACTTGCCAAATTTAAGATCTTGGATTGTAGATTTAACTTCCTCTTGGGATATGTCTAGGTTCAAGCTGTCCAATTGAGGTACAGGTATTTTGTGGACTTCTTGCTGTAGTAGGAAGTACTCTATGTCAGATCCGCTGCAGCGGGATTGGGATGAATATATGGTCTGATCTAAGTTTTGAAATGTTTCTTGGATAGCATTGGGGTTAAAGGAGGTTTGGCCATCAGGTAGTCTAAAGATACCGTATATTATGTCCTCTCTTGGGGGGTAAAGACACTAATAATTCTTCCAATAAAATTCTGCTTTTTTTTGTGTGGGCAAGGTCACTGGTAAGCCCCTTGGGTTATCTGTTAAAAAGAGTGGTGCAGAGACTGTGGGGGCTGTTAGCCTCCTTGTCCCCGTGTGGCCGTTTAGAATCCCTGCTGCTGCATGTTTCAGCTTTATTAAGGTGTAATTGTACAGCGTTTGACTCAAGTAGCTGCCTGTGCTGAGTCAGTTTGGCTTAATTGCTGGGCCCTTTTCCTGCCAAGATGGCGATTGTCAGTCCATGGGCCTCTAAGTCCCCTTCACTACCTTTGTCCCCGCTTGTGTGCTTATTTGGGATGGCCCCCCTTTATATCTCCGGCCTGTGGCCTTTTAAGGGTCACCCCCTCAATCTCTGAGTGTGGATATGCAGGGATGGGGCGTTGAATCAGGCCTACCTTCTTCTCTGCTCGCTGCAAGATCAACAATACCTAATTTTTCAGGCATGTGTACATGCCTAATTTTTCTGGCCTCTGGTGCTGCACTGTGGCTTCAACAACCAAACCCAAAAAAAAGGCACATAACAGGGATTAAACTGATAGCAGTAGTACTACTTAACACACCACTCATATCTGGTGTAACAGTAGTGTACATTTAAAACCAAAAAAATTTTTTCTACTGTAATAGATTGCATAGCAGTTAGTTGTTTGCAAGCGTGTGTGTCAGACCTACAGCGTCTACTCTACCAACTTCTGCAAGTGCACAGTGCCACTCATATCTGTTGTCACAGTAGCTTGGACGCATAGTACCGATCTGTCAAAACCTGTAATGATGAATGAAGTCTAGAGTAGCCTGGTTCCCTTATCCTCTACAGGTTGAGACCTAATGTTTGGGTGACTCCAGACCAACACATGAGTACAAGCAGCACACAAACTCAAAGCTGCCATCCTCCTCCTGGTGCAGCATCATAAGCCACATCAACCACTGCTGTCCTCCTTGCCCCCCCTCAACCATCCGCCACTCCGTCTCTCGCCTTGAGCAGTTCCTGCTCATCTGCCCATAGTCAGGTGCCTGTAAAGGACATATTTGAGCGTAAGAAGCTAATGTCACAAAGTGCCCCAAAATTGAAGTGATAAGACCAACAAAGCATCTTTTTCCATCTCCCGGTTCTAAAAATCCAGGCCTTATACACGCCCCTTGATAGGTGACGTAACAAGTATTAAACTGATAAGAGTAGTACTTACAAACACGTCACTCCTATCTGGTGGCACCTTTGACTGCAAGTGCCGAGCCCCAAAATTGAAGTGATACGACCAACAAAGCATCTTTTTCCATCTCCTGGTTCTAAAAATCCAGGCCTTATACACGCCCCCTGATAGGTAACGTAACAAGTATTAAACTGATAAGAGTAGTACTTACAAACACGTCACTCCTATCTAGTGGCACCTTTGACTGCACGTGCTGTGCCCCAAAATTTAAGTGATACGACCAACAAAGCATCTTTTTCCATCTCCTGGTTCTAAAAATCCAGGCCTTATACACGCCCCCTGATATGTGCTGTAACAGGTTTTAAACTGATAAGAGTAGTACTACTTAACACACCTTATAATAATGCAGAGAGAGGCAATGCAGTGAGAGGAGTCTGAAGAAGAGGAGTCAGTGGAGGAAGGTGGCTTTGAGGAGGTGGAAGACCAAACACAGCAGGCGTCCCAGGGGGCTTATTGTCACCTTTCGGGGACCCTTGGTGGCTGGGTGGAGGAAGAGACCTTCAATGACATCAGTGAGGACAAGGAACGGGACATGGCTAGCTTGGTATCCAACCTTGTGCAAATGGGGAGTTTGCGGTTGTGCAAATGGACTGTTTGTGGTTGTTAGCGGTGCATTGAACGGGGAGTTTGGTCTGTCACTGTGAAGCGGTCCTAACCCTTACACTACCTGATCGATACAACATCATACCTGATGTTTTAAAGCATGTTATTCCAAACAATTTAGGAATGTTAGGTAATTTATGCCCTTTATGGCTTAAAACCAGACTCTGCATCAACTATGTAATTTTCCATGTCAGTTTTGCCATGGATCCCCCTCCGGCATGCCACAGTCCAGGTGTTAGTCCCGTTGAAACAACTTTCCCATCACTATTGTGGCCAGAAAGAGTCCCTGTGGGTTTTAAAATTCGCCTGCCCATTGAAGTCTATGGCGGTTCGCCGATGTTCGCCGGTTCGCGAACATTTGCGGCGGTTCGCGTTCTCGGTTCGCGAACCGAAAATTTTAGGTTCGCGACATCACTACTTGTGATGACTAAATCCAAGATGGCCCCATTTCTAGTAGGCTCTTGTATTACCTGGGCCGGATAATGATCCCCGAGTGTACTCTAGAACCTGCTCCCCTTAGCTGAGCTGTGTTCTCATTTATCCATTTTTTTTCAGGGTAATTAAAGTCTCCCATTATTAGAACTTGCCCATGCTTAACTGCATTTCCAATCTGTAACAATAATTGTATTTCCATACATTCAGCTATATTTGGGAGTTTATAGCATACTCCCACCAATATGCATTTAGAATTAGCTCCTCCACTATTTAGCTCAACCCACAAAGATTCAATGATGCGTTAGTGCCCGCACAAATATCTTCTCTGACTATAGGCTTAAATTCAGGCTTAACATAAAGACAGATCCCTCCTCCTCTTTTACCATTTCCCCTATCTTTCCTAAATAGGTTATAACCATGCAGATTAACAGTCCAGTCATGAGATTCATCCCACCATGTTTCAGTAATGCCTATTAAGCCCCATTTTTCTTGTACTGCTTATATTTCTAGCTTGTCCATTCTCCCAGGGAAACTTCTTGCGTTAGCAAGCATACACTTTATGTTGCTATGGCTCTGCCGTTGTGAAGTGCTTGCCACTGTATTTGAGGCCCCTATTAATAACTCCCTACTGTCTATTGTAACCCACCCCCCGTCTCCTCCCCCATGGGTAACTAATTCATCCCTTTCCCTCTCTACCCTATTTACCCCAATACTTCTATATAGTCCCTCCCCCCAACCTACAAGTTTAAAAACTCCCCCAGCCGTTCTACCATCCTATCCGCTAGCACAAAAGCTCCCTCATCACTAAGGTGCAATCCATCCCTGCTTTAGAGATTGTACCCAAGTGAGAAGTCAGCCCAGTGCTCTAAAAACCCAAAACCCTCTGCACTGCACCACATTTTTAGCCATGCATTAACCTCCCTAAGCTCCTTCTGCCTCCCTGGGCTGGCACGTGGCCCTGGTACTACCTTGGAGGTCCTTGCTTTAAGCTTATTCCCTAGTTCTCTAAAATCATTCTTTAGGACGCCCCATCTTCCACTAACTTTGTCATTGGTACCAATGTGTACCAAAACCGCCGGTTCATTACCAGCCCTTCCTAATAGTTTATCCACCCGATCCACAACATGCCGAACCCGAGCACCAGGGAGACAGCAAACTGTTCGATTGGATGGGATCTGAGTGACAAATTACCCTGTCTACCTTCCTATTAATAGAGTCCCCTACCACCAGAACATGTCTACTGCTCTGCCTATTCTGCCCTCCCTCTCCTCCAGTAGAACTGTTCTCCCGGCTGTTAGAGGGAACAGCTCTATCTGGCATTGCCATTCCTGAATGGACATCCCCAACAGTTTTTACTCAATCTGGCAAATCTGTTGGTGTTTGCCAACTTAGAACTGGCCTGCCTCCTCCTGTTCCCCCTGATTCCCCTTCTAACTGTTACCCAGCTACCTCCCTGGACATCCTCACTAGCCCCAGCTCCTCCGTCCATACTAGGCCCAGCTAAACTGTGCTCCGTGAGCCCCACCTCCTTTTCCAGTGAAGCAGTATCATTATGTGCTGCAATTCTCCTCTCCAGATCTTCAATTTGAGCTTCCAGAGAGGCAACATGCTCACACCTGTCACAGAGGTATGGACCCTGGATCATCTGTTCCAGTAGTGCATACATTTGGCAGCATGTACACTGAGTGAGGTTGCCACTGGACTGACTCATGATTAACAGTTACAAAAATACAGTGAGAAAACAAATCAATGTATTTGTATAAAGATTGCTTTTCTACACCTTAACCCAAACAAAACAGAAAAAAAATATATACGTTTGTTTTCTGTTTTTTCTTATAATACACCTTTTCTTTGGATTTCCTCCTTTTATTTAATCTCCTACACACTAATTACACTTACATTAGAAATGATTGAAAGCTCCTAAGCTCGCTCTTCCCTTGTTAAAAAAGACCCCGCCTACTCACCTGAACAATGATAAATAAGCACAGGACAGAAAACACTGCAATGCCTCACACAATGGATTCAGCAGAAAACGACAAAATGCACACAGATATAACTTACACAGGCCAAGCCACACTCACTCTCACCTGTATCACTGATTACTGCAACAGGACAGAAAACTCTGCACTGAGTTCCAGAGCAGATTCAAACAGGACCTCACACAAATGCACACAGATATAACTTACACAGGCCAAGCCACACCACTCTCACCTGTATCACTGATTACTGCAACAGGACAGAAAACTCTGCACTGACAGCACATACAGTATATCCACCTCCTCCAAAGCAGAGTATAGAGGGATGATAGGTGGAAAGAGAGACAATGGAAATAAAGAAGAGCAGGGTACCCACATAAAAAAATATATGAAAATATGCTAAACCCCAGAGAGACCACAAAGTGCAAAGCAAAAAGGACAAAATAAAAATAAGTGACAAGCTTGTGAAACTGGATCTAAAGTGGGAACACTGCTTCTGAGACCTCAACCCTGACGCGTGTTTCATCAGCGCCGAGCTGACATCAGCATCTGTGTAACTTGAGTGAGTCCTTCCTACTATAAGTACTGAATTGCGAGTCATCTGATCGCTCTGTGGTCAAAATACAGTGTCCTATTGTGGACAAAGCTCTTTTGAATGGCAGTTCTATTACAAACTGCCAAAGAACTACAAAAATGGCTACCTGGAAGTAAATACCCTTCTGAGTAGATGGAAGCTAGATACTACCCATTCTGAGACTGTGCTGGCCTAATAAGATGGCGGAATACTATGGAGTCCTATAGAGGACAAAAAGTCTGCTTGCTCAAAAACTGTAGTTTAGCTAGAGCAGGACAGAACTACAAAGATGGCCACCTTAAACTCAAATAGCAAAAACAATGAAAAATGGAAAATGGACAGCTTTATGGTTATAAACAAGAACCACAAATACAACACAAGCAAAAAACTTCATTAGACATATCATCATTCAATAGAATAATAAAATAAAACAAAATAATGCTTATATGTTCGTTAGGCAAAACATATTTTGAAAATGAATGTATATATACAGAGATTGCTTAAATTCCATTACTATAATTTAACAAATTCCAATTTGTCTGGTTGCTCGTAAGCTTTATGGTAGCTCGACTTCAGCGCGCGTGATGAATGTTCCCCGACGTAAGGGTGCAGACAATTGCGCAGCCAACAAATACACGCTGGCCTAAAAGCGTTTACGCCCAATAGAGCGCCCGGTAGGTCTGCGCGCATTTAGCATGCTCGCTGAAGTCACTGCCCCTCACTAATCTACTTCTATGTCACACCAGCACCTTCATCTGCCGATGACCCCCAGTACCCCAAGAGTTGATGCCAAAGAGCTTGATTTTGGTCTCATCAGACCACAACACTTTCACCTAGTTCTCCTCTGAATCATTCAGATATTCATTGGCATGCTTTAGATAGGCCTGTACATGTGCTGTCTTGAGCAGGGGGCCTTGCGGGCGCTCCAGGATTTCAGTCCTTCACGACGTAATATGTTACCAATTGTTTTCTTGGTGACTATGGTCCCAGCTGCCTTGGGATTATTAATTAGATCCTGCATTGTAGTTCTTGGCTGATTCCTCACTATTCTCATGATCATTGAAACTCCACGAGGGGAGATCTTGCATAGAGCACCAGACCGAGGCAGAATGACCATTATTTTCTGTTTCTTCCATTTGCAAATAATCATACCAACTGTTGTCACCTTCTCACCAAGCTGCTTGGCGATGGTCTTGTAGCCCATTCCAGCCTTGTGTAGTTCTACATTCTTGTCCCTGACATCCTTGGACAGCTCTTTGGTCTTGGACATGGTGGAGAGTTTGGAATCTGATTGATTTTGATTGCTTTTGTGGACAGGTGTCTTTTATACAGGTAAAAAGCTGAGATTAAGAGCACTCCCTTTAAGAGAGTGCTCCTAATCTCAGCTCCTTACCTATATGAAAGACACCTGGGAGCCAGAAATCTTGCTGATTGGGGATCAAATACTTATTTCCCTCACTGACCTGCAAATCAATTTATAACTTTTTTTACATGCATTTTTCTTTTCTTATTTTTTGTTATTCTGTCTCACACTGATAAAATACGCATACCACTAAAATTAGAGACTGGTCATTTCTTTGTCAGTGGACAAACATTAAAAATCAGCAGGGGATCAAATACTTTTTACCCCCACTGTGTGTATTTAAGCTTTAAGAGAGCATGAACTATATATAGTATAGTCTATATTAAAGATAGCCATCAGGGATGCCTATGCACAGATTGTATCTATAGCTATTACATTTTTCTTCTTCTTGGCCTTAACCTCTTGAATTATTTAGTGACCATATTTATAGGCCACTAAAAATGTAATTAATGGACAGTAGATACCAAAAAAAACATTAATTGGTACCGCAACACATGCAAACTAATGGGTATCATGAATGTTATAACAATATCAATATTAGTAACAATAACAATAGATAATGTATACTGTACGACTGTAGCCTCCCACCATATCCTGGCCACCTGGGGCGTATGGGTCCTGTCACAATCTGCTTCTTCTAGGGGGCTTGATATGAACCTAGTTAAAACGTACCCCAGCAGAATCATGTAGTTCCTGTCATCTGTGGCACAAAAGATGGCTTCTGAAGAGGGCAAGGCCAAGAGGTACAGGCAGAGAATACAGGATCCAGCTTACTTAGTGGCCCATGGCAAGACCACTCCCCAAGTCAGGATACAACACACATCTTGTTTATGTGAAAACTATCTCTCAACCTTTATTGAATGATCAAAACTACATATTTATACTCTCCAATACCACATCCTTGTGTACATTTGTGTATATGTGATGTCAGACCATCTAGCTTGCAATCTTGGGCTATCAAAGCTCTTGAGATCAAATTCACCAGATATCTAGTGAACAAACCTTTATGTTAAACTCAAGTGTTTGCTTAGGACTACTTGAAGTACATGCAATTGTCTTGACCCAAGGTCTGTATGTGTGAGTTTGCAATAATCTGTAGCTAACTTCTATGCAGAGCATTTCTACCAATTCCACATATGTTCTATATAACATTTTCCCTCTTATAATATATTATAACTAGGCTACATAATAACCATGTACAGGCAACATATAACCACACAATAACACATAATACCAATGTAACAATGTCATGCTCCCTTGGACATATTCCTAAATTGTTGTCAATCTGAGTCCTTAAACAATTAAATCATGACAACTTCTCCCCCTTCCTTTCTAGTATAGCATAGAGGATCATCCTGACGGATAATTCTCTAGCTATACTGCTTTTACTTGTCCTCCTTTCTGGAAAGTCCATCCATGTGATAGCCTCAGTGGCTCTCTGGTTACCCTGCCTCCCCCTGTCCAGGGCGAATACTCGCTCCTTCCCAGTAACCTAGTGACTTTCACAAGCCCCTGGGGAGACTTAGAAGACAACTGCCATGGAGGACCCTTCAAGGTAGTCCAGGGGAAACAGTACATCCCAGCTAGTAAGTCCAGCATAAACTTGGGAGGATCCTTACCCAGCAAAGCCCTCTTCTTCCAGGCTAGGGAGACCTCCTGTCCTGCCGATTCTGGATCAGCACTCAGTCCCATGGATAAAATTGAAGAGTACAAGGTTCCCTTTGTCAGGCCTGAGCTTTCTCCTGAATAAACTGGGATGCTGGAGTTGCAACATGGGCTAGTGACATTCACTGGTGGCATCCATGCTGGATTAATGGGCAGTTCTGATATAAGCTGTTGTGGTTCAGTAGCCAACCTCTCTCCCACCAAGCCTGGCCAATGGCCCCTTCTTTCCAGGGTTACAGGTACACAGCCAGTGTCTTTGGGCAGCTGCAAGGGAATCATTGTAGGGAGACCAGGAGACAAATCACAATCTGGGGTACCCTCTGGCTCATTGGTCTCTGGATCCTCAGGTGGAATCTCCTGACTCTCTATATCTGAGACTGCCTGGTGTGTAGTTACAGGCAGCCCTGGAGAAGCAGCTGCTACTGCCTCTTGTTCAGGCTGAAGAGCAGGGTTACTTTATGTTTCTGCTCCAGGGTCTGTGGCTGGCTACTGGACAATGGTTATCCAAGGAACCTCTCCACTATTTCCACAGTCAATTGGTAGGGCCCAGTGCTCATTAGGTTCTTCTCTTACTCTAGGAACAGAGTAGCTTTTCACCAGTTCTTCCCCTGGGCCTGGCACTGCTGTGTTTTGGCTCTGTCCCCATTCCCCAACATATAACCACACAATAACACATAATCCCAATGTAACAATGTCATGCTCCCTTGGATATATTCCTAAATTGGTGTCAAACTGAGTCCTTAAACAATTAAATCATGACAGGTCCCCATTGCGGTACCCTTGATTTGATGATACCAACAACCGTTGAATTTGAAGCAATTAGATGTCAAAATACATTTCAGAAGTCTCAACAACAGAATGTTTTTTCCTTCTGGTTGACTGCTCATTGATTATAGAAAATATGCTATTGATTTGATCCCCAAAGAGTGGGGTATTGAGCTATATAAGCTCTCCACATCAAGTGTCACAATCAATGTCTCGATATCTACTGTGAGCCCATGCAAAAGTTCGAGCATATATAAAGTGTCCTTTACATACGACAGGAGTCGTAATATTTTTGACTACATTTGCCATTAATGGGTTTTAACATCAATGCATCTTTGGGGAGTTAAAGCAATTTAATAGTGATTTGCGATTGTAACATTTACGGGCTTGACAGATCAAAGGCTTAGCTGGGACAGAGTTCAGATTTTGACAGTCTTTAGGGATTTTTAGCTTGTAACCCGCAATTCATCTGTAGGTAACTTACAGAGGCCAGTTTAATAGTCATAACTTTTGTGGGCTCCTTTGTGGGCTCCTTTATGGGCTCCTTTATGGGCTTCTGGATCTCCAAGGGCCCTAAAGAGAAGGGTCAGCGGGTCAGGGGCCTGATCCCAAGCAGGGAGGTAGTGGGGATGATGAACCCTCCACAGGGAGAGAACAGGGAGGCCAGGAACCCCAGGCACAGTTGGAAGGGCAAGAAGTTGTGCCAAAGTACAAGGTCCCAAATTATAGCCAAGAAGAGATGGACGTCCTCGTCACGGAAATCTGTGTCCGCCATAGCATCATACATGGTGGGAGGGTGGTGAGGCCTAGCCAGAATACACAGGCCTGGAGTGAGGTAGCATCAGCTTTTGCTGCTTTAGAGTTTGCAAACAGGGATGTCAAGTTTGTTACACACAAGCATGATGACAGCCGGCTGAAGGTGAAGAGAAAGATGGCAGAGGAGGCAAGAGCAGCACATGCAACACGTGGTGGCCCACCAGCCAGCATCACATACTGTGGATGGGACCAGATCCTGATGGGGTGAATTGAGCAAGCGGCAGTAGTGGGCCTTCCAGGACAGGTGGACACAGGTGTGCCGAGAACCATGCAATCTGAGTATCATATACACCATTACATCCTCATATGCACACACATGAACCTCACACACATGGGTGTAGGAACTGGGGGGTGGGGGTGGGTGGAAAAATTCCCCAAACATTGAAATATATTTGTATACTAGCGACTTGCCCGTCAAAAAATGACGGTCAATAAATGAAAGTGTTGAGATGCTGTTTGTCACACAATGTGAGTGTACTGTGTGCCTGAACTAACTAAATTCATTAAAAAGCAGAAATCTACATTACAGAAAATAAAAAAACTAAAATCACCAAAAATAAAAAATATACATTACAGAACAAAAAAAAACCTAAGTCAAAAAAATAAAAAAAGGAACATTAGAGAAAATAAAAAAATACATTACAACCCCCCCCACACTACATTTAAAAAAAAATTACACACCTGAAAAGGAAATACATATAATACAATACAATACAATTAAATACAATACAATACAATTAAATACAATACAAAACACCCCACTATGTAATATACACCCCACTATGTAATATACATCCCACTATGTAATTTAATATACATCCCACTATGTAATGTAATATACATCCCACCATCTAATAAACAATAATATCTAATAATACATCCCCCTATCTATCTAATATAGCATACATGCTATCTATATATAGCTACCCTAATTCTAAGCTACAATAAAATAATTAAGACCACTTACCTTTGAGATGTTTCTTCAGATCACCAACCTACGGTAAAAAAAGATTAAAAAAATGTATACAACACGTTTACATGAAATAACTAAACATTGTAAACTTTCTAAATATTCTAAATATTATACTCACCTTTCCAGCATGTCCCGTTCCAGCATGTCACGTCCCAGCATGTCACGTCCTCCATGTTCCATCTTTGCGTCCTGTCCGGCGCTGCTCCTGTTAAAAAAAAACATTACATTAGTAAACATACAAAAATACAAAGTGAAATAAACACAATCTACATTATACTTACCTTTCCGCGATGTCTCGGGCCCCCTGTTGTTCTGCTCCGGAAGCATCTGCGTGTAAAAAAAAAAAAACGACACACATCCACCCTGGCAGATGTATCCGACGCTAATGAGCTTCCTACGGTGTGTTCCAGAATAAAATTGGCAATGGCGGCTTCTGATTGGCTGAAAAGGCTGTCTATCAAATTCAGCCAATGAGACCCCAATTGTGAACCAATGAAAACAGTATACACCCCAAAATACCACGCTGATTGGATAACACACCTGTCAATCTTTATTTGAACCAATCCTAAGGCTTTATTGCCATCAACCAATCACAATGGAATACACCCCCACGTACTGATTGGTGAAGACATCTGCGCCTTTCCATTGGCTGTAATATTGATTGATATTAATAATAGCCAATGAGAATGCGCAAATCCTTCACCAATCAGTACGTGGGGGTGTATTCCATTGTGATTGGCTATTGTCAGTGCAACCAATCAGAATGCGCAGATGCTCCAACCAATCACCCTGTGGGGGTGTATTCCATTGGGTTTGGCTGAAGGCACCTGCGCCTTGTGATTGGTTTAAATAAAGATTGACAGGTGCATTATCCAATCCGAGAGGGATTTTAGGGTGTATCCCTTTCTGATTGGTTCACACAATGGCGCCTCCTGATTGGGTGAATTTGATAGACAGCATTTTCAACCAATCAGAAGGTGCCATTGCCTATTTTCTTCCGGAAAAGTCAAAGGGAGCCTCATTAGCGTTGGGGATGTCCGTGAGTGCGGATGTAAGTATATATATATATATTTTATTTTTTTTACAGGGCGTGGCAGAAGAGGATCCGGAGGAGGCCGGAGACATCGCGGGGAGGTAAGTACAATGTAGATTGTAAGGACGGGACATGCCGGAAAGGTGAGTAGAATATTTAGAATGTATAGAATTTTTATTTATGTAGTGTAAACGTGTTGCAGTATTTTTTTTTTTTTTTTCATAGGTGGCTGATCTCAATGGACATCTGCAAAGGTAAGTGGTCTTAATTATTTTATTTTAGCTTAGACTTAGATTAGTTAATATATAGATAGCATTTACAGTATGTTAGCTAGGGGTTTTATATAGATAGCATAGAATATATTGTATATTAAATTGTGGTATTTATTTAGATAGATTGAGGATGTATTATATAGATAGAATGTATATTAGATTATGGTATGTATTTAGATAGATTGGGGATGTATTATTATATAGATAGGATGTATATTAGATAATGGTATTTATTTAGATAGATTGTGTCATGTATATTAGATAGGGGTGTATTGTACTGTATTTAATTGTATGTATTTGTATTGTATTGTATTTGTATGTATTATATTGTATGTATTTGTATTTGTATTGTATGTATTATATGTATTATGTTTAGTTGATATTTAATGTTTTATTGGGGGGGTATAGTGCAGTGTAGTGTTTATTCTTAGTGTCATGATGGTCCTTGAGGTTAATGCAGGGCTCCGAGCTTATCTTGGATCCTGTGGGGTTAATGCGGGTTTCCGTGCTTATCTTGGATCCCTTCTTGGGTAATTTGTACGTGGCTGGGCTGAGAGCCTCGTTTTCGTTTTTTTCTCTCGCTTCGGTGATTTTCGTGTGTCTGAACTCGGGAATTTGGACTTAAATGAAGGTGTAACTTGACTTTCAGAGTTGCTGGGTGCCCCCCTTGCTATGGGTAAGCTTTTGATGTCGTTTTTGTGAGCATTTGGTGTGTTTTGACTCTTTCTAGGTGCACGCATTTTTTTTCGTGCATGTGGGTGTTTGTTACGTTAAGGTTGGTTCCGACATTGGAACATACGAAATTGGAGACTTCACCTTCCGCAAATGCGGACCCTCGTGGACCGTATTTGCGGACAAACACATACGACATGGGAGACTTCACCTACGCGAGGGTCCGCATTTGCAGACAGAACTGCATCCCTGCTTCGCCAGGGATGCAGTTCTTGCAAGCTTGGTTTGCGAGCTTACAAAGCGTGACGCGTCTCGTAGTTTGACAACTATTATATGTGATATGTGTAATTAAGCTTTTAAGCTTTTTTACGGCTGGTGTATACAATGAGCTGTATCCCCCTAGAATTATTCTGAATCCTACAACCCTGCCCACACACATAGATAACTGACGTACAATAGCACTGTAAGCCCTATAGTTTTGACTAAAGATATATAGGGCATCCATAACCATGTAAATCCAGGTAGCATACATATCGTTATCATAATTGTTATCAATTAAATGTCTGTCCAATACCTGCAGATAAAACTGATTCTGTGTACAATTCGCAAATAGATGAAGATTGATGTGACATTCAAAAGAGAGTACATGTATGGGTGTAGAATATGTGGATACAGACTCTGTAGGACTGCATGTGTGTGTCATATACTGTCCTAACCTGGACCATGTCTCATCTGCATGTTAACAAACATTGCTGGGAAGATGTCACAAATTGGTCAGTCTCACACACTGCACAGCAGATCCAGAAGAGCACGTGTCTGAATCAAATGCAGATGACACACAGCACCAGCATTACATATATTCATATGAGCCCTGATTCACAATGCTCATGATGGAGGCTGTGGTTCATCTGTGTAACACAAGCACCACAGGCAATTACAGGTGACCATGATGTCAAGGATATGGAAACATATAGCTCTCAATTGTGTAGAGAAACCAACTCAAATTAATTTGTTCTTTCATTTCAGTACCCAAGAGGATAAGGCCGACCACAGAGGCACAGGTGGAGGCTCCACTGGAGGTGGAAGAAACTCCATCCCTGAAAGTGTTTGACGAAGAAAGGCAGAACATTCAAAAGGGCCCGGGACTATCCACAAAAGCTGGCCCTTCAGAATCCAGACAATCACCCTCACCTCAGGAGTGGGATTCACTGCCTGTGCCCTCAAAAATGTAATCTAGCCATGCACAGCTGTTTCAGCCCCCTCCACAGTGCATGGCATGGAGCCAACAAACAACCACACCAAACTTTATGATGTTGTCCTGGCCCCAGCCATCATCACAGCCACCAATGCTATCTGCTGCAACACAGTGCAGCCATGGCAGGGCACAACCACTACCACACAATAGGGTCCCCCAACATGGCCTAACAAACTGACCCTTCTGTTAACACCTCAGACCCTCTGCGGTTACCTCAGGCCCTTCAGCCAACACCTCCAGCCCTCCTGCCATCTACATCGGCTCCAATGCCATCAACATTGGCCCCAATGCGAGGGGTGTGGCTAGCAGCAAACAGAGAGGAAGCAAAATAACAGAGCTCCCTGCAATAAGGCTTTAAAACAACATGAAAATACCAAGCAATTTGGATTATTTTTGATCTACAAGACCAGGTTGCAGTGACTGAACAGTCTGGATTGCTCTGGCACTGTGCAGCAACTTTTGGACTTCACTTTAACACAGATCTACTGGACTGAAAGATACTGGATGGGGCACAATCAACAACTATTGGGAAGGTGTCTGGTGAGTCTAAACCCCAAAGGAGACCCTCTTATGTCATTCTACCCAAGCTAGACCCCAGCTCACCTTCCCAGGGAAGGGACTCTTGATGGGAGATATAAAGTGGAGCACAACATATAATTTTTCACTTCATATTTGAAGGAAAATTAACAAGCACGCTATATGGGTTACTACTGAAAGCAAACACAGGGTAAAGCTAATAATAGCCACGCAACTATACACAGACACTGGTGGACATAGAAAAAAAGGGATTGAAGTGCATTAAATGAACTTCTACACCAACCTGGGATCATAAGGAGCAAGTGAAGTTGTACTACCACACCACAGGGACTGTACCTTTACAGCATCTCATTGCTGGGACTCATGTGTTTGCAACCATCATTAAAAGCTCTGTTTATTAAATCCTAATTTGTGCTGGACTCTAATCAGCAAAGCAATTGAAGCAAAACTGCCACAGCCAAATGTATTGAACTGTTTAAGACAAGGAATTTACTTTTTTTCCCTCAATCCCTTATCATCTTAACTTGTTTATGTTATATAAGATAAAGGGAGCGGCTCCACTTTTGACTGTTTTATAAGTTTGCTGTTGACTACACCCTGTATAAAAGACAGCTCAACACTACCACCAAGTTGCAGCTTACGAAAATTACATGCTCAGGCTTATAAAGATATCAGTGCTTATGAAATCCACTACAACTGACAAGCCTACTTAGGCCTCTACAACCCAGTGTCCTTTGATTTTGTTGCTATTGTCTACTGAAGTTTGTTAAGTGTGTGAATAGAGCCTGATTTGCATTCTTATGTTCTAGTCCTATTTCAAACGACAGCCAAGCCCTGATTTTTTGCTGTCAATATTTACAGCTGTGGCAAAGAATCCAACTATCATTGCCTTGGAACTGTGACACATAACTCTGCAAGATCTTATGCCTCACTCCCATGTGATAGGGGGCATTTTGTGACTTGTGGTCTCTATACTTTAACTAGTGCAGGGCTAGGCCCAGTGACTGACCGCCATTCTGATTTCACTAAGTGCATGCAGCTGCCTGACACCAAAGGCAGGGGAATACAATTGTTATCTGTCAAAGTAGACAAGGGGCACCATCTACCCTACATTGGAAGATCACAGATTCTCATGTGCACAATAAAAGTATTTTATTCCTTCTTTGGCGGATCAAGCTACAATGTGGCTGGTGCTGAGCAGAGCACACTACAATACAGCCGCCCGATGGTCAAAGTGACAATTCCTGAAGCACCCTGGTAACTTACTATATCTTGGGGTCTAATGGGATGCACATATATTCAGTTTACTGCAATACAGATATACAACACTGCCACCCAGAGAAATTTCAGGAATAAAACATCAGTGATCTTTAAACTACATTAACTTACTACTACAAGAAATTAAGGCTATCAATTACATCTGATACTTCCCTGGTCTGCCACTGCCATCTAGTGGAGGAAAGTGGTAAACCACAAAGGGACTTCCTGATAGCACAAAGCTTATGGAGCAAATGTTTCACATGAGAGACCTGATATTCTCCAGGATGTAACTTCCTATTCCCATATGCCCGTTACATGGAGACACTTACAAACGCAAAAGTGACAAAATACCTTATCTTATGTCATGGCTGGAGTAGCTACGAGAAAAAGTATCAAGAATATAAAATCTTATTACTTGCCTAGAACATCACCCCCTGCATCTCAAAAACAACAGCCTAACTCAAAAACCACGGCACAAACAACGATGGAGCATAGAGCGCCAAGCACTAAGGGTGATATCCAAGACCTCAAAGACCTGATCCTCACATTCAGAGAGGACATCAGAGCGGACATCCAAAAAGTCTCAGCAGACTTGACGTCGGAGATAAAAAGATTGGACGCTAAAACTGACTCGCTTGAAGAGAAATATAACAAACTAAAACAATCTCATGTCAAGATTGAGGAAGAAATCTCCATGCTAAAGGAAGCGCAAGCCCGCCACTTAACATTCCAGGAAGACCTAGAAAATAGATCTCGTAGACAGAATATCAGACTGCAAAACTTACCCGAATCAGTAACTGACCTCCATTTATACATGTCAGAGCTCTGTGAGTTTCTGCTACCAAATCGGGACTCTGAGCAATATAGACTGGACCGGATCCATAGAGCTCTGGGAGGTCGTTCCACCATGTCTGAACGCCCCAGAGATATCATCGCCCGCTTCCATTACTTTACAACTAAGGAACTGTTCATGAGAGCATCCAGGGGGGTATCCCTGACATTGAAGGGCACAGACCAAGTGTCTTTGTGGACCTCGCTCAACAAACGTTATTCAAGAGGAAAATGATGAAACCACTCCTGGACAACATCCTGGCCCATGGCTGGAAATACTCTTGGGGCTTTCCATTTCGCCTACTGATTGCCAGGGATGGCAAGTTCTTTACCATCAGAACCCTAGAGGAGGGGATGGCCCTTCTAGCTACCTGGGGCATTACTTTAACAGATGCTCCTGGAGTTGCTGGCGACAGCCAACCCATCAGGGAGTTGACAGAGGGTCCCCGAGAAAGAACAGTTGGCCTTAATTCTCGTGGTAGAGGTTCCAACCTCCCCTCCAGAAGACATCAAAACAGGGCCCCTAACCAGCCAGATGTGCCATAGATCTAATAACACTGTGATGTATTGTTATATGATATGTTAGTTATGTTCTACCTCTTATTTTGATCTTCTAAAACTTGCTACCAAAATATGAACAGACATGAGTAGTTAAACTCTTGCATAACTATCTGTCACTTTAGAAGAATATTTCTTCTTTTTTTTTTATATAGCTATTGATAGTGTCCCTTAAGGGCTTCACCATATACACCTACCCCCCCCCCCCCCCGGCGAATCCAGTCAGTATTGGAGTCTAATACAACTGGACTCACCAATTTAATTAAAAGGACAGCGCTCGCTCTCCTTGAAGTAGTGTTATACTACGTTCCTAGTTTTGTTATATTCTATTAGTCTAATTTTATTTTTAGAATAAAAAAAAATAAATTTTGATAAATTTGTGTCAACAAATTTGACGCCGGATTACTTGACAAGCAGTTTCAACCACTGTATATCGTTGTGTTCTCCTCATCCATTCTACCCTAACATTTGACTTTACGTTTACATCAATTTGCACAGTGAAGTGACGCAGGTGGTTTCTGGACGGAGTCCCAGCGGGAGGCTCATCCGACTGGATACTCGAAGGCGGCTATAACCCTTCGTGCTCTACTAAGCTTGGCCTTGAGCCACAGACAAACGGTGAGTCATGAATATTAATATCATTTCACATAATGCTCAGGGCCTGAATGAACCGATTAAGAGAGGGGTTGCCATAAAAGAGTATCAGAGACTAGGGGGAGATGTAATATTTGTGCAAGAAACACATTTTAAGAAACTAGCGGTCCCCAAATACTGGGGGAAAACATATAAACAAACTTTCCACTCCACCGCAACAGAAAAGAAAAGAGGGGTGACACTCCTTATTCATAATAGGCTTACATTTCGCCACACCCGCACTCAGTCAGACCCAGAGGGTAGATATATGGCAGTACATGGCACCATTCATGACCAGAAAATTACCTTCCTTAACATATATGCGTCAAACACTGATCAGAAGCAATTCTTCACTAAGATTTCAGATCGGATTATGGGCTGGGATCACTCCCTCCTGATCATAGGGGGGGACATGATTACAGTCCTAGATCCATCTACAGACAAATCAACTGCTACCACTAAACTCACACCTCCCACGGCTACCAGAGCTCTTAAACATATTCTCAGATCTAATTGCCTGATAGACAGTTGGAGGATAATGAACCCCACTGATCGAGAGTATACTTTTTACTCCCCCAGACATCTGTCACACTCCAGTATTGATTACCTGTTCATTCAACACCTATCACTAAACTTAGAAGCAGCTTCCATTCGACCCATTTCGTGGTCAGATCATGATCTGGTTCTGATCTCCCTGTCTGGACTTCTACCAGCGGGACGGTCCCACTAGTGGGCACTAAATCCCTGTCTATTAAACGATTTAGTCCTAAGGGAAAAAATCAGCAGCGCAATTGCAGAATACTTCGGGATCAATAGTGGGGGTGAGGTAGACGGGGGAGGAGTGTGGGCAGCCCATAAGGCAGTGATTAGAGGAGTTTGTATTCAGCTAGGAGCAGAAGCGAAAAAAGCAGATAGAGCGCAAATTAGTGACCTTAATAGCAAGATCACAGAGGTACAATCACTATTTGCCAGGAATCATGATCCTAAGATCTCCAATGAAATTCTGAAATACAAACACACCTTAAACACAGTGCTCAGGAAGAAGGTGGTCTCCATGCTACAACGTACGTAGGCCAGCTTCTTTAGGAGCACCAATAAACCTGACAGTATGTTGGCCAGAAAGCTTAAAGCACAGAGGGAGGACGCATTCATCCCAAAGATATTTACTAAAGGGAAAGGCCCGGTCTCTAAACCAGACCAGATTGCTGATGTCTTTCTACAATTTTATACAGAACTGTATTCCGCCCCCTCCCACTCAGGATCCTACTCTCACAAATAACAAATTGATGAATTTCTTTCTGGGATTCAGCTGCCACAAATTGAGGAATCACAGGCATAGACCCTAGCAGACCCCATAACTTCTGAGGAAATTAAACAGGCTATTAAGGCCACGAGATCACATGCATCACCTGGTCCGGATGGATTCACAAATTTTTATTATAAACAATACATCGATCTCTTGCTACCGCACCTCCAAGAATTATTTAACAAATTCTAGAGGCTAAAATTATCATAATACCCAAAAAGGGGAAAGACCCAGCACAGTGCGGTAGTTATAGACCGATCTCGTTGATCAACACAGACCTCAAATTATATTCCAAAATAATGGCAAACAGTTTGGCCCCATTGTTGCCGGACGTGATCCATCCGGACCAGGTAGGCTTCATCTCAGGTAGAGAAGCACCCGACAACACCAGGAGAATCTTTAACCTGATAGACTTGGCTACCAGAGAGGATATCCCGCTAATGCTCCTATCTTTAGATGCCGAAAAGGCATTTGATAGGATAGACTGGACTTTTATGTGGAAAACATTGGCGAAGTTTGGTCTGGGGGACAGCTTTTTGAAGGGCATTATGCCTTTATACAGCGGTCCCAGAGCATGTATTATATATCAGGGATTTGTGTCCAAACAATTTAATATTACTAGGGGAACTAGACAGGGCTGCCCACTCTCCCCCTTGCTCTTCGCCCTTAGTCTTGAACCATTGGCAGCGGCAGTTAGAAAATGTCCAAACATTACAGGAGTGCAGATTGGCCCTAATGAGCATAAGCTCCACCTTTTTGCAAACAATATCATGCTGTCACTTACAGATCCAATACCAAGCCTGCCTAATTTTATTTCAAATTGCTCACAGACTTTGGCAGAGTGTCAGGGTTCAAAATCAACACTAACAAGAGCATAGCCCTCAACATTACACTACCCCAAACGATGAAACAGAACTTAGAAAACAGCTTTCCCATAAAATGGGCCCCCAAACAGATAACTTATTTGGGTATTAATATTCCGCGGTCTATAGCATTGGTATACGAGGCAAATTTTCCTCCTGTCTTTAACAGAATCAAGGCAGATATCTCCAAGTGGTCCTTCTTTAACATCTCATGGTTGGTCAGAATAAATTCCATCAAGATTAATGTGATTCCCAAATTTTTATACCTATTTAGGACAATCCCAACCCCGATCAGGTTACCCGACCTTAGAGTGATGCAAAAAACACTTTTTAAGTTCGCCTGGAATAACAAGAAACCAAGAATCAATAGAACCACAATGTGTGCGCCTAAACAGAAAGGGGGGCTAGCCTTCCCTGATCTAATCAAGTATTATAAGGCCACTAGATTAACTCAAACCACGACCTGGTTTAAAAAAGAGGCCATACCGGTGTGGGCAGACATAGAGGCAACTTCTAGAAGACAAGCATTGGGTACTATCGCAGGATTTATGGCTTAGCTTAGGTCGGGACCTACGAACAGGAGAGTTACCAATTTGTATTAGCCACTCTTTGAAATTATGGAAAGACCTGAACAGAAGGGGGAACCTCCTGAGCGTGGGTTCTGGCTTGATTCCACTATGGCAATCTCACAAAGGTCAGCACCTCAATAAATTTACCCAGATGAAATGGTGGATAAAGAACAAAATAACAATTGTGGCAGATACCTGGGTGACCTCACAAAGCAACACATCGTCAATTATCACTGACATAATTCAGGTGCCACATAGAGAGTGGCTTAATCTGATGGCAATTAATGAGACACTAACACACTCTACGAAAATCAACAAATATCATACCAAATCTTCCTTCGAGAAATGCTGTATCAACAATCCCGGAGGTAAGGCCAATATAGCCATCATTTACAATCAGATGGTGTCTCTCACCAACAGGGTTAAACCACATTACCAAACTGCATGGGAGGCTGACTTGCAGGTAACTCTAGACGACAGCCAATGGAATAAGATCCTCAAACAAGCCAATACCTCTTCACTAAACGTGACACTAAAATAAAACTCTTTTAAGACAATAATGAGGTGGTACCTTACACCAGCAAGACTCCATCTTCTGAACAAAACACACCCTGACACATGTTTTAGGGTCTGCACAGACACTGGTACACTGATCCACATGCTGTGGAGTGTCCGAAAATAAGACCCATATGGACAGCAACATACGACCTATTAGAAACACTTTTGGGGACAACAGTAACACAAAAGCCTGAGGAAGCTTTGCTAGGCCTTCCAATTACGGGGCTATTCAAATCAGAACATTGTTTAACAACACAGATATTTTTGGCTACGAGATGCATCATAGCTAAACACTGGAAACTTAACTCCCCTACCCACATTGAAGTACTTCACAAAATCAGGTTCATTCGGGCTATGAGCTCACTTTCAGCTGAAATTGATGAAAGATACCATCGATGGGCCTCCTGCTGGGACTTATGGACTCTACGAGGTCCACAATAAGGTTTGTGTGAACTACTTTTATGGGTTGACCTGATGTTTGATCTATGGTTTCACCTTACTGTACCTCCTGGACACATGTCTGCTTTGAGGAATGTATATATGTTCAAGACCTTGTGTGACTTTATATATATGTTTTACATGTTCATGTGTTATTCTAACCAAAAAAGAAAAACTTTGAAAGAAACTTTTTGATATATCTTGTTGATACTTGAGAGATTTGTTATATGATTTGCTGAACTTACGATGTTATATTTGTTTATTCTTTCGAAAAAAAAGTTAATTATAAAAAAAAAAAACATTGGCCCCAATGCTCTCAACACCAGAGTGAAATCATGGCCGATTTAACAGGGATGACATGAGATGGAACAACCAAAGGACTGAGAAGCTAAGACTGCTCCGAAGGCAAGTTCAGCTCACTAACTCCCTCCTTGTGAGCAACAGAATACCCCATTCTGAGGTGAGGAGGCACAACTGAAGGATGGAGAGATATAAGGAACCGGCGGATAGGGTCAGGCAGCACTAATACAATTTGCAGAATGCCAGCTCATAACTCTCCAGCCTTCGGTTTCACAACGGCAACCAGAGACTGCGGCCTCCTCATCTCAGACCTCACCACCAGCTCAAGTTGATCCCCAGCCACCCATAGTAGTGGCATCTCATGCTCAAACACCACCTAGACGTGGAAGAGTGAGAAGGTGGGGGCCCAGTGCTGCGTAAGAGAAGGTGTTAGGACCATCCCTGAAGTCCTCCTCATCATCACTCCTCACTGAATACTGACAGGTATAGATGTTGACATACTATTGGCTGGCTACAGAGTGTGGACATGTCTGTTTATGTTTAACATTTTGGAAATTGATGTTCAATTGTGATTGACGTTGAGATGAGGTGTTGTAGTTAATCTATATATTGTTCTGATAAATATCTTGTTTTTGTCTCTGTAGGTGTTAATAGCCAAATCTCACACTGAAGTCATGTCTTCATCTTCCAGCAGTGCAATACCTTCATGTGAGTATACACTCAACCAAGTTCCTAACAGGCATTCGATCAGTGTCACTCAGCTCTACATATAGATCTGAAATGCAATATATGACTATATATATCTTCACTAATGAACATGACTGGTGTGAGTTTCAATTACAATAAATAGACTACTGGCTTTAGAGTTGCACAGTCCCATTAGGATCAGCCAGTTAAAACATGCATTTTTATTGTATGTCATCCCGTTAACATTTGTTGACTTTCAGGGTCCTTTAATTAATGTTATAGAAATGCTATGGTGTCAACATTAGCGAGGCAAATACTAACAACATAGCTGATAAATAATATTTAATCTTAGCAAAAATCATAACATAAACATGACAGCAAAGCCAAACATTGACAAATTATCACAGTTATGCACAGTATCATGGTGGAGGTGGGTAGGATACAGAGTTCTAGTAACACAGGGAAAAAGGGATATAGGAACAGAATTCAGGCAGGGGAATTACATTGATATGGATGATCAGTTGGGGGGATTTACAGTGTATCATCCAACATGAGGCAATATAAGTTACATCATATTATTACAGATATCAAGACAACTATAACATTCAATAAGCAAAGGCAATAATAATTTAGAATAAGGAGATATACTTATGGGGGGGAGTAAAATGTATGCATGTGTGTCCAACAGACACTCCTATGCACCTTCAGAAGTATAAGTGCTTAATCAGTTAATGTTATGACCCCAATAGGTCAGTTCTCTGGCAATGATAATCAACTATGGGTGCAGCCCGTCCATACCTAACTTTGGACACTCAGATGGGGACTTGACCAGGACCATATCAGTCTGTTCTAACTTATTTGTGAGATTCACTGACAAGAAACTGGGCAATTTGAGGGGAATTATGTTCTCTGCATGGGCATCTGCATTACCTGTTGTTGCATATGCATAAATGAAGGTTAAGGTAACCTCATTAACTGTTATGTTCCAAGCCTATAGTTACTCTTCCCCATATGTACAAGGAGGATCACATCAGTACTCAAGAAGAGATCTGGAAGGGAGTGTGATGTAGCCTTCACAATAGCACAGGTAGAGGAGAGAATAGCATGTCTAAAGCAATAGGTACATATTAAACTATATAGAGTATGTGAGCATCACATGCTGTGGGTATGCAAGTAACATCATGTGACATATCTCACATGACATCTGCATTGTAGTCTGCAATTGAAGCTTTACATTAGTTAATCAGTAGTAACAATCAGATATCTCACCGGATGCAACAAATGAACGATTATGGCACAAGCACATACATGCTGCAATGTGACATTAGCATGATCATGGAATGTTGGGCTGCTCATCATCATGCGTTGTTCTGACTGTGAGGAATGTGACAGATCTTTGCGATCTGTAAGAAACATACAAGGAACATGTTAATATGAACATTACAAATGCTATATGAGCACCTACTTCACCACATAGCAAGACATGGTGGTAATTTTAAACATATGTTTTACCTGCTATTTTTTTTACATATGAAACAAACTACTCATCTGGCAAATAATGAAGAAGGATATTTCTAATTACTCATGATGTAGGAATATCACACCTATTACAAATTAATGCATCATTGTAGAGCCACATGGGGTGTTTTACCTTGGACGTGATTCCGATAATACCCACAAGGTGATTTGTTCCCCCAGGACATGTGCTCTGTAGATCTTTATTAGTTTGGACCACATACGCATTACGTATGGGATGTATTCCAGGTATTCAAAGGTAGGTCTCCATGCACATGTTATTCAGCAAATACTTACATTCTAGTTCACATTGATGCAGCAGTTATTCTATTGCTGTACATTAGGGACACCTCCTAATCAATGAAAATCATATTTCACCTTCAAGGTCTTTTCTTCAGTGTTAGGGTAACTGATGTATCTGGTAGCTTGCTGACCAATAGCACAGAGGAATTTGAGAGGTTGCCTGAGACATTCCTCCAACTATGCTCAGGGTGTTTTGTAAACTACCAGATGCAAAGAGGTGTATTGCGGCTAACATCCGTGTCATTTCTGGTATAGCTCTATTGGTCCGTGTGCAAGGCTCAAGGTCCTCATTCAAACCCCATAGAGCTCTCCAAGACTGGCACAGGTCAGCCTAAAATGCACATACACCTCCCCATCAGTTAATTGCTCTAGTGTGAGTCTCTCCCTGTATACATTGGGTGCCTGGACCCCACTTACAGGCTCCTGGACCTACTCACTCCCTGTGGCTGTTGCTGTGCTGGAGCCAGCACTTCATGGGATTTCAGTTCTTGCTGTGCCCCCCAAAAGCTGATCACCCACATGCATGTCATCCTCACTGTCTGCAGGTGCCCTTATATCCCCATGTCCATGTGCTACTGGATCTCTCTCCCCTCCCTGATATCCCACCATGATACTATGCATGGCTTGTGGTAATTCACTTGCCTGGCTCGGTTCTGGCCCAGCATGGATCACATTACCACTCGCTCCCTCATTCACTCCCAGACACCCCTCTCTTTACAGCAATATTCCGCACAATGTAGGCATTATGGCCACTGCTTACTTTTTACAGTCTAGAAGCAGAGATATGTGAACACTGGATACATTTATTCTAACATTGTTAGAATTTATACTTACCAGAAATAATGTTTTATTCAATACCATCAAATCTGGGGAACTGTTATGGGCACACCATGTGCCCCCAAACATGCTAATTTGTTTTTAGGGTTGTGGGAGGCTAAATATGTCTTTAGCAATAACATGATGAGATTTACAGATAAGATCCTGTTGTGAAATTGCTATATAGATATAGACATTCTCATCTTTTGGCTGGGTGATACAGCCAAGTTTATGTCCTTCATGGAAATCCTGAACATGAACTTCTTACATCTCAAATTTACATATACAATAAATTCCAACAAAATTAAATTTTTGGACCCTCAGATTAATAAGGATATTAAGGGGGACATACACACCACAATCTATCACAAAAGCACTGCTACCAATTCCCTTCTAAGCTGGCATGACCACCACCCCATTCCCCTTAAAAGAGGCATACCAACAGGCCAATATTTAAGGGCTAGGCGACTTCCTGCAACTGGAAAAAAATTATGACATTAAAAAATGTTTTAATTATGGCTCTACAGCGGTTGTCTATTTACTGCAGTATCCCTGCAATTTGATTCATGTGGGGAATACAATCCGCCAGTTACTCGGAAGGATATTGGAGCATGTGTATGCAATTTGAAAGGACCTGGACACACCAGTATCCAGAAATTTCAGACTATAGAATGATAAACAAGTAGATAGTCTGCAAGTATATGTCATAGACAGTGTACAGTTAGAACCTGACAAAGGTGATACTGACAGATGACTTTTGCAGAAAGAGAGTCAATGGATCTATTACTTACAATCCCAAAACCCCAATGGCCTTAAGAAATGTTTTTCTTACCCTTCCACCCTAAAAACAAATTGTAATTGGGGGCACATGCCGCGCCCATAGCAGTTCCCCTGATTTGATGGTACCATTTTTTATTAAATAAACAATAATTTCTGGTAAGTATAAATTCTAACAATGTTAGAATAAATGTATCCAGTGTTTGCATATCTCTGCTTCTAGACTGTAAAAAGTAAGCAGTAAATCAGTTACCAAGTCTTTAAAATGGCTGTCTATAAATGTACTGATGTTTTCCCGTCAGATTATTGTTGCCCAAGACTATCGGACATCCGGACACAGGTTTAGTGTTTTTATGAACCTTTGGAATGGCATAGAAAGTGACTCTAGTGGGATTTTTTTTATACAGATAGTCGAAATTATGTTGATTAATTAAGCCATTGTCTTTGGCTTGTATAAGAAGAGCTCTTCACTCAGTTTGGTATTCTGTTGTTGGGTCTTTGTCTAAGATCTCATAGGTTGTAGTGTCACTGAGAATTCTAGTGCACATTCTTAGATATTCATTAACACTACATTCCTCTCTTATGAGCAGGTTTTAAGACAAGAGATCTATTGGACATCAAATCTTGCAGGGCCTTAAGCTCCTCTGAATTTAGATTATTATTACCACTCATATTGTCATATCTGTTTTCATAAGGTTTTTCGATATCATTAGTAACCAATTGAACAAATGTTTCAATATTGGTATATTTTTTTAGTTGGGGGGTGAATAGGCTGGGATTCTTCCAGTTTTTAACAATAGCCATTCCTGCCTGATTTATTTGTGTTTGCTCATTTTCTTCTAACAAGCCTATCAGATCAATGGCCAGATCTATATGTTCCCTTTCTACACCATGGGTTATTTAAACCCGAGACTCAGTGCTGCCATCTCTATTAGACATTAGGCTTTAATGTAGGGTCTTTGTTGTACGCTTGGTTATTTATGGCATTTATGTGACTTTAACCCCCAGGTTCTCTGAGAGGCATTTCTTTTATCTCCAACCAATGAGATTAGATAATTTAGTCACATTGCTAGTTAATTGATATGCAAGCCTATGCTGTCCCACAATAATGGGTCTATACTGTTTTTAGAGTTATTGTTTTAATCTACTCAGAGATAGGTAACCTGGGAAATAAATGGGAAATAGTGCTTTAGAGCCCAATAGTGTTTTTGGTGGATATCACTGTTGTTTGTTGTGGTCAAATATTTTCTCTTCCTTGCAATTTAGGTATTTTTTGTGGTTTAGCTGCAGCACTATAAGTCAGAAATGGGGCATTAACATAGGTTTGCCCTCAGGTAGGAGGATTAGTGATGATTCTCTCTCTCCATCTATTACTGTTAGCTTTTGTGATGATCCAAGAGTAGGGGCTATTCAAGCCCAGAGCCACCTGCTATAGTCTACAGGTTATCTACCCACAAGGACCGTTGGGTTAATTGAATTCACTGCAACAGTACCCTGATATCTGGCTTCTGTATCAGTCAGAGTCTCTCTATCAGGAATCAGCGCTTCCAGGAGTCACGGTAACCTTGCTGTGGTAGTGACCAGAATAGATTATGTGTAGGGTGGAGATATATTCAGTATCACAGCCATCCAGGACAACAGGAACAAAATAAAAAGACCATACAATTTCTATTTGTCTCAGCATGAACTGATTTATTTTTGAAATGACAGCAGTATTTATAGGGGATAGATATAGAGGAGGTGTACACAATGTAGCAATGAGAGGAGGTGGCAGACATTCACAAGAGATAAACTCCACATGGGGTCTAACAGTAGCTACCTGAAAGCACTAGCATTAATCTTCAATACACATCCTGCCATCACTGTGTCTGAATGGTCCAGATGTTAGATAGAGTACATGGCAGATGGGATTAACTTAATTTGCTAACAATGGGCCAGAGCATCTTATAAATGCAATGGAGGTGTTTACGTACATAATCCAGTGGCTGAAGCCAAGCTGTCTGTCCTTTAATGAGCTCAATGGGCCAATACCCAGGCTGAGAAAAAGGGGTCCATGACAGCTATATACTACTACAACTGACCTTTATTATTATGCCGGATTAAGAGCTCTTCTCTATTTTTTGATACTTGATATTTTTCTCTACATTGAGAGGCCCTATTATTACCAATTGCAAGAAATTACAAAGTTTGTACTGTACCACATATCACAGAACTCCTGTGCTTTCATGGTTTTCAATGCAGCGTTTATTTGAGTCCATAAAGTCTACATATCCTATAGATTGTGCTGAAAACCAATTGGGTCTTAAGCACCATACTTTCACTTAAATATTAGGCATCAATATGGCCTTTCCTATTCACATGTATTTCTTGACCTTTGATTTTGATTTGGATTAATATATTTCATTGCTCTTCTGTGCCTCAGTGTTTGCTAAGTGATAATAACTCCCATAGTTCAATGATTGTACATGCTTTTATATAAGTGTGCTATCTCTTTAAATGCTTTTGGCAATGTCTATAGCAGTGTTTCACAAGTTAATACTCAGGGCTAGCAGGACAGGTCAGGTTTTTTTAGCTTAGCAATGTGTAAACACAGGTGAGGAAATTATTATTCAACAACAGCCTCTGATTTGGTCACCTGGGTTGTCATGGTTAAAGATTGTATCTGGGATGTCTGGGGAGACTGGATGAAAGGCTTGTGAACCATTGGTATATTATGTTTATATAATGAATGTCACTTGAGGAGGATTTTGATACTAATGTGGCAATTGGAATATTGAGCATTACTATCTGATGAACTTTCCTGCTTTTATATTGTTTAAAAGTGGTTTACTGTCTTTTTAATTGCTACTAGGGCACTCTTACATCTTTGTAAAAAAAACCTTGTGGGTTCTATTTGTATTTCATGGTGCACATTAGAGCCTCTGTGAGCGAGAAAGGGTTAATATGGCAGGCAATTTCATGTTTTTGTGTTGCAATTTAATTAGGTAGTGTGTCTTTAATAGCTTTATGCATCTTGCAGCAAGTCTTTTCATATTGGCATATGCATGACTATATGTAGATTTTATAATAATGAATGGAATGGAAATTCCTTAAGCTTATGACACATGCAATATTATCTGTTGCATACACATTCTATATCTGAAGTGACAGCTGTGTATACATTTTGTGACTTTTGTAATATTTTTTTATATATATTTTAGAGCACATTTGGATGTGTAAATCTTTGCAATGTCCAGGAATAAGAATAAGTTACAATAAAGGCAGTGAAATATAGTAATGGGATATAAGCGTATACATTATCTGTTATATTTTTGTTTACACTATATATTTATTCGGTTTCCTACATTTCATATATAAATGGGGAATCCACAGGCTCATATTGGTTTTGGGGGACCATGGGGGGTGGTGATATTAGCAGCATATTAGATGCTTGTTTGCTTCTCAGAAGCATTTTTTGTGCTTCTACAGGTGGGTGAGAGTATACATAGGATTTTTGAACAATCAGTGAGCTTACAAGCATTCATAGGTTAATGTGTATTTCTCGGATTTTAGAATGTGATGGGCTAGGTGTAAATTTAAATGGGACAGATACACATGGATTGTGATTTTTGGACAGTTAACTACATTCAGTGGACAGTTTTCATAGCTTTGGTTTTTTACTGTGTTGGAAAAGCTTGGTAGTGATTGATGAGTCAACTTCTTTTACTACTCATAAATCTGAAACGCAGAGGCATGGAATAAAGACTATGGTCTGGCCATGCTTGGGGAACAATATCAGTATTTACTACCTTATGAAGTAATACAAAACAATATAAATGTGACTAGCACTGGTATGTTGCAAAGAAGAATGTATAATATTTCAATGTTTAAATTCTCTCCACACATATTTAGTTGCCTTGCTCAGACTTCATAAACCTTTCCATTGTATTTGATTTGCACTCTTCTCAATGTGATTTATCCATAAATGTTTTGAAATCACCCCTGTTAATAATGTGACCTTCTTATATAAATCTATGTTATCTTATAAACCAACAAAAAAACATTATTTTTTCTTCAGTGCAAACACACATACAGTTGTCATCAACATGTAATATAATGTTCCTACAACAATAATAAAATGCCCCAGGGGATCTTTGTAAGTATCTATACAAACAAATTGTAATTCATTTTTAGAACTATTGCTACGCCACATTTCCTAGTTAATATGTTAGTCATGTGAGCTGTATGGTAATGGTAATTTAATTGCTTTGGGCAATTATGATTAGTGAAATAAGTGTTCTGTAAGAATAAAATATCTGCTCATTATTGTAAAAGCTTTGCTAAGTTTAAATGGGGAATTAAAGCCTCTTGCATTAATAGTAACTATAGCTATTGTTTTATTTGCATATACGTTTATATTGTTTGCTTGAAACCTATGTGTGCTCTATCGCATATAATATTTGTCAAACTATTCATATAAAGAGTATTAGTTTACACTTGAAACCACTAAAAATAAATGTATTTATTGTATATGTACTAACCCCTTTTGTTTGAACATCCGATTTTTTTAAAAATCTTATCCCCACACTATTACTGCACTTACACTGAAACTGCTCATGTTTTCTCCTTGCCTAGCCTAAATTAGATTCTGCCTACTTACTTGCAAAATTACTGCCTACAAAAAGTGAAAAATACAGATATGAACCCAGACAAGCCAATCCTCCACTCACCTGCACACTAATTATTGCTCAGTTACAGCAAGGCAAATCAATATAGACAATAATTGCAATGTCAATACATGTTAAGTATATATCACAATTTGGACAATAATATTAGTACAAAGTAAATCTGATAGCAGAAATCATAATATGAATATTACATTTTTTTTAGCTATAATCAGACTAAGGGATCCACCCTTTTCAGTCAGCTTCTTATTAAGTGGTCCAAAAATGTCTTATGTAACTTTGATTTTCATATTACGGTTTCTGGCATTAAATGTAATATATTGCTTGCTAAAACTGTAATCTACAATTTTGCTAATACAGGGCTCTGTTACATGACTTACATAGCAAAATCTTAGCCTTACAGCCCCATTAAATTTGAAGCCCGTAGCGGCATCGGCACACCCACAATGGCTGCAGGCTTGAAATTTGACTGCGTTATAGAGATATTAAATTGAACCATTCTGGGAGTTACAGGCCATAGACGCAAACCCATAAACCATTCTTGCGCACGTTGGATGTGCGGCCATGAACATGATCAATTAGTCAAACCTGTAGTTACGGTTAAGAAGGAGCCAATGGCAAATGAGATCCTCATCATTATGTCACTGAAAATGGAGGTTAGATTTCAAAGCCTTACGGGTTTCAATTAATAGTTATTATTGTTATTATTATTATCGTTTATTTATAATGCGCCAACATATTACGTAGCGCTGTACATAAGATAAGTTCAAGACAAAGATACAAACAAATTAAACAAAACAAAGCAAGGAGGGCCCTGTCTTTGAGCCTCAAATCCATAGTGTCGATAGTGCTTTCCCTAAAGCACCTAAAGGTATTGTGTGAGGAAAAGGAGGGAGAGAGAGGTGATAGTGTGTTAGGGTGGAAGGTGATACTCTTCTTTAAAGAGATGTGTTTTTAGAGAGATTTTGAATGTTTTGAGGCAGGAGGATAATCTTGTGGAACGAGGCAAGGAGTTCCAGAGAATAGGGGCAGCACGAGAAAGGTCCTGAAGGCGAGAGTGAGCGGAGATGGAAAGAAGAAGGTCATTAGCAGAACGAAGAGGACGGGTGGGGAAGTATTTGGAGATGAGACCAGAAATATATGGGGGTGCGCTATTGTTGAGAGCTTTGAAAGTTAGGGTCATGATTTAAAATTTTATTCTGGAGGCCATTCCAGAAATAATGTAATATTAATAAATCAGTAAATATGATATTCTAGTCCATGCAAGTTCCATTATATGTATTAACACATTGATTGCCAGGATCAATATAACACAGAAATTAAACATAATAAAATGTTTTTTATATTGCAGATTTGCAAGCTTGAGAATGTTGTTCTATTAATTTTAATATCTAGAATCACTTTCCCTTTAATTATAAATAACGAAATACAGTAGTGTGTGTATATTTGCATTTACAGTGCTATGGATAGGACTTTAACCTCTTTGCGGGTCCTCTCTAGTACCCATTGGCTTTTTGGCTCCATTTGCAGGTTACAGGTTTGAACGTCAGTGGATCCACAGCAATTTAATAGTGAATTTCAAATGTAACAGTTACAGGCTTTACGGATCAAAGGATTTGCTGCCGCACAGTTCAAATTTCGATGTCCCGTAGGGATTTTCCGCCTGTAACCCCCAGATCATCAGCGGGTTTCTTTACAGGGCCAATTTAATAGCCATAAGTTTTCCATGCTATGTTACAGGCTACGGTTTTACACGTTGAGGGAATTTAATAGGGATGTTAATGTAGGGATTATATGCTGCATATAACAAAACCTTAAGTATAAAGCCTTACAAGTCATTGCTAAATGTGAACATCCCCCTGCTCTACATGTTGTTTTAGCAACTGCATGTTTTCCATAAGAGCTTACAGAGGCTCTGCAGGTACTCATGGTGAGCCAAAACCTTACATTTAACTCAACATTTCACAACAAAAGTTAACCTATTTACAGGAATACTTATGAGACACTTAAAGGTATATGGAAGGTACCCTATATTTATTACTAAAATAAAGTACCTATGTGTTTATTTGCATATCTAAAACTCATGTTATTTGCTTAAAAGTTTTGATTTTACTCATTGAAACCTTTTAAATAGTTCCAACAAAGGTTTGCCCCAAGCAGCTCATGCTCAGAGTGTTTATATTGGTACTAGGTGTACTAGTCAATCACAGCCTGTTTCTAAACAGCATGCTGGGAGAGACAACCTTTTATTGGCTAGTACATCTACTACTACAGAGCCACTGTGTGAGTTGGGACTATTTGGCAGGTTTTAGTGATTGAAAATATAGCTTTTAAAAACTAGTTAATAAAATTATGTTTAGATACGCAAATAAACACGTATGTACTTAAAAACAGGAAACCTTCCATATTATTTTAACAATCACAAATTACCTGTAATAAGCTAATAAAATAAATCAGAGTCAGCAAAAACATTTAAAATGTCCATACACAAAAGAAAATAGGCCTACAGATCACAGATCAAAATACCCCATTTCACAAGATACTACAAGACAAGCTGCAGGTCCAGCCTCCACAGTTCCATGTGAAAAGTCCAAAAGGATATTTAGGCAGAGGGTCACACTGGAGGGGCTGGAGTTAAAGTGTATGACCAATATCACTCAAATTACTTGCACCTGATCAATCATATTCACATGATTAGTACTCCTACTTATTCCTCTCTTGGTCACTATGTTCCCTCTTAGTTTCTTCTTCATCTTAAGCTCCTGCTTATGCCTCAGTCTATCCACAGACTATAAGCCTTATTAAATTCCAGCCTCATAGATATGAGATTTGTACTTAAACCCTACGTGCTGCAAATTTTGAAAAGTTACGATGCTATTAAATTAGCCCTGCTTCAAGCAACGTGTGAGCTATGCAGCAGGGCTGTCCATGTCAACATGGGAAAAATGTACATGAGGAGTGACAGCCTGCAAGATGATCTTACAGGCTCCTCCGCCTGAACAGTACCTCCACGGCAGTCCTATGTATAAGCCTTGCCGTGGGGGGGACTCCAACTACCCCTGCGGCACCTACATTTACCCCCCTCTATGCTGGGGGTCCCCATTGGGACCCTCGAAGAGACCCCACATTAACCACTTGCTGCAGGGGTCCATAGGGACCCTAGCAGCCCCCACACAATAACCCCCCGGCATCGATCAGGCCCCTGTGGCATTTAAACATTTTAAATTAGCTGCTGTGGGTCCTTAAAGGGCCCACGGCACACTATAAACCAATCCCGGCAAGCGGCACTTAAATTACTGCCCCTCTATGCTGGAGGTCCCCATCGGGACCACCAAAATGGGACTGGAATTATTTCTAATTAAAAAGGGAATTCAGGGTAATCATGGATAATTAGAGAGACAGTATTGATCCAGGGAGAAATCTGATCGTCGGTATCTGGGGTCAGGAAGGATTTTTTTTTCTCCCTTTGAGACGACTGGCTAAGTCTTACTTGTTTTTTTTTTTTTCTGTTTGCCTTCCTCTGAATTAATAATTAAAAAACTAAATAATAATTAAATAATTGATTAATAATAAATTAACAACTAAGGGCCTCATTCAATTGTAATTTGGCCAATTAAATAGGGCTCTAAATAAGCACATAGCATATTTTTTTTAAAGAAGTTTTTAGTTAGTGAAAGACTTGCTTTTGGATAGATGCTTACTAATTAAAAACGTCTTTAAAAAAATATGTTATGTGCTTATTTAGAGCCCTATTTAATTGGCCAAATCGCAATTGAATGAGGGCCTAAGTAATTAATATTTATTTTGCATATTGCAGATCAGAGGAGATCTTAAAAGGTTGAACTTGATAGACTGAAAGTATTTTTTCTACCTTAATTGCTATGTAACTTTGGAACTATGTAACTATGTAATACATAAATAAAAAAAGCTAATAGACACACAAAAAAAAAAAAAACTAAAGTACATAAAATAAAAAAAAACCTACGGTATACAAAACAAAAAAGGACATTACAACCCCCCCCCCCAGTTCAAATAATATAAAAAAAATCACAACCACCCCCCTGCACTACATAAAATAAAAAAAATATTACACACCTGCAAAGGAAAAGGCATAAACAAATATCAATAACATTACAGTAATAAATACATTATAAATATACACCTTACTACAATACATTTCCCCCTATTTAGACATCACCCCCTATCTATACCTATCCACCTATCTAGACATTACCCCCTATCTATACCTAACCCACAATCTGAACATCACCCCCTATCTATACATTACCCCCTAAATCTAAGCTAAAATAGAATAAATAAAACCACTTACCTTTGCAGATGTCCTTTCTGATCGCACCCCATAGGAAAAAAAGAAACATCAGATTAATTAAAAAATTTAACATTACATAGAATAAATAAATAGTACAAATACAGGATTAAACTCACTTTACTGTCCCCATCCATCTTCTTCTGTTCTCTGGCACAGCCCCTGGAAAAAAGATGCATAACATTAGTCAAACATACATCAAACACAACAAATAAATAAAGTATAAACATTATAGATTGAAAATTTACCTGTCCTCGATGTCCCCGGCCTTCTCCTCTTCTCCCCCAGCTAGGCCCTTGATAATTCCGCGATCTAAAAAAAACTCTGGAGGCCTCATTAGCGTCGGGGAACTCCGTGAGTGCGAAGCTCAGTTTTTTCATTGTTTATTTTTAGAGCGCAGATTTATTAAGGGCCCAGCTGGGGCAGAGGAGGAAAAGGCTGGGGACATCTGGGTCAGGTAAGTTTTCAATCTATAATGTTTATATTTTATTTATTTGTTGTGTTTGATGTATGTGTTATATCTTTTTTCCAGGGGCAAGCCGGAGAACAGAAGAAGATGGACGGTGACATGCTGGAAAGGTCTAGATAGGGGGTTAGGTATAGATAGGGGGTGATGTCTAGATAGGGGGTTAGGTATAGATAAGGGGTGATGTCTAGTAATGTATTGTTGTTTGGTGTATATTATAATGTATTTATTACTGTAATGTTATTAATATTTGTGTATGCCTTTTCCATTGCAGGTGTGTAATATTTTTGTTTATTTTATGTAGTGGTGGGGGGGTTGTGATTTTTTATTTATTTTTTGTACTGGGGGAGTTTGTAATGTCCCTTTTTTGTTTTGTGTACCATAGTTTTTTTTTTTTCTGTACTTTAGTTTTTTTTTTTTTTTGTGTACCTTATGTTTTGTTATTTTGTGTAATTAGTATGGTGTGGGTTTAATAGGGGTTTAGGTAGGTAGTGTTAGGTAGGTAGGGGTTAGTAGGTTATGGTAGAGGGGGGTTAGTTTAGATTTAGTGGTTTATTGGGGGGAATAGTGCAGTGTGAGGACCCTCATGGCACTTATGGGGTTAATAATAGGCTTCTAATTGTCCTATGAGGGTCTTCATAGACTCTTATGGGACTGATTGGGTTAACTAGAGGCATACAGGGGTCTTTATAGACCCCCATAAGGGATGGGGTTAGATGGAGGCTTATGGGGGTCTGTATAGACCCTCATAAGGGATTGGATTAAATAGGGCTAGATGGGGTTAAATAGGCCCAGTTAGGGTTATGAGATCCATATAGGTTTAAATAGGCCCAATTTGGGTTTGATTTGCCCAGTTAGATAGGGTTTAGTATGTGTTAATGGGGTATAGTTAGTGTAGTATAGTGTAGTGTAGTGCTTAGACTTTGTAATGAGGGTCCCGGAGGACCCTTGTGGCACTTGTAGGAGTAACCTAGGGGTTTATAGTGTCCTATAGTGGTCTATATAGACCCCTATTGGACTGATGGGGGTAATTATAGTGTTATAGGGCTCTGTATAGAGCCCCATTAATGTTATTAGGGTCATTAAAATCTATTTTCTTCTAACCTCAAGGGATGTCCTCTTGTCAGTTGAAAACCTCTTGGCACAAAAAGCTCCCTTGACAAATCTTTATACTGACCCTGGATGTATTTATATAAGGTAATCATATCTCCTCTTAGATGCCTTTTTTCTAGAAAAAATAAGTTTAATTTGGTTAGTCTTTCTTCATAACTTAGCCCCTACATTCCCCTTATTAGTTTTGTTGCCCTCCTCTGTACCTTTTCCAGCTCTAAAATGTCCTTTTTATGTAGTGGTGCCCAAAATTGTACAAAATTGTACACCACACTCCAAACCCACCTCTAAGTCATTTTTAAATATGTTAAAAAGAAGAGGACCTAATACTGAACCCTGAGGAACCCCACTTACCACATTAGTCCAATCGGAGTATGTTCCATTTACAACAACCCTTTGCTTCCTGTCTTTTAGCCAGTTCTCAATCCATGACCAGATATTTACTGCAATTCCTGTACCTCTTAGTTTGCACAATAGTCTCCCATGTGGCACTGTATCAAAAGCCTTTGCAAAATCCTAAAAGACTACATCCACTGAGTTGCCTTGATCCAGGTTCCGACTACCTCCTCAAAGAAATTAAATAGATTTGTTTGACATGACCTATCCCTCATAAATCCTTGTTGACTCCTACTTATAATCCTGTTCAAATAGACATATTCTTGTATATTATCCCTTATTAGCCCTTCTAAAAGCTTCCACACCACAGAAGTGAGGCTCACTGGTCTATAATTCCCCGGATTTGCTCTTGCTCCCTTTTTAAATATAGGTATCACATCAGCTTTTCTCCAGTCATCTGGTAGAGACCCTGTGTTGAGTGAATCTTGAAAAATTTAATAAAATGGTTTGGCTATTACAGAACCCAGTTCCCTCAGTACCCGTGGATGTATTCCATCAGGACCCAGGGCTTTATTAACATTAATTTTTTCCAACCTTTTTTGGATTACTTTCTGTGTTAACCAATTATTTGGCAAAGGTAGTGTAGCCCCATTATGTTGCAGTGTCCCAACCACTGGTACCTCCCTTGTGTATACCGAAGAAAAGAACCTATTTAGCTCATCTGCATTTTCCTGGTCACTAATTTTCAGATGGCCTGTGTCACATTGTAATGTTCCTATAGATTCCTTCCTCACCTTCTTCCCATTAATACACTTAAAAAATATAATTACAGTTAAGTAAGATTTATATTTGAGTGCTCCAATAAGCAATCCTATCTGCCGCTGATCTCCATTATTACCTATCAAATCATAAAGTAATATAATACAGTGCATATTGTTTATAACTTGTCTGTGAACTCACAATGATGCATTCGGATGATACTTGCTCTAATCAAATATCTAATTGTGCATTGGATAGAATATCATATAAATAAATATGGACTTTAGAGATCTACAAAGTTGAATTATTACAATAATGTGTTAAACAATTTTTCAATAAAAGATGAACATTGGCACAATTCATGTGCATCGATTTCATGACTTCCTGTTACGTGTTGTTGGGAGGGAATCACATGATTACAACTAAGAAGCATCACATAGCTACATAAAGTGGATATTATGAGTTTGTTGCAGTGACAATCATAGTGGGCTATGACACTAATTATGCCATTTTTGTTCAAAAGATTACTCCTTCAAACATGAATTGATTGTGTAATCCATAGTTTGTTAAAATCTAAAGCAATGTGAGATGTGTTCACACATCAGATATATGCTGTGGTGTGCACTGTATATGTTTCATTTACAGTATCACAAAGTATTTGGAGATTAACACACTGCCTGAAAAAGAAAACAGAACTAAAAAGGGTCAAAATAAAGCCCTATCTCCCCCACTCTTTGATAAAGGGACCCTCTCTCCTTAGTAAGCACATGGCCACCTCGCAGGCCATCAGTCAGCCTGTGCTTTTAGCAGCAGATGGGGTAGTTTGGTGGAGGGCAGATGTTTTGTGTATCTCTAGAGTAGTGGATTGGAAGTCAACCTGTCTTTGGGAATGTTCTAGTATGATATCATGAAATTAGGTCCCCCATATTAGATTACTTGCAGTCGAGTTCTTATAGTTACTCTTTCACAGACAATGCACAGTGATGGTACTGGAGGCACTGATGTTGCATTTCCATTTCAATATGTCACAACCAATCCCTCTAAGTTCCTGAAACACTTTTTTTGCATATCCTTTTTCTCCAGTAAATGCTTCCCCATCTCCTGTTGCTACTACTGGTTTTGGTTCTCAAATTCCTCTTCCAACTCCAATATGAGAGAAGATAGAAACTGGGAAATATGAAACCCACTGTCCTCCCAATAGAGGCAGCTGGAAGGGGGGGTTGATCGTTGGAAGGAAAGGGGCCATAGGCTAAAAGTAGTCCATGGTGGCAGAAGGGGCAGTTTTACTCCTCTATGGTCCACAGGAATTAATCCCTTTCAACTGTCCTAATTATCCTGTGGTGAATGCTCTTGCCACACTGGTGGTGCTATTGAAGAAATAAATCATATATTTATATTTTTATTCTCATTGGCATAACTTTAGTCAGTGTTTGCTTATGTGTGCATTGTTTTGCCTTAGTTAGGCAAAAGCATGTATTTGACTCATTGTACAGTTATGGCCTTTTTTGTATATTTTTTATATTACTATGACATCACACATTTTTTATGATTTGATAATGGTGTTGTATGTACTGTCCTTGCAAAGTCTCAGAATAGTCCATATCAGTAAACGAGGTATTGCCACACGGGTGGCTGTGGACATTCTGCCCCTCAGGTGTTTCTCCCACTCATTATATTCCATTACTACTGGAGGACCACCACTGTGGTCATCTTTCACACTCTTCACATGCCTGACATGAACTCCCACAGTGCTTACCTTTGCTGCCACCTTTTCCACATCCTTGCCCTCTAACCAGCTCTGACCATTTTGCCTCAATAGACTACATTATGGGAGTAACTGGAGATCCTGTTACACCTTAACTGGGCCTGGAGATTATGAACTCCTTGCAATGACCCTGAGTCTTGGGGTGCAACCCCTTCTCTCACTAACTTCAGAGACCTTCTCCACTGGCCATACTGCTAGGGTGCTTTACTATGGCAACTCTGGGTCACTCCCCATGTCCTCACCAATTTTCCCTTTTCTTTGCATCTCCCCTACATCCCAACTATCTCCCTATTTTATCCTACATCCACTCACCCTCTTCCTCAGGTTCCTTTAATCTCACCAACTCTCCTTTCTCCTCCTTTCTTCTATTGTCCTCTTCCTGTTCTCTTATGACCTCACTTCTCCCTCCATCTCAGGCAGACAAATAAACCACTCACACCACTCAGTCACAAATGCACACAGACACACTCCCAGACACAAGCCTTATCGTGTCACACTCACTGTACTATATGTTTTTTTGTGCCTTCTAATAGTGTAGAATGCATGGGTTTTTTAATTCTCTTTTAGGCTTACCTATGTAATATTTGTTACACAGTATCATATATATAGTTGTGAGCGTACGGGCCGTTGCTCACGCTTGCGGGCTCGCGTAGCGAGGGACGCAGTTCCCCGCAAATGTGGGTCCTCGCAAAGCAAGGGCCCGCATTTGCGTTGGTGGGAGCATCCCAACGTCCCCCAAATGCGGATCCTCGTGAAGCGAGGGTCCGCATTTGTGAAGGTGGAGGCTCAACGTCGGCTGTGTTAACACACACATACACACACACGACTGTTTAAACAAAATAAACCCAACCTCCCAGCCAACAAAAACCCAACAACATCCCCGCAAATGCGGATCCTCGCGAAGCGAGGGTCCGCATTTGCGGTGGTGGGAGCATCCCAACGTCGGCTGTGTTCACACACATACACATACACGACTTTATAACAAAAAAAACCTCAAAGGCCCCTCACACCCGCTTACACCCAGACACACACAAGCAAGACTTAACAAAAAAATAGCAAAAAAGGCCCTTCACACGCTCTTAACACACATACGCACGACTTAGAAACAAATACACTGCGTCGTACAAGTAAAAGCTAACTGCGTATATCGCAAAAAAATACGGCAACATCGCTACAAAATACGGCCGCATCGGAAAAAAAATACGGCCGCGAAAGACCCATTACAAACGCCGCGCATCAAAACATCACAAACTCAAGAAATAAACACAACGAACACATAAAAAGCTTACTTACAGCAAGGGGGGGCATCAGGCACCTTAAAAAGTTCATTTACACGTCCATTTAAGTTAAAAAAATGAGTTTAAACGTCCGAAAATGGCCTAAGCAAGAGAAAAAATGGCCGACAAACAAAACGAAAACGAGGCTTCAGACGTAACTACACTGCAGTAACTCGGAAAAATGAAACACATACTATGCGGAACGTACCACAGTCACAGTTGAACACCATTTTGAACACTACTACGCACAAAATGGCGGATGGAACGCAAATTGTAAGCTGGAACGCAAATAGCGCATGCGTATTGGGTTATAACGTTCTGAGGCACCTGAAAGTTTAAAAACATACTGCCTACTTTCCAGAAATTTCTACAAGGTTATAAATACTGCCTACTTTCCAGAAATTTCTACATTTCTCTCAGGTGATGAACAGAGTGACTTCAGAGTTAACTGCTGCTCTTACTTCAGAAGAGAATTGTTTCCTAATTTACTACTTTACATTGTGCAAATTACAACTGAGAGGTAAGCTATAATATATTACATTTTATTATAAAGACACCACAAAAAAAAAAAAAAGAACTATGAAAATGTGATTTATGTAGTGACATGTCACACGCACATTTATGTCTATCATGTATAGTCACATGTCACACGCACATTTATGTCTATCATGTATAGTCACATGTCACACGCACATTTATGTGTATTGCCCCTGCAACAAAATGATCTTAAAACAAACTAATTAAACAACTATATTTAAATGACATGACAAAAAAAAAAAATTGTAATATTAAAATATGAGTCATGTATACTGATATGTGACACGCACATATATGTGTATCATCTATAGTCACATGTCACACACACATGTGTTGGCAAAAACCAAAAATAAGGTTCATTTAACAATTAAAATATCATTCATCTATAGTGATATGTCACACGCACAGAAAAAAATTACATTGAACTCTGAAAATGTGCTTCATGTATGTGACATATGTGTGTAGCCCCCCCAAAAAAAATAATGTTAATTGAAAATAATTACAGAAGTATATTTAAATGACATTAATTTAGTGCAATTCAATATATTACCTAAAACTCAATCTTTCTACTTCTTTTAATATTGAAACAGACTCGGCATCAACAGCGTCACTCAACAATTTGCACCGTGCATTGTGAAGCACAATCCATTTTAAAGAACACCAACAAAGAAGAACAGGTAAGATAGAATAAGACATTACATGCTGAAAAGGTCATGCTTTCCTAAATAAAAAATAAGAAATATACAATTAACCATTTCACTTTCTTTTTTAAACAGACACTACAAGAAGACCGGCGGATTAAGATTGGCAGGAGGGGACACTCTGTCATTCGACACTTCAATCAAGGTAAAGTATTAAGTATAAAAAAAAGAAACAAACTATGAGCCTCATTCAATTGTGAGTTGGCCAATTGAATAGGGCTCTATATAAGCACATAACATATTTTTTATACAGAACTTTTTAGTTACTGAACTTCTATCCAAAATCAAGGTCTTCACTAACTAAAAACTTCTGTCAAAAAATATGTTATGTGCTTATATAGAGCCCTCTTCAATTGGCAAAATTGCAATTGAATGAGGACCTATATATCTTTAATGGCCGAGGGCCTCATTTAAATGTGATTTGCCCAATTGAATAGGGCTCTATATAAGCACAGAGCATATTTTTTTACTGAACTTTTTAGTTAGTGAAGACCTTGCTTTTGGATACAAGTTCACTAACTAAAAACTTCTGTAAAAAATATGCTCTGTGGTCATATTCAGCCCTATTCGATTGCCCAAAACGCAATTGAATCATGACCCGACAATATAACAAATGCAGCAACCAAAGGCCCTCATTCAATTGCTATTTGACCAATTGAATAGCGGTCTAAATAAGCACATAGCATATATTTTTTAAAGAAGTTTTTAGCTAGTGAAAACCTTGATTTTGTATAGATGTTGACGAACTAAAAACTTCTTTAAAAAAAAATATGTTATGTGCTTATTTAGACCCCTAAAGCCTCATTCAATTCTGAGTTGCCCAATTGAATAAGGCTCTATATAAGCACATACAAAAACATTTACACAAACTTTTTAGTTTCTGAACCTCTATCCAAAACCAAGCTTTTCACTAACTAAAAACTTCTGTCAAAAAAAAATGTTATGTGCTTATATAGAGACCTATTCAATTGACAAACTTCTAATTGAATGAGGACCCTATTGAATTGGCCAAACTGCAATTGAATGAGGCCCAAAGTATGCAACATATGGTACACACAAAGTGGTACACACAAAATAGGATTGTAACAAACTCAGACAAACACATAGCAAACTAAATAAACTTTCTTATTCAATGTTTAACAACTTTTAAGCATTAGAAAAAAACCTAAATAAGCATACCACAAGTGGTGCGCACTAAACAGGATTGTACAAAAATTCACACAAACACATAGCAAACTAAATTAATATTCTTATTTAATGTTTAACAACCTATAAGCCTTAGAAAATAGCCTAAATAAGCATACCACAAGTGGTGCGCACCAAACAGGATTGTACAAAAACTCATACAAACACATAGCAAAGTAAATTAATATTCTTATTTCATGTTTAACAACATATAAGCCTTACAAAGAAGCCTAAATAAGCATACCAAAAGTGGTGCGCACCAAAAGGATTGTAGAAAAACTCGCACAAACGCATAGCAAAGTAAATTAATATTCTTATTTCATGTTTAACAACCTATAAGCCTTAGAAAAAAGCCCAAATAAGCATACCAAAAGTGGTGCGCACCAAACAGGATTGTAGAAAAACTCTCACAAACACATAGCAAACTACATTGATATTCTTATTTCATGTTTAACTACCTATAAGCCTCAGAAAGAAGCCTAAATAAGCATAGCAAAAGTGGTGTGTACTAAACAGGATTGTCGAAAAACTCACACAAACACATAGGAAACGAAATTAAGATTCTTATTTAATGTTTAAGAACGTATAAGCCTTAGAAAGAAGCATAAATAAGCATACCACTTTTGGTGCGCACCAAAAAGGATTTAAAAAAAACTCACACAAACACATAGCAAACTAAATTAATATTCTTATTTAATATTTAAGAATCTTTAACAACCTATAAGCCTTACAAAGAAGCCTAAATAAGTATACCAAAAGTGCGGAACAGAAAATAGGATAATGCTAAAACCAGTGCAATCATATACAAAATAATTCACAAAAAAATAATTACAGTATAAAAAAATTATCTATGCAATATAAAAATACAATTAAAGTATTTTGAAAAGGTTGCACAAACAAATAAATAGTAGAAAAATTCACCATAACAGATACAGTACACAGAAATAATGTCATTTTTTAGTTAATACAAATACATTCAAATCAAATAACATTTTTATTTTTATTTTACAACAGATACTGCGTGAAGAACATCGGACCAGGAGTTTCAACTGAGGACCAGACCAGCGGGCGAGGACTTTCAACAGAGGACTACACCATCGGACCAGGACTTTCAACACAGGACTACACCATCGGACGAGGACTTTCAACACAGGACCAGACCATCGGACGAGGACTTTCAACACAGGACCAGACGATCGGACGAGGACTTTCAACAGAGGACTACAACATCGTACGAGGACTTTCCACAGAGGACCAGACGATTGGACGTGGACTTTCAACACAGGACCAAACCATCGGACGAAGGCTTTCAACACAGGACCACAAAGATTCTGCTTGAAATCAAACTTCAACCAAGGTACAGTATAACAAGTAAAAAAAAGAGAAAAATAAATAAATATCTTACCTTTGTATTGATGTCAACAGAAAATAAAATTTCAAAAAAACCACCAGTAACTATAACTTTGAAAAAAATATACCTAACACATTTTTCTGCTATTTCTTCTTTGTCTTTTAGGGCCAATAATCTTTAACAGTAAATACAAACTTCAATGTAGCCAGAAAAAAATAATGCATACTCCAAAAAAGGCTCTAAACACAGACTCTATACAATTTCTCATTGGACATTTCCAGTCCTACACCCTCATTGAATTGCCATTTGACAAATTGAATAGTGCTGTAAATAAAACCATAACATTTTTTTTCAAAAAACTTTTTTGTTAGTGAAACCCTTGCTTTTGGATACATGTTTACTAACTAAAAAATTCTTTAAAAAATTATATGATGACCTTATTTAGATCTCTATTCAATTGACCAAATTGAAATTGATTAAGTATAAAATGTAAACACACTGTTGATAACAATTTTTGATGAAAACAAACTTAACATCTCAAAATAAACTAATGATACATTATTTTATTTTTACAGATTAACATGGCTGATAATGAGAGTAAACAAGAAAAGAAAAGACACCAAGCTAGAGAACGACGACAGAGAGCAGACAGCCAGCAGACACCGGAGAAGAAGGAAATTTGACGAGAAAAAGAACGTAAAAGAATTGCAAGCAAAAGACTGTCACCTGCAGAAATTAAAGATATGACAAAAAAAAACAACAAGCAAATAAAGCATTTACAACCTGTTGCTGAAACATCAGATGACATGTTAGCTGAAAAAATACAAGGAATACAAAAAAAAGCAACGAAAAAAACAAAGCATTTAGAACCGGTTCATGAAACATTACATGACATTTTACCTCAAACAATACAACATATACCAAGAAAAGCCACAAAAAAAATTAAACATTTAGAACCTGTTGAAACATTATATGACATTTCACCTGATGAATATGAAAGTCAAAATCCAATATGCTTTGCAAATTGTCCTTTACTCAAGTCTTTAGCAGTAGAGGTTCATAGTTGTGGGGACATGACTACTCAATGTCAGTTTTGTGAGGCTTATTATTTTAAACAGGAGAGACCCAGAGATGGCCAATTTATTAGTTGCTGTCAAAAAGGCAAGTTCAAACTTCCAGAAAGGAAAGAATTTCCTATCTATTTACAAAACATTATGACTGAACCAACTTTTCCAAACTACAAAAATTTTAAAACAAACATAAGATCCTACAATAGTGCCATATCCTTTGCATCTATGGGGGCAACATTAGCTGCTAATGTACCAGGACATGGTCCTTACTGTTTTAAAGTCCAAGGACAAATTTATCATCGGACTTCCCATTTACATCCAGAGGAAGGAGATCAAAGACAATTTGCTCAACTATATGTCCTAGATACAATGGAAGCGGTTGACCAACGTATGCAGATGGAAGAAAATAAAAAATTCTTACACAGTGTTTTTATAGAGCTAAATAACAATATGGACAACAATCCCTACAGTAAAGATTATAAAAAATTGGCAGAAGTAGAAAATGAACAACTACTTCATGCACAAAGACATCAATTACCAATGCCCAAGGTTAATATGGTGCTTAAAAGAGACAGACATACTGATAAACGTCGTTATAACTTGCCAACATCAAATGAGGTTGCTATGGTGTTTCAGAATGATGAAGGAGAACCACCATTTAAAAGAGACATTAGAATATATCCCAGAAATGAGGAGCAACCGTTCATTAATATGAGTATCTTTAGTCCAAATTTAGATCCTATGACATATCCCATCTTTTTCCCACACGGAGAAGCAGGTTGGCAACCAAAATTAACACTTCCCAGTTACCCAAATGCTAAAGCCAGAATCCGAAATAATGTTTCTATGCTTGAATTTAAAGTAGCTCAAATTGTCATTCAACATGGATTTAATCCAATTTTATGTGGTGGAAAACTAACCCAACAATGGATTATTGATTCTTATTTGCAAGTTGAGGCAAATTATTTAAACTTTATCAAATATCAACAAGATAAACTCTGTGTAGAACAATATTCTGGACTCATGGACTATGTTGCTGACGTGGGTACAAGCATAGACATGACAGCTGGCAAAGCCATCATTTTACCATCTTCCTTTCAAGGATCTCCTCGAAATATGAGAGAAAGATACAATGATGCTATGGCTATTGTCACCAAATTTGGCTAACCCGATTTATTTCTGACATTTACATGTAATCCACAATGGCCAGAAATTACACAAAATCTACTTCTTGGACAAAGTGCTTCAGATCGACCAGATTTAGTAGCCAGAGTTTTTAAGATTAAATTAAATGAATTAATACATGACTTCACTATGAATCAGTTATTTGGCAAATGTCTTGCTTATGTATGTACCATTGAATTTCAAAAAAGAGGCCTTCCACATGCACATCTTCTAATAATACTTCAAGAAAAAGATAAATTAGATAATTCGGACAAAGTGGATGCAGTCATTGTTGCTGAACTACCAGATCCAGAACTATATGGTTGACTATATGAGATTGTTACTCATCGCATGATTCATGGACCCTGTGGTGACCTTAATCCACGATCACCATGTATGGAAAATAATAAATGTTCCAAAGAATTTCCAAAAGATTATAGAGACAAAACCTATGCCAATTGTGATGGATATCCACTTTATAAAAGAAGAGAAGGAGATAGTGCCATTAATCGTGGAAAAAAGTGGACAATAGATATGTAGTACCCCACAATCCACATTTACTCATGAAGTACAACGCCCACATCAACGTAGAAGCCTGCTCTTCCATGAAATCCATTAAATATGTCTACAAATAAATTTACAAAGGCTACGATGCAGCTACTGTAGTCGTCAAAAGTGCAGACAACCCTGAATGTAGTGAGTTAGTACATGATGAACTTGCATCTCATGTAGATGCTCGCTATGTCAGTGCGCCAGAAGCTATGTGGCGGCTTTTAAAATTTGAAATGCATGATAGATCTCATGCAGTATATAGATTAGCAGTACATTTGCCACAACAACATTTAGTCTATTTCCATGCTGGAAATGAAATGAATGCATTGGCTCAAAGTGAAGATCATCACACAACACTAACTGCATGGTTTGAATTAAATTCCACTGATTCAGAAGCAACACAATACTTATGTATTGAAATTCCATATAACTATGTTTTTGTGAATGGATTATGGAGACCAAGAAAAAGCAGAGGCAATAAAATAATTCCAAGAATTTACACAGTCAGTCCAAGAGATGTTGAACGTTTTTACTTACGGATATTACTTTTAAATGTTCCTGGAGCACAAAGTTTTGAACACTTAAGAACTGTTTATGACATTGTATATGAATCCTTCCATTTAGCTGCAAGACATAGAAACTTACTATCTGATGATACAGAATGGGAAAGATGTTTAGAAGAAGCAGCACAATGTCAAATGCCACGACAGATGAGAGAACAATTTGCTTTTATTTGTATCTTCTCAAATGCTCCAAATGCATTAGCTTTGTGGGAGACTTTTAAAAGTAATATGGCTGAAGACTTTATGCGACGATACAATGAACCCATTGCACACTTAAAAGCGTTAATGGAAATCCAAGAAGTATTTTTAACACATGGATTAAGTTGTGCAAGTCTTATAGATGACATAAACTTTGAAGACTATGACATTCAACTACAAGCAGAAAGAACAGAAGAAAGACTTGCAACTTTAAATACCTTACAATTGCAAGCATTTCATGCCATTAAAAATACAATAGATGATGACATGGTGACAGAGCGTTATTTCTATCTTGATGGACCTGGAGGATTAGGAAAAACCTATCTGTATAATTTATTAATGAGTTCAGTACGAGCACAAGGTCAAATAGCAATGGCGTTTGCCACTACTGGAATTGCTGCACTTTTGTTAGAAGGTGGAAGAACTGTCCATAGTGGATTTAAACTGTGCCTATTTTAGAAACTTCTGTGTCAGATATTCGCATGACATCATTACAAGCAAAGAAATTGAAGAAATGTAAATTAATTATAATAGATGAGGCCACAATGATGTCATGCTATGCCCTCCAATGTATTGACCGTTTGCTTCGTGAAGTCATGGATAATACTTTTCCATTTGGTGGAAAGGTAATGTTTGTCTAAAATCGCCACCTAACAACATTACCTCATTGTACATGGAAATCGAACTGACATTATCGAAACCTGTATAAAGTCAAGCACAGTATGGAAACATTTTACCCATCTTCAACTGCAACAAAATATGAGATCAGAAGGCCAAACTGATTTCAATGATTGGCTTAATAAAATAGGAGAAGGCAGAACAGAAAAAATACTACATTTAGCTGACGACACTGTAGAGATCACACCTCAATATGATTTGTCAACAAGTTTTATATCGGCTATATTTGAAGGGAGCATAAATAATGAAGAATATTCTGAGCTTGCCAACCAAGTCATACTAACGTGTAAAAATAAGGATGCATTAATCCTCAATAATGAAATCTTAAAAAAAATTAATGCACCACAAAGAAATTATCACAGTGCTGATTCTGTACTTGCTGATGACAATGAAAGTCAGGCTAACTTTTCTACTGAATTCATTAACTCACTAACTCCTTCTGGAATGCCACCACATATTTTGCAGCTAAAGAAAGGTGCAATTATCATAATACTGCGAAATATGAACCCCAAAAAAGGCCTATGCAATGGGACAAGATTAATTGTTCAACAATTAAAGGACCATTGTATAGATGCTGAAATTTTAACTGGGACCCATAAAGGAGAGAGAGTTTTCATACCAAGAATAGATTTAGCACCAAGTGAAAGTAGTCTCCCTTTTATACTTCAAAGAAGACAATTTCCCATTATTATGGCATTTGCCATGACCATTAATAAATCACAAGGTCAAACGTTCAAATCTGTGGGTATTTTCTTGGAAGAACCAGTATTTGCACATGGTCAATTGTACGTTGCATTGTCATGGTGCAAAAACCCACAGGCTATTAAAGTTTACATTGAAAAGAATGAAAGTCAAGGTGATTTATTAGAAGATGGACGTATTTTTACTAAAAACATTGTCTACTATGAAGTACTATAACTTTTCAGTAAAGAAATAAAACACAAGCAAAACAAATTTAAAAGCATTCAAAAATACTAAACAATAAACAATTTCAGTCATAATTTATGGAAGGACTCTTTATGGATGATTTGCCTCACAAAACACTTGCCTTGCATTATTTATACAAATTATGTTAAAATGCTAATTAACTATGTTACTGTTTCTAATGTTACAAGTTGGAAAACAATATTTTAAAGTTCTTTACTTCAACATATTACAAAGTTTATGTTAAGAGATCAACCACATTTTAAGACAAAATGTAAATATTGTCTGTTATGTTAATATTACTCCCTGTATTAAGGTTTATCGACAGTTCATGTGGTCAGGAAGGAATTTATTTAATTGGCTACATTTTAAAGAGCGTTTTTACTGTTTTCCTTACTCTGCATTCAATGTATATTGAAGTTAACAATTATTCGGATAGAAATTGCATGTTAAAAAACCATTGCCTCAAGTTTACAATATTTATTACTTTAAACAAACTGTTTTTACATTCAAATGTTAATACTTTTAATACAAAATTATGTTAAAATATTAATTCACTATGTTACTGTTTATAATGTTTCAAGTTGTAAAAATGTTTTTTACAGTTCAAAAGTTACACATATAAGAAACTTGAAGTTTAAAAACATATTATGTCAAGTTTCTTACTTAAATATATTACAAAGTTCATGTTACTATACATAATACAAAATTATGTTAAATTATTAATTCACTTTGTTACTGATTATAATGTTTCAAGTTGTAAAAAAGTTTTTCACAGTTCAAAAGTTACACATATAAGAAACTTGAAGTTTAAAAACATATTATGTCAAGTTTCTTACTTAAATATATTACAAAGTTCATGTTAAAATTGGGTACGTTTCAAGGAGGGTTTTTTACTGTTTGTTTTCCTCGGGATTAAATGTATAATATTGAAGTTAACAATTCTTCAGATAGAAATTGTATGGTAAAAAAACATTACCTCAAGTTTACAATAATGATTAGTTTAAAGTTAAACTGTTTTTACATTCAAAGGTTATTACTTTTAATACAAAATTATGTTAAAAAATGTATTCACTATGTTAATGTTTTTAATGTTCAAAGTTATACAAATGTTTTGTCAAGTTCCAAAGTTACACAAATAATAAAGTTAAAGTTTCAAAAAATATACTTTCAAGTTTCTTACTTACATATATTACAAAGTTCAGGTTAAAATTGTGTACGTTTCAACAAGCCTTTTTACTGTTTGCTTTCCTCGTGATTTCATGTATATTGAAGTTAACAATTCTTCACATACAAATTGCATGTTAAGGAACCATTGCCTAAACTTTACAATAATTATTCATTTCAAGTTCCACTATTCTTACATTCAAATGTAATTACAAAATGCTTTAAGAATTATTGTTCACCAAGACAACATTTTACAAATCTAAACATGTTTTAATATCACAATACAACTGTCACATATATATATTAATACCTAAACAACTTTCCAAACATACACATCTCATTGCCGTCATTTTTTGACGGGCAAGTCGCTAGTATAACTAATATTGTGGAACAGTTAATACATTGACTGATCCAAAATTACTGTCAAACGTTTATTAGTGTATCCCCTTAATTTAAATATGTTCTTTAAATCTACTGTTTTTAAAATTCTGACAGATCTTAACAATTATTCATTGTTCTTAAAAAATAGACAAGTGGTAGAGATTTAATTTGTTGTTTTTATTTGATTTGAATTGTGAATTTTATTACTTATTGCATCCATATCTAAAAATTCATTCTACTATCTTATTTCTAGATTCTGGTGGATTCTGGTATATAAAAACTCCACATCTGCTGTGACAAATATGGCAGTTTCAGTCAACTAAACACTATCTATTTGTTTAAGAACTTGCATAGTGTCCCTACAACCTTTCAATATTTGATACCCCTATACTTGCTCCATTAAGATTATTGTCTAACTACGAGACGTTGTCACGCTTTGCGTGGTGCGTACAATGTTAACGCGTAGCACTTAGCCACGAGCTGTTAACGCGTAGCACTTAGCCCCAGCCCCGTTAACACGTAGCACTTAGCTCCAGCCCTGTTAACGTATAGCACTTAGCCCCATTAACGCGTAGCACAGCACCAGCCCAGTTAACGTGTAGCACTTAGCCCACAGCCCCATTAACGCATAGCAAAGCCCCAGCTACATTAATGTGAAGCACTTAGCCCCATTAACGCAAAGACCCCCCAGCCCCGTTAACGTGTAGCACAGCCCCAGCCCCGTTAATGCGTAGCACTTAGTCCCGTTAATGCGTAGCACTTGGCCCCGTTAACGCGTAGCACTTGGGTGATGAACGCCAAAGGCGCTCATGGCCTGCGTGCCTCGCATAGGGAGGCGAGCCGTTAAGCCACTTTAACGCACTACAACTCAGCACAAACACGAAGAGACAATAAAACACGCAGTACTTAGCCTAAAAACACTTCCTAAACACTTCCTTGGTGTGCAAGCGGTTGACAAACGTGAGACTTTGAAAAAAAAGATAGGAGACGCTAAAAATTACAAGATTACCGGCCGAAAGCCAAAAACGAAAAAGCTATAAAAACACACTAAATAAACCCCCAAAAATTACAAAAACATCACAGCCACACGGGGCAACAGCCAGGACGTCTGGAAGTGAGGTGGAACGCGAATTTAAATTGATTTAGACGATTTTCGGCATTTGAAAATCGCCTAAGCGAGGAAAAAATGGCCGCCGTAAAAAATGAAAACGAGGCTACACGACCACAGACCATGCAAAACACTGCTAAATGTGTAGCACTTTACACATATAACTACCACATACAAAATACACTATTACAAAAGCCGGGAACTGCTCCAGAGCCGCGTAACACATTAATAACATTGCGAATATACAATGTCGCTTTACACAATAAACAAATGGCTTTACCGGCTTTTTGTGTAACCTGGGCCAGATAATGATCTGTAAGAATAATTGCAGCTCCTCACTTTTAAATTATATTTGGGGGTTTATAGCACATTCCTACCAATATTTTTAAGTCGGTATAAATCTGGGATCCTCAACAATTGTCATTAATATACCTCCACATCACAGGAATTGCAGCAAACATCTGCTCATGGATTGAGAGCTGACTAAAAGACAGAAAGCAAACGGTTTTTGTAAATGGGACATATTCAGATTAGACTAATGTGGGGTTCAGGTGGAACGCGAATTTAAATTGATTTAGACGATTTTCAGCATTTGAAAATTGCCTAAGCGAGGAAAAAATGTCCGCCGTAAAAAATGAAAACGAGGCTACACGACCACAGACCATGCAAAACATTGCTAAATGTGTAGCACTTTACACATCTAACTACCACATACAAAATACACTATTACAAAAGCCGGGAACTGCTCCAGAGCTGCCTAACACATTAATAACATTGCGAATATACAATGTCGCTTTACACAATAAACAAATGGCTTTACCGGCTTTTTGTGTAACCTGGGCCAGATAATGATCTGTAAGAATAATTGCAGCTCCTCACTTTTAAATTATATTTGGGGGTTTATAGCACATTCCTACCAATATTTTTAAGTCGGTATAAAACTGGGATCCTCAACAATTGTCATTAATATACCTCCACATCACATGAATTGCAGCAAACATCTGCTCATGGATTGAGAGCTGACTAAAAGACAGAAAGCAAAGGGTTTTTGTAAATGGGACATATTCAGATTAGACTAATGCGGGGTTCAGTATTAGGTCCTCTCCTTTTTAACATAATTATTAATGACTAAATCAGAAAATGATGTACTTTCACTGCAAATGGATTTACATAATTAGAGAAATGGGCAACTAAATGTCAGGTGGTTTTTAACCTTCCTGCCGGTATGATTATGTCAGTATTTAGAATGTTAAAGAGGTACATTCTAAAATACTGACATAATCATACCGCCTTTAGGGGGAAAGAGGAAGGGGTGAGGAGGAAGGGGGAAGGAGGAAGGGGGAAGGGGAAAAAAGGAAGGGGGGAGGAGGAAGGAGGAAGGGGAAAAGAGGAAGGGGGGAGGAGGAAGGGGGAAGGAGGAAGGGGAAAGGAGGAAGGGGAGGATGGGGAAGAGGAAGATTGGGAGGAGGAAAGAAGAGAAATTGTGTGCTGAGGGGGCCCAGGTAAACTCGGCAGCACCTGGCCCCCCCCAGGTCCTCCTTAAAGTACCCCCACGCGTGGCTCAGAGGTTACCAATTTAGGAACAGGAAATTAACCCAGAGTCACGCTCGGGATTACCGCTAGGAAAGTTAATATCAATAAATGGAAAGTTATGCATTTGAAATGGAAAAATCACCATCCAATTTATAATCTTAATGGATCAAATCTAGGGATATCAGATATTAAAAGGGATTTGGGAGTGTCTCTGGACAACCAGGGTGCCACTGGGATAAGAGCTGGAAGAGGAGAGGAGAGATGGAGAAAAGTGGAGTGAAGGAGAAGAGTAGAGAAAGGTAGAAAGGGAGAGAGGGATTGAGGGAGACAGGGAGAAATGTTGAGAGGGAGTAATGAAGGGAAAGAAATTGGGGAGAGAACTATATGGCTAGGACTTGCAGCAATGCAGGGCCTGGGAAGTCCAGACATGTATGAGAGGTTGTGAGAGGGAACAATGCCCCAGCTGCAGGCACGCAGAGTTCAGGGCAAAGGGGGATGAGCCTTATCCAGGTGTTGAGAGCAATTGCTGTGGAGCGCCTGGCTTCAGGAAAAGAGGAGGGAAGTCAGGATCCCCATGCACAGTCAGGAGGACAAGATGATTTATGCAAACACAGGGCCCCTAACTATACACATAAGGAGCTTATGGTTCTCCTACATGCTATCCATTCCTGCTGTAGTTTTCTAAACAGGGTAGGGGTGTGAAGCCTGGCTATAGGAGGTAGCTCATGAGGTCAGTGTTCTGGGTGCATTTGTGAGGGATGTGATGTCAGTAAAGCACCACTACGGTGATTGCAGGTGCAAGGTCAGGAGCAAGATGTCTGCGAAGCCAGAGTTGCAAGAGCTATGGATGGTAGTCCTCCTTTCAATTCAACAAGTCGGAAAGGATGCTGAGGTTTAGGCTGAGGTGGAAACAAAATAACAAGGATTCTGATTATGACCCTTCCCATAAGGATCCATGGTGTGAGTAGGAGGTGCAGAAGCAGCAGGAACAGCCACTGCATGAGCTATGAGGAGTAGGATGATACCTATATGTGGTATCCTCACCAAGATTGACTCACCACATGGGCCCTTATACTTGTCTAGCTCCCCAGCACTGCAACCAGCTCCTGCAGCACCACCTTCTCCTCCATCCACCTGGACACTCTTCCAACCTTACTTTCTGACAGTGCCTCCACCACCACACTACCACATGAGCAACTCCCCACCAGGCCATCCCCACAGCCTCCCCAACCCATCTAGTCACTGACAGTAGTCACAACAACTTACACTCACATCTATCAATTGAGGGAACATTAGAGGAGATGCTCAGCTACAGGAGGTCTTAATGGTTAGCCTACTGCAGGGAGTCTACTCTCAACAGACAGCATTGATACGACCCAGAAAAGGATCTATAGGGAGATAGCCTGTTGATCCAGAACTAGGGTATGCTCATCCAGCTGAACATGGAAATCCAGCCGGGTGTTTTGGCAAGTACCACAGCCTTTATATCTGAACAGTCCACAGGACATTACCATCCACATCTCTGTTAAGTAATTGTGATATTTAGTAAAAATGTGGCTACCCGCCATCATATAGTCCATAATACACTCCTCTGTGGACACCTATGGTTATTGTAAACATTTCACTAATTGATGGTCATTGAGAAATACAGTTGAGAAGAAATGATGTAATCCCTTTAGTAATTTATTTTATTTACTGATAAAACTATTCTTTTTATTTTATCTTAGGAAAATTTCACATCCATTAAGGCAGGCCGTTTATCTCAAATAGTGCTGACAAATAATTAAAGTAAATTATATACACAGTGGCTTTTACATAAACAAACAGCAGAATGATCTCACACACCATAAATAAATACATATATAATGTTTTAAGCCCCATGATTGATTTTAAGTTCAATATGTACTAATGCACACATGACTGTAGATATGCTTAGTTCTACAATATTGAGTTAATCAGCAGTTATACATTCAGGTCCATAAATATTGGGACATCGACATAATTCTAATCTTTTTGGCTCTATACACCACCACAATGTGTATAACTGCAGACTTTCAGCTTTAATTTGAGGGTATTTACATCCAAATCAGGTGAACAGTGTAGGAATTACAACAGTTTGTATATGTGCCTCCCACTTTTTAAGGGACCAAAAGTAATGGGACAATTGGCTGCTTAGCTGTTCCATGACCAGGTGTGTGTTATTCCCTCATTATCCCATTTACAAAGAGCAGATACAAGCTCCAGTGTTCATTTCAAGTGTGCTATTTGCATTTGTTGCTGTTAACTCTCAATATGAGATCCAAAGAGCTGTCACTATCAGTGAAGCAAGCCATCATTAGGCTGAAAAAACAAAACAAACCCATCAGAGAGATAGCAAAAACATTAGGTGTGGCCAAATCAACTGTTTGGAACATCCTTAAAAAGAAAGAACGCACCGGTGAGCTCAGCAACACCAAAAGACCCGGAAGACCTCGGAAAACTACTGTGGTGGATGCCCGAAGAATTATTTCCCTGGTGAAGAAAACACCCTTCACAACAGTTGGCCAGATCAAGAACACTCTCCAGAAGGTAGGTGTATGTGTGTCAAAGTCTACAATCAAGAGAAGACTTCACCAGAGTAAATACAGAGGGTTCACCACAAGATGTAAACCAGGAAGGCCAGATTAGAGTTTTCCAAACACCTAAAAAAGCCTTCACAGTTTTGGAACAACATCCTATGGACAGATGAGACTAAGATCAACTTGTACCAGAGTGATGGGAAGAGAAGAGCATGGAGATGGAAAGGAACTGCTCATGATCCAAAGCATACCACCTCATCAGTGAAGCATGGTGGTGGTAGTGTCATGGCGTGGGCATGTATGGCTGCCAATGGAACTGGTTCTCTTGTATTTATTGATGATGTGACTGCAGACAAAAGCAGCAGGATGAATTCTGAAGTGTTTCGGGCAATATTATCTGCTCATATTCAGCCAAATGCTTCAGAACTCATTGGGTTGCGCTTCACAGTGCAGATGGATAATGATCCGAAGCTTACTGCAAAAGCAACCAAAGAGTTTTTTAAGGGAAAGTAGTGGAATGTTATGCAATGGCCAAGTCAATCACCTGACCTGAATCCGATTGAGCATGCATTTCACTTGCTGAAGACAAAACTGAAGGGAAAATGCCCCAAGAACAAGCAGGAACTGAAGACAGTTGCAATAGAGGTCTGGAAGAGCATCACCAGTGATGAAACCCAGCGTCTGGTGATGTCTATGCGTTCCAGACTTCAGGCTGTAATTGACTGCAAAGGATTTGCAACCAAGTATTAAAAAGTGAAAGTTTGTTTTATGACTGTTAATCTGTCCCATTACTTTTGGTCCCTTAAAAAGTGGGAGGCACATATACAAACTGTTGTAATTCCTACACCGTTCACCTGATCTGAATGAAAATACCCTCAAATTAAAGCTGAAAGTCTGCAGCTAAAGCACATATAGTTATTTTTATTTCAAATCCATTGTGGTGGTGTATAGAGCCAAAAAGTTAAGAATTGTGTTGATGTCCCAATATTTATGGACCTGACTGTACATGCCTTACTTAAGCATGTCATCCTCTTAACAATATGAGACCAGAAACAATTTTTATCTAATTAGCAGACATTAAGGCTGATGACCTTTGTTTTTCATAAATAAATAATAATGTGTTTACACATCAAGATATCATAACAAACAGTTATCATCTGATAAAACCTGTATACCTTTAACATGTGATATCAATGTTGATAAAACATGTCATATTGACTGATAGTACTCTTGGCCTACTAATTGTAGTCACAGCTAAACATTCCTTGTGAGATCCCACATCATTGCAAAACACCTGCAATTTGCCATGGCAAGTTATTTCTCATGACAGATACAGCATGGTTTGAACTGCTTGTAGATAACATCAGGTAAGCTTGTTTATTGTTACAGTAACGTTATAAAGCACTGTACTGTACATAGAGATCTTGCTTGATTTTTCTCCTCCTCATTTTTGAGAATATGACCATACACTGATCATTTCATTGCTCTGTAAGACTTTTCATTTTTCTCTAATCACACTGTATGCATGTCATTTATTTGGATTACCTTATCCGGGAGTTAATGCATCTGTTTAAATGGGCAGATGAATGATGTAAGTGCTATATACATTACTGGTTACTTCTATTATATGAATTGATTATATTATATTAATCTAATTATCGTTATTATTGTGTAATGACCACATGCCATGAATCATTACTATTATATAGAATTACCTTTACCCCTTTAAGTCCAATTTTAAAATTCCTTTTGTCCTTCTGGGCTCAGTTTCACCACATGAATTATATTAATGCATGGTCTTTTACATTTATGACTGATCTGTGTATATAATAAACGTTATATTAATATTATAATGTAATTCATGCGCCCACATGTTTATAATGATTAATGATTTTAAACATAAACATACAGTACATTTGGTTAATGATCTAATTTTTGTATCCAGATCATATATCAGTATACACATTATTTGTTAGAGTGTAGAGGATATGTATAAATAATATTTTCAGAAATCATCTGAATGATTAACATATGAATAACAGAATAATCTATTTATATAAAAAATGGTTGATGGCAATATATGAGCCCAATTCAATTGAGCAATCGGGCTATTCAATTGGCATCTTTTTGCGGGCTCCTTGCGGTTTACAGATTACAGCTTGTAAACTTTGCAATGGTTAAACCAGGAACTTACAGCCTCCCGATGCCTTTGATCTTTCACGTTCAGATGATTTATGATCGCTAAAATCGCAAATCACTATTCAATTGCTTCAAGGCTGCAAATGGTTTTACAGCAGTAAAAGGAAACTGCAGGAAAAAATCCTACGAGTGCTAGATAGGACCCACAAGAAGGTTTAACCCCTGTCCGCAGCACTGTAAATGCAAATAAAAAATCAATACCACATTGTAAATAATGGGGAAAGCAATGAAAGACATTACAATTAATTGCACAACAGCTCGCAAATCAGCAGTAAAAAAAAAATATTTTTATTTTTCATTTCATTATTATATCAATGTTGGGAATCAATGAGTTAATACATATCAAACCATCCATATGGATTAGAACAGTATTGGCATTAATTTTCATAATTTCTTATTTTGTGTGTTTGCTAGTCCCATCGCATATCGGCCTCCCTGAACCTAAATGTTTACATGTAACCTCCATGTTTTACTGGCATAATGATGGTCTTACTATCTGTTTGCCGTTTCGAAATGGGAGATTACGGTCTTGCTTAATTAATCATATTCCCGCCATGAACTGCTACTTATGAGTGCATGGTTTATGGAGTCCTCTTTTGGGCCGTAACTTGCGGGCTCCTTCAAATGAATAGCACTGGAATCAGAGATGAACTGGAGACCGCAGCATGCTCACAAACATACAGCCTGTATCCCATGAGATGCTGGCTTGCAATTGAATCGAGCTCTTTGTCTGGACACCTATGTCTTCATACTTTTGATTACGGTGATCTTATGTTTTCATGCCACTAATGTTATATTAATTATTAATTAATATTGTTATGGACAAGTGTTTAAACTTTCCATGTTATATACCATGTTAATATTATCATAATTTTACATCAAATCCCATATTATCGCATACAACACCCAAAATTTGCAATAAGTGTGACATCATTTTAAAATATTTAGCCATATTTACTCCCAAAAACAGACATTAATATCACATATTTCTAAATTATTTGTGAATAACAGTAATTCTGATTTTTGGGAGACAATACAACCAAATTACATTATAACACTGTTATGAATCAACATTCCATTGGCACACTAGCTATGATTTAATATATATATATATATTATATGTATACATATTGTCACATGCACAACAGCAATGACACAAGACTTTAAAGGACAGTTGTACCCAAGATTCTTGTTGAGAGAGGTAAGTTTCCTGGGGCTCCTTCCATCTTCCTGGCCTTCCTCTAACTCACATATCTAAAACACATTATTTCAAAACCCCATGTCATCATTTGTCCTGATGTCCCTGTGCCTATAACACCCTGTCCATTACCTGTTCCCTAAGACAATCTAGTGCATGGCCTGTGATATATAGTAATATTTTTGTTGACGATCACCTCCAGTATGCGTTACCTGTCCATATTAAGCCACAGTCAGTAGCAAGCACTCCTCTCTTTAAGGCCTCAGTCTGCACATGACGACAGTTCTCTTACACCAGTGTCTAACACATAACAGTATTGTGTAGATGACTTACCTTCCCAATGATGTGACATACATTACTCTCATTATTGTGATGTGGTCAGGATCAATGCTTTTGAAGACTATTGTTTGGGGTGTGACTAGCCCTTTAATAGGTGATGCATTTAGGCACCTGCTGTGGACCATGTGTGTTTTCTGATCTATACAATTCACTTGAGTACTGGGGTCCATGCTACCATTGCAGTTGATATGTTACATAGTTATATAGTAATTGAAGTTGAAAAAATACTTTTAGTTCATCAAGTTCAAACCTTTTAGTTCTCCTCTGATCTTTGTAATATGTGAATTAAGTGTTAATTGATAATTGATCCAGAGGAAGGAAAATAGAAAAAAAAACATTGACATATTGCCAATTGACCCCACATACTGGCAATCAGATTTCTCCCTGGATCAATACTCCTTCTCTAGTTATCCAGGATATCACTGAATACCCTTTTTATTCAAAAATATTTTCAATCTCTTTTTAAAGTTATCTATTGAATACGCTGTCACCACCTCCTTTGGTAGAGAAATCCACAGATTAACCACCCTTACTGTGAGGAACCCTTTTCTTTTCTGACGGTGAAATCTTTTTCCTTCTAACTTCAAGAGATGCCCTCTTGTCAGTTCAAAACCTCTTGGCACAAAGAGTTCCCTTGGCAAAGCCTTATATCGACCCTGGATATATTTATATAAGGTAATCATATCCCCCTTATATTCCTTTTTTCTAGAGAACATAAGTTTAATTTAGTTAGTATTTTCACATAACTTAGTCCCTCCACTCCCCTTATTAGATTTGATGCCCTTCTGGGTACTTTCTCCAGTTCTAAAATGTCGTTTTTAAGTAGCGCTCACAATTGTACTCCATATTCGAAATTAGGGTATACTTGGGATTTTTATAGTGGCAGAACTATATTTGCTTCCCTTTTTCTATACACTTCTTAATACATGATACTAGTTTACTTACTTGACTTTGCAGATGCTTCTTGGTGTGGAGCACTATTACGTCCCTCCTCATTCCTCCCTCCATTCTCTTTCCAAAACAAGTAGTAAACAATAAAATATATCTAATCTGTGATGTAAATATAAGTATGGTAAATAAAAAATGCTATGTGTATAATTGTGGTGTAAGTGTGAGTGTTTAGAGTGAGGGTATAAGTTGATGGGTATGGGACCTATGTGTGAGATATGTAACTATGTGTATGTCTATTAAGTTATGTGTCTGCAAATTATGTTAGATATATAAACTAAATGGATATATGACAATAAATTATTTATAATAAAGGCCTAATGCCTTATTACCTCAAACTAATAGAACCGCTCCTTCTCTCTCTCTCAGTTCAAAGCCCTCTAACACCTAGACCTACATGTTCTCTAAATAAAGCTACAACACAGTCAGCATTTTGGCAGGAATCACAGTCTTTTATGACCTGTTGCTTCAATTAACGTGACTTCCAATTTTTTATTAGTTCCCAGGGCTATTGCATAGAAATTCAGTAAACACAATTGGCTAATTTGTTAATTCATCACATAATGTGGCCCCTATGCATATTACGCAAGGCCTTTTTTCTAATGAACAGCTGCAATTGTGAGCAGTACTTTTTACACAGATACGTGGTGGATATCAGCCTTTAGTATGAAATCTCCTGTAATACCCATTGCCATTTTCTTATTTTTTTAAGTGTAATTAAGGATAACATATCAGTTAATTATAATATTGGGGTGCTATACTTTAACCTGATAACTCAGGTATACAGGGCCTCATTCTATTCCCTCTATATCACAGATAACACATGTTAAACTATACTATTGACCCATCCCAAAAAAATTGCGAGAGGGTTTACATGAGTTACTGTGGCAAGATTTATCCAATATTATGAGTGACTCTGTTTGACTTTTACACCAAAACCTTATTCAAAGAAACTTTATGGATAAATGCACATTTACCAGAGCAGATGCTATGAAGCACTCATTATTATAGAAATATAAATACAACAAACAATACCTCTGCAACAGGAGTTATCAACACCACAGCACACTACTCAATTTTCTTTATTATGTCATTTTCTTTAGTATGTAAAATATGTGTTTCTCTATTTTTTTTTAATTTTTATAAAACATATAAACATGACAAAATAAACATGACAATACTGTACATAGAATGTACTTTATACATATTGTACATTGGATAAGCAGATAAAAATGAGCTTCCATAATAAAATTCTTGATTTAATATTGTACAATATTACATCCATACTCAACTTTCATTCCTTTATTTTCGTTTCTTATCTATCTTGTTATAGAGGTAAGATATTTATCCCATTTGGTCCAATTAATGGAAGGGTGAAGCTTTAAGGAAAATAGTCTGTTATAGTTATCTGTTAGATCCCTATTGAGGCTAATGACATTAATTAACTCTCTTATTGAAGAAATATCCGGAGAATTACAGTATTTCGATATAAGCCATTTAGCCCACAATAGGATATGAGATATGAAATATCTGTCCGCAGAAGGCAAGTACTCCAAGTCCATATGAAAGATAACCAATTGTGAGGTACAGGGAATATATTTATCAGTCACTCTGGATAATAATTGGCATATTTCTGCCCACATTTCATATATTTTTTTGCACTCCCACCAAAAATGGGCATCATTACCTAATGAGCCACACTGTTTCCAGCATGAAGCTTCCCCTTTTATGTTGAATTTTGACATTCTGACCGGGGTAAGGTGCCACCTATGCATTAATTTAAAGAACAATTCTAAATATGCTGTGTTAAGTGCTGATATCTTAACCATTTTTATGATTCCCCTCCAAATTAATTACATCTAAATCCATACTGAAATCTAGTTCCCATCCTTTAATTCCTTTACTTTTGATAAGTGGGGTTATCTCCCACATAATCTTATTACATTTAGAAATAATGTGTGAATTAACCCTCTTAATAATTAATTCTTCGATTTTTAGTTGGCGGTTTCATTCCAGTAAGTTAAATCCCCAGGTGGTTAACGTTTGTTTTGTAACGTTTGTGCTCATATTTCTTCTGCATCTCTGAAAAAGTCAAAAAATGATTCTTTTTATATAATTCCGACACTGAAGTTACACCCCTACTGCGTAAGAGGGATAGTGTTGAGGAAAGATCTTTTGTAGGAAATAGGTCAATAGGGGTAGCTAATGAAGGGAAGTAGGATATTTGCATCCTCTCTTTATTTATTTTTTATTATCTTTATTTTATATATCATGTAAAGACAAAAACACTCTGAATAATCTATTATCAAACATCACTCTACAAATATTTGTTCTTTTCAATGTTATATTTGATAATTGCTAAATTTGTTGTAACTTATACCATTATTCTCTTTTAATAAAACTTGGAAAACAATTATATAATATTTGTGCCTATTATTTTCTAATATAGTTACATGGTTTTCCCTGATTTGTTATTATTGTATCTATTTAACTGATTTTGCTGGTTTCAGCAATACTTTACATTTTTCTCATATGATTATGAATTAATATTTTCTAATGTCACATTTATTCCTCTGGGACTGTTGAACATTGCATTGCTGTGTATTTAAATGCTGTTAAAAGTCTCAGAAAGGCTTTAAAAATGATTTACGGGTGCTGTTCATTGCACATATTTATTTTCCCTGTACTTAATTTGCAAGTGTTCAGTAAACGTCACTTACATTTTTGCAAATGTCAAAAAATCTATGGGAAAGCTTGCTGTAATTTGTGGGTCTGGCTTTTTCGTGGTCATTTTGGGTAGCTCACTCACAATCTTTTTTTAATGATGTAGTCAATTCAACAGGGTAAATATCAACAGTAAATTTCTCTGAAGCAGTATATTTTTAAATCGGCTGTGGGAGCTTTTTTTCCCTATGTTACATGTTTATGTTAATCTTTTCACTCGCAAAATTACAGCAGTCGGTACATCTGCAAATTCTGCCTTATCCTCAAGAGATTTCAGTGTAGGGAGAAACAGCTCTAGGAACCAATAGAAATTAAGAATGTCATGATTAATATAATGAGCGAGAACAAGTGTCGTAACTGTCGTCACTGCTACTGACGAGAGCATAGTTTACGGATGCCAGGTTGGATCCATAAAATTGCTGGTGAAACGCTTTGAATATGCTGGTAACGTAGAGAAAAACAGCTGCCACAACCGTTTTTATGTAGCAAAGCTCAAATAGAATAGGGATCTTTATTTTTTCAAAATTGCAATAGTACTAAGCCTTATAAATAACCTGGAATGCAGCTAGTAATGCAATTAACTTTTGCAAATCTTGTAACCACAAAAATTCTAGATAAACATATCAACCATAATAATTAAATACAATTATATATTCTGTGGTAGCATGTTATATCCCTGAACTCATTTCTCACAGCACTACAAATATCAATGCTATCAGTGCTAATGTGCCTCATGAAGGAGACAGTCATTTGCAGACTTTTTCTATAAATGTCCTTCTCACGATTTATGCAAAGCTAAATGCAAAAAAAATCTGAATATTATTAATTTAAAAATCTAGGTTTTGAATCTTATATGCATTTTGCTTATTTAATGCACCACTCTTGTATGTCATTGGAATGTATCTATATACTATTTTTGTAACTAAGCATATAGAAACCATTAAAACTTAGCATTGTTTTGTAATGATTAAAGATTACAATTACCCTACTGTTTAAGCTTCTGTATTTACTTTTTAGTGATGAATTGTTTTATTATTGAGCAAAGCTATTATGATTATGGACAATAGTATCTGTAAGAAACCGTACAAATAAGTTCATACAGTACAAAATATCTGGAGAGTTAATTTTAGAATTGATATATTGTGATACAGTTATAGCATATACTTAATAAAAATTGTGTGTTTGTCATAATGTGTCATGAGAAATAAAGTACAAGTTTTAAAATCAATTTAACATATAAAGTGCTTTTTTAAACTATACATGTACAAACGTGCTCTCCAATATCACTGCAGTTTTCAGCATTGTGATATCTGCCAAAATTCAAAGAGGAAGATTTAACGCATATGTGGTAAAACTATTGAAGTACAAAAAATATTGTATTGCTAAGTCTAGGATACATTATGTTTTATAAGTGTGATTCATATTTTTCATCAAAAGTATTATAAAGCTAGCAAAGGATTATAATTTACTTTTTGTAACATTCTATTGACAGCTGAGCAGAGAACATTTTTTTCCCTGTTTATTTGACGTTTCATTTGAGTAGTTCATCAGTGGAAACTAATAAAGAATTACACTGAAATAGATAAGGGAGTAGTATCTTCTAATTGTACTGGCCCTGTAATTGCAATTCCTTGATTTACTGTTCTCTGGTTTAATGGGTTTTTGGTATAGTTTATTATGAAAGAACACATTGAAACTTGTGGTAGAGTTTCCAAGTTTATATAAATGTGTAAAATTGTAAAAAAATCTACAGTTCTTTGATGAGAAGTGATGTAAGTCAATCCTATCTATCTTTTGAGATAGATAGGACAAACTGTATCATAGAAACTTCCTATTGTCCTATTTGCTTCTATTTATGGGGATAGCTAGAGGCCTGCAGTATTCTGCATCTTTTATATTTCTGCATTCCCTAACCATCATTAATTAATAAACTGCACACAAGCAATAAGACGATGTCTGAATGTGTAGATCAAGCTGGAAACCTTTCAGTTCTCATGATCTTATCAATTAGTATGCTTTTGTTTTCTGATCCTCTCCTACTTTAAACCATTTTCACATACCCCATTTAAAAATATTTCTCTAAAAAGCCTTGCCCATATTTGTTTTTCTTTACACTAAACTATTACTTTCATGTTTCATTACAATGTTTCACATCATTCATTTAAGGCATGCACTTCCACACAGGGTTTGGACTGTGCCTTCCATTACTCATTACTATAATATCACAATTCCTCATCATTTATTAATTTGTAAGGCTGTAGGCAACCAATTAGCTACAAGGAGTCACAAATATGTGACACCTAGGAAGATAACCCTTCAGAAAGGGGACAGACATACATTTTATACAGTGCATTATATGGAAGGGAAAATACATGGGATGAGCAGCACATTTAAGATGAGAAAAAAAATAGTTTTCTACAAAAATGATATCACTCAAAGATGGGGTTTTTTAATTACAGATTTTGAGATTTATGTATACTGGTATTTTGGTACTGTAAAACTGAAATTGTTGGCAAGTACAGTTGCCCTTTAGTATGACACTGTCACATAGAAATATATAATATAGTACTAGACATGCCAGAAAAGGAGTTGAGAAGAAGAGAATAATCCCTGCCAGTCTCTGAAACACTAAGGTTCAAATGTAAGTTTTCAAAAATCACATTGAATTTAATCTCCTCAAATACGGATTGTATTGTTAATCATTTACTAAATAAACACAAAAAAACTCTACTGTATCATAATCATAGTAGCCTTTTTATATAAGTAACCATTAAAATATAATTACTGTGCACCCTTAAGAAATAACTTATTTATTACCTTTTATATTGAAAATTATGCAGTATTGTGTAATAAATATGTTTATGTAGTTTTCTTGCCATGTTGGATATCTTTTAAACTGAGTCAGACATCTCTGATCACTTTTGGAATGGTGCTATTAGATTTTCTTTAAAGCACAATTTCCACCTGTATGTAAGTTTCTTTAATATTAATGATCACTATTTGAGAATTTTAACTATTAATCCTCCGTGTTTGTGCAGAGTGGAAACTGCATGTATTTAAATTCCATTTGTGTCACTGACACTTAGGATGGTGAACTAATTGGTCAAAAGTACACAAGCTCATTTAAAAGTTATTCAGACCACAGTTTTTTCATTTTACACCTATTGATGAACTTCTATAAGTGTACTCTTCCATGGAAGAGCAAATTGTATTCAGGTAAAACTAGCCCTTTAAAGGCATATGTAAGTTTCCTGTTGAGGAGAATTAGTAGTATTTGAAAACAAAAAATGGAGAATTATTTTTTTTTCAAAATAAACATTAATTAGAAAATTAATTAGAAAATTCAAGCTAAATTAGCATACAATTCATATTTAATTGTGCCCATTGTGTACATTGTATCAGTCTCCACCTCAATGGCTTGTGGCATGCTTAGTACAGGAACTGAGGCTGTAAGGGCAGATCTCTGCCATCACTCCCTCTGCTTCATCTTCTTGTTGTTTCAGAAACACTGTGCAAACTGTCTCACTTGGGATATAACTGTGTAGTAATGTAGTAATATAACTTAAAGGCTGCTCACTCACCTCTCACATTACTCACTTACCTACCTCTAACACCCACTCTCACCTACTTTTCCCTCACTCACTCATTCCTCACTAGCTACACACTCACTCCTCACTCATTCCACACTGCACATTCACTCATTTCACCCTCACTCACTCATTCAACCTCAATCCACCCACACTCAACCCACACTCACTCCACACTCACTCACTCCACACTCACTTTATCCTCAATCCACCCACACTCACTCCACACTACTCACTCATACCACACTCACTCCTCACTCACCCCACACTCACTCCACACTCACCATTCTACCCTCACTCACTTCACCCTCACAAACTTCACACTAACTTCAACCTTACTCACTCTTCCCTCACTTACTCCACACTCATTCCACCCTCATCACTCCCTCCACACTCTTCACTCACCACTTCTCACTCTCCACTGCTCACTCACTCCTCATGCACCACTCCTCACCCACTCCTCACTTACCAGTCATCACTAACGTACCACTCCTCACTCACTCAGCACTCCTAACTTACTCCTCCCTTTCACCCTCACTCACACACTCCACACTCCTCACTCACTACATATTCACTCCACACTCACTCCACACTCACTACACACTCACGCCACACTCCTCAGTCACTCCTTACTCACCACTTATACTCACTCCTCACTCATCACCCCTTACTAGTTTCTCACTTACTCCACCATCCTCACTCACACACTCACTCCACACTCACCACTCCTCACTCACTCCTCACTTCACACTCCTCACTCACTTCACACTCCTCACTCACTCCACACTTCTCACTCACACACTCCTAACACACCCACTCCTCACTCATTCCCTCACGATTCACTCACACATACTCACTCCCTCACATTCACTCTCTCTGATGATAGCTGCAGCTCTCTCAAACACACACAGCAGCTGTGTCTGAGATGCTCTCTGGTGTGGGCAGGGCAGCTGTACAGCAGACACAGGAAGTAGGCAGGCAGGTCACATCCAAGCAGTGGCTTAGGCGCTGACATCAATGCTCTTCTATTGTCTGAGAAAGACACAGCATGTAAGTATTTGGTTAAAATTGGATTAAAAGTAGAAAAAATATAAGGGAGCACAAAAAAAACAAAAACAATGTTGTAGTATTTACTTAGACATTTCTTTGTCCGGCAACAAACGTAGCATCCTATGTAAATATCTGCAAAAGCAATTACAAGTGCTGTAGTAGCACAGTACACCTACCTAGCTATGTTAATCCTCCATCTCTAAAATATTGCGAGCAAACTGCTACGAATTACTGCAATCAGTGAACTGCACGACAAAAGTGAAGAGCAAGGCAAACATCACCACTGATTTTAGAACTAACAATACATCACAAGTCACTTCCTTACCCTTGGACACTCAAACCCTATGCTAATAAGACTTTATGGATCACTCTCAAACCAGAGCACTGCCGTAACTTCAAAAAGCAGAAGAATGATTTACGTTTACGAAAGACCACTTGCAAGTAGTTTTCAAGCAATGGGGGTTTATATAGACATCAACAGTATACTAATTATGACCCCATTTAACCATGTGTGTCTATACAAACCTCTATGGTTAAATACATTAACACATGTAGTGCCATGAGGGTCCACATTCTAAGCTAAATACTACCCTACACAAATAAATGAACTACCCAAATAAACTAATACATACAAAATAATTAATTACAACAAATAATGAACCCATTAATTACAAAAAATTAAAAAAACTAAAATACATAAAATAAAACAACCTAAATGTACAAAAAAATAATAAGAAGATATTAAAGTAAAAAAAAAAAACAATTACAATTTCACATCAGGATCCCAATGATACTCTAAGTTAAAACACTGCACTACCCTAAAAAAAGTACCCCCCATTAAACGAATAAATCTAAATTAATAAAACTAAATAAACTCCAATTAATTACAAAACATTAAAAAATATTAATTACAAAATAAAAAACACAAATTACATAAAATAAGAAAACTAAATTTACAAAAACTAATAAAGAGTTACAAAAAAATAAAACAAAATTACAATTAAAATTATTATTTTTTTAAAATAAAATACTATATTAAAATAAAAAATAAATCAAACCTGTAAAATAAAATAAATACAAATACTTACCTAGGCCTCATCGCTGGATGATCATCAATGTCCTCACTCTTCTGCACATGACTAAGCAGGCTATCCAACTTGATTGAAGAGATTCTGGTAGCCTTCAGTCTTGATTGAAACCATTGTTCTCATCTTTTGGGCCAGGAAAGGGCCCTCCAATGAATAAAATGCTGCTCTAAAAAAAGAAAAGTTGGACCAATCAGATTGCTCAGATTTTAGTTCCCTCAATCTGAGCATTCTTATTGGTCCAAATTGTTTAAATTGATAATGAACAGGGTGAAAACTGAAAAACCCATTCAGTGTTTTTTTTTTATTGGAGGGCCCTTTCCTGCCCCAGAAGTTAAGGACAATGGCTTCAATCAAGACTGAAGAGGACCTGAACATCATTAATCTATACAGACCCCCATAGTTTATAGTGGGTTATAAGGTTTAAAGGGGGTTATATAGACCCCCATGGTACATAGGGATTTTATGTCTTATAAATGGCTTGGTTTTGCAAATAATGGTTTAAGAGGGATGTTTTCCACAGTTTTGTGTATGTGGTCATTCCAGTGGTGTGTTGAGGATGGTGCGGAGGCAGCAATAATGAAAGCGCTTAAGAAGTCATAGGTGATGGTGGTAGGTAAACCATGATTCAGAGCCATACAGTAGGGTGGTCAACACAACAGCTCTGTACAAACTGACCTTGGTGTGTTTATGGTTAATATGGGATTAATTGATTAGGTGCAGCGTGAGTACCAATAGTACTCATGCAGCAGGGGTTAATTGTGTAAATGCTGTGGGTCCATAAAATATTTAAATGCCTGATAGGGACCCCCACAGCAAGACTTAACTATTTAGGTGCTGCACGGCTCCTTGATGGACCCCGGCAACATTGGGCTTAATAATGGGTGCCAGAGTTGAGTCCGATTGGGAACCATGCAGCAAGGGTTAACTCAGGTGAGGCAATTAGTATTCAACAGACAATAGAGCCTCTAATTGCCTCACCTGTGTTAATACAGTGTTACAATTAAATCATACCCTCTCTGGGGAGCTTAAGGAGAGGCACAGGTTAACAGTTTAATAGTCATGTGGTCTCTATAGATCCCCATGGTTATGTAGATGGGGTGATGGAGTTAGGAGGATGGGATTTTGAGCGGGCAAGAGGGCAATCGGACAATGAGCGGAGAGGGGGAAATCAGTTGCATTATTTTTTTTAAAAATCAGAGATTTTAGGAGTTGCAAGTTACAAGTAATTCAGGGTTATTTGGAATATAATAGCTTTTTGGAGCTCAAGCAACTCGTAAAATCCCTGATATGGAAAAATCAATGGGAAATATGTTCTATCTTGTAGTTCTTGCTTGCCGTAGTAATCAGGGGGAGTTCTATTGCAGTGATTTAAAATATTAGCACGTGTTAAGAAGGGTATAGAAGCCAGGGAAGCAAATATAATGCTGCCTCTATGCAAATCCCTAGTATGCTCTCATTTGGAATATGGACTAGAGATGTGGCGGACAGTTCGCCCGCGGACTATTCGCGGTGATTTTGGCATGTTCGCGTTCGCAGCGGATGGCGAACACATGCGCTTTTGGGTTTGCCCCCTATTCTTTATCATTGAGGAAACTTTGACCCTGCACTACACATTCAGCAAACACATTCCAGCCAATCAGCAGCATAAACCTCCCTTCCAGAGCCTTCCATCTGAAGGACAGCAACCCAAAAAGCCCTTTTTAGGGCTAGAACATCATTTATTTTATTTTATAATTTTTTTCTTTGATATCTAATTGCATATGCCTGCCTGTCAGCGTGTGTGTGTGACAGGCTAACACCTAACAGCTTATATTGTGCTCAGTGAAATAAAACAACACTTTTTTGACTGTAATAGATTGAATATCAGTTGCCTGCCTACAGGCGTGTGTGTGAAGCCTATTGCATCTACTCTGCCAACTTTTGCCAGTGCACAGTGATACGTCATATCTGGTGCAACCGTAGTGTACAGTGACATAAAACAACACTTTTTTGACTGTAATAGATTGAATAGCAATTGCCTGCCTACAGGCGTGTGTGTGAAGCCTATTGCATCTACTCTGCCAACTTTTGCCAGTGCACAGTGATACGTCATATCTGGTGCAACCGTAGTGTACAGTGACATAAAACAACCCTTTTTTGACTGTAATCGATTGAATATCAGTTGCCTGCCTACAGGCGTGTGTGTGAGGCCAGTGACACTCATATCTGGTGGCACCTTAGATTGCATGCGCAGTGCCCCAAATTTGAAGTAGGAGGACCAACCAAGCATCTTTTTCCATCTCCCGCTTCCAAAAATCCATGCCATATACACATCCCCTGATAGGTGACGTAACAGGTATCAAACTGATAGGAATAAATAGTACAACTTAATACACCACTCATATCTGGTGGCACATTACATTGCACGTGCAGTGCCCCAAATTTGAAGTGAAAGGACCGACCAAGCATCTTTTTCCGTCTCCCGCTTCCAAAAATCCATGCCATATACACGTCCCCTGATAGTGGACGTAAAGGGATTAAACCGATAGGAATAGTAATACTTAACAGTACACACCTTATAATAACGCAGACAGAGGCAACGCGTATAATCTTCCATGCTGGAAGCCCCCAGACTCTGACCTGTGTATAATATTCCATGCTGGGCAGTGGAAGCCCCCAGACTCTGACCTGTGAATAATATTCCATGCTGTGCAGTGGAAGCCCCCAGACTCTGACCTGTGTATAATATTCCATGCTGGGCAGTGGAAGCCCCCAGTCTCTGACCTGTGTATAATATTCCATGCTGTGCATTGGAAGCCCCCAGACTCTGACCTGTGTATAATATTCCATGCTGTGCAGTGGAAGCCCCCAGACTCTGACCTGTGTATAATATTCCATGCTGTGCAGTGGAAGCCCCCAGACTCTGACCTGTGTATAATATTCCATGCTAGGCAGTGGAATCCCCCAGACTCTGACCTGTGTATAATATTCCATGCTGTGCAGTGGAAGCCCCCAGACTCTGACCTGTGTATAATATTCCATGCTGGGCAGTGAAAGCCCCCAGACTCTGACCTGTGTATAATATTCCATGCTGGGCAGTGGAAGCCCCCAGACTCTGACCTGTGTATAATATTCCATGCTGGGCAGTGGAAGCCCCCAGACTCGGACCTGTGTATAATATTCCATGCTGGGCAGTGGAAGCCCCCAGACTCTGACCTGTGTATAATATTCCATGCTGGGCAGTGGTAGCCCCCAGACTCTGACCTGTGTATACTATTCCATGCTGGGCAGTGGAAGCCCCCAGATTCTGACCTGTGTATAATATTCCATGCTGGGCAGTGGAAGCCCCCAGACTCTGGGAGTCTGAAGAAGAGGAGTCAGAGGAGGAAGGTGGCTTTGAGGAGGTGGAAGACCAAACACAGCAGGCGTCCCAGGTGGCTTATTGTCACCTTTCGGGGACCCTTGGTGGCTGGGTGGAGGAAAAGACCTTCAATGACATCAGTGAGGACAAGGAACGGAACATGGCTAGCTTGGTATCCAACCTTGTGTAAATGGGGAGTTTGCGGTTGTGCAAAGGGACTGTTTGCGGTTGTTTGCGGTGCATTAAACAGGGAGATTGGTCTCTTACTGTTAAGCGGGTGTAATCCTTACACTACCTGATCGATACAACATCATACCTGATGTTTTAAAGCATGTTATTCCAAACAATTTAGGAATGTTAGGTGATTTATGCCCTTTATGGCTTAAAACCAGACTCTGCATCAACTATGTAATTTTCCGTGGGAGTTTTGCCATGGATCCCCCTCCGGCATGCCACAGTCCAGGTGTTAGTCCCCTTGAAACAACTTTCCCATCACTATTGTGGCCAGAAAGAGTCTCTGTTGGTTTTGAAATTCGCTTGCCCATTGAAGTCTATGGCAGTTCACCGATGTTCGCCCTTTCGCGAACATTTGATGAAGTTCGCGTTCGCTGTTCGCGAACCCAAAATTTGATGTTCGCGACATCACTAATGTGGACTGTTATCATTATTATTATCTTTATTTATATGGACAATTTCGGGCACTTCAGAAAAAGGACATTTTAGAGCTGGAAAAAGTACAGAGAACAGCAACAAAACTTATAAGGGGAATGGAGGGGCTAAGTTATGAAGAAAAACTAACCAAATTACACATATTTTCTCTAGAAAAAAGGGATCTAAGAGGGGATATGATTACCTGTGCAAGAGGTTTTCAACTGACAAGAGAGCATCCTTTGAGGTTGAAAGTCAAAAGATCCCACCTTAAAGAAAGAAAAGGGTTCATAACAGTAAGGGTGGTTAAATTGTGGAATTATCTACCAAAGGAGGTGGTGACAGCAGATTTGCTAAATAACTTTAAAAAGGAGATGGATATATTTTTGAGTAAAAAGGGTAATCAGGTTTATCATGAATAATTAAAGATGGAGTATTGACCCATGGAGAAATTCGATTGCCAGTAACTATGCTCAGGAAGGGATTTTTCCCCCCTTTTGAGACAATTGGCCATGTTTCAAAGGATTTTTTCTCTTTGCATTCCTCTGAATCAATTAACAACTAATCTGCATATTGCAGATCAGAGAGATCTAAAAAGGTTGATCTTGATGGACTAATGTCTTTTTTCAACCTTGATTTTGCGAAGGGTGAATATATTGGTTAGCAAGATTTACTTTGCACTTAAACATGGTGCAATTGCTATAATCCTTTGGACAATGCTCAAGTGTTTTGCCCTGATCAATTTCTAAGCTGCACCCCCATGTAATTTTTCCTGACTGGTCTCTTGTTGCTGATCTTGGCTTTCTGACCCCATTTTGACTTGGACTTTGATTACTATGATCTTTTTGCTACATTGCATCAGCTTTGGTTTTCCAGTTAAACTCAAAGGATTGTATAGTGGTTGTGGGATTGGGAAAAGGTGAAGGCTGGGTGTTGTCAGTTAGTTGATAAGAGGGAGTGTCTGAGCTAAATTGAGAGGAGAATTAATTGCAAATGTTTTCAAATGTATGATGAAAATGGCTGGCAAAGTCTTCAGCCGTGAAACAGTTAGGGAAGGGAGGTGGTGGTGGGCAGAGGAGAGTGATGAATGTTGAGAATAAATGTTTGGGATTAGAGGACAGAATTGATATTAATGATGTGAAATAGTGACTTTTTACAAGGTTAAAGCAGAGAAGTGGGAGCACAACATTAACTTGTAGTGGAGGAAGTCCGCTGAAGTGTGAGATTTCCTTCATTGTCATTCAGCAGTGAAGGAGCACCTCTAAATGTGTTTGTTAACTGTGCCATGGTTGTGGATGAGAGGGTGTCTGCGTGTGGTTACGGGGGCAAGAGTGTCAAGAGTGGAAGTAAGAGTCATGTTGTATTATGAGGTGGCAGTGTCAGAGCAGGTGAGGTCAGTGAGGGGGCTGAGAAGGGATTGTAGCACAGTGGAAAGGTTTTTGTGGTTCAAATGCTTAAACGTTTCTGTGGGTATTTGTGTCTGTGATTGAAGAAGGACAGTGAGAGACAGATGTAGGAGACTTCACGTTAGAAGCTGGTGGTCAGATAGAGGGATTTTGTAGTAGATAGTTGGAGGTTGTGCAGATATTGGTAAAAATAAGGTCAAGACAGTGTCCATCACAGTGAGATGTGGAATCTGTCAATTATGATAGGCTGAGGGAAGAGGTGAGTGAAAGTAGTTTAGTGGCAGCTGAGGAAGTGGAAGTATCAGTGGCAATGTTGAAGTCACCAAGAACAAGTGAAGCAACATTGGAGGAGAGAAAGGGATGGAGCTAGGTGGTAAAATGATCTAGAAATTGAGAGGGCAACACATAGGGAAATACAGTAGTTGAGAAAATAAGGATAGTGTGAACTTTGAAAGATGAGAATTGGAGAGATAGGACAGGGAGTTTGAGGTGGAATGTGCAGTGAGAGAAAGGTAATACAACCACACCACCATCACAACAGGTCTAGGTGTGTGGCTGAAGTGAAAGCCACCATGAGTGCTGCAGGGGAGGCAGTGTCTCATGGGGGGAGCCAGGTTTCAGTGAGAGCCCATAGATTTAGGGAGTTAAAAATAAATAGGCCATGAAAGAGCCATTTACCTCACTATAAGTGCTTTTCAAGGTGTGAAAGAGCACAAAAATCTGTTAAAATGATCTATTGCTTTTTTTTCACTGTCTCAAATACTTTATTTATCAAAAATGCACATACATAGATATACATAACACTTCAGCATAAATATTGTAATAAGCAACTTATAAGGTTTAGTCAAATTAGTGTTTTGCAACCTTAAATATGCACACAGATACATTTATAATTTTTCAAAGCTTTAAAGAAGAGAATAAAGAAGAAGATTAAAAAAACAATAACAAGAACGAGGCAGTAGAGAGGGAGGGGAGAGCAGTAATAATACACGCCACTTTTTTTTCTAGTGGTAGCTGAATTAGTTCTCAATAATCCCTTTCTAACATCCTATTTCTATTTGTCTCTTCAAAGATTAGATTCCATGTAGCCGTAGAATTTTTTGCGTCTAACTGATACATGTCTTAATATTTGGATGTGAAGGGCTTTTTCTGTTGAATTTATAGTCTTCAGGAAGATATGGAAGAGAGACATTTCTGTAGAGGGATTGAGATGTGTATTAACATTTTTTGGATATGTTATAAACATTCCAAAATATCTGTATTTTTGGACAATCCCACCAGATGTGTGTAAAGGTGCCAGTCTGCCCACACTCTCTCTAGCAGTTGTTCAGGTCCCTATTATGATGTATTTCTGAGAGCCTAGAGGGAGTGATGTGCCATCTTTGTGTGACTTTGAAGTATAACTCCCTATATAAAGCACATTTAATAAATTTTTTTGTATCTTTGAAAGCCTGAAACCAGGCTTCCCTTGATCATACCGTACCGACCTCTTTTTCCCATTCCTTCGATTTGTTCGTTTTATCCACTTCAGTCTTTAATATAAGAATATCAAGGCAGTTCATGTTTCTCTTTACCCTCAAGCACAGTCTCTCAAAGTTAGTTAAGTCTCTATTTACCATGTGGATAAAATTAGTTTTGATCACAGCTTGTTTAATCACATTGTATTCAATAATACATTTTCTGCAAATTCCATAGTTTTGTGTACAGATTCAGTTTTTTTAATTCTATACCTTTAATCATTTCTGAAGCTCTAATTGCTTCTAGCAAGGGTTCAATCATGAGATTGAAAATCAAGGGTGACAATGGGCACCCCTATTTAGTTCCAATTCCAAGACTATACTTATATGGATCGATCCCTTTCCCTGATACAAAAGTAGAGGGGTTAAAGTTTAGTGATTTGATTGCTTTTATTTCAAAATCACCCAATCAAAATTTTTAAAGAGTTCTATCCACGTTTTTTTATTTTTTTATTTATTTATTCTTTTTACAGAAACAAAACAATATGTAAATATAACATATAACATTATATAAAATTGTCAATAACAATTACAAAGTAATAACGGAAGAAAGAAAAAGAAACGAGAACAATCAAACATAATTACATACATACATTACACATGCATCCACAATCGCCCCATTATGACCCTTATTAATATATATCAAGCAAGAAAAAATAAAATAACTTAAACCTCCATTAGGTAGAGAGAGAAAAAAAAGAAAAACCCCATGACCTTAAATAGTATCCCAGATTTGAGTTTGAGTTAAAAGACTCAAAGTTCCTTTCTAAATTCCTCGCTCGATGGAACATGGCTAAAATTTAATTTCAACTTGCAGTATCTTTAGATTTCCAACGGGGAATGATACATTTTTTTTATTGTCATGAAAATTAGAACGATAAATGCTTTTTTCTCCATGTTAAGCATATCTGGGAAAATATGGAGCAAACTACAGTGCGGTAGAAAAAAAAGTTTGGTCTTTAATGTACGCTCAATAAACTTGAAACCATCAGTCCATAAAGTTTTGATTAATGGACAATTCCATAGTACTGTATTGGTCCGAATATAAGCCGCACCTTTTTTTCGATTTTTGAGCTTGCGAGTTACGGGTGCGGCTTATATTCACAACTAGTGATGTCCTGAACAGTTCGCCCGAGGTCTATTCAAGGCGATTTTTACATTTTCGCGTTCGCAGCGGACGGCGAACACATGCGCTTTTGGGTTCGCCCCCTATTCTTTATTATTGAGGAAACTTTGACCCTGCACCTCACAGTCAGCAGACACATTCCAGCCAATCAGCAGCATACACTCCCTTCCAGAGCCTTCCATCTGAAGGACAGCAACCCAAAAAGCCCTTTTTAGGGCTAGAACATCATTTATTTTATTTTATAATTTTTTTCTGTGTAATCTAATTGCATATGCCTGCCTGCCAGCGTGTGTGTGTTACAGGCTAACACCTAACAGCTTATATTGTGCTCAGTGAAATAAAACAACACTTTTTTGACTGTAATAGATTGAATATCAGTTGCCTGCCTACAGGCGTGTGTGTGAAGCCTATTGCATCTACTCTGCCAACTTTTGCCAGTGCACAGTGATACGTCATATCTGGTGCAACCGTAGTGTACAGTGACATAAAACAAAACTTTTTTGACTGTAATAGATTGAATAGCAATTGCCTGCCTACAGGCGTGTGTGTGAAGCCTATTGCATCTACTCTGCCAACTTTTGCCAGTGCACAGTGATACGTCATATCTGGTGCAACCGTAGTGTACAGTGACATAAAACAACCCTTTTTTGACTGTAATCGACTGAATATCAGTTGCCTGCCTACAGGCGTGTGAGGCCTATTGCATCTACTCTGCCAACTTTTGCCAGTGCACAGTGACACTCATATCTGGTGGCACCTTAGACTGCACGTGCAGTGCCCCAAATTTGAAGTGGGAGGACCGACCAAGCATCTTTTTCCATCTCCCGCTTCCAAAAATCCATGCCATATACACGTCCCCTGATAGTGGACGTAACAGGGATTAAACTGATAGGAATAGTACTACTTAACAGTACACACCTTATAATAACGCAGACAGAGGCAACGCGTATAATCTTCCATGTTGTGCAGTGGAAGCCCCCAGACACTGACCTGTGTATAATATTCCATGCTGTGCAGTGGAAGCCCCCAGACTCTGACCTGTGTATAATATTCCATGCTGTGCAGTGGAAGCCCACAGACTCTGACCTGTGTATAATATTCCATGCTGGGCAGTGGAAGCCCCCAGACTCGGACCTGTGAATAATATTCCATGCTGGGCAGTGTAGGCTCCCAGACTCTGACCTGTGTATAATCTTCCATGCTGGGCAGTGGAAGCCCCCAGACTCTGACCTGTGTATAATATTCCATGCTGTGCAGTGGAAGCCCCCAGACTCTGACCTGTGTATAATATTCCATGCTGGGCAGTGGAAGCCCCCAGACTCTGACCTGTGTATAATCTTCCATGCTGAGCAGTGGAAGCCCCCAGACTCTGACCTGTGTATAATATTCCTTGCTGGGCAGTGGAAGCCCCCCGACTTTGACCTGTGTATAATATTCCATGCTGGGCAGTGGAAGCCCCCAGACTTTGACCTGTGTATAATATTCCATGCTGGGCAGTGGAAGCCCCCAGACTCTTGGAGTCTGAAGAGTCAGAGGAGGAAGGTGGATTTGAGGAGGTGGAAGACCAAACACAGCAGGCGTCCCAGGGGGCTTGTTGTCCCCTTTCGGGGACCCTTAGTGGCTGGGTGGAGGAAAAGACCTTCAATGAACGGGACATGGCTAGCTTGGTATCTAACCTTGTGCAAATGGGGAGTTTGCGGTTGTGCAAAGGGACTGTTTGCAGTTGTTTGCGGTGCATTAAATGGGGAGATTGGTCTGTTAATGTGAAGCGGGTGTAACCCTTACACTACCTGATCGATACAACATCATACCTGATGTTTTAAAGCATGTTATTCCAAACAATTTAGAAATGTTAGGTGATTTATGCCCTTTATGGCTTAAAACCAGACTCTGCATCAACTATGTAATTTTCCGTGGGAGTTTTGCCATGGATCCCCCTCCGTCATGCCACAGTCCAGGTGTTAGTCCCCTTGAAACAACTTTCCCATCACTATTGTGGCCAGAAAGAGTCCCTGTGGGTTTTGAAATTCGCCTGTCCATTAAAGTCTATGGCGGTTCGCCGATGTTCGCCCGTTCACGAACATTTGATGTTCGCAAACCCCAAATTTGATGTTCGCAACATCACTATTCACGACCTTCAAAAAATCATTGCTGATTTGCGAACTTGTAACGCATGCGACTTCTATTCGTGAATGTAAAATTACTGCCGATTTGCGCGATTGAGAGTTAATGCTGCCGATTTTCGTGCTTTAGACTGTGGTATTGAATAGCGATTTACGGTTTTAGTGATTCTAACATCCTGTAAAGCCTGTTACCTGCAAAAAAACGACAGTAGTAATTAGAAAGCCTATTTCTTGCAATGGCTGATCACTTTGAGAGTCTTTTAGTCTCCAATTTTACGGGTGCGGCTTATATTGGAGTACTATCTTTTTTCTATTTTTTGCCCTTGAACTTTACGGGTGCGGCTTATATGCGGGTGCGGCTTATATTCGGATCAATACGGTATGTGGAGGAAGTCACCATACATTCCACGTTATCTCCAACAACTTCTATCAGGGAGATTATGAGAAAACTGCTAAATTTTTGAGGGCACCATATACCATCTGTTTACTGTCTTGATATGAAGCTCCCTATACAAAGGATACTTAACAAACCTATTTGTCAAATAAAACGAGGATTCCCAAGTCTCCCAAGTTAAAGAGACACAAAGGTCCTTTTCTCAGAGTTCCATGCCTGATTTTTTATTGTGCACCAAAAGTTTACTTAAAATGTTATGACATTTAGCTAACAAATGAGAATGGATTTGAGACTTAATAAGTTGTTCCAAAGCCATTAAGCCTCCACCAATACTATTTAGGGGTGGGAGTAGAGACAGAAACATTGATAGTTGTTTGACCATTAACCATCAATTCAAAGGAAGCCCATATTTGGTAAATAACTGTTTAAAAGAGAGCAAATGGCCCTCAAAATAAAGATATTTTATATAAAGAACGGCATAGTTTACATCAGAACTCATGCAAGGGTTTTGAAAGTTGAGTACTGGAAGTTCTTAAATTAAAGCACTACATTTTGGGATAAGATGATATTTTTTATTAATTGATCTCCACGTTTTGTAAATATTCTTAATTAAATGAAATCCGCCTTCACAACCTTTAAATACAATATTACCCATAAAGAATAACAATCTGAGGTCCATTCAAGGCGCCAAAACGTTCTCAATTTGGTACCAAACATGGGACCCATTTGAATTCAACCATTTTAATGCATGCACCACCATGTTGGCATCATGATAGAGTTGCAACAAGGGATAGGACAGACCTCCCTTAGAGAACGCTCTGGATAGAGTTAATCTTTTGAGTCTAATATGCTTTGAAGAATGAATAAATTTATCAATAATAGTTTGGAATTTTTTGATCCAAAACAAAGGAAGTCTGAAAGGTATACAACTCACCAAGTAATTAAACCTGGGCAAAAGGGCCATTTTTAATGATTGCTATTTTACCACTAAAGGATGCTTTTACACACTTCCATCCTTTAAGAATATCCAAGAATTTGAGATACAGGGCTTTATAGTTCAACTACTAAAGTTTTCTACAAATATAATCCCCAAATGAGCAAAAGAGTTTGAATTCCAATTAAATGAGTAAACACTTTTCAAATATCTCCTATAATTTACTGATAAATTAACTGATAAAGTATCCGATTTTTGCAAATTTAATTTGTAATTTGAGATTGTACTATACTCATTAATCAGAAGCATGAGGGATTTCAAAGATCCCCTAAGGTGTGTAATCGACAGCACTATATCATTGGCAAAAAGGCTTATTTTGTGTTCTCTCCCACCCAACCGGATGCCATGTATATCCAAAGAGGATCTTATGGCTACTGCCAATGGCTCTATCAACAATGCAAATAGGATGGGAGAGAGGGATGGGAGAGAGAGGACACCCTTGCCTAGTTCCATTCGATATCCCAAAAGAATGAGAATGATAACCATATCTAGCTACTGAAGCAGACAGGGCCTTGTACAAAGCCCATATAGCCTGAGCTCCAAAACTTCCCAAGACAAACCTGGCCAAGGTAAGGTTTATATAGTCCCACCTACCCTATCAAATGCTTTTACAGCATCTAATGAAAGGAATAGGGTGGGAGATTTTACACATTTTGAATGGCAAATCAAGTTAGACAATTTTCTGACATTGTCAGAACCACATCTGCCGGGAATAAAACCCAACTGATCAATTTCTATAAGTTTGTGAATTACTTTTTGAAGTCTCATTGACAGGATTTTAGCATAAAGCATAACATCCACATTTAATAATGATATTGGTCTATAACTAGAACAATAATGCGCATCTTGTTTAGCTTTTGGAATCATAATTATGCTTGCATTAACCATTTCTGGTGGGATGACCCCTTCTGTTTTAATTTCATTAAACAAATCCTTAAGATGACTACATAAATTTGTGGAAAAAGTTTTAAAGAAGAAATTGCTAAACCCATCGGGACCAGGCATAGTGTAAGGTTTTAGCTGTTTAATTGCGTCCCTAATTTCCTGATCAGAAATGGGGGTGTTTAATTCATCTAACTCTACTAAGGAAATTGAAGGAAGATTAAGTTGCTCCAGAAATGCCTGTATTTGAGTTTTTGAAGGTCTGCTAAACGATTTATCATTAGATAAATTATAAAGGTTATCATAATAGTCTGCAAACAAGTTGGCAATCTCATTAGGGGACGTGATAAAAGAACCATTACTCGATATATAATCAATTCGTTTTTCAAAAGATTTCTGTTTGATCTTACTCGCCAACAGTTTACTTATTCTATTGCCTTGATGATAAGAGATTTGTTGCATATGCCAAATCATCCTGTCACACAAAAGTTGATTAATTTTATAAAAAAAATTCTGAATATTCTTAATTTCTACTAATGTGGCATCCATAGGATCCTTCTTCAGTTTCCAGTTTATTCAGACTAATATAAAACCCTCTTAAGGACTCTCCTCTTTGTTTTGTTACTTGAAACCTTAATTTTATTAACAAACCTCTAATAAAGGCTTTTTAAGAGTACCAAAGGACACCCTTTGAGGAAACTGTACCCTCAATTAATTCAAAAAATTTAATAGACTCTTCCTCAAGATAATTTTTCCTGGATTCCTCCTTAATTAAATAATCATCCAGTTTCCAGCAGGGATTGTTAACTTTATACAAACTGAAATTAAGTTCCATTGAAATACAAGCGTGATCTGACAATGCAATTGATCCAATATCTTGTCTTAGTGATTTTGTTTAAAGTGTTAATATCAACCAAGAACAGATCTATTCGAGAGTATACCTTATAAACATTGGAGTAAAAAGGGAAATCCATTTGACCTGGATGAAGCACACGCCATGCATCATATAAATTATTACTATTAAACCAGTTAGAAATTTTTGATGAAGAGTTATAGATCCTATATATATTTTTACATGATTTTTTAGATTTTCTGTTGTTTTCTAGGTTGGGTATAACATTGAAATCTCCTGTGATAATCAGAGAACCATGAGCAAACTTATTGATGGTTTTCCAGAAGTGATTTAAAAATTTCACCTGATTTTAATTAACAAAAGTGTTAAAAGTGGAATAATATTTCAATCTAAAAAGTTTATTACAAAAATTCGGGATTTTGGAATGAACCCAATGAGTCTCCTGTAAGAATACAATGTCTGCCTTTTCCTGCTTGCAAAATCTGAATATCGTATTTCTCTTGCCTAGAGAGCTTAAAGCTTAAGATTTTTACTGACATTGAAAAAAAATAACTTGAGAGTAATAAAATCATTTTTTTTTTAAATTTAAGCTCCAGGGCATCATTCAACCAAGTCAAAATCATACTATACTATACTCCATAACCTTTGCTCTATTTAAGGAGCTGGGAAAGGGTGTAACCCAACTTACTACCATATTCACATACTGCTTTTTCCACATCTAAAGACATTATTAGGGTAGGAATTTTCTTCACTTTTGCATAAGATATCAAATGTAATAGTCTTCTGGTATTATCTACCCCTTGTCTTTGGTTAGTAAAGTCTGTTTAATCTGTTGGTATTAATTTACTGATTAGAGGAGCTAATCTTGTGGCCAAGACTTTGGCATCTAGTTTGATGTCAGTGTTGATCAGGGAAATAGGTTAAAAGTTTTTTACATTCAAGTAAATCCTTGCCTTCCTTAGGAATCATAGCTATTACAGCCTCTAGGTGCTGTACCTGTTGATTTCATTTAATTGAACATCCCTTTGAGAAAAGGTATAGGTATAAAAGCATAGGTCAAAGCCTTTTGTAATAACAGTTTATAAATCCATCTGGAGCTAATGCCTGTTTGATTTCTTCCCCTGAACATTTTCTATTTAAATACTCAATATCTATGTTAGAGACTTTAGGCAAGGTTAATTGATTTAAAAAAATCATCAGTTTATTGTATTGTAGGTGTATTGAAATATTTTGATTTCTCTAAATTATACAGGGACTAGTAGTACCTATAAAAAAGTTTACCTATTATTTCTGGATGTGCCTGTATTATCCCCTGTCCGTCTCTTATTTTAGATATTCTTTTAGTGGATTCTCTTTTTTTCAGTTAGCAAGAAATGTACTAACTATGTTACCATAATGGTACATCCTTTGTTGATATGATCATATGGCCTTATCAAACCCTTATTTGTATAATTCTCTTGATTTAAGCCTGAATGTTCTTTATTTCTATAATGTTTATTTGGATTAGTTTTATTGTTTCTCTGAGATTAAGGCAGTTTTATATACAACATTCTTAACAAATTTGCTTTTTGTTTTTTCTCTATTCACCAATAAGTTAAGATCCCTCTCATATAAGCCTTATGGGCGTTCCACAAAGTGGTCTTAGAGTCAATTGTGTTTTCATTATTTTAAAAAATGCTTGAATTTCCTTCTGTATCAAGTCTTTAGTACTATCTGTTTCGAGTAATGCTTTATCTAGCCTTCTCATTTCCTTAAAGTTAATAATTTAGTCTGCTTTTAGGTGTAATTTGATCATAGCGTGGTCGGATGAGTTTCTAAATCCTATGTCCACCTTTTCGATCTTTTTGAGGGTTGTCAGGTCTACTAAAAAGTAATCTATTCTCGAGTACGCATCATGCCTATGTGAGAAGAATATATAGTCTCTTTCTTTTTGATGAAAGGATCTCCATGCATCATAAAGTTCAAATTTAATAATAGTATGCTGAAACAACTTAGAATTGCGAATAATGGTATTGTCAGGAAGTGGTTTCCTACTAGATTTTCAATCTATTAAGGGATCTAAGTGCATATTGAAGTCACCACACATAATCAACTGTCCTATATTTAATTTCTGTATACATTTTAGCAGGGTAATAAAAAATCTTGTTTTAAAAACAATGTTGATTTTTCGGGGCATACAGATTAAGAATAGTGTGTTTCTATTTGTTAAGTTTGCTGACCCAGATTATATATCTCCCCTCTTGATTTATTTCACTGAATTGTTCCACGATTTGTAAAATATTATTAAAGAGGTTCGAGACTCCTTTGGCCTTATTCTTGTATGTAGCATGCAGCTGACGAGGAAATGCTCCATTCAAAAACGTATCTTCCCTATTCTCCAATGACTATCTTGGTGACAAATTATATCTGATTTCTCTATTAACCAATTCTTTGCTATCATATGTCTCTTGTATGATGGATGCAACCCTTGTACATTAGGGACAATACTATTAGATCACTACTAAATTATTTGACCATAGGAAGTTAAGTATATGGACTTTTGGTCCCCCCATCTCACTGCCAAGAAAAATAAGTATTTACAGGGAAAAAAGAGAGACATTTTAAAACAGCATCCTGGTCAATTTTCCAAAATATTTGATCGTAATTTTTTTTTGTGGCCAGAAAAAGGAAAAAAGATTCTGGCGAGACAAAGAGATGCTCGAATGAGAGCTATAAAAATTCATATATCGTTACTCCTAAGGCCTTTAGTCCATCTAAATTTTCATTTGTAAGAGGTAGAATAAGGGTGTCACCCCCTAGGGTAGTACTTGGTGGAGATACAATTATATATAAAGTGGGGATTTTAAATACACTCTGGTCTCTAATTTCTGAGTTTTCTCAGGAGTTAGTGGTGACATAACTTTTAGGTATATTATATTTATTACAACTACTAATACCAGAGCTTGGGGGGGGAGCGAAAATGGGAGAGGAAAAAAAAAGGGGAAAGAAATAATAGAGGGAGGGAGGCCATCTCTTCCACTCTATGTGCATATTATAAAAATACTAAATGACATATAGTATGTCCGTAAATAACAATTGTGGTGATAGACTTTATCTATATTAAACTCTGATCATTTTATATCTAAAAAATATGCCAAATTCCTGTTAATATAAAGTATATTAAGATACAAATTTTTCTTTCTCTGTGAGTTCCTAATAATAATGAAGCAGTATAGTTAGTTTGAATATATTATTCGTTAACTTTCAATAAATATCATTATAAAAGTCTTTTGCTGACTAACTCATTTTGAGTTTACAATAAATAAGTGATTCATTGGGTTGATAATATTTTTGATCATGCTTTGAATTTAAGTCTGTTTCATATACATTTGTGCTTATAGTTTATAAGTTAGCCTTCTTTATTTGATGGAATGGGAGCATAATTTTAGTGAATTAAATATCATCAATCGTGTTTTATTATTTCTCCATTCCTCCACTCTTTGAACTCCCCAACAATCAAAAATCAAATGTTATATTTAGTTTTTCTCACTTTCCTCTTCCCTCTACCTCTCCTCTTTTTTGTTGCTTTATATGACAACATTTTTAAAATGTGTCCCACTCTTCATACTTCCTCTCTTCTCAGTAAGGGTTCGTTATTTAAGTGGTATTTAGATTTTCTTGTAGTTGGAGGTTCCATTTCGCTAGGATTTTTATTAATAGAATAATTTTGGTTATCCCTGTGAATTATGAATTTAGCTAGGAATCTTCACTTATAGGTTATCTTCTCCTGTCTTAGAATGTTTGTGACTTTAGAGAATTCCTTACTTTTAAGCAGGTTATAACTAAAGAGATCATTGAATATCTCTAGATTGATATATTGTGTATCTAAACTAGATTTTCCATCCCTTATTGCTCTTATAATAGCCTCTTTATGAGTAGAGTGATGGAGTTTTATTATTATGTTTCTCGGTAAGTCCCCTTTTAAGTTCTGTGGGAGAGGAATTCTGTAAAGTCTTTCTATCTTGTCTGACTTGAGTAGCTGTACAAAGAAGGTGTTTATAAATAGGACCAGGTCTTTTTGGAGTGCTAACTCTAGAACTCCTCTAACCCTTACATTATTCTTTCTAGATAGATCTAGAACTACACATACTAGAATACCTAAGTATTTTAACCTCTGACTTCTTTTCTTTAAATTGATTAATTAAAAGATTAAGCTTTTTAGTCAATTTAAGTCACTTTCCAATACTATAAATCGGTCCTGGAGATCATTAATGGCTTTACTATTGTTTACTATGTCCTAGATGAGTTCCTCTCTTAAAGAAAATTGGAACTCCTTCAGGAGATTTTTCATGGTTGATATTGTCAATTTATCTTCTTCAATCATTTTTAGTGGGTTCCCCCTTCCTCTAAAAGAGACTCACTGCCATCATTATATGTAGGCTGTGCTTCAGGACCCATATATGCTTCCAAAAATGATTCCTCCTTATCATTATCTTTCTCTTTAGGAGAAACAAATTGGTAGAAGTTTTAAGATTCTGTTTTTTATATTTTGTTCTTGTCTTAGAGTTACTATTTTCTTTTCCCTTCATGTTTGGGCTTAATTGATGGTTGTTCCTCTAAGTTACTAGGGAGACAATAACTGCCTATAGGCTTACACACAAATTTGTATAGTTAGATCAGACGTGGAAAACCATGCATTTAAAGAGGATATTATCTATCATAAGATTGAGAGTCAATAAGTCTTATATGGAAAGTCCCAATAATTTTGTTGGTCAAGCTTCTAAAAAAAGGTAAGTTCACGATAATGTAGGGTAATCTCCTTCCCGCTTAGTTAATATAGAAAATCCAATGAGATTCCCAATAGGAGAGTTGATTTGGATATCTAAGTGACAGGTTTACCCCTATGAGGGATTCCAGATGGAGTTTTTAGGATATATCTGGAGGGTTTACATGTGGGTGTTTTATTATTCAGTTATTGGAGGATCTTCTAGGATAAGCCCCATGTGTCACAGGGGCAGAGGGGACTTGGTCTGATATTATACTGTAAGTCTTTCCACCTTTCTTATCTTTTGCAACTTCTTCCTTTTTTCTCCCCTTTTTCTTGTCCTCTTTCCCCCTTTTTCTCCCTTTTCTCCTTCCCTCTTTTTCATAAGCCATTCTCTCCTTACCCCTCTCCTCCTTTCTTCTTCTCACCGACTTTTCTTTCCTCCTTCTCTCCTTACTCCTCTCTTCCTTTCTTTATATAGCTTCCTCTCTCTATCCTTCACTTCTTCTTCATCTTCTTCTCCCCTTCTCCTCGCTCCTCTCCTACTTTCATTTTCTCTTCTTCTCCTTTATACTCAGGGGATTAGAATCTTAAATTTGAGCATTTTCCTTTTCTTTTCTTTTTTTTTCCCATGCCTTTCTCTTTCTTTTACCCCAGTTGCTTATTATATTGTACAGGGGGGTGAGAGAAGTTTATGAGTACTTCTCTTTCTTTTCTCTCCCCTCTTCTCCCTCTCCTCCTTCTCTCTCCCCCTCTTGGTCTCCTCTTTTGGTTACTTCTATTATTTAGCCTTTACGATATTTGCACCCAAATATCAGTAGTCCCAAAAGTCTCATATACAATTCTTGCTGAGCTGGTGGGGTAAAGCAAAGCCCCACCACAATGTCCCAATAGGCCAAACTGGGGACCACCACGTACAGTTTATGAGTGGCAATTCACTGCAGGGAGGATTCTACTAAATATTTTAAATGTTGGTAGCTCATATACCTCACATGCAACAGATATTCCCCAAAAGGTCCACAGGTACCTTTATTGAGACTCTGAATAGTTCTCCTCCTGATGCTGTATCTGGGTCTCTGTGTCACTCATCTCTTTGTCCAAGTCTCCATGAGACCACGCTCTCCTCTAACTTGGCGCTCCTCTTCAGATTAGCACCACAGCTCCCCTCCTGGTCAAGAAGGGCCAAAATAGGGATCACTCTTGTCTGTGGGTAATACTATTGCCCTGCCATCTTCCCTCTAGAAAGTAATCTGCCTTTCTTTCCTTACTCCAGCACTCTGCCTGCCACTCAGAGTTCAGTGGATAGCTGTGTGTTAGGTCAGAGTGATATCACAGGAGATCACGTGGTAACTCTCACCGCTATCTCAAGACATGGGGGAGACAGCTCAACAGCAGCATGCCAGTATCTGCCACATGGCTCCATTCCAGCTTTACCGGGACTTGCAGTTAGGTGCCTCCTCCGCTCCTCCTCTCATCGGATCCAAGAAGTCTCTCCTATTATTTGCTTAGGGGCTCCATGGGCTTAGGCTTATGGATGTTAACTTGAGTAAGCACTACATTTGAGTGTCTTGCCCTAACTAGCCTGCCATGCTAGTCATTTCCTGGGTGTAGTCCTCCCAAATTAAGTTAGAATTTAAGATCTACATTAGAGAAAAAGTAATACAGCCACACCACCATCTAGTTTGTTTCCAGGTCTAGGTGTGTGGCTGAAGGGAAAGCCACCATTTGTGCTGCAGGGAGGCAGTGTCTGAAGGGGAGAACCAGGTTTCAGAGAGAGCCCTTAGATTGAGGGAGTTAAAAATAAATAGGCCAAGAAAGAGCCATTTATCTCACTATAAGTGCTCTTCATGGTGTAAAAGAGCACAATATTCTATGTTAAAATTAACTATTGTTTTTTAATTACTAATAACAGCTAAATATTGTTTGCAAACATACTCCTGACTGTTCTACAATTAACAGCATCTGTCTACAACGGCCGTTACAAGATCCGTGAACAGAAATAATTATGGGCTTACTCTGCTTTCAGGAATGTAATCAGCCATCAGTTAAACCACAAGTAACATATTTAGGAATTTATATCAGTAATTTCTCTGTAGAGATGCATTTGGAATGAGTTAGCCCTCTTTATGCTCTGCTCTCTGTATAGAGTTCTTGCCATCAATTTCAGGTACAGGGGAAATGAGTGGGGGAATGTTGATCAGATTGGCTGTAATAAGTGAGTAGTTGGTATTTTTTCTCTATTTTCTTTTTAGCAACTGCAGCGGAGGGGGAGATGTGAGTGAAATAGACAATAAATGTGAAAGAGAGCATATTGGAGAAGATAAGAAGGTGTCGGGTGGAAAGAAAAACATGACAATATTATGAAATGTTCACAAGTTAACCATATAAGTTACAATAAAGCTTCAATGTGCTAACAACTAAATAACAGAGATACATATCAATAATCATAATAAAGAGTAGAATAAGGACTATATGATGGATCCTTAAATTGCCTGTAAATACCTCAGAAGCTGTGATTACAATGTCCAGTGCTTACAGATAAATGCAGGAGTTAAATTGGTGTCTGAGAAGCTGTGATTGTAATATCCAGTGCTTTCAATTAAATACAGTACTTAAAATGGTGTTTCAGGAGCTGGGATGTTAATGTACAGTGCATTCAGTTAAATTCAGGACATAAAATGGTGTCTCAGAAGGGGTGATTGTAATGTCAGCACTTTCAGTTAAATGCAGGACTTAAAAAGGTGTATAAGAAGCTGTGACTGTAATGTCCATAGCTTCAGGTCAAATTAAGGACTTAAAATGGCATCTCAGATGCTGTAGTTGTAAGGTCCAGTGCATAAAGTTAAATGCAGGACTTAACCCACCTGGTGGTATAATTATTTCAGTATTTAGGATATTAAAGTGGTACATTCTAAAATACGGACATAATCATACCACCTTTAGACAATACCCCTTCCCCTTATCCTCCTTCTCCTCCTCTTCCCCCTCATCCTCCTCTCCCCCAATCCTCCTCTTCCCCATTAACCTCCTCTTCCCCCTTACCCATCTTTCCCCCTCACCCGCCTCTTCCCCCTCAATCTCCTTCTCTTCCCCCTCACCCTGGTCTTCCCCCTCACCTTCCTCTTCCCCCTCTTTACCCCTCACCCTCCTCTTCCCCCCACACCCTCTTCTTCCCCCATAACACTCCTCTTTCCCCCTCACCTTCTCTTCCCCCATCATCCTCCTCTTCCCCCCTCATCCCCCTCCCTCATACTCCCTTATCCTCTCTTCTTCTTAGCCTCAGATCAGCTCCTGCTGCTAATCGGAGGCCCGCAGCACGTCTTATGCCAGTCTCTTGAACCAGCATATGCTATTGACGTGACGTGCTTGTGACGTCATTAGCATATAGAGGTTCCAGGGAAAGCCATAAGATGCACTGCTGGCCTCCGATCGGCAGCAAGAGCCTTGAGAGGTGAGAGGGGGGTAGGAGGGAGGATAAGGGGGCAGGAGGAAGATGGGGAGGAGGGAGATGGGGAGCAGGAGGAGGAAGATGGGGAGGAGGAGGAAGATGGGGAGGAGCGATGGTGTGCTGAGGGGACCCAGGCAAACTTGGCAGCACTGGGCCCCCTCCACATCCTCCCTGCGGTAACCCCGGGATTGCCGCTAGGAAGGTTAATATTACGTCTCTGAAGCTGTGACTGTTATTTCCAGTGCTTTCAGTTAAATGAAGAACTTAAAATGGTGTCTCAGAAGCTGTCATTGTAATGTCCAATGCATTCAGTTAAATGTAGGACTTAAAATGGACATATCTGGATATACAGTACCTGTTATCATATATCTGGATGACATCGTAATGTTCTCTTCAACTTCAAAACAGTAGAATATACATGTTCCAAGTACTCTCACACATTCAAACTCACTGATTATGTGCCAAACTTGAAACATTTTTTTATTTTTTTATTATCGATACAAAAGAATTTCTAGGATTCAGGTATCAGCTGTTGCTGAATGACCAGTTCTACAAACCTGGAGAGCAGTAAAGCAGTTCCTGTTATTTGATAATTATTACCACAACTTTATATGGGACGTCTCAAGGATTGGATTGCCCATTACTGCTGTTGCCCGTAGTGCCTTTCCAGTGCTCTAAAGCATTTGAGGAGCTCAAGCAGATGTTTAACAGCCTCAATAGGTCCCCACCTCAACCATTCTTCCTTGAAGTGGATGAATCTGACTCAGCTGTAGGTGCTGTACTGTCTCAGAGCATGGTTCCAACTACTTCTCCACTCTGTCCGTGGGCAACAGAAAATGACTGGCCATCAAATTGATACTATATATTGATCATCTCAATTTAGAATGCTTTCTTTCTGCAAAATGCTTTAATCCCAAGCAAATTCACTGGACTCTCTTCTTCTCATGTCTCTCGCTTCACATAACTAGGTAGTAAATACTGTAAGCAAAGGATGGACCATGGACCATGGAACCCATTCTAACTTCTAACAATTTTTTTTACATTCTAAAATGTTTATTATTTCCAACAATACAAAATATGACAATACATAAATGTGTCATAATGTGTAAATGTCATAATTTTATATAATGTATTAAAAATTATTTCATATTCAAATAATTATCACTACAAAAATAACAAAGTAAAGTGGAAGGGAGCAATTTCTAACTCTATTCCATGAATCTATTTCACATATTACATTTTTGGTTAATCTTATCTTAATATCTCTAGATCTTGGAAGTCTCTCTCAATCTGTCTATTACTATTAACCACTTCTACCACTTCACTTCAAAAAGGTAATATTTGTTGTTTACCATTTTGCAGTCAATAAAATATGTATCATTTGGCACTTAGTTGTAAATGTTATATTTGTTGGAAATATATGAAATCAAATAATTCCTGGCATCATCTGGAGTGGGAGTGGACCCAATGCATAGGGTTCAAAAGTCTTGAGTGTTATTACACTCCCGCCATATACAGTATGTACTTGAAATCTTCTATTCAAGGGTGCCTTGGTGGTGCTTGAGGACTACAATGGCACATTAGGGGTTAAGTTTAGTGTACCATGAGGGTCTGCATAGATTCCAATGCATACTGTTAATTTATATTAGGGGTCAATAGCTGTCCAATGGAAGGCTCAATGAAGTTAGGTGTTTATGTTTAATGTCATGGAGTGCTTTAAGGATCGCTATGGTATGGTGTTAATTTGAGATACCATGGAAAGGGTTATATTTTGGGGACACTGCGGTCCTTTAAGGATCTCCGTGGCATTCTATAAGTATTAGGATACATGGGTTCCTTACAGGACCTTACTGAGGATAGGAGATTACATTTAATATAACAAAGGTCCTTGCAGGACCACCCGTGCCATACAGGGGGAATTTTAGAGAACTACCAGCTCATATACTGTTAGGATAGGTTCCATGGTGGTCCTTGCAGGACACCAGTTTCATAGGGGTTGTTAGTGTTGGCTAAAGGAGTCTGTTAGGGATCCCTGTGGTAGAGGTTAATATTTAGGACCTTTGACCTTAAAGGACTTCTTTGGCACAGGATTTATTTTTAGGTTCCATGGGAGTCTCAATAGACCCCATTATGTGATGTTATATGTAGTGGGGATTAGGTGTGAATGGGGATGGGAATCCCATGTATTCCATTCACTGTGTGTGTTGAAGGAATTCCTGAATGTTCTCATTGGTTTTTGTGGTGATCCGTAGTGGGGTGACAACAAGTAATTCAGTAAAATAGGTAGATTGTAGATAGTTAAGGTAATCTATCCCCTTGTATATTACAGACAGCACATTGTTTTACAAGTTTTAAGTCCACTATGTAACATTTGGATACCATGAAATTGAATCGATAAGTAAATTGAGAAAAAATGCTTCTCGTAAGTCTTTTTTACAAGTCTACATGGGAGCATTTGAATAAGTCCCTTTATTACTATAGGTAGTTATTTTAGTGTCTTTTTACTTAATGATTAAGCTCATCCTCAAGCATCACACTTTTTTCAATTTGCATTCATCTAGTTATTTGTTTTAAAAAAATGCATATTTTTATATTTCAAAGCATCACAGCATTGTGGTAGTCTATCACAACAAGTGATGCTAGACTACTTCTAGAAAAAACCCTTCTTACTGTATTTCGTTTCATACATGTTTTTTTCCCGCTTAATATATACATTTATCTATTAGGCCCTGTAATCTCCTCAATAAATGCCTTGGGACTTCTATTGGAATACTTCTTAACAATTATGTAATCTTTGGCAGACTTGACATTTTAATTGCTGAAACTCTCTATGACCAAGGTAATAATATGTTAATCCAATCAAATGTTTTTTTTGAATATGTTTATATAACATTTCATAGTTATTCTTAACTAAAGTATTTAAATTGGGAGTAAATGTTATTCCAAGATGTGTGATACCATTATGACTCCAAATGTATTGAAATGTTATCTTAAATAAGCACAATCTTCTCTTTCCCAATTTAGCACCATAACTTCAGTTTTATATATATTACTTTTGTACTATGATATTCTACTTTTATGTAGATGCTCTAGTGAAGATTTAGAATTTATTACTGTTATAACTATATCATCCTCAAACAGCACAATCTTATGAGATTGATCCCCAGTCTTCATATCTTCTATATCACTTGAATACTAATAGAGAGAGAGAGAGAGAGTAACCCTGACAATTACCATTTCCAATATTACATTTTCAGATTTTAAACCCATTCCAGATATATATGCAGACATATTTGTATACAGAGCTCCAAGTGAATTTGAGGCAAACTAACCCAGTCTAAATCTTTGCAATATGATTTTCATAAAATACCAACTGACTATGTCAAAAGTTTTCTAAGCATCTAGTGATAGGGTCAGTAAGGGTACTTTGCTTGATCTTGAATATGATAATAGACATTTAAGTCTTCTTGTGTTGTTGGGTCTCTGCCTATTTCTTATAAAACCGGTCCGATTTACACTTACACATTCTGTTAACAATGGATTTAATCTTGTCGCTATGATCTTAGCATATAGTTTAAAATCTGTATCTAGTAGGGAGATGGGGTGGTAGTTTTTAAATTCTGCTAAATCTTTGTCCTATTTAGAGATTGTAATTACTGCTTCCAAAATTTCTGATGGTGCAGATCCATTATTTTTAAAGTTATTTCAGGTATTTAAAAAAACTGGCACACAGACATTACAATAATGATTTGCAAAGCCATCTGGTCCTGGTGCCTTTAGTATCTTCAAATTCAAAATAGATATTTCTATTAAAAATGTAATATGATCTAAAAAATATCATTTTTTTACCAGGCTTCATAGCTTTTTCATTGTCCTCATGGTTATAGAGGATTATAGAGGAATTTTCACCAATGTTTTTCACATTTAGTACAGAGCATCCCATGTTCCCATTTGAATTTCTAATTTTTTTCTGTGATTCTCTATTTTTAATTTTTTTTGCTAAGAGCTTCCCAAATCTGTTCCCCAGTTAATAATATTTTAGTTGGTATTTACAGATAGAGCATCAGTGTGTATATGCTCTAACTTCTTAATCTGAGCCTGATTTAAAGATATACCCATTGATGTAGTTAAATTTGGTGCAAATGTGTTAGCTCTTTCTGCTATGCTTAATGTAATATTCAGTTCTCTTATTGTTGTTCCTCTTATTTTTTTCTTAGCACTGACTATTACTAGCCATCTAACATATGCAAGGATACATTCTAAAATGAGTGATGTAAACAGATTGAGATGGATAGATGATATAATTGAACCAATGAACATGAACTTGATGGAGCTCAGAGGGGCAGTGGACCGACAGATGTGCCTACTGTGCTGTGGTCCATAGGGACACAGTAAGTAAGACAAGACTGAACAAATAATCAACAACAACAAATGTATGCTGTATGTGTATTCCACGGTATTATACCTGATTTTACTGAAGTTTATCTAAAAAAATCAATGGGGTTCTTTTTCCTGGGGACTTCAAATTTTCCTATATTTCTTCCCCAAGGGCCTAGTCTGTTATTTTCATATTTCTTTATGTGTGACCAACTTATTGAGCCTATATGTGCACAATTATTTTTTTCTAAGATAATATGATCTAACAGAAATAATCTAGTTTAGTGGAGATCTTGTGTCTTTAAGAAGAATAGGTGTAATATTTCTTGTTAACGTGGAAAGGTCTTCAAACATTGTAAAAATCAGGATTTAATAGACTTTTTTTTTATTATTTGCCCATTTGGATGAGATTTAATTGCCTATTTTCTATCAAGCTCTGGGTCTAGACACATATTAAAGTCTCCATATACAATCAAAAAGTCTGCTCTAATTCTAAATATATGCAACAGTAAATTATTTAGAAATCTATGTTCTCCATAATTAGGAACATAAATATTCACTATATCTCTCATTGTTTAATATATATATATCCATATCATATATTTCCCTCCTGTATCGATTTTTTTAAATTCTTCTAAAAAGCTTGGCTTCTTATTAAGCACTATTGGAACTCTTCTGATTTTATTTTTAAAAGTGGAGCTGATCTTCACATTGTACATCTTATTCGTCAAACTAGTTTTTTTGTTGTGTTTCCTGTATACACCAAGGGCCTCATTCTATTATTGGCCGTAAAACGATTCCTTGCGGGGGTTCCGTTATCTTGCAATTCAATTATACGGCCCGAAGGATCTCCCCTTACGGCCGGCCGTATATCTTGCAACCGGCCGTAAGCTCAAAAATCTTTAAACGCAAAAATAAATTCAAGACGGCACTGTACAGCTCTGTAAATGCTAGGGATCATATTGGGGGACATGAGGATTAATAGCAACCCCCTCGCACATCAGCCCAAATCCGAGTTTACATTAACTGTTTATTTTCCGGCCGCAATGTGGGCGGGTCTAAGGTGCTCCAAGCCCTCTGGACTTTTTACATGGATATGTGACATAAATTAAAAAAATAATTTTTTTACGGATTTGAGTGTAGGGGAATGTTGTGCTATTTTTGCTAACACCTACAATCACTTTATAGTCTCCTCAGAGTGCAGGATGGCTTTATTTCAGCTTTATAATGTGCTTAATTGGTGCTAGCGGGACCTTTTTGCTGCAAGTAAGCTGCGTCTCGGTTTTAGCCTTGCAGAGAGTGTTCCCGGAGCAATTGAATAGCAACCTGGATTTTCTTGCGGCCGAAACTCTTGCGGCCGTTTTAGATCAAAGGCTTTCCTCCGGCGCGAGCGGCCGCAAGGGATAGCAAGGCGACGGCCGTAAGCCTGCCGGAATCCCCGGCCGGAGGGGAATAGAATAGCCGAATAGCTTGCGGCCGGTCCTTGCGGCCCTGCATCTCCTATGGCCGATAATAGAATGAGGCCCCAAGTCTGTGGGCCTCATTCAATTGCGATGTGGGCAATTGAATAGGGCCCTAAAGAAGCACATAGCATATTTTTATTAAATAAGTTTTTAGTTAGTGAAAACCTTTCTTTTGGATAGATGCTTGCTAACAAAAAAACTTCTTTAAAAAATATAAGTTATGTGCTTATTTAGGGCCCTATTCAATTGGGAAAATTGCAATTGAATGAGGGCCTAAATCTTCTCTCTGGAAGTGTTCCATTGCAATTTGCCTTTTGAACGGGATATTCAACCCTTATGTATTTTGTGTTATTATATTTATCCATGTTCAGCTGTTATTTCTACCCTTCTGTGAGATGTCTCTTTCTCTCCCCCAGCTGTTCTATCTCTTCAAACAAAATTCATATAAAATTCAAAAACCACAATTAAATAATAGGCAATTTCACTGGCATAGGAGTAGAATTGCTTATAATTTAAAAAGTTATCACCAGTTAGACTAGAATAAAAGAGTCTGGTTGCTCTGAACCCTGACCAAACTTGCGATCCTATTGTTAAATGAAAATGTTCTAGCTTCCTTACATTTATGCCCTAAATCAGATAACTATAATCTTTCTTCTTATATCTGAGGAGCGACATTTATCTCCAAATACATCTTATCTCCTTTATAATTAGAACCTTACATGAGTCTCTTTAAATCTTTTAGTTTATAAGTGAGGTAGAATTTGCATCTCTTGTCTTTTCACTTCTTTCTCCTTCCCTTCAGTTATCAATTGCTTTCCCTTCTTTATACATTTCTTGTCCTTTTCTCTCTCTATCATATAATATTGGAGGTTTAATTTCAATTTCTAGTTCAAATATTTTCCTCAAATGGGATTTGACACTATTTTAGGGATTTCTCCCCTTCTGGTTCACAATACATTTCTGATTGTCTTCAAAGATTCTACGTTTAGGAGGAAAACCCATTTGTATATTACTATCTTTCTTCTCAATCCATTTGTTATGTCTCTGAAATCTTTTTTATATAGATTATTACTAGATAAGTCAAAAAAATATTAGGTTTTCATTAGGTTTATCAAAAGAAGATTTTTTACTGTGATGCTCTGATAACCACCTCTTTATAAGAGATGAAATTCAGTCTTGTAGTGATGCCTTTTGGGAGTGGAACTTTAGGTACTCTGCCCATGCTATTGTCTCCCAGGTTTCAGGATGACCTAAAAGAATATAGTAAGAAACTATTGCAAATCTTTTTTCTATATGGATTAAGGGATCTCTTGGATTTAAAAATTATATATTCTTGAAAAATCTTCATGCCAGTTATATTGTAATCTCAATGATTTTACGTTCACATGAGCAAGTATGGATAATCAAATTTCCATGTTTGATCTATATCTCTTCAATTCAGCTTGTAAAGTGATTGCTTTCGTGTTGTTTACTTTATCTTGTTTTATCTCAGATTTTCAGGACATTAAGAAATCTGTCAATAGCTTTTTTATACTTGTAACTGTGAGAGTATCTTTTTCAGCTGCTATACAAGATTTAGGAGGTTTTAACATCACTATATCACTATCTTCCAGCTGTGATGTGGACAAATCAATCATATAGAAGTATCTAATTGTGAATTATTTGGTATTTTTTCTCTCTCTTTTGGGGAAAATAGAGGATGGTTTAGCGTTAATTTTTTATTTTTTAATTTTCTCTTTAGTAGAGTTGGGCTCTTCTTCATTTTGCTAGGAATTTTTTTTTTTACATTTTTTCCCATTGCTTATTTAGCGTCTTCTCCATTTCTCTTTCTTTTTTCTATTCCACTTCTCCACCTCTCCCCTTTACTTCTACTTTTTCTTTGCTTTTTGCTTATGTAGTTTTTTCTCCTTTTTTTCCCTTTCACCTGTTGTCTCTTTTTTCTTTTAATTCTCTTGTTTATTTTAGAGGATTAAATCTCTATAAATATTAGATGTTCCCTTGCTCTTTAATTTTACTAACTCAAATTTAGGCTCCAGTGTGGACTTTTAGGTAGATTCTGCCTCCCATCTCCGAATAGCTGTGTATCCATCAGGACCTTTCTCTGCAAGGGGTCACTCTGTTTGGCCCTATTTCCTAATTGTTTCTTGTGCACCCGTATTGCTTTACTAAAGCAAATCTGCAATACTTTTCTTAGAACTCTAGTTTACAGCTTTACAATATTCTAATAAAAAAAAACAGGTACAATACAAAACCTATGCAGACTGATGACAAAAAGTTTTTAAGAACTTCTTAAAAAAGTAAAGTACACAAAAGTGTTAATATGAATATTTCTATAGACTACCACTATGAAATGCCTCTTGATAAAAAGACTAAATAGAAGACCAAGACCTCATAGCATATCCCTCTCTCTTAGGCTTCTGGCCAGCAATCAATACAAAAAAGAAGTGCTCATAACACAAGCAGTGGCTACTAAATGTTAATTTTATGCTCATGGTTTAGGCACCCAAACAGTGGTCCTTTACATTTCCAAAATGCTATCCCAGTTGAGAAGACAGATATACATATAGATAAACATGGTTTTATAAAGATTATAGTGGAAAGGACAACCATTGCATAAAAAAGATAATATATTATAAAGTTCTTCAGATTTTTAAGCATTTACTAAGATATTTTACCAGGTAATATTTTTAGTTCTAAAAACTAGCTAGTGCTGTTAGCTTTACCGGTAGTAAAGATAGAGTAAGCTATGTTGACTCACAAATGTAACTGTTTAAAAAATGTTATTATAACAGAACATTTAAAATTTCAACAATAAAAAATTGATGAAAAAACTTATTTGTAATAAAAGTGTCTGCTAATACATTGGTACCCATATCCCACACTAATAGTTTTTTTTAAAGAGCCTAAAATGAAAATATTAATCACCATAAAATCTGAAATTAAAAAGTAAGCTTCTCATATCTATAAAGCAGTACTCTAATAGAAATATAGAAAGAAAGATATCTGCTGTCAAACAGAGATGAGAATTCTTACTGCAATCATCATGTGCACAGTGATCCAGATACTGATCAGTCATTGCTATCCTATATATTGTAATCTACATAAGTGCAATACTGATCACATGAAGCTGTGATTATAGCTATTGCAATCAAAATTCACTGATACAGGTGTTAGATGATCATCCTAATAGACTTTTAACAGTGTGTAGCTTAATGGGCTGGACAAAAATGCATGAATATCTTTACTTTTGTGATTTTACATGCAAAATAAAGCTCCACAATGCTTGGAGTTTTGCTTCATATAACCTCTGCTGTTTCAATCTACAATTATAATATACAGTATAAAAAATGGGATATCACGATTTTTCATACCTTTATATGATATATTAATACTGTCCAATCAGATAGTGATTGTGTGTTTGTGAGTGCATTGTGATATTATTGTGAAATTATTTTATTGTTTTTTATCATTGTTTGTATGCTGCATATAATTAAAGAGTGTCCCAGTAGGAGAAAAAAACAGCCTACAGAAAAAAAAAATCAGGAGTCTACAAAATAGTATTCAAGTCTAAACATCCTGGTTAACACAGCCCTATGAAACAGTAAAAATTAACAATAAACGTCAATGACAAATACTGTTCACACAATTAAGCACCACCCAAACTCCTGTGTAGAACCTTTCTGGATTACTATTTTGTCGTTGTGAAGGGGCTTGTGTATTTTAATGAAGCTGTGAGCTATAAAATGTAAGGTCACTCAAGATGGTCAGGTCATAGCAGAGGGGTCAGACAAATCTCAGTTCACTGGAGAAGGAACTGGCAACCCATTCCATTATCTTTGGTAGGAAAACTTTATGTATAAGCACAACCAGAGACATCACGATATGGCACAGAAAGATGAGCATCTCAAGTCAGAAGGTGCTTACCACATTACTTTGGAGTAAAAAGAAAAGTGTGCTGCTATAAAAAACAATTCAGCTTAGGAATCTGCAATGTCAGAACTATGAATGACAAGGAAACCCAGGAGGGAGAGCTAGAGGAGGGTCAGGTGGTGCTAATGCTGGTCCCTAAACCTCAGGATAAGCTTAAGGCTACCTATGTGGTAGCCCTTGATGAGCCTGGAAGAGTTATTAGAGTGGCTCATATCAATAGATTGAAGGGGTATCAGCGCAGACCACAAACAATTTGTGCCATCTGCCTGCACACTGGCAGTGACCCTAAGGAAGGGCTACTGTCTGACCTGTAGGAACCAGCACAGCATTCATCTCAGGCTGAGTTGTGTAAATTGTCCTGAGCTGGATAACTTCCCCCATCTTTTTTCCCATCTACCAGGGTATACCCCCTTCACTACCAACAATTGACTGGGAATTGTCCTTCCCTTAAGCAACCCCCTTAGGGGCGAAAAATGCCCCTTCATCCATTCAGAGACTAGTGAATCAGTTGCTGAGTGGTCACCAGGAGTATGCCCAAGCCTACATAGATGATATTGCAATATTCAGTGCTACCTGGGAAGAACACCTGACCCATCTCATTCAGGAAGCAGATCTTACTATTCACTCTGACAAGTGTCAATGAGCAAGGGCTGAAGTACAGTACCTAGGGCATAGAGTGGGTAGGGGGCAGATAAGACTTGAGCAAGCTAAGGTAGAGGAGATAGCTGCCTGGCCCACACCTAAGACTAAAAAGCAGGTGAGAGCTTTCCTGGTGACTGCGGGGTATTACCGAAAATTTGTTCCTCATTACAGCGCCCTGGCAAATCCCCTGACCAACCTCACCAGGTAGACACACCAAAAGGAGGTGCTGTGGACGCCAGCCTGTGAAGCCACCTTCCATGCACTCTAACAAGCCCTGACATCCTCTCCACTCTTGGCCACCCTTGACTACCAGAAACATTTTATCGTCAACACAGATGCTTCAACTTATGGACTTGAAGCTGTGCCGAGCCAGGTAGATGGGCAGGGGGAATAGCACCCTATTGCCTACCTCAGTAGGAAGCTGCTGCCCAGGGAGGTAATTTACTCAGCCATTGATTAGGAATGCCTGGCAGTAGTGTGGGCCTTAAAGAAACTGCTGCCATGCCTGTATGGACAAGAAATCACCATGGTCACTGACCATAACAAACTGATATGACTAACTTGAGTAGCAGGGGACAATGGAATATTACTGAGGTGGAGCTTAGCCCTCCAAGCTTATAACTTCACCATTAAACATCGGAGTGGTAAGACCCATGGCAATGCAGATGGCCTGTCCAGACAAGAAGACAAGTAATGGTCAAGTTAGGGAGTCATCCATCAGGAAGGGGGGAGTAATGTCACGGTAGCCCTGGACTTTAAACTATTTACTAGACTATTTTGGACTAAGCAGGAAGGACTAAAACTTCTATTGTATTGTTATCTGTTTTTATCCTTTTAAATTAATCCCATCTCCCATGAGCTCTATTCAGGGTCTAGACAGTCAGATTATGTTTTTAGAGGTGCAAGACAGGATTCCTGTAATTATCTGCCACTTCCTCTCATTGTTGTATTGTATACACCCCTTGTGTCCTATTCCCTTTAAATATATTGGAATTTTCAAAATAAATCAGTTGCTTCTGGATCACGTAGATAATGGTGTAGATCCATGAATTAATTTCTCCCGGTATCAAGGTTCGTACTCTGGTCAACTAACTACCTACCACCAGCCCAGCTGTATTCCTGCTGCCGAAAAAGGTCTGAGGTTACTGGGGAGTGTCTAACTAAAGTCATTCCTCAGAGGCAGTTGATGTGGCTCCAATGCGAAAAGAGTGACCTGATTATGAGAAAGGTTTAAAATCTAACCTGGTGAGTATGAGGCAAATATAGTGAATGACGCTGGTTGTGGGTACAGGCTGATTTCATGGGTGGAGGAACTGTGGGGGAAGAGGGTCACAAATTCCCCCCAGATTTTTCAATGTGTGTGTTTATGTGTAGAGAAGCAGTTTTGTGGTATTTTTATACTATATGCGGTATCCCCCCCATATTTTATTTTTCTGCTACACCCATGGCTGACTTGATATCTGAAGTAGGGGGTGGAAGTGTTGTGTGTAAATTACGGAATGTGATGACAGACATGTGTAATCTCTCTCTCACACAACTATCAATAATCAAGATCTATTGTCTTTATCAATATTACTACTGTATGCATATTATATCTTGGCAAATATAATAATTTCTGTCTGTATCTCAATCCTTTGCAAAGTATCCTGTTTCCTATTTGCCCTCCCCCACCATATATTGCCTGCATAACTTATCTATATCCCCTCCCTCACACATGGCCTTCCCTACCCTGCCTTCCAATACCTCGTTCATTCTCTCCCTCACGGTCCTCTCTCTCACACATCCTATATGTCCCTTACTCGTGTTCACATATTACTTTCCTTTCAGTCTCACCTTAATCTGCACCAACCTTCCTGTTACTCTGGGGACATCCTGTTTCACTCCCCTCCCTCCCCAGCCACACACCGACTCCAATTTAGATTTATAGAGGCATGAAAGTCACCTGACCTCCTATTTTCACACTATTATCACACCACTAAGGGTCATTCATAATTACACAATAGAACCTTTCACCTTTCTATACATCTCACACTTCCTTTCTGACTCTTATTATTCCTTATCCTTTTTCTTCCCCTGGTATCACCCTCTTTTCATCTCCTTTAAATTGTATGTTTCCAGTCTTTTAGAGGGCTTTGGAAAAAAGCACTTTCTATAAAGATTCTAAGCTCAAAACAGAGCTCTTCACTTTCTAAAGTTTAATATTGTATTTTTCCTGTTCTTATCCACTGTACAGCGATACGGAATATTTTGGTGTGATACAAATAAAAGTTAATAAAAAAAATAAATAATAATAATCTGTAGTAGGGTAGTAGTGGATTGGTACTATCATCACTCCCACCTCCCAGGCCCATTGTCTTCCACAAGACACAACTAAAATTCTAATCTACTCTCTAATCATTTCTTGCCTCAACTACCTGACCTCCCCATCACCCATCTCTCTACTGCAATCCATAATGAATTAATCTGCTAGGCTCCTATACCAATCTCAACGATCAATGTCTGCAGCACCTCTCGGTCACTCAACTAGCTTCCCATAGCCTCCAGAACACGCAGACACATGCAGGCTTGGTCGGAATATAGGGTAATGTGTAGATATTCTAATAACATATCAATCATCACTGTGATTGGGTAAAACATTTGATTTATTGGACTTTAAGGAAATTATCATAGGCTTTCTGACCAAGCATGACAGTATCTCTGAAACAGTGCAGTTTGGGAACAGTTCACGTGCTGCTGTATTTAAAGTATACTGTGACTGGACAAACTGCACCATTGCATTTAAACTGCGGAGCAACATGTGCCATTCTCTGATGAGTCTCATTTTCTACTCCAAAGCCTGGAAGGACATTGGCGTGTCAGGCATGAAAACTTCAAGAACAAATACCCAGCAACCATTGTTGGAAGAACTCAAGCTGGCGGTGGCAGCTTTATGGTCTGGGGAATGTTTAATTGACATTGTCTGAGTTTACTCATACCTCTGGAAGGCACTCTTAACTGATTGGGTTATCTATTCATCCTTTCAGATCAAGTACACCCATACATGTTTACTGTTTTCCCTGGAGCAAATGGGATTTTCCAGCAGGACAATGCAATAAGTCATGAGGCCAGAATTGTTTGGGAGTGGTTGGAGGAGCACAACAAAGACTTCCAAGTACATCCCTTGCCTCCAAATTTCCTGGACTTGAACCGCATCGAGCACCATGACCACCATGTTCGCCTATGGATCCTACACCAAATGCACTAAATTCTGCATGGCTCCAGATATCCTTGCCAACCTTCCAGCATTTTATTGACTCACTGCAACACCTGCTAGCTGCTGTCCATGCTAGATGTGTCAGTTATTCTGAATGTGACTCAACTGTGTAATAAATAATAATAATAATTGGTACAGGGGTGCAGCTTGTCTTGGTGGAGTGAAATAAAAGTGTGCAGTAGTCATTGTGAAAGTTGATGTCTTGTTTAGTGAAGTATCTTGTCTGGGTAGAGGAAATAATTAACTCAATGGACTTTAATAAAACAAAAAATGCAAGTTTTGTTGCGACCATTATAGTGAGTGATGTCTTATCACCAAAGGGATTATTGGATAAAAATGTGATGATTTGTTTGAGCATTTAACCTGTTAAAGGTTGTCCAGTTGTTTTGGATATGGAGGACTCTCGATTCTATCCCTTCGGGTATAGCTGAAAGGATTAAGTGGCTAGGAATTATTCCTGGACAAACTCTTAGTGAGAGAGGTGGAATTGCACAGCTGTCAAGTAAGCTCTGATCGTTTTTAATTGGAGATTGGAATGGCAGTGAGTGGCAAATGCCAGAAATACTGGTACTGTTATGAGTAGCATTATGTGGTAATTAGCTAGAAAGTTAAGGAACACTAATCTTTTGGTTTTCTGTTTTGTATTAGTGGTGAATCCATCAGACATAGGCCCCTATTCACTTGCATTTGCAACAGTTACAGATTGATTCAATTAAACAAGCCCGCAGCTACCTGGCCGAAATCCTAAACCATAAACAATGCACTAGTAAGTAGCATTTCAGAGTATGATCATGATCAATTAAGCAAGACGTAACTACCCATTTAGAAACAGCCAATAGTAAATGAGACGGTCATCATTACATTATTAAAACATCAAGGTTAAACATCAATCAATTAGCGTTTAGAAGTCCTATATGCTAACGGACTCGCAATGCGGCAATGTACAAAATAATAATAATGAATGACGATACTGTTCTAGTCCATGTGGGTGGCCTGATATGTATTAACTCCTTAAATACTGAGACTCAGAAATGAAAAGTAAACAATATATTTTTTTATTGCAGATTTGTGAGCTTGGGACTGTTGTGCAATTAATTCTAATGTCTGTCATCGATTTCTCTATTATATTGATATTTGTATTGATATTTTATTTGCATTTACAGTGCTATGATCAGGTGTTTAACCCGCTTGCGAGTCCTATGTGGTACTCATAGGATTTACTTCTATATTTGCCATTTATGGGTGAGAAAACATTTGCGGGCTTGAGGAATTGTAGCAATAGAATAGCAATTACATTTACTGGCTTGAAAGCACAAAGACTTAGCTGGGTCGGAGTTATGATTTTGACAATCGCAGGGATTTTCAGCCTGTAACCCGCAGATTGTTCGCGGGTAGCTAAAAAGCGCCAATTGAATAGCAAATTAGTTTACGGGCTACATAACGGTCTCCATTAACTAACAACTGATCAATGGAATATGGGCCACAGTTTAGTGAACTTCAAAAATAAGTGTTTTTTAGGCTGGAGGTGATAGGAGGCTGGCTGACAATTGGATGATGGTGAATACTGGGGGTAATGATGTAAATGATGAGGAGTAAATGATGAAGAATGAGGGATGGATTCTTGGTAAAAGGCATAAAGGAGCATAAGGGAGAGGAGAGCAAGCTCTCTGAAGAGCGACAGGGTAATATGGTCGAAGGTAACTTGGCTGAAGATGCTGAGCTAGATTGGTAGATTATTCCATTTTGTTATCCACTTTTGGGCTGCTTTAAGAGCTTGGATGATGTGTCAAGGGAAATGTTGATGCCAATATCTGGAGGCCATCAAGACTACCCTTGAAGTGATGATTTTGCCAGAATGGGATACCTTGAAATGTGAATCTGATGTGGAGATGAGTAAACAAGGAGAGTTAGCGAGTTATTAGCGATGAAGAATTAACTTTCATTCCATTTGCTGAGGAATGTGGTCCAGACTGACAAGTCATGAACTGATTCCTCACTGAGAGTGATGGTTGACTTGGATAGTATGGGTTGGTCAGATTTTTTAGTAGATTACTACAAATGACCATCCTGGTGGTAGGATATTGATTGCACAGTTCAGATGTCCAAGTAAAATCTGTAGTTCCTTGTGAACGGTGTAATGAGAATGGGAGGCAGTTTTGATGTATGTATGGAGGCATTACAATTTGTTAGCAGGTTGTTGCAACTCCTTTCTGACTTTGCCGAGGATTATGCCTAAAAATACCAAGGAATGCATTGATCCTTCATTTTTATCAAGTTCATATTGTATGCCGAGTTGTTCAAAGAGGTCAGTGGTTTACTTCAAGCTAATGAATGAAGTTTGTGCATCTCTGTTTATTTATCAAGATTCAGCAAATGGCTTCTGTGAATAAGTCAAAGAGCTTAAGACTATTCTTGGAAACAAAGGTGACTCTTTTGGCAAAGCAGAAGGTATTTCTCCATTTAAGCTCATGGAGATGTTGTGATGAGGCAGCAATGGATAGGCAACTGTTTAAACGCACCCCTGATATCAACCTTGAGGATGAGGAGAGGACTGAAAGATCAATAACAAGGCATTTCTTCTGTGAAACTTTCCAGATGTGGCACCAATCATATTTATTCTCCGGATAGGAAATGGTGTCGAGGAGAATGGTCACAATAAGTATCTTTTTTTAATTTTTGATGCGAGAAGTGCATCCACTACCTAGGACTCCTTAGTAGCAGTGAGTAGATTCTTGCTAGTGAAGGAAACCTTGGCAATACTGATACTCCAGTGTGAAACCCTTCTTGGAAACCGGTGATAAGGAATTAGATGAAGTGTGCTGATGGGTGAGATGCCAAGTTAGTGGAAGGCCTTGGTAAATTAATGGCTACTTGTCACTTTGGGTGCATTACTGTGGAGCAAATAGTTTTTGAATGGGCCTTGTTGCATACCACATATACTTGTAGTAGGCAACCTCCTCAAAGTTTTAACCCTTAGAGCTGAAATGATTGTGAATGGCCATTGCTCCAAGCTAATGCATCTCACTGCCAAGGCGGTACCTGCTGGGGTGAACACATGGGGAAGCATAAAGGTCGGAAACAGTAGGGAAAGGATTAGATGGAGGGTTCTGAGGAATGAAGTTGGGACAGAAAGTGGAAATGTGCAATGGTGACTGCCAGTGCAGGCACATAGATGATTTGATATCGGCAAGGTGCCTGCAGAAAAGATCAGTTGAATTGGGTGAGAGCTGCTGTGGTTTTAGCTGAAAAGGAGCAGTGGTAGTCATAGCAGGTGTATCTACCATACAGATATGCCAGACTGACAATGCGTTATAAGTAATCATCCATGTCCTGATGATGGTTCAGGTAGGTAGAGCATCCAACGTCACAGTACATGCTGAAGCTTAGCAATAATTTCATCACCATCAATGTGCAGTTAATCCTTAGATCCTTCGACTTCGACCATGACTAGGAAATAGTTTTGTCGGTAACATCATTGGATCATATGAGTAGGGATATCAGATTCACATATCTTCCTTCCAGAAAATCCCACTTCAGATGGGCAGGAATAAAGTTTGCAGGTAGAATAGTTGGAGGAGATGATAATGGCTCACCACTAGTAGCAGAGGCAAAGATGGTAATATAGTCGATGAGGTTGGTTTTCCAAGAGAACCATTCTGTTTTTGTGTGAATTGATGGAGATCACAATATCCAAGATTACTCACTGGAAGCAGTTGGTGGGGCCTTATGGTATGGAGTTGATAGAGCTCCATCTTTCTGGAAGTTGCTGAGTATGATATGCCACATTCTTTGAGTTTCTGGACTATTTTGAGAATGGTCCAGAGACTCAACATTGACTGGCTCCCTGTGACAGATGGAGCCCTGCCACAAAATGAAGCAGCATATGAAGGCAGGCTATCCACATCAGACAGAATGGGGTCTGCCATATAATAGCCTAAAATGAAACATGGTGTCAGAGCATGTAAGGGTGCTTTTAAAGTAAGCCTGATGGTGGTTATAGCGACTTGGGGCTGAATGTCTGTTACAGCTTCTGTGAACAATCCAGAGACTAAGACATATCCCAAAAACTGATATAAAAGAGAATCAGTATGCGAGCTTGATTGTGCTGTTGCATTAATATTTCAAATGAATGAGTGACAGTATGATATTTGTGACTGGCATAGACAGCGGTAATGATTTGGAGTAATTTGAGAAAATATGGGTAGTGAAAAACAAGAAAAAAGAATGAGAAATGAAAATATATGGACAAAATTGGCGTGATTCAGCCAAATGTATAATGGTGTGCTAGAGAGGGAAGGAATGCGCATATTGCTGTTGTTTAGTCATTCAGTCATGTCCGACTCTCCATTAAACTATAGACCACAACACTCCAGGTACATCTCTCAGTCACTGCACCTCTGAGCTACATGAAGTTCATGTTCATTGCTTCAGTGATAAAAATACTAAGTGACTTATCATGGCCATAGAACTAATCTATTAAGTCTGGTTCGTTCTCTGATGAGTGCCTCTGACTTAGTTTTTTTTTAATGCAAATTACCCTTAGGGTTTAGTCTCCCTAAGGGTAATAGGGGACTCCAGATGTGGACCCCTTGCTCACTGTGCCTTAGGGAGTTCAGCTGCACCTCACTGACGAGGCCCATAAAGGCCAAAACGCGTCTGGGGTTTACTGTTTCTCCTGTTTAGGGTAGAATGGTATTTGGGGGCTGGTCACTCTTATGGGTGGGGCCAGACTAATATACTACAGGATATGTGTCCCTGTGAGAGGCACAAGTGAGCTAAAAGAGGTTGCTCTCAGAGTGGCTTATCATGGCCATAGAACTAATCTATTAATGTTGGTTCCTCCTCTGACTTAGTTTATTTTTTTGGTCATTTTAGTGACCTGATTTATTCATGTCTACTTCTGTCATCCCTTTCTTCTTCAATCTTTCCCATCATTAGAGTCTTCTCTGGGGAATCATGCAGTCTCATTATTGGGACAAAATATTTGAGCATAAGCCTCATGACCATACCTTCTAGTGAACAGTTTGTCTTGATTTCCTGAAGTACTAATTTATTGGATCTTTCTGCAGTCCAAGGGACTCTAGTTTTCGGCAACACCACAATTCTACGGCACTAAGACTTTTTTATGGTCCAGCTTACACATCCGTATGTTACCATACTTTTCACAATGTAGACCATTCTATATAGTTTAATATCTTTACTTTTTACTAGCTTGTGCAAGCTTGACATAGCTTTCCTCCCTAGAAGAAAATGAATTTTAATTTCATGGCTACAGTCACCATGTGAAGAGATCTTGGATCTCAGGAAAATAAAATCTGCCACTGCTTTCACTTCTTCCCCATCTATTTGCCAGGAACTGAGATTGCCATTTGCCATGATCTACGTCCTTTTAACGTTGAATAGCAGGCTGGCTTTTACCCTCATCAATAGGTTGTTTAGTTCCTCCTCACTTTCAGCCATCAAAGTAGTATCTTCCAGCAATATTGATTCTGGCTTTAGATTAATTCAACTCAGCCCCATGCATGATGTACTTGCTACATTTTGTTGTGATCCACACAGTCAAAGGCTTCAGAATAGTCTATGAAACAGAAGTAAATGTTTTTTTCCTGAACTCTCTTGCTTTCTTTAGATCTCTTATGCCTCTTCCTCTGCAGAACCTAGCTTGCACATCTGGTAGATCCCAGTCCATATATTGTTGGGGTCAAGATTGTAGGATCCAAAGCATTACCTTGCTTGCATGGGAAATGAGTGCAATTGTTCAATGCTTTTTTTTTAAATTGATATGTAGACTGCCATTTTCCAGTCTACTGGCCGTCATTGAGTTTTCCAAATTTGTTGGCATAAGACTAGCAACACTTTCACAGCATCATCTTGTAGAATTTTGAATAATTCATTTGGGATTTCATTGACTCCTGCAGTCTTGTTATCAGCAAGGCATCCTGGGGCCCACCTCACTTTGCTCTCCAAGATGTCTGGTTCCAGCTCATTGAACAAACTATTAAGGTCATCACTGATGTTAAGATCTTTCCTGTATAGATCTTCAGTGTATTACTGCCACCTCTTTTTTTCTGATTGTCTTCTGTTAAGTCCATACATTTTTTTGTCTTATATCACTTTTATCTTTGACATGAAAGCTGCCTATAAGGTCCCCAATTTTCTCTTGACTTGACCCATTCTGTTGTCTTCTTCGATCTCTTTGCATCATTAATAAAGGTCTAGTAGGAATGCTGAGTTCCCAGGGTGTTTACCACCCAAAAATTACTAATATATATACACAAAGTGGGAAAAATGTAATTAAAGTCTTTATTAATAGGGGGTAACAACGGCGATTACTTTAAAAACAATGGGTAAAAAAATCCCAGGATTGAAACAAAAAGATAAAAATAGGCTAATGGATGTGTGGACAGAAACCACTAAATGTTGAATGTACTCTTAATAGAGGGGTTATTAGGTCCACACCTAACAGTACTGTAGAGGAGAAAAAATGATTGCTAATCCAATTTGAGTAGTCCTGTCTTTGTGATAAATCCTGGATCTATAATACATATATATACAGGTGTAAAGGTTCTGGAAAGCAATAGCTCATCCCATAAATGGTCCCAAAATAAATTACTGGGAATAATCTGACCTTTGTATATAAATATATATTCTTAACGGTATACCAGGGTATGATTATACCATATTTGCTAGCTTATGAATAAGGGTAAAAGTGTTTTGAACAAGGCAATAAAGTTCTAGGACTATTATATGCAATTAGTGCCTACCCAAGGCTACTTCTCATATAAGAATAGGACCTCTATCTTGCCCATATTGCATCCCAAAGTATAGCATAATAGGGAAAAGGCCAATGGATGAGCAGTACAAAAAAGCCAGCAGGCTAGTTATTACTTAAAGCATCGTTATTAAAGTGCTAAATCTAATTCATATCCAGACCACAACATTCACTCATTTGGAAACGGACAGGTAGGGTAAGCATACAACCTCTAAAAATATTAATGGCTAATACAGTACTGTTAGTAGTGAAGACGCCGGCGTGCCCTTAGCTGTGAGGCATGCCACGTCATCAAAGGCCGACGCGTTTCGACGTCATCAGACGTCTTTGTCAAGGTAAGGTCTATGAAGCCGTCTGGCCCTCTTTTTAAACGCTGCCGTAACTACGGCAACCAATTGACACTCAGTGAACCTGCGCAATGGATACAGGAAGCGTCTGTTGCGCTAAGATACAGTGCGATGCAAATGAAACCAGCCTTATATAAGAAGCGGTCTAAGGAGGGAAGTAACATGAAATAGCGAAATGGCAAATAACCAGCCCAATTATAAACATACAGTAATAAAAATAGAATGGTGGAAACCACAACCACAAGAGGTGGGGGAACATATTGTGAAGAGTAAATATAATAGGGAAAATAAAAATAAAAAGGGAAGGATATCTAAATTAAATGGATGCTACTAGAATGTAAATATGAATATGTGGTAAAAAGTGCATAAAAACTAATAATATGAGAGATGAAACATGTAAGGCATCTCTATAGATGTGGTGGGGGAACACCCCAATATAGTGTAAGTGTAAGAATGAGGTGTAGGAAAGAACAGGAAATATGATGACTGTGTAACAGCCATAATAAGTTGATGGCAAATAAAAAATGAGCCATCAATATAAGTGGTACAATGTGATATTGTATGGCATTTAAATGCCAAATATAAAGATGAGAAACTATAAGTGGCAAAAAATCTTGATTAAAATTAATAATTAATAAATTAATAAGTGAGCTATAGGGACCAACAATGGCTACTTGATAACAATCCCATAAAAATGCCAGTATATTCAAATGAAGGGTAAAAATGTGAAACCTTCATTTAAACCTATTGGAGATAGAGCTTGTAATTTGTAAATCCATTTTGCTTCATGTTGAAGAAGTTTTTTATCTAAGTCTCCCTGTCTAGGGCCCTGATGGACCTTCTCAAGGGCTGTGAAAGTAAGAACTTCACTTTTGCCACCATGAAAGATCTTAACATGGCGTGCTAAAGGGGTATCTAGATCTTTTCTTATTGAATAGATATATTCGCCAATACGTCTACGTAGTTGACGTCGTGTTTTTCCTACGTAAATTTTAGAACATAAACATGTAGCCACATAAACTACACTTGTGGTGCAGCAGTTTGAAAAGTCCTTTAAAACATATCTTGCCCCATTGGACGGATGTTCATAAATTTTTGTGGGTTTGATGTATCTACAACATTTGCAGTTCCCACATTTGAAACATCCCAATGGGGGATTGAGCCATGTCTTGTTATCTTTATTCTCTTTAAAGAAACTATGCACTAGAGTGTCTTTAAAATTTTTGCCTTTCCGATAAACAATTGGTATTTTTTGTGGAAGTACATCTACCAAATCCTCGTCACTTTTTAATAGATGCCAATGTTTAGATATAATATCCTTTATTGAAGCAGATTCATAGCCATAAGTCAAAATACATCTTGGATATGTATTATCTGATGTTTGAGTATTTGTCCTGTGTGATTTATTCAATAGTTCTGTTCTGTTGCAGCTCAATGCATGTTGAAAAGCTTTCTTTAAGCATTTTTTTTGAGTATCCTCTTTCTAGGAATCTTTGTTTTAATTTATCAGCCTCAATTTTGAATGTGATATCTGAACTGCAATTCCTCCTGATTCTTAAGTATTGCCCCTTAGGGATACCTTTTTTCAGGGGTGCAAAATGTTGGCTGTCCCATAAGAGTAACGTATTTGCTGCTGTCTCCTTTCTAAATGTAGTAGTTGATATGGTTCCTTCATCATCTTTTTGGATGAGTAAATCTAAAAACGATATTTCTTTTCTGTGGATTTCATGTGTGAATTTCAGGCCCATCTTATTTTTGTTCAATGAGTCCATTAGGGTTTCAAATTCTAGTTTAATTCCATCCCAAATCACAAAGATATCGTCTATATAGCGCCGCCATATCATTGCATGTATAGTAAGATGCTCAATCTCTGATTCTGAGAAGATCTTCTTCTCCCAGCAGCCTAAAAATAGGTTTGTGTAGCTAGGGGCGCATGGGGTACCCATTGCAGTCCCCTTTGTCTGATGGAACCATTTGTCATTAAATAGAAAAAAGTTATATTCCAGAACATACTCTAGAAGTTGGATAATAAAGTTATTAAATTTTCCAAGGTTAGTACTTTTCGTACTCAGGAATTGTTCTACTGCTTCAATACCGAGGTTATGAGGTATGCTACTATAGAGTGCTTCAACATCTATAGTTGCTAACCATGTGTCTTTTGGCACCGTTAGATGTTCAAGCTGTTTAAGTATATCATTAGTGTCTTGTACGTAAGAGGGCAAATTTTGTACTAAGTCACGTAGGTAGTGATCTACAAAGATACTGGCATTGGAGGAGAGATTTCCTGTTCCTGATACTATAGGCCTACCAGGAATAGGTACCATTTGTTTATGCACTTTTGGTAGTGCATAAAAAGTTGAGATACAAGGGAATTTTGGTAGGAGGAACATGTATGCTTGCTCATCAATAATCTTCTCCATTTTGGCTTTTTCTAATATAGACTTTAAAACTAGTCTATATTCAAGATTTGGATTTTTTGTTAGTATTTCGTAGGTAGTTCTATCAACCAAAATCCTATTGCACATCTCTTTGTATTTGTCATTACTTAGTATTACAAGATTGCCTCCTTTATCTGCCTGTTTAATTTGAATATCTTTACAAGACTTAAGTTCATCAAGAGCTTGGTATTCTTTTTTGGTCAGATTGAAGGATTTGCTTAGTTTAGTAAAATCTAAACTTTCTATATCAATTGTTACCTGCTGAAGGAATACCCAGATGTTAGAATAATCTTTTAGAAAGGGGGTGAAATTACTTTTGTTTTTCCATCTTTTTGTGTCTTTATATGTATTACCTTCCTCAGCAGAGGCATTCTCTTCTAATAAAGACATTAGAAGTTTGAAGGTTCCAATATCTTCTTTGTTCATGCCTAACTTCATATGATCTTTTTCCTCTTTATTTTTAAAGAATTTCTGTAAGGCTAATTTACGTGCAAAAAGGTTAATATCTTTAATATGGGTAAATTTGTCCGACCTTGATGTTGGCACAAAACTGAGGCCTTTCCTCAGTACTGATTCATGGTTAATATCTAAAGAGAAGTCAGATAGGTTGATAATTTTCATACTTTGGTCTTTTATCAGTCTTTCTGTATTGAGCTTATTCTCAGTACTTAGGTCTTTTTCCTTTGGTCTCTCCTCTCTGGGCCCTTCACAGGGAACTGGCCTTCCTATAAAAAAACCCTCATTATTATAGGTATTAGGCATTCTAGTTTGTGCAAATTTTCTTGTGTTGTATGCCTCCCTTCTATAATGCATACCAGGGCGTCTACCTCTTGAGCTATGGATGGAATGTTCATCTATATCTGAGTTATCATAGTCTGAGGAGCTTATGTCAGAGTTTCTTTGTGATGGTATTGAGGCGGGAAATTTCCTAAAGATTCTATTTGTTTGGAAATCAGTTTTATCTCTCAGGAATTTTTTCTGTTTCCGGTCTTTGATATCTCTTTTGAATCTTTCTATATTGTCATTTAATTTTTTACACAGAGATTCATACTCTGTGGAACCGCTTTGTTTATTGAACTCTTGCTGACATAGTACAATCTTAGGTTTTAATTAACTGATTAATTCAGATGAACATTTGAGAAGAATATCTTTCCATTTGTTAACAAAGGTTTCATCACTCAAATTTATGGCAGGATTAAGATGTAATCTTATGCCTCTGGGGACATATTTATTTTTAAGATAGTTTTGAAGGCTACTTATCTCCCATACAGAGCGTACTTGTTTTCTCATTATTTTTAGAAGGTCTCCATGTATATGCTTAATGTCTGTATTGCCTTCAAAAGTGGGCTGAGGATTGCCACTGAAGCTTTCTTCAGCTTCTTTAAGGAGTGAATCAATATCTATGTTTTGAATGAGAAAATTAGTCATTTTCAATATAATGGAATATAAATTATTAAACAAATCAGGTTCAGGTAATGGGTGTCAAAGGCAGTAGATAGTATGATAATATGATGATATTATATTTATGCTTCCTAAATGTGGATTGAACCACTGGTTTATAAATAAAGGTCTAGTAGGAATGCTGAGTTCCCAGGGTGTTTACCACCCAAACATTACTAATATATATACAAAAACTGGGAAAAATGTAATTAAAGTCTTTAGTAATAGGGGGTAACAACGGCGATTACTTTAAAAACAATGGGTAAAAAAATCCCAGGATTGAAACAAAAAGATAAAAATAGGCTAATGGATGTGTGGACAGAAACCACTAAATGTTGAATGTACTCTTAATAGAGGGGTTATTAGGTCCACACCTAACAGTACTGTAGAGGAGAAAAAATGATTGCTAATCCAATTTGAGTAGTCCTGTCTTTGTGATAAATCCTGGATCTATAATACATATATATACAGGTGTAAAGGTTCTGGATAGCAATAGCTCATCCCATAAATGGTCCCAAAATAAATTACTGGGAATAATCTGACCTTTGTATATAAATATATATTCTTAACGGTATACCAGGGTATGATTATACCATATTTAGTTAGGGTGGTTAAACTGTGGAATTCTCCACCAAAGGAGGTGGTAACAGCAAATTCGATAGACAACTTCAAAAAGGGGTTAGATATATTTTTGAATAAAGAGGGCATTCAAGGCTATCCTAGATAACTAGCGAAGGAATATTGATCCAGGGAGAAATTTGATCGCCAGTTTCTGGGGTCAGGAAGGAATCTTGCTTTTTTTCCCCGTATGAGACAATTGGCAAAGTTTCAATGTTTTTTTTTTTCTGTTTGCCTTCCACTGGATCAATTAACAATTAATAATAAAAAGTCCACATATTAAAATGATCAATAGAGATCTATTCATCCTCCAATACTGTACTATTAATAATTATTTAACAACGAATTAATTAATAACTAATCCGCATATTGCAGATCAGAGGAGATCTTAACAGGTTGCACTTGATGGACTGAAAGTCTTTTTTCAACCTTAATTACTATGGGCCTCATTCTATTACCGGCCGTAAATCGGCCGTAAGGCTGCGATTCCTTGCGGGGGTTCTGTTAACTCGCGATTCTATTATACGGCCCCGCAAGGATCTCCTCTTACGGCCGGCCGCATATCTTGGAACCGGCCGAAAGCTCAGAAATCTAAAAACGCAAAAATAAATTCAAGCCTGCACTGTACAGCTCTGTAAATGCTAGGGATCATATTGGGGGACATGAGGATTAAAAGTAACCCACTCTCAAGCTTGCACATCAGCCCAAACCCGAGTTCAAATTAACTGTTTATTTTCCGGCTGCGGCGTGGGCGGGTCTGAGGTGCTCCAAGCCCTCTGGACTTTTTACATGGATATTTTTCGGATATTAAAAAATATATATTTTACGGATTTGAGTATAGGGTAATTATGTGCTCTTTTTGCTAACACCGAATATCACTTTATAGACTCTGCAAAGTGCAGGATGGCTTTATTTGGGCTATTTTATGTGCTTAATTGGTGCTAGCGGGACCTCTTTCCTGCAAGTAAGCTGCGGCTCGCTATTAGCCTTGCAGAGAGGGTTCCCGGAGCAATTAAATTGCAAATAGGAATTTCTTACGGCCGATTTCCTTGCGGCCGTTTAAGATCAAAGGATTTCTTCCGGGCGCGAGCGGCGGCAAGAGATAGCAAGGCACCGGCCGCAAGCCTGCCGGAATCCCCGGCCGGAGGGGAATAGAATAGCAGAATATCTTGCGGCCGGTCCTTGCGGCCCCGCAACGGCTGCGGCCGCTAATAGAATGAGGCCCTATGTAACTATGTAACTGTCTATTCAGTCCATTTAAGTTCACTAATTCCGAGGATATCAATGTTTAACCTTGTCATCTCATTTTTGTCTAGTTTGCCTTGGTTCATAGTTCTAACATTCCATGTTCCTATGCTAAATTGTTCTCTGCAGTAGCAGATTTTCCTTTCTCTTCCAGGTACATCCGCAGCTGGGTGTCCTTTCGGGTTTGACCCAACCATTCATTAGATCTGGTTTTACTTGTACTTGCCTTCTGCTTTTTCTCACTAATGTGGCAGACACCTTCTGACCTGAGGGGCTCAGTTTCCAATGTCATATCGTTGTCATATGTCTCTGGTTGTGCGGTCTATAAATTTATCTTTGTAACGTTACTGGAGCGGGTTGCAGGTTCCTTTTACAGTGGACCATAATTTGTCTGACCTCTCTGCCTTGACCTGCCCACCTTAGCTAGCCCTACATTGTGTAGCTCACAGCTTTATTACAGTACATACATATATAGAGAGAGAGAAAGAAAGAGAGATTAATAATCATTCTATTACAGTGCACAGTGATAACTTTTTTATTGGACAAACATTTTGAGTTATAATGACTTGCACCGCTTTTTTAACACTGTAGCAATACTGATTAAAATTCAATGAGAGCATTGTAAAACATGGCACCCCATCCTTTAGGACAGGACAATTGTGTGCTGACAACCGCACGCTGACAACAGCGGGCTAGCAATTGCATGGTGTTGAAAAACGGCGGACAAATGAGAACCGTTAAAAGCAAGCAAATGCCCTGATGCCCTGAACCCACCTAACCATAAGACCCCTAAGCCTAATCCTAACCCTAAAACCTCTATGCCCAACCCTAATCCTAAATCCGCTAAGCCTAACCATAACCCTAAAACCTGTAAGCCTAAGGCTAACCCTAACACCTGCAGTCCCGCGCCCAGTTGTCATGAGCGCTATTGTTAGGTGAACAGTTGTCAGTTCACGCATTTGTTGGCGCACTGATGACAGAGTACTTTTATACTGCGCACAAAGGATGTGCCACCGTTAAACAGAGCAGAGATTCAGAGTAGGACAGAATGCATGTCATAAATTATTTACTGATCGGTCAAGCGTGGTGCGTAAGACTTAGGCGATGAGAGCCAAAGGAGCTCATTGCCTGCGAGTCTCGCGTACCAATGCGAGATGTTGACTTGGAGCACTTAGGCGATGAGCGCCGAAGGCACTCATTGCCTGCAAGCCTCACCGTTGCGCAGCGAGCTGTTAAACAACTAAAACTAGCAGCACTATGGCGATGAGCGTCAAAGGCACTCATTGCCTGCGAGCCTCGCAAAGCGAGGCCAGCAGTGGAGGTAATGAAACCTGCTAGACTTATGAAATGGCGGATCTCCTTAACAGCCGAACTGCACAAAAAATAAAAAATACAACAAAATCATCACACACAGAACAGGAGAACAGCCAGGATGTCTGGGAGAAAGGTGGAATGCAAATTTAAATCAAATTTAAGCAGTTTCGGCACTTGAAAATCGGCTAAGCGAGGAAAAAAATGGCGGGCATTTTTTTTTAAAATAAGGCTACATGACCCCAAACCGAGCAAAACACCGACCAAAACACAGTCAGCGACATATGAGGTAGAAGCGATACTAATAGGAAGGACGCAAAATGCTCCCGAAACGTGTAAAACATAGACTAACACAGCCATTTTACAACACTAACTTACACATTTACACACTAACTTACACATTTAAGATTTTTAAATGGCAGCTTTCCCGCCTAAACCAATGGTTTTGTCTTGCGCACTCAGCATGTATATAGGACACACTTGCCACAGAGCTCACACTTTCTTCTTAGGTGATGACAGTCTGAGTGGACATTTTCTGTTGCTGGAAAATCCAAAGAGATTGTTAGCTCTTCAGGATACTGATTGCTGAATACTAATTACAAATAGGTAAAGTATATTAATTTGTATTAATAATAATTAATAAATAATTAATAAATAATTATTCTTAAATAAAAGGTATATATTATTAGTTAAAAAAAATTGAGCAACAAACTCATAATTTACACTGCCTTTAGTTTATGAATACTTTCATGCTTAGCTCTTTGTACTTTCATGCTTAGCTCTTTAGTCATTGATTAATTAATTAGTAATGTACATTAATTTATTAATTAATAATTAGTAATCATTATCAAAAAATTTACAAAATGTTAAACTACATTTAGTTTATTAATATAATAATGCTTACCTCTTTCTAATATATTTAGACATTGATTAATTAATTAATAATGTACATTATTTTATTAATTAATTATTTGTAATCTATATTTTACAATGCCTTTACTTTATGAATAGCTCTTTACTATACATTGATTCACTGATTTATTGATTATTAATGTTAATTAATTTATTAATTATTTATTAGTAATAATTAACAAAAAAATAGGTATTTTGCAATGCAATAAAAGATATATAGATTTCAGATTGCACTTATATATCTGCTTTACTGATCATTAACCTCCATTACTTTATTTACTATTAATTAGTAAAAATAATATTAAAAAAATGACCACAAGCAATATCTATATCTTATAATGCACTGACAAATCTGTGTTGCTGCTGATTGCATGATCAGGATGAATCCAAATATTACAAATGCTTTCCATCTTATTTGACAGTTTCATCATCTCTGCAGCTGAATGAACACAGAGTGACATTTGCAGCCTTTGAAAAGCATAAAGATCACCTTTACAGGTATATAATTTAATTATGTTCTTATGGAACAAAAAAAGGATTAGTTTTTTTTTATTATTTTGGGTTGATGACAGTTATTGATTAATGAATGTATATTAGTATATTAATTAATAAATAATTAGTAATCATTATAAAAAAGGTTACATTTTATACTGCAATAAAAAATAGCAGTATAACCTGCATTTATATATCTGCCTTACTGCTCATTCATGTATATTGCGTTTGGTACTATTAATTAATAATAATTAATAATAATTCCAAAAAAAAAACATTTATAATAGATAAAAAAATATCTACATTTTACAAAGCACGTACATATCTGGAGTGCTTATAATTGTCTGACATGATCCGCTCCTCATGTTTACTTTTGTTCCTATGAGCGAATTGTACTCTAATGACAAAGACAGATATATATGTCAACGTTTTTATTATAATTGTTAATATATTATTTACTTAATAAAAGAATATACTTTACCTATTTGTAATTAATATATGCAACAATTGATAGTCTGAAGAGCTAAGTATCTATATTTATTTTCTTGCAACATACAATGTACAGTTGGCCTGTTGATGGCGTGAGGAGAAAGTGTCATCAATGTCCAAGCTGTGCATTAGAAATTTGCTGGGTGTGCGAGGGCAAACCGTTGCTGTAGTTGTGTAAATCGCCATTTTAGATTTGTGGTGTTAGTGTTGTAAAATGGCGTCATTTGTTTATGTGCTACGTGGGTCGCGAGGATTTTCCATGCTGCCTAAGTGTGTTTATTAATACCTTTTACGTCCCTGTCAAAATTTGCACGTGTCTGGCGGTGGTTTGCGCATTTCGGGGTATTGTAGCCTAGTTTTCATTTTTTTTGTCCGCCATTTTTTCCCTCGATTAGGCGATTTTTAATTGTCAAGACTCGTTAAATTGGACTTTAATTAGTGTTCAACCTTACTGGCAGATGTCATGGCTGTCCCCTTATGCTCTGTGTGTTTTTGTTTGTGTTTTTTGTTGTATTTTGTATTGTTTTGTGTTGTTTTTGTACGCATTTCGTCCGTTAACCTCGTATTTTTGCACCCTTGTATTATTTTTTTCTTAGTTCCGCAAGTCGTAATGAAAAGTTGTACGTCCCTGTCAGTGTTTTATGCTCTTTGGGGTCGTTGAGCCTCATTTTCATATTTTTCCGCTTACCACTTCATTATCACTTTAGAAGTTTAAAAATCTGCAAATTACTGAAAATAGGAAAGCTATAAATAATTCATTAATTAATTAATACATTATAATTATTACATTGAGAATTAAAAAAAATATATATATATTGCAAAGGACAAGGTTATGCATATACAGTAACATTTCAGATATATCTAAAGTTTGACCATTCATTAATATCAATTAAAAATGAACACAAAAAATTGAACTGAATTTGAAATATTGACAAAAAAACAAGATTAATGTACAGAAGCAATTAGAAGACATTATTCATGTATAGTACGTTTTTAAAGACAGATAAATGTTTACGTGGGCTAAAATTCTTGATATTTCAAAAGAAGAAAAAAGGAGACATTTCTACAAGTACATAGCTTTTATTAACATATATTTTAAAACATAATTTATGCTTTTAGCAAAAAATCCATATACATATACATTTACACTGCATTTCACAATTTGCTTTTTTTTATCATTTTGCCTGAACAGTGTCTCTGAATAATTTGCAGCACTGCACAGTTTAACACAGATTGTCAAATCTGCAGCAATTTACAGACAAGGAATTAAAACCAACAGGTAATGTATAAAACTAAATTTCATAAAGAAAATAAATATAGAATTTAGAAAAAAAAAAATATTTTTTATAATATTTCAACATTTCCATTTCTGTCTATCTTTTTCAACAGACACTGCCTGAAGAGTGTCGCAGGAAGATTGGCAGCAGGGGACCCTCTGTCATTTATACACAACTAATAATTGAACACAACAGGTAAAGTATAACAAGTAAAAAAAAAAATCCTGTTTGGTGTGCGCCAATGTCAAAATACACTGCGACATAACTTAGCCTCTAAGCCTAATCCCACAACCAACAACCCTAATGCTAATAGTGACGCACACAAAACTGAATATCACAAAAAAAAAAAAAAAAACAGAAGTCCCTATTGCCAATAGTGGTGCACACAAAACAGGATACTACAAGAAATGTTGTTAACACATAAAAAATACAAGAATATATCCTGTTGTTTGTGCACCAAACTCCAAGCCTAACCCCATAACCCAAACCTCTAATGCCAACTGGGGTGCACACAAAACACTATACTGCTACTAATATTGTTAACACATATAAAATCTAAAAATAAATCCTGTTTCGTGTGCACCGACCTCTAAGCCTAATGCCATAACCTAAACTTCTAATGCCAACTGTGGTGCACACATAACAGGATACCAAAACAAATGTTGTTAACACATACTAAATCAAATAATATATCCTGTTTTCTATCCAACAACCTCTAAGCCTAACCCCATAACCTAAACCTATAATGGCAACAGTGGCGCACATAAACCAGAATAATACAATAAATGTTCTTAAAACATAATAAATGCAAGGATCTATTCTGTTTTATATGCACCACTCTCTAAGGCTAACCCCATAAGCTAAACACCTTCCTGAATACATACAGAATTGAAGAACATATACTATTTTAAATGCTCTTACTTAAAAAAAAAATGTTTTACATGTCATTTTAACATTTGCATCTCTCTTTAATTCTCAACAGACACTGCCTGAAGACTCTCATCATCTCGACAATTTTAATACAACACATTTGAAGAAAAGAGGTACAGTATTACTAGTGAAACAAAAAAAAAGGACTGCTGTTTACACATATAAAATGGAAGTATCTATCCTGTTTTGTGTCTGGCTTTGTGAAAATGTAATGCATGCTAATTAACACTCTAACATAACCATAAACCCCTTTTAACAACATTGGCGCATGCAAATAGGATAGAAAGAAAAAACAAAAAAGGCCTACCCTAAAACCTAATGCCAACAGTGGTGCACACAAAACAGAAAACTACAATGCTCTTAATATATACAAAATGGAAGGATATATAATGTTTCTAGTGCAAAACCATCTAAGCCCAACTCCATAGGTGAAACACCTAATAACAACAGTAGAGCACAAAAAACACAACTAAAGACATAATAACAACACTGACACAAACAAAACAGCAGAGCACAATACATGCTGTTCACATATACAAAATAAAAGGAGTTATCATATTTGCTGTTCGCATTTCACAACTTAGACTGTAACCTAACTAATCTGATAAGTCTAACCTCACAAACCTAACCTCATAATGCAAACAGTGGTGCACACAAAACAGGATATAAGAAAAAAGAAAAGGTAAAACAAATAAATAAACAAAGGAGCAGAAGTACTAATGGACTACTTTTATTTACAGATTAATATGGCAGATATTGACAAGAAAAAGGAAAAGAAAAGACGTCAAACTAGAGAACGTCAAAGAACATGGGCAGATCATCAGACGCCGGAGAAGAAGGAAATTCGATGAAAAAAAGAACGGGAGAGATGCACAAGCAAAAGATTAGCAACTGACAAACTGACATCCAAGACCAAGAAGGCTACTAAAAAACAAAAGCATTTAGAAAATGTGGTACAACAATCAGATAAGATTTCTAATGAGGATTTAGACACAATTGTCACAATTGTCCTTTACTTAAATCTTTAGCAGTAAAGGTTCATAATTGTGGTAATATGAATACTGTCTGTCAGTTTTGTGAGGCTTATCATTTGCAACAGGAAAGACCCAGAGATGGCCAGTTTGTTAGTTGCTGTCACAAAGGCAAGGTAAGACTTCCACAAAGACAACAATTCTCAAAATATTTAAAAAGTATTATGACAGAGCCTTCTTTCCCTAACTACAAAAAATTTAAAACAAACATAAGATCCTATAATAGTGCCATATCCTTTGCATCTATGGGTGCAACATTAACTGCTAATGTGCCAGGACATGGCCCTTACTGTTTCAAAGTACAAGGACAAAATTACCAGTGTACTTCTCATTAACATCCAGAACAAGGGGACCAAAGAAAATTTGCTCAACTCTACTGTATGTCCTAGATACTATGGAAGCTGTTGAACAACGTATGCAGCTTCCAGAATATAACAAATGCTTACCCATTGTGTTTATAGAGCTTGATAAAATTATGGCCCGTACACTCAAGCCTATAAAAAAAATATCAGAAATAGAACAAGAACTCCCCTTCCAGTTAGAGTCTTAAGTAGTGGATAAAGATGGACACTATGTAATACTCAATGGAACAGTAGACTGGAGACTAATAAATCCCTCATCTCCTTTTATGCTCCCACCAGTGCACCACACATTCACTACTGCATATCCTGAGGCTATTGGAGCCTCCCTCTGGCAACATGATGGTGATGGGAGGGGATTTCAACCTAACCTTTGATCAAGTCCTGGACTGCACGGGTATGCAGGCCACAGATCGGTATTCAAACAAATTAAGACAAATTAAGAAGGCTCTAGACGATTTGGGCCTGGTGGATGCCTGGAGGGGGCACCACCCACACAGAAGAGACTCTACATATTATTCCCACACCCACGGATCTTATTCGTGGATCGATACCTTCTTGATAGCTTTGTCATTGTTTGATGGATCAAAGAGGGCGGAAATACCGATATGCCCCTGGTCGGATCATGCGGCGGTGAGCATAGACATTGATCTAGGGTTAAATATATCCACACAGTATGCTTGGAAACTAAACAATCTCTTACTCACTCATCCAGAGCTGTCAGAACAAATTGAAAAGGATCTGCACCTTTACTTTGAGTGCAATAGGACGGGTAACTCAAACATAGGCTGGGTATGGATGGCCCATAAAGTTGGCTTCTGCTTTTAAAAAGCAACATAAACTCAAAGAGCAGGAACTTACGACCAAGCTGCATGACTTAGAGTCAAGGAACCAATCATGACCCTCTCTTAGACTTCGCCAGATGATAGAATGATAGATCAGTGTCGGCTAGAGTTAGACGCAGTACTCTCCCACCAAACGGAGAAAGCCCTTAGGAATCTATTCTACTCCAAAGCCAACAAGCCAAACTCCTTATTAGCTAGAAAGCTGCGGTCTAAGATAGCTGAGTCTAAGATATTGCGGATCAGAACTGCACAGGGGCAGATAACGGTTAGCCAAAATGTCATCAAGCGAACGTTCGCGGATTTCTATAGCTCGATTTACTTCATGAAGCAGCAACCGAAGGCGAATCTTCTCAGGTCTTACCTAGATTCCTGCGACCTTCCGAAAGTCTCAGACCAGAACACGGCTACACTTAACTCAGATATAATAGTAGAGGAGATATTAAAAGCCATCAACAACTTGAAACCAGGGAAGGCCCCCGGCCCTTACGGCTTTACCAATTCTTACTACAAGTCCTTTGCGCATATTCTAGCACCATAACTCTGCCAACTGTTTAATTCCATCCTAAACAGGGAACCGATGCCCCCGGAGCTAAACAGGGCGGAGTTAATTGTCTTTCCCAAAAAAGGCAGGGACCCACTAGACCCAAAGAATTATCGCCCTATATCTCTTATAAATGGGGACCTTAAACTGCTAGCCAAAATTATTGAAGATAGGATCTCGGGATTCCTCCCAGATCTGATCCACAAGGATCAAACAGGTTTCGTTCAACATCGGCAGACAGCGGATAACATCAGGAGAACCATGAATGTCATCCTTTTGGCCTCCCAGAGCAAGTCCCCCCTCTGTGTGTTAGCCCTCGATATGGAAAAATCCTTCGACACATTAAAGTGGTCGTATCTATACGCAGTGCTGGCCAAATTCGGCTTTGAAGGGAGAATCGTACAACTCATTAGAGCACTGAACAAAAATCTGTAGGCCTGCCTGCAACTCCCAGGATGAGAGAACATCTCTTTAGCCATCCAGAGGGGGACCCGGCAGGGATGCCCACTATCTCCACGGCTATTGCCTATGGCTCAAAAGATTAGATGCAACATTGAGATACAGGGAATGCGGGTGGGTCTTCACCACTTGAAATGTTCGCTCTTTGCGGATGACCTTTTTTGCACACTAATGGAACCATCAACGTCGATTCCTGCTTTGTTGTCAACTCTAGGTGGATTTGGCGCCCTGTCGGGCCTACAAGTTAATGTTGAAAAGACTGAAGCTTTGGGAGTATAGATTTCAATGGCCCAAAATCTCTATTGAATACTTGGGCTTAGAATCACCAGGAAGCTGTCGGACCAACTTCCCACCCCTATTTAAGCAATTAATGGAAGAAATGCAACGATGGGCGAAATATCATATCTCATGGACAGGGCGGATAAACATGGTAAAGATGACGGTTTCACCAAGAATACTGTATTTATTTAGAACTCTCCCAGTCCCGCTAGATATGAAGGAACTAGATAAACTTCAGGCTTCTATTTTTAATTTTATATGGTGAGGGAGGTCGCTGCGTATAGCAAGAAAGACTATGTTCCGGCGGACGTCTCATGGGGGACACTCATGCCCGAACTTGAGACGGTATCTGAGAGCGGCGCAGCTCACGTTTATCCCACTGGCTCACGCGGGTAAGCTACAACAGCTTTGGACCTTTGTGGAAAATTGGTAAATGAGGCCTCACTCTTGGGATACTATAGTCTGGGATGTGCCCCCCTCAGGCGTCAGGCAGCGTAACTGTAATCTCATAATATCTTCAACTTTAGAGGCTTGGGCTCGGCTTAAGTCGGTTTGCGGTTTGGCTCCCCTCCTATCACCATTGTTATCCGTAAGTTGTTTTCCAGAATTTGGGACAGTATTTAGCCTCGCCTCTAGACAATGGTGGCTTAGCAGCCCACTGGAAAGAGCAGGAATCTGGTTTTCAGATGATGCTCTGCTATCCAACACCTTCCTTATCACTAAATATCACATACCACAGAGTGAGCTATGGAATTAGAGAAAACGTAGACATTGGATATCCTCACTAACCCGGGTACATGGGACCCCTAAACATTCCTGGTGGTCGACTATATGTGCAAAACTGCCCTCTCTCAAGGGCCTCCTTGGGTCTCTATATTCTTTTTTGAATGACCCTCTGAACAAACAGAAGATGAAATATATGCTCAAATGGGAGAAAGACTTAGGTAGGAAGCTAGATGGAGCAACATAGAAATAAATTTGTACCAACTTAACAAAAGGATTTATACACATATAGCCTACTCGAAACCTCAGTCAAAGTTTTGCACAGGACTTATTATACACCCTATCTTATGTCCAGGCTTAATAATATTCTTAATGAGGACTGTTTTAGAGGATGCAAAACTAGGGGAGACTTTCTACATATATGGTGGACGTGTCAATTAGTGCAGAAGGTGTGGAAAGAGGTGACTGACTTATTCTCGCAAGTGACAGAAATCAAGCTGGGGTCAGAGATTGAGACCTGTCTTCTGGGGGTTGAATGGACCCAGTCTCTCTAAAAGCAAAAACAAATTATGGCAATTCATGGCTCTCACCACCAAAAGTTGTATTGCAAAAAACTGGAAAGCTGCAACACTGACCTCAAGAGAGATCATTTTAAAAATGAGCTATGTTATGGTAAACGAGAGACTGTCCCCTGTCCTGCAGAACACGGTCCCCCTATTCCAAAATATCTGGAGACCATGGCTGATCTCGGCCCACAGCATTAAGGTTGGGATATGACTAGGACAGTAAGGAATGAGGCTCTTGCCGAAGGATGGCGGTCGTGGGGGAGCCCGGATGACCACTCATACCAGTAGAAATTCAGCCTGTGCAGCACTGGAAGAGTATGCCAGGTATTTCATACCCCCCCCCCCCCCTCGTTTTTCTTCCCCCCCTATCCCTTTAAGTTGACATAGTTGATGTTAATATTTTCCAGTTTTGGAAATGTTTAAAGACATAGAGACAGGGCACAGGATAATAATGAAGTAATGTACCAGTAAGATTAGTATAAAAATAGCATGCAGCCTCTTCGTTAAGATGCTGGGGAATTGTGTTGGGTTATAACCTGACTGCCCTGTTGTTCTCTTCTTTCTCCTTTTAATCTATACAATGTTATATTGTTAACTTGTCTTCAATAATAAAAAGAATGAAAAAAATAAAGAAAGAAAGAAATAGAACAAGAACAAATAATTCATGCAGAAGTGCATCAGTTACGAATCCCAAAAGTCAATATGTTCCTTACAAGAGATCGCCATACTGATAAACGCCGTTACAACTTAACAACATAAAATGAGGTTGCAATGGTCTTTCAACATGATGAGGGAGAACCACCATTTCAAAGGGATATTAGAATATATCCCATAAATGAGGAGCAACCTTTTATCAACATAAGTATCTTAAGTAAAAATTTAGATCCAATGAATTATCCAATTTTTTTTCCAAATGGCGAAGCCGGATGGCAACCCAAATTAACACTTGAGAGTTACCCAAATTTAAAAGTATGTGTTGAATTTAAAGTGGCTCAAACTGCCATTAGAGATGGATTTAATCCCATTTTATGTGGTGGAAAACTGACACAACAATGGATCATTGATTCATATTTGCAAGTTGTGGTAAATAATTTAATTGTCATCAAATATATACGTGTAGAACAGTATTCTGGACTGATGGATTATGTCTCTGAGGCAGCTACAAACAGAGAGCTTGCAGCTGGAAAAGCCATCATTTAACCTTTTTCTTTCCAAGGATCTCCTCACAATATTTGGAAAACCAGATTTATTTATTACATTTACATGGATTCCACAATGGCCAGAGATTGTAAAGAATCTGCTAATTGGACAAACTGCTTCCGATAGACCAGATTTGGTGCAAGTGTCTTCAAAATCAAATTAACTGAATTAATACATGACATAACCATAACTCAGTTATTTGGCAAATGTCTGGCTTATGTTTATACCATAGAATTTTAAAAAAGAGGCCTTCCAGATGCACATATGCTTATAATTCTTCAAGAAAAATATAAATGGGATACTGTTGATGAAGTGGATTCAGTCATCATTGCTGAATTTCCAGTTCCAGAAATACATGGTAGAATATATGAGATTGTAACACATCACATGAATCATGGACCATGTGGAAATATTAATTCACAATCACCATGTACGGGAAAAAAAAATGCTCTAAAGAATATATAGAGACAAAACTTATACCAATTGTGATGGCTATCCATTATATAGAAGAAGAGAAGGGCAAAATGCAATTATTCGTGGAAAAAAGTGGATAACAGATATGTGGTGCCATACAACCCCCATTTACTCATGTAGTATAATGCACACATTGATGTGGAAGCTGGCACTTCTTTAAAATCCATTAAATATGTCTACAAATATATTTACAAAGGCTATGATGCAGCTACTGTAGTGGTAAAAAGTGCAGAACTTGCATCTCATGCAGATGCTCGCTATGTAAGTGTGCCAGAAGCAATGTGGCATCTTCTTAAAATTTAAATGCATGATCGCTCACATGCAGTATATCGATTAGCTGTACATTTGCACCAAAGACACTTAGTTTATTTCAATGTTGGAAATTAAAGAAATGCTTTGGCACAAAGTGAGCATCGACAAACTACACTAACTGCATGGTTTCAATTAAATTGTACTGACTTGGAGGCAAGGTAGTTGTTGAATATTGTAATTCCCTACCATTAAGTTTTTGTTAATGGATTATGGCAAAATAGAAAAAGCTGTGGAAATAAAATTATAACTAGAATATACCTTGAACATTTCTGCTTACGTTTACTCCTTTTAAATGTTACTGGTGCACAAAGCTTTGAACAGTTGAGAACTGTTAATGACACAGTTTATGACACATTTAATTTAGTTGCGTGACACAGAAACTTCCTGGCGGATGATACAGAATGGGAAAGATGTCTAAAAGAAGAAGCACTGTGTCAAATGCCACTGCAGATGAGAGAACAATTTGCATTAATTTGCATCTTCTCAAATGCTCCAAATGCCTAGGTTTGTGGGATAAATTAAAAACAAATATGTCTGAAGACTTTTTGCAACGATACAATGAGCCTACTACAGAATTAAAAGCATTAATTGAAATTCAAAAGGTCTTTCTCTCTCATGGATTAAATTGTGCAAATTTTAATCTGCCAGATCCAGGACTCATAGATGAAATAAACTTTGAAGACTATGATATTCAGCTTCAAAACCAAATAACACAAGAAAGACTTGCAACTTTAAATACCTTACAATTGCAAGCATTTAACGCCATAAAAAGTGCACTAGAGGATGACTTGCTCAAAGAGCGTTATTTCTATCTAGATAGACCTGGTGGATCAGGAAAACGTATCTATATAATTTGCTTGATGAGTTTTGTTCTCGCACAATGTGAAATAGCACTGCCATTTGCAACAACTGGAATTACCACACTTCCGTTGTAAGAACTGTGCATAGTGGATTTAAACTGCCAGTTCCTATTATGGAAACATCAGTGTTGAATATAAGAATGACATCTTTAGAAGCAAAGAATATTAAGAAATGTAAATTAATTATCATCGATGAAGCTACAAGGATGTCATGTCATGCTCTACAATGCATTGACCGTTTGTTTCATGGATAATGATTTGCCTTTTGGTGGAAAGGTGATGTTGTTGGGTGGAGATTTTAGACAAACATTACCTGTTGTTGTACATGGAAATCGAACTGACATTGTAGAAACATGTATTAAGTCAAGTACACTATGGAAACTCTTTACTCACCTCAAATTAGAACAAAATATGAGATCACAAGGACAAAATTTATTCAATGAGTAGCTCATCAAAATTGGAGAAGGAAAAACAGAACAAATTCAGAATTTACCCGACGATAACGTGGAAATTCCACCTCATATGATTTGCAAACAGGACATTATATCGGCTATATTCCAAAATACAATAAGTAACAACGATTATGCAGTGCTTGCAACCAAAGTAATATTAAGGTCCAAAAATAAAGATGCATTGCCTCTGAATAATGAAATATTAAAATTAATAGATGCACCACAAAAAAATTATCACAGTGCAGATTGTGTACTTGGTGATGACAAAGAAACTCAAACAAACTTTTCAACTGAATCTATTAATTAATTAACTCCATATGGAATGTCACCACATATATTGCAGCCAACAAAAGGTGCAATTGTCAAGTTACTGTGAAATATGAACCCAAAAAAAGGACTATGTAATGGGACCAGATTAATTGTTCAAGAACTAAAAGATCATTTCATAAATACAGAAATTCTTAATGGTACCTATAAAGGTGAAAGAGTTTTCATACCAAGAATAGATTTGGCACAAAGTGAAAGTAGCTTACCTTTTGTACTTCAGAGAAGAAAATTTCCCATCATCATGGCATTTGCCATGACCATTAATAAATCACAAGGACAAACTTTTCAATCCGTTGGAATCTTTTTTTGGAAGAACCAGTATTTGCCCATGGCAAACTGTATGTTGCATTTTCAAGATGCAAGAATCCAGAGGAAATAAAAGTTTATATTGAAACAACCAAAGTCAGGGTGATTTATTAGATGATGGACGAATTTTTACAAAAAAACATTGTCTTCAATAAAGTACTGTAAATTAAATTAGAAACAAAAACAAAATTGCAACTAAGTCACAAATAACCCAATTCAATAAGCAACAGTACTCTTATATCTACGTCAAATTCACAACAAATATAGAGAACAGCGGTTTTATGTCAAGGAAGCAGTTTTATTTCACTCAGGCTCTTTTTATAGAACCACTATTTTGCTAAAAAACTCTGTAAAATGGCAAAAAACATAGCGAACAGTGGTTATTAGAGATGTCGCGGACAGTTCGCCCGCGGACTATTCGCAGCAATTTTGGCATGTTCCCGTTTGCATCGGACGGCGAACACATGCGCTTTTGGGTTCGCCCCCTATTCTTTATCATTGAGGAAACTTTGACCTTGCACCTCACAGTCAGCAGACACATTCCAGTCAATCAGCAGCATACACTCCCTTTCAGGGCCTTCCATCTGAAGGACAGCATACATTTTAGAATCATTCTGAAGCTGCATTCGTTGTGAGAGGACAGATAATGTAGCTGCTGGAGATTTAATAGGAAAATAGATAGCCAGGCTATGTATTTAGCTTCCACTACAATTAATCTAATTTCAGTTGCCTGCCTGTGTCAGGCTCACAGCTTATATTGTGCTTAGTGAAATAAAACAACACTTTTTTGATTGTAATAGATTGAATAGCAATTGTCTGCGTACAGGCGTGTGTCTGAAGCCTATTGCATCTACTCTGCCAACTTTTGCCAGTGCACAGTGACACTCATATCTGGTGCAACCGTAGTGTACAGTGACATAAAACAACACTTTTTTGACTAATAGATTGAATATCAATTGCCTGCCTACAGGCGTGTGTCTGTAGCCTATTGCATCTACTCTGCCATCTTTTGCCAGTGCACAGTGACACTCATATCTGGTGGCACCTTAGATTGCACGCGCAGTGCCCCAAATTTGAAGTAGGAGGTCTGACCAAGCATCTTTTTTCATCTCCCTGTTCCAAAAATCAATGCCAGAAAGAGTCCCTGTGGGTTTTGATATTCACCTGCCCATTGAAGTCTATGGCAGTTCGCCAGGTTCGCCCGTTCGCGAACATTTGATGGAAGTTCGCTGTTCGCGATCCGAAAATTTGATGTTCGCGACATCACTAGTGGTTATACCTCACGGATGAACTTTGATGTCTGGCGGTCTCTTTTTAGAGGTCTCTATTTCATTTAGGAAACTCTATGTGCCATTTTCAACAACTACAGCAATTAAAAATAAAGAAGAAAAAAGAACAAAAATATACAGTGGTTATATCCCATAGACAAAATTACAAGTCTTCTGGGCTCTTTTAAAGAGAACCGCTTTGACAGACAAAAAAAAATGGAATGTCTTGGAAGTCACTTTTGACAGGATTGGCCCCACAAAAGCGTTGCCTTGTATTTTCCTAGCTTTACGGTTTCCATTTTAATACTTTAAGTTCATATTTGTAATGTTAAAATTCTATTTTCAAAGGACTGAAAAGTTGTTTCATTCTATATAATTATCGTTTAATGTTAGTAGCAGGATCATCATTTGTTGCAAAATTTGAATGTTTCAAGATATAGAGAGTATTGATCCAGGGACTAATCCGATCGCCAGTTAATGGGGTCAGGAAGGAATAAAAAATTTTGCCCACTTTGAAACAATTGACAAATTTCTCTGTTGTTTTTTTTGCTTTGCCTTCCTCTGGATTCAATATTTAAGATCACTGTATTTTCATGCAATTCAAGTTTAAATGTTATTACATTACGCTAATGTTTGCATTGTTAAAATTGTATTTTACAAAGTTTGAAAAGTTGTTTTATTGTATGTTATTAAGGGTTCATGTCAGTAGTAGGATAAAAATTTGCTGGAAAATTAAAATGTATAATAAAATAGAGAGTAATGATCCAGGGAATAATCCATTTTTTATTTATTTATATATATATATATATATATATATATATATATATATATATATATATATATATATATATAATGATTCCTTGCCACAGCAGTTACGGCACTTCTCAATAATATTCATGACATTCGCATTTCCTATTGGCTCCTAGAGTCATGTCTCTTCCTTAAAGCTTGGTTAGGGTACTCCCCACACAGGAATTTATTGCAGCTAAAGTAGGATTTACGCATGTGCCCTGATTGTCCTGATCTGGTGGAGCAAACCATTTACATCAGCGTATAACTTGGGGGGGGGGGGGGGAATTACCCACAGCCGATTTACAGCAGTTCTCTAAGTTATAGCACTCGACTAGCATGGAGGCCTGTGTTGAATGTTACAATTTTTTTTTTTATAATAATAGGATTGATATATAGATAGATAGATAGATAGATAGATAGATAGATAGACAGACAGACAGATAGATAGATAGATAGATAGATAGATAGATGTTATAGGACAAAGTTAAGGCTAGTGTAGTGTGTTCACATTAGTTAGGTAGCATTGTTATGAGGGTTACTACGTTTCAAACCTGGGGTCTCTTGCGAGTACACATAAGGGAGGTTCCAAGTACACATTAGGTCTAGAGCATTACAGCCAAAACCTCCTGGATGTGAGTTTTGGTCTCAGAGTGTCTTGTGTAGTGTTCTAAGAGTAGTTACTGGACATGTTTAATCATGTGTGAGGTTATAGGTAATAGAAACAGGAGAGGGGGTTTTAGTGGATCGGAGATGAAATATTTCAAGTGAAAGTGATGTTGATCCGTGAGGAGCCACGATTGTGAAATGGTAAATTCACTGAGTCTCAAGAACCTGAAGAAAGCTAATTTAGATGCTGCCATTATATAGTAAGTGAATGTTTAGCTCTGAAATGGTTGTTAGGAAGCAAATCAACTGTTTGAATACATTGTTGCTGATGGAGAGACTTTATGATTTAGATGGCTTGGAGTGTTTAGACAAGCCTTTGAGGAATAATTTGGTGAATGATGCGGCTATGTATGATTCACTGATTAGTTGTGCTTGAGAGAGGTGAAATTGAACAACAGTCAAATATGTTTTTATTGTGGCAGGATGTAGATAGATCCTACAATTTGCTGTAAGTTAGCATGGTCTGACCGACGTGATGAAGTAGTGTTTCTAGTCCTTTATCTGTGGCAGATAGGGTTCTGGATGAAGGATGGCAAAACCCAGATGGGTGACCAGAAGTCCTATGGAAGAAGTTAAGGTCAATTAGGGATAAAGGAAAGAAGGTAGATTCTTAAGGAGGGTCATTGTCGTAGGATTAAAAGATTTTAATCACTGGATTATGTTGTAAGTTGCTTCCTTGGGTTTAATGAATCTAATGGGTTGGTCGCTTTATTTTTTTTCCAAGCGTTAGCAGCAGTCAGAGCTAGGAAAAAATGTTGTGGAATGTAGTTCATAACTACATTGTTACGGCAGTGTGAGGTGATGATCTCACTGTTTAAAAGAGCTTTAAGGTGATTGTCTGAGGTGAAGACCAAGAGACATGGTAATGTACTAGACTGTTGTGCTAGGACGAAAGATCTTCTATGAACTGAGGAAGGTTGTCTAGAGTGATAGATCTAGGATGGATTGTTTGCTTAGAGTGATCATGCAATGGTGGTTTTTAGTCAAATCTGCCAGTAAATTACTGAGAAAGGGCCTTCATCGAGGGAGTATTTTGGTGGCATAATATTATTATTATTGGCAATGGTGATGTTTTGCATATATTTACGGAGTTAGTATTATTTGTTGAAGATAATCTGGACAAATATAATCTGTGTCAAAATATGATTCCAACAAATTCTAGTGTGTGGGTTGGCCCTTTGTTGTTTCTTTCAGTTCTTTGTAGAGCTTGGTTGATTGCAAATACTTCTGTATTGTACATTGCGTGGTTTGATGAAAAAGAAACTATCCAAATAGTGGATTACATTTGGGCATTTGAATAAATTGAGCAAAATCTTCTGCAAATAAATCGAATAACTTTGGGATGCTCTTAGACCCAAAGGTGAGTCTGCAGGCAAAATAATAGACATTGTCCCACTTAAATCCATGGAGGTGCCAGAGGTCAAGGTGGATATGTAGTTGTTTGAAAGCATCTTGTATGTCTGAATTTGACAGCCAATACCTTGTTCCTATTTTAAGAATAATTGTAATGGCATCGTTGACCCTGGCATATTGAAGCAACTATTCCTATGAAGAGATGAGAAGGTAGATGCTTTGTATGAGATGACCCTGGAGAACGGACAGATCAATAACTTGTGCCTTTTTTTAAGTACCTCTGATCGCTATTCCAGTTGGGTTTATTCTCCAAATCAGGAATGGTGTGAAGAAAATCACAGGCACTGAAATCATACTCGAAAAGCCATGGTTTAGGTTGTGCTGTATTATATTAGAAGTCAGTAAGTGACTCTAACCCGTGATTTTGGCTGCAGGTCTCTAAATGTTTAGAGGTATTCTATTGACTCAAGCCAGCAATTTATGTCTTATAGCCTCCACGCGTAAACCTGGCCTTAAATCATGTAAGATTTCAAGGGGTGTGATCATATTACCTGACTATATTTAAGCAAGTGCCGAATTTACTCCTTAGACACAGCCAATAGTGAATGAGTTCATCATCATGACGTCAGTAAAACATGGGAGTTAGTTGTAACCTGCAATGGGAGGCAATGAATTAAGAGAGCCAATACAGTAAGTAATATTTGCCGATCAGGCTCGTAATCTGCCAATCTGTAAAATGTATTAAATCATCTGTTTTAGTCCATGTGGGTTCCAGGATATGTATTAACCCCTTGAGTCCCAGTATCAATATAACTCAGAAATAACACTTAAAAATAATATTTTTAATTGCATATTTGTGGGTTTGAGACTGTTAATTCTAATGTGTTTTCATGCCTTCCCATGCTTTTAAAGTACAATATTGTGTGTTTAATTAATGTTATAACTTTAATAAGTCTTTGAAAAAGCACTTGGAAGTCCTATTTAGTACTCATTATATTTTTGACAGAAATGTGATAGTTTTTTTTAGTTAGACTTTATTTGTGAGCTACAGCTATGGGTCTAATAGAATATCGATTTTGTGTAACTTTGATTGTAATATTAAAGCTGTGCTAAAAACAATGGAGTTCGAAGCCTGAATTTGCGTCTTTGACTGGCTCCTAGTGATTGTGGGAGGATAACTCATAATCGGAATGCTAGTATGTAACAGAACATGTGGCAATTTTAAGAGTGGTTTTAAGTGTGTAAAAAATTACAAATTGGGCAATAGAATAGGGCTCTTTGTTAGTACCCAGTGAAGAGTATATTCAGCTACTTGGATAATAGAGTATTCTAGTAGTGGATCTACATATGGGTGTGTACGCTCAATAACTGAAAGAGTGGCGAGGTAACAGTGGACAAACTATTGTGGTTTCTTTGAAGTTTAAAGGCATTTGCAATGCAATTGTGTTGTGGACGTAGTGTCATAGGAATTATGGGGAATACTACAAATGGTAATAGAGAGGTAGATTGGAGACTACAAGAAGTATGGAGTGAGGTGAAGGGTGTTTTGAACAGATAAGCATTCAAATGAGAGTAATTAAATAGCAACTGTGAATAGTTTACGGACAGCGAACCCACTGATATGACTGATTGATATGTTAAATCATAGGTGAAATGATTGGCGAATGATGGCTTCACAAGTGTGATGGAGATTGATAGGAGTGATTTAGTTATGTAAGGAAAATGAGGACTAGGAGTGAAAGGGGCAGGTAAGCAGAGGAATTAGAGATCTGAAGGAGGAGAGGAGATGCTGCGCAAAGTAGTGCAGATATAAACATAATCAAGGAAGGATATGTGATATACTGGATTGGTGGAGAAATTGAGGGGTGAAATTAGATGAAGTAGAGATGAAGACAGTGGGGAATTCATTTATGGTATTGACAGTGATAGATGAGAGAATGCACATTAATTCACATATTGAGTTGAAAGGTGACATTGGTGGCAGTGAAGGTGGAGAATGTGGTTAAGCAGTCCACAAAGAGACAATGGTAGATAGTGAAGAATAATATATGGCTTTACCAACTTGGATAAAGCAACAAAACATATGTACCGTATTGGTCCGATTATAAGCAGCACCCGCCTAAAAGCCGCACCTGTAAAATTCAAGGGGAAAAAATAGAAAAAGATAGGACTCAAATATAAACTGCACCCTTAAAATTGGAGAAAAAGACTCTCTCCAAGTGATCAGCCATTGCAGGAAACAGGCTTTCCTTATTAGTACTGTAACTTATTTTGCAGGTTACAGGCCTTACAGGATGTTAGAATCACTAAAACCATAAATTACTATTCAATTGCTACAATACAGCAGTCTCAAGCACGCAAATCGGCAGTCATTTTACGTCCGCTATTCAATTGCTACAATGCAGTCTCAAGCACGCAAATTGGCAGTAATTTTATGTTTGTGAATATAAGCCGCACACGTTGCTCGCAAATCAGCACTTATTTTTTTACGGTCGCGAATATAAGCCTCACCTGTAACTCGCAAACTCAAAAATCGGAAAAAAGGTGCGGCTTGTATTCAGACCAATACGGTACATCAGGCTATAAACATAACCAGTAATTACAGCATCAAGCAGTATTATATAACTGTCAAATCTCTAACAGACACAGAGATTACATAACCCTTACCAACTATCACTTTTCCTCATATTGACTAGACACAATTACACATACAGTAAACATAACATTAACATTACATACTGTGTAATACATGCTGTTGTATTTTCCAAAAGATGAAGACTGGGATACTATAAAGATAGTGCATTTAATAGTGCATTCATAGTGAAATATCAAAGCATTGGTGATAGTGATGAATTGGAAAGCGTTTAGCTGAAGAAGAGCTATAGAGATTTTAAATGTTTTGCCTTTTAAACAAACAAAGTCTTGCAATAGACAGGAGTCGCTGAGTGCTTACAGATGTTGCTAAGCAATGGGGACAGGATTGCTCAGGTAATCCTTGTTGCCTATCAACTCAATGTCAGTGACCGAAGGGAGGGCAAGAACCAATTGAGAGAGCACAGGAACAGGTAAGGAATCACAGACAGAGGAGGGTACATGAGAAGGAAGGGAAAGGCAGAAGTGGAAGAGACAGAAGAGACAACAATCACCGGTGGGGTAGCTGCAGTGATGCAAAGGAACTTAGGGAAGTAGAGGAAGGGAGTGGGAATATTGAAGGTTGGAGGGGATGGAACAGAAGGACACCAGAATGCAGGAAGGTGACTAGAGGGAGGGTAAGAGGGTGGCACAAAAATGTAAGAAATGGGAAAAATGCAGAAATCCAGCGACCGAGAGTGGGCAAGAGACCATCGATGGAGCAGAAGAACAGGAAAGGAATCACAGACAGATGAGGGGACATGAGAAGGAAGGGATAGGCAGGGATGGCACATGAGGACACCAGAATGCCAGAAGGAGACTGATGGGAGGGTGAGAGAGTGACACAGGGATACAAGAAAGTGCAAAAATGCAGAAATCCACAGTCAGCAGGATGATCTGAAATATAAAGGGTGAAAAAGGAGCAGGGTAGCCCAGAAAAACACACGCAGCAAAGTGACGAGCAAATTGATGGACATGTGCAAAAAAGTAGGAAGAAGGGGCAGTCTTTTAACTTGTTGGGAGAGAAGGACCCTCCCGCAATCCCAGGTTATATATGTTTGTCTTCAATATCTAAATATAGGTTTTGTTATGGTTAATTCTATAACTTCAAATATATAAATACAATACTTTAAAGGCAATCATAGTTACATAATTACATAGTAATTGAGGTTGAAAAAATACTGTTAGTCCATTAAGTGCAACCTTTTAAGACCCCCTCTGATCTGCAATATATGGATTAGTTGTTAATTGATCCACTTAGCCAATAGTCTTAAAGGGAAAATAAATGTATTCCTTCCTAACCCCAGATACTGGCGATCAGATTCCTCCCTGGATCAATATGCTCTCTCTAATTATCCAGAATAACCCTGAATGCCCTTTTTAATTACAAACAAATCCAGTCCCCTTTTAAAGTTATCTATCGAATCCGGTGTCACCACCTACTTTAGTAGAGAATTCCACAGCAAATAATAACACTTTACTTGCAAGTGGTAAATCCTAGTTGCAAACGGCCCCAGACAAGTCACAAACTTATATGCAAGTTTAGCACAGGCAAACCACTCCCCTCTCACCTGGACAAATAATCACACTTTACTTGCAAGAAGTTAATTCCAAGAGTACTTGTACTCAGTGAAACAGAATTGTGAGAACTGTGCACCATTCCTTTTAAATTTGTTGTTGTCTAGTCTTTCAGTCGTGTTCGACCATCTGTTACTCAATGGACCACATTGCTCCAGGCACTTCTATCTCATGTTTAGATTTAGGTTTCCTCACTAAAAGCAAATGTTTTCGTCTTTTATGGCTGCAGTCAGCATATGCAGGGATCTTAAAACCCAGGAAAATAAAATCTTTCACTGCCTCCACTTCTTCTCCATGCCAAAAATTGAGATTGCTGTTTGCCATGATCTTTGTATTTTTAATGTTGAGCAGCAGGCCAGCTTTTGCACTAGCTTCTTTCACCCTCATCAATAGGTCCTTTAGTTTCTCCTCACTTTCAGTCATCCAAGTAGTTTCATCTATAAGATTGTTGATATTTCTCCCAAGAATATTAATTTTGGCTTTGGTTTCACATAGCATAATCTGCTTATTGATTAATAAGCCTGTGTGAGATAAATAAATAAGGTGACAATATACAACCTTTTCACACTCATTTGCTGATCTTGAACTATTCAGTTGTTCCATAATACGCTCTTGTTGTTGTTTCCTGATCCACAAACAGATTCCTCAGGAAGTGGATGACATGATATCCCCATCTGGTATCCCCATCTTGCCCCATTTTTTTGTGATCCACACTGTCAAATGCTTTTGAATAGTCTATGAAACAGGTACATTTATTCTGGAACTCTCTTGCTTTCTCTATTATCCAGCTGACATTAACAATTTGATCCCTTGTTCACCTGCAAACCCCTGCTTGCACATCTGGAAGTTTTTGGTCCATACATTGAGGGGAGGAACTACCCCCGTTGCACCCAGTGCAATGCACCAGGCCCCTTGCCTGGGGAACACAGAGCAGTCCACTATTATTTATTTGTTTGTATTAAATCTTTTTTTTAAATTATTATTTGCTTGTCCCCACCTCTCCAGCCCAGTACCTCCTGTTCTTTCACAGCCCGGCCCCTGACTCCTTGCCTCACCATCACCATACTGCAGCCTCCCTTGTCATCAGTGACATTGACGGATCCCCTGTAGAAGAGACTACTCAGTCCTGATGGTAGAAGGAACTGGCAAAATGTCAGTTGGAGAGTGATTCTGCTGAGTGGATAGCATGAGGCCCAGTGACATTACCTGAGCCCCTGCAGAAGTGACTGCTAAGGCCCAATGGTAGAAGGAACTGGCAAAATGACAGTTGGAGACTGATCCTGCTGGGTGGATGGTATGAAGCTTAGTGACGTTGGCTGAGCCCCTGCAGAAGTGGCTACTCAGTCGCAATGATGGAAGGACTGACAAATTGTCAGTTGTATAGTGGTTCTGCTTAATGGTTGGTATGAGGCCCAGTGTCATTGGTCGAGCCACTGGAAAAGTGACTTCTCAGGCCCTATGTGAGAAGAAACTAGCAAAATGTCAGTTAAAGTGGGATTCTGATGAGTGGATGGTATGAAGCCCAGTAACATTGGCTGAGCCTCTGCAGAAGTGACTGCTGAGGCCCAGTGGTAGAAGAAAATTCCAAAATGTCAGTTGGTGAGTGAATCTGCTAAATGGATAGTATTAGGTCCAGTGACATTGGCTCCACCCCTGCACAACGTCATGCTCAGTCCCGATAGTAGAGGGAACTGGCAAAATGTAAGTTACCTAGTATATTGAACACTCTCTTGGCAATGTGCCAAAGTGGCAATTACCATAGGGATATTTTCATAGAGGAGCAGAATAGTCTTACTGCAGACTATCCTATTCCTCCCCAAAATAGATCATGTGCACTTAGTTTTCGAAATGTTAAAGTAGACTATCATCTTAACTACAATTTTTTTAAAGAAATGATCCAATACATCCATTTTCTTTATAACAAAAGTCTGCCACTGGCATGTTAAAATAATAAAAAGCATATATTTTATTAAAACATAATAAACATAGTTAATAAATAAGTGAGATCACTCAATTTACACAAATAACATATGTGCGCTTTAAGTTTCATTAAGAAGAAGCCAAACTGTGAATGATGTACAGGAGAAATTAGCACAAATTACCCAGTTTCTTGTTCACCTTCACCAAAATTATTATTAATATTAATATTAAATTATTATTTTAATATTAAAAGTAACACTTTAGAGTTTGTACAAATGAACAGGCAAAAACAAGCAACATTATTCTGTCTGAATATCCTAAGTTGCTTAGTGACAACATATTAGGGACCAAAATACCATTAATTGCTATTGTAGAGTGTAATGTATTAAACATTAAAATATTTGAATGCATAATTAAGAGTGTGTAATTGACTGCTCTATTCAAATCTAAATTTCAACTGTGGAATTTGGTATTATTGCTTTTCCTGTAAAATTGTTTACAGACCAGTTATTTAAATACCATATAACTGACTGATTATGTATTTAACAGATGTCACTTTAATCAATATGGCAGGAATCTGACGCAGAAGGTCAGTGATATTAAGTTGTGTCACATCTCATTGAAATGATTTCTGATTGCCGGCAGTAATAGTGACTTAATCTTGAATTTGATTATAGTATTAAGCATTTAGCTGCAGCAATATTTAAACAAACAGGGACATGAATGAAAAATGTAGTCATTGAAAAATGTAAAATAATGTTGAGCAGTTAACACTTTTTGGGGGGGTTTTGGTTACAGAATGATTTATTCTGTTTATATAATGACTCATCTTGTGACATAGTATTGTTTCATATAGTGTTGGCTTATTGCTGTCTTTTGCTTCTTAACAAAGTATAACTTTTGAACTGCTTATCAAGATAATTCCAATTAAGTATATTCTCCTAAACAATATGCATGAAATGTATTTTTTCAGTGTAAACAGGATTATTCAATCAAGACAATAAAATACTGTTTGGAGTAAAATGAAGTGATAGTCTGAAGTGTATGTTGTGTATTATAAAGGAAAAGAAAAATACTTAGAGATTGATTGTAAGTTCCTCCAATGCACTCTTAACAAAGTGTAAAACATTAATGTGGATTTTCAAATTTCTTTTTTTCAAATAAAAATTCTTAAAATAAATCAATAATCATGTGTAATAAAGATGGTATGTAATGCTATCTCAATATACCACTGTATAGTAGTCCCTTGGTGCCTAACACCTTGTTTTTATATTCAAATAATTGTGTAAAATAAAGGAACAAAAATAGCTTATGGAGTTTTTACTTTCAACTTGCAGCAACAGTCTATTGAGCCCTCAAGTGAGATAGAAGTTGGTTATTCCAACATCTTACAAATGGTCCCAGAAGTTCTATTTAGGTATCAGGCATGTAGTGTGGCAGTAAAAGTATGTTCAGACTCCTTATCAAATCCTCTTTATAGGGGGTCGGAAATATAACTATTAGAGGTGGGAGACCTTTTGGAAAATATATTACAACTTGTATGAAAGACAATAGTCATATGACAGGAAAAGAAAATATTTTTTTTTTACTTCTTTAAGTCAACAGATTAGTTAATTGTTTATGACATTGTTGTAATATAAGGATTCTAAGTCCCAGTTTGATTGTCCACATATATTTTCAAAAATATCTAATAATCAACTCTATGATGACATTATATTTAGGAGTGATTATCTCAAAAGTATACCACTATAACTGCTTCATTATATGTTTGCATCAAGGGTATGTACATCCACTTGGAGATTCATCACTACATTGCTTCTAGTGCTGTGAATTTAATTATTATTTTACAAATTTTATATAATTGTTGTGCACATAGAAACTTTATTGAAACTGTGTTAATTTCATTATCTTTGTATTGTACGATTCTGTGTTTCATGCCACCTCTCATACCTCTCCCACACACCTTTCAGTTGTTTTTAACAAATTTGTTCTGCTCATATTCTCTGGATCTGATCTCATCTGTTCCTCTCTTTCCAGCAACAGCCTCCATCTTAATTCATAGCAATTACCTTCCCTGAAGTTTTGTCAACTTGCAACTGCTATCGCTCCCTTTCACTCCTCCTACTCCTGGCTGCAGGAGATATATCCCCTAACCCAGGCCCCTCACTCATCTCCAGTCACTGTCAGCCACACTCTGGTCCAAGGCCAGCAAACACCCAAAATCTGATATCCATCACATGTCACAAACCTTAAACTCTACCTTTCTCCTGCGCCCTCTGGAATGCACAATCTATCTGCAAAAAAACTCACATTCACTCATGACCTATTCACTACCAACTCCCTTAATCTACTGGCTCTCACTGAAACCTGGCTCTCATCCTCAGACACTACCTCCCCTGCAGCACTCTCTCACGGTGGTTTTCACCTCAACCACACCCCTAGACCTGGGAACAAACAAGGTGGCAGTGTGGTTAATTTGCTTTCCACTTGCTGTACATTTCACCTCATACCCCCATGTCCCATCCCTCCAATTCTCATCCTTTGAAGTTAATACCATCTGCCTCTTCTCACCCATCTCTCTACGTGTAGCTGTGATCTACCGCCATCCAGGCACCCTCTCAATTTCTTGATCACTTTTCTGCCTGGCTCCCTCACTTTGTATCCTCCAATGTTCCTTCACTGGTACTTGGAGATTTTAACATTGCTGTTGACACTCCCACCTCCCCAGCAGCAGCCAAACTGCTTGCACTCACCTCTTCCCTTGGCCTCTCACAACTAACAGATTCTTCTACTCATCATGCTGGACATTCTCTTGACCTTATCTTCACTAATCTCAGCACAACCTCCAACCCAGTCATCCATCCACTCCCTTTATCTGACCACCACTTCCTTACCTTCAACCTCACCACATCACCCTCTCAACGACCCTCTCCACCCCTACCACCATCACAAACAGAAACCCCCGAGCACATGACCCTACTCAGCTCTCCACTATTATCCAACCCCTTCTCAGTCCCATCACCAACCACAACTGCCCTGACACTGCCACCTTACTCTACAACTCTACTCTCTCTTCCACCCTTGACATCCTGGCCCCCATATCCACATGCAGATGCCCTCGCTCTCATCCACAACCATGGCACACTACCCAAACGCGATACATCCAGAGGTGCTCCAGCACTGCTGAACGACTATGGAGGAAATCACGCACTTCAGCAGATTTCCTCCACTACAAATGTATGTTACGCTCCTATTCCTCTGCCCTTAACCTTGCCAAACAGCAGTACTTTACAACACTAATATCAACTCTGTCCTCTAACCCCAAGTGTCTGTTTGCCACTTTCAATACTCTCCTCTGCCCACCACCTCCTCCCATCCCTTCCTCTCTAACAGCTGAAGACTTTGCCAACCATTTTATTCATAAAATTCAAAACATCTGCAATGAACTCTTATCTCATAGTGGTTTACACACTCCACCCTCTCAACTAACCAACAACACCCAGTCTTCTCCCTTCCCCAATCCCACTGCCACTTTGATCCGGCTACAGAGGATGAAGTCTCCAAACTGCTATCATTCACTCGCCTCGCTACCTGTCCTCAGGATCCTATTCCATCTCAGCTCATCTCTCCCCTCTCTACCACACTAATCCCAGCTCTCACACATATTTACAACCTTTCCATTACTGCTGACATGTTTCCATCTTCTCTAAAACATGCTATAGTTATACCCACCCTGAAAAAACCCTCATCTGACACTGACGTTGCATCTAACTACCGCCCTATCTCTCTGCTTTGCCTGGCTTCCAAACTGCTGAATCAGCTTATCTATAACTGCCTTGCCAGCTTTATTTCCTCTAACTCTCTTCTTGACACCTTAAAAAGTAACCCTAAAAAGTCACCAATGACACTAATGTCACCAATGACCTGCTTACCGCCAAGTCAAAAGGTCACTTTTCAATTCTTCTTTTTCTAGATCTATCTGCTGCCTTTGACACTGTCGACTATCCACTCCATATCCTCTCCTCCCTCTGTATTCGAGACACTGCACTCTCGTGGTTCTCATCATACCTACAAAATCGATCATTCAGTATCTTCTTCTCTGACACCTCTTCATCTCCTCACCCCTGTCTGTTGGTGTACCCCAAGGATCAGTCCTAGGCTCCCTCCTCTTCTCCATCTACACTTCCTCACTTGGTACCCTCAAATTATTTTGGGCTTCATTATCATCTCTATGTAGATGACACCCAAATCTATCTCTCCACACCAGATCTATCCCCCTCTCTTCTAACACATGTCTCCAACTGCCTCTCTAGTATATCCTCTTGGATGTCCACCCACCATCTCAAACGCAACATGTCTAAAACTGAACTCCTAATCTTTCCTCCCTCTCCTACAGCGTCAATTCCTCACATCTCTCTCACTGTCTACAATGACATCTTCACCCCCTCTTCCCAAGCCCTTTGTCTTGGAGTTCTACTGGACCCCGCTCTGTCTTTCATCCCTGACATACAATCACTAACTAAATATTTTCTTCTCCATCTAAAAAACATCTCCTGAATTCGTCACTATCTTACACAAGACACAACTAAAATCCTGATACACTCTCTCATCATCTCTTGACTAGACTACTGCAACTCGCTTCTTGTTGGCCTACCCACCAACCGACTATCTCTACTTAAATCCATTATGAATGCCTCTGCTAGACTCATCTTATGTACACAATGATCTGTGCCGGCATCACCTCTCTCCAAATACTCCCCCACCCTCCCTCTTTGTTCTGCTAATGACCTTCTTCTTTCTACAACTCTTGTCACTTCCACTCACTCCCGCCTCCAGGACTTTTCTCGTGCCGCCCCTAGTCTCTGGAACTCCTTGCTTTGCTCCACAAGATGATCCTCTTGCCTCAAAACATTTAAAACCTCACTTAAAATTCATCTCTTTAAAGAAGCATATCACCTTCCTCTCTAACACGCTTATCACCTCTCTCTCCCTCTTTTACCTGTTACTATACCTTAGATTGTAAGTCTGCGAGTTTCTATCCTAAGTACTTTTGGAATTCACCATGGACATTGGATTGCTAGCTCAAAGACAGGGCCCTCCTTGCTTTGCTATATGTTAATTTGTATGTAACTTTGTCTGAACTCAATTTATGTACAGCGCTATGGAATATGTCGGCGCCTTATAAATGATCTATAATCACATATCATAGTTGTCAAATTACGAATCATCTTCAGGGAATCGCGAAGCGAGGGACGCAGTCTTTGCGAGGGTCCGCATTTGTGGAAGGTGGAGGCTCCAACGTCGGCTGCAATGAGTCGAAGGCTCATTGCAGGCTGCAAATGCAAACCCTCGCAAAGAAAACGAAAACGAGGCTACAGGACCCTAAAGCCGCAAAACAACACCAAGCACATACGGCTTTACAAAAAAGCCGTACAAGGTAAAGATACACTTTTAGCAAGGATGCTAAATCATCCACACCCGCTTACCACATACACATTCGCCGCCATTTTACAAGACTAACTTACACAATGAATGCCTGTGGCAAACAGCATTACCTGCCTTACAATTTTATTGCCCCGTCATTTTTGATGGCAAGTTGCTAGTAATAATAATAATAAAGGGCAATAATTACTATTATACTCATACTTAGTAAAGGGTAATTTACATCATCATATGTTAGAACATCATTGAACTGTGAAACCACAAATATAGAGGCCCAATTTGAGTTTTGTAGAAAACAGGAAATATCATCTTTAAGAAGCAGACAGCCCAAGGAATTTTGCGTGAAGACAAAAGGACCTCTATATTCTTGTGTACATTTGCCAGAGGTGATCTTGGCTTTGTTTTTAAATTATTTTATAAAAGATTTTAACGTTGTAACTGTTGCAAATTTAATACAATTTTAATTTAGTGTGAATAGACCTTTCTTGTAAATTTATTTAAAAAATATGTTTAATTTACAACAAAATGAGGCTGTATTATAATTAAGGCTTTTAAATCCTTAGTACAAAATAGCCTTTAAAGACTGATTACCCTACTATAGATGAGATGATGCTGTCTTGCCAATTAAAGCTGTGTCATGTAGTTGTTTCCCATACATCACCTTCCTTAGTAACCTACCCTTTTTCAATTTACTGACTGTTTTAGCAAAATTAATGATTGTAGCCTTAAGAGTTCTGTTATTCTTCCTGATAAATGCTGCTAACCTTTAGTTTTTTAGTACATTTAACATTCTTCTAAGCAGGAAATGAGTGCAATTTCACATTGTTGAATATTATGTTAGCATGATAGTGATGTAATTACTGGATGGTATTAATATATTTTTTCATTTCCAAGCTTCAGTTTATTTTACTAATTGACACTAAAATCTAATTTGAATTCAATACACATATCATTTTAATCAAAGGAATTAAATATGATGATGATTTTATATACCCTGCAAAACCTAAAAAATATATATTGAAGAATATGACTTTATTCATAAAAGTACTCTTTTTGTATTCTGTTGATCTGGACAAGCAATTGGGAAACAAAAGGGGGTAATTTCATAGTATAGAATAAGCATGATGCAGAGCACCTACCAGGGTAACATGTGTTCACTACACCACTGCAACCAGAATTTGATGAAAAAAAGGATCATCAGAAATCACTCCATTTGATTGAAGAAACCATTGATGTGCATAGCCCTTACAACTTGGCTAGATCTGCTCAATGAAACAGATGATTCAACCTCTGGACTGTGTAATCCAATCTAGTTTCACACATACAGTGTGGTGACAATACAAAAATCTGAAAAAAGGGGTAAAAAAAAAGTCGGAGGAGGATAAAAAAAACAAAAAAAGAACATGCATGTACAGTACAATGGTAATTAAAAAATATACAAACTCACTTGATTCCCATCTGCAATCATTACTAACTATTATCTAGTTCTCAGGATAACTTGCTGGCCATGATCATTAATAATGATGTGCCATCTCACAATAAATGCTTAGCTGTGACCAGCGTCAAGGTGGTCAAGGTGTACATCACCTTCGCAATATGATATTGTTCATCAACATTGATATCACATCCATCAGCTATACAGGTGTTAGCACATGTTAAAGGATACTCATGATATCAGCAATACCGGAAAATACCCATTAATACAGAGAGGACATAAATGTCAACAGCCAGATTCAATGTTACTTACATCAGACACAAGGATCTGTTCAAAGACTGATATTGAGGTCAGGATCACATGCTTCACTAGTGCATATATTAATGCTATCTGTTATGAACCTGCCATTGTGAGACTTTGCAAGTCCACATGCCATAGTGGTATTAGTCTACATTTAAGCTAACAACAACAATGTCTTAGATATCTGGCTATATGATAGCTTTAATATTGTGGGAGCTACATGTTAAGGGGGGCTGTCATTAAAGGAATGGCTACCTGAGAGGCACTGTGAAAACGTTAAACCTCATACATTTCCATCACAATGCTTGCCAATGCAGAAGATGCCTTTATGGACCTGAATTGTACCTACAACAAAGAAAGAAAAAAAATCCTACAAAATAAGGCCTTAAAAAAAATAGGGACTGCAGCATCTCTTCTCAAAAGCATTCCTCAGTGACCATCAATTGGTGAACTGTTCAACGGAACCCTACGTGTCCACAGAGAAGAGGATCAGAGACCATGTGATGGGAGGTAGCCATCTGCATTCAAAATATCACTTAGGCCATGATTCTATACTCTATAACCAGGCTAGATTATGTTAACTTTTGGACCAATAGATTGTCACTGAGTAGTGCTGTTGAGAAGGCATAAACATCTACACAGCTCCTAGTTCCTCCGCTGCCTAGCCACAGGCCTCAATCTCCCGTGGCTGGCTGCCGCCTACCTGGAGGTGGTGGGGGGCTGGCAGGGGAGGCATCCCCCCAGGAGGCAGTGGCACCTGCATATAGTGGTGTTGGAGGCATGGGGAGGAGAGGAGGGGCCGGGTTGTGAGTGGAAAGGGGATGCCTCATAGGATGGAGGAGGTGGGGCTGGGGACCAGAGAGCAAAGCATGGCATATGCAGTAACTTGCTGGATTGCGCTCTTGTCCGCCCCATCCTGAGCAGCCCGGCAAGGTACGATTCAGTCATCAGATGATGCCTCCTCTCCTCCCTAATGTGCCTGGCCAGGCTGTGCATTACCTCAGCATGATTGTCGCAGATGCTGACCTGGATCCCCTGGAGGCAGTCCAGTTGTTGTCGCATGATGGCCAGGATCTATGCCTGTGCAGCCTGGTTTGTAAGCTCATCTGCATGTCTAAAAGGCGTGGACAAGTAAATGTGAAGACAATGTACCTTACTCTTTGAATCCAAAAATAAGCAATGTTCTACAAAGAGTATATTGTCTTCTCATTTACATGTCCCCGCCTTTTAAAATTGCAGATGAGCTTACAAATGTATTTGTTGTCTGTACTCTGTATGGTGGAGAGCATCTCTTACTCTTATGCTCACCATATACTAAACTGATGTGGAAAACTCCCACAAAATCTAATGCATAAACCAGAATCAGTCTCATACTGATTAACTTGCATGCTGCTATTTGGGTGGTGCCTAGCTGGATAAACGAGTGGTGATTGGCACTGCTATTATAGCAAGCGTTCTTCTCCTGGAGGAGTTGGAGGTCAAGCCAGACCTAGAACCGAATCCGAGAGAGGAGGAGGAGATGGAACGACACCCTTCATTTTGAAGTTCATCCTGTGTTCCAAACTGAAAAGAACGGTTATTACATACAAAAATTACTTTTGCATGAGACTCTTAGTTTGTCCTTCGACAAATGTTTTAGTTTCACAGTATTTCAGAGGAAGGGGACTTATGACCTGACCCTAATTTTTGAGTGTTGGGCAAACCTGATTTTAGAGTCGTGCAGAAGCCTAGTGTATTCCCTGATTTTGAGAGGAATAAAAGTAACATCCTTGTTCAGTGACACAGAACAAATGATAACTGTGCACATGTACATTTCTGAGCGGTTATTGTGTCAATATTAGATTAGGAATGGATTTGGAGATTTGACAGGAAAGAGGAAGTTTTGGGGAACAACTATTGCTGTCCCTAAAGGATGAAATGGGTATAGGAGACCTCCTCCTGTCTTTACAATAGGGAGGAATAGAGGTTTCCTCTTTTTTCAACAAATCCCCTCTTATTGTAAAAACTGCCAAATGTATAGAAATTATGTATGTGCCAAAACTCGGGTTTACAGATTGTGTGGAAGTGATGAGCATGAAGCTAGATACTGCACAGCAAAAAAATGTAATCTCTGTGGTAAGTCTGATCATATTCATAAGGATTATCCCGACAAATCTTCTAGAAAATGGGAGAAGAAGGACAATTTCCAAAACAGAGAAAAAAGAGGCTCATAGGAGTAATGAAAAGAAGTTCACTCTCAGTGACGAGTAAGAAGAAACCCTAAGAAAAACGGGATATAAAAAGGAAATATTTGGTAATAGGATAGTTGCAGTGCCTTACCCATATCCTGTCCTAATTGTGGATGAAAAAAAGAGGAGAGGTTCAGCAATAGAAATTTCCAGGAAAAAAGAAACAGATTTCATTACAGAAATACAGGTGGACCCCATAGTTTTTCCTATATTATCATCTGTTAATACCAACAATAATGAAAATCCGGTTCTTATTGCCTTTGAGTCTGAAAATTATCTTGAAGGGCTGATTGGGGATATACAGTGGGGGGGGGGGGGAGTATTTCATCCCTTGCTGATTTTGAACATTTCTCCACTGACAATGAAATGATCAGTCTATAAAGGTGTATTTTAACAGTGAGAGACAGAATAACAAAAACAAAACAACAAGAAAAACGCATGTCAAAAAAGTTATAAATTGATTTGCAGGTCAGTGAGTGAAATAAGTATTTGATCCCCTATCAATCAGCAATATTTCTGGCTCCCATGTGTCTTTTATACAGGTAACAAGCTGAGATTAGGAGCACTCTCTTAAGGGGAATGCTCTTAATCTCAGCTCACTACTTGTATAAAATACATTTGTCCACAAAAGCAATCAATCAATCAGATTCCAAACTCTCCACCATAGCCAAGACCAAAGAGCTGTCCAAGGATGACAGGGACTATATTGTAGACCTAAACAAGGCAGGAATGGGCTACAAGACCATTGCCAAGCAGCTTGGTGAGAAAGTGACAACAGATGGTGCAATTATTCACAAATGGAAGAAACATAAAATAACTGCCAGTCTCCCTCGGTCTGTTCCTCTATGCAAGATCTTACCTTGTGGAGTTTCAATGACCATAAGAATGGTGAGGAATCAGCCCATAACTACACAGGGGATCTTGTTAATGATCTCAAGGCAGCTGGTACCATAGTCACCAAGAAAACAATTGGTAACACACTACGCTGTGAAGGACTGAAATCCTGCAGCACCCGCAAGGTCCCCCTTTTCAAGAAAGCACATGTACAGGCCCATCTAAAATTTGCCAAAGAACATCTGAATAATTCATAAGAGAACTGAGTGAAAGTGTTGTGGTCAGATGAGACCAAAATCGAGCTCTTTGGCATCAACTCAAGTCGCCATGTTTGAATGAGGAGAAATTCTGGCTATAACACCAATAACACCATCCCCACCGTCAAACATGGAGGTGGAAACATTACGTTTTGGGGTGTTTTTCTGCTAAGGGGATAGGACAACAGCACCACATCAAAGGGACAATGGACAGGGCCATGTACCGTCAAATCTTGGGTGAGAACTTCCTTCCCTCAGCCAGGGCATTAAAAATGGGTCATGGATGGGTATTTCAGCATGACAATGACCCAAAACACACAGCCAAGGCAACAAAGGAGTGGTTCAAGAAGAAGCACATTAAGATCCTGGAGTAGCCTAGCCAGTCTCCAGACCTTAATTCCATAGAAAATCTGTGGAGGGAGCTGAAGGTTCAAGTTGCCAAACATGAGCCTCGAAACCTTAATGACTTGGAGAGGATCTACAAAGAGGAGTGGGACAAAATCTCTCCTGAGATGTGTGCAAACCTGGTGACCAACATGTATATATGTGCATATTAAGCTGAGCCCATTTAAAAGTTAGAGTACTGTAAGAAATGTAACTTCTGTCTTCTCATAGACTGCAGCATCTGAACATTACAAATAACAATTAATGGTCCATGCAGGGGAGGGGAGTGACCATAGGCATGTAGCGTATGTATAGCCATGGTACTACAATACTATGTTTTTTACCGCCCCCCCCAATCTCCCCGCCCTCTCAGTTGCCCAGCTGTCTGTCACCCTGATCTGTCGCCCCTCCCGGTTCTCTCACAGCCATCCCGCCCAGCTCTCTTTTGGCCACCCTGCCCGGCGCTCTCTGTCACTCTCTCAGCTGCCCCATCAGGCGCTCTCTCAGTCACTCTCTCAGCCACTCTCTCAGCCACCCTGCCTGTCTGTCTCTCAGCTGCCCTGCCTGGCACTCTCTCAGCAACTCTCTCAGTCACCCCACCCGGCACTCTCTGTCACTCTCTCAGCCGCCCCATCTGGCGCTCTCTCAGCTGCCCCATCTGGCACCCTCTCAGTCACTCTCTCAGCCATCCCTCCTGGTGCTCTCTCTTTCACTCTCTCAGCCACCCTGCCTGGCTCTCTCAGTCACTCTTTCATGTAGCGTATGTATAGCCATGGTACTACGATACTATGTTTTTCGCCGATCTCTCAGTATCCCCGCCCTCAGTTGCCCTGCTCTAAGTTGCCCTGCTTTCTGTCACCTCGCCCAGCTCTCTCTCAGCCAAGCCACCTGGCATTCTCTCTATCACTCTCTCGGCCAACCCGCCTGCCACTCTCTCGGCCGCTCTCAGTCGCCCCACCTGGCCCATTCTCAGTCTCTCTCTCAGTAGCCCCACCTAGCACACTCTCAGCCTCCCCGACTGGTGCCCTCTCAGCCGCCTCGACTGGTGCACTCTCAGCCGCTCTCTCAGCCGCCTCGCCTGGCACTCTCTCAGCCACCTTGTATGGCGCTCTCTTAGCCACCCGGCCTGGCGCACCCTCAGCCGCCCCACCTGGTGCTCTCTGTCACTCTATGAGCCACCCCGCTTGCGCTCTCTCAGCCGCCCCATCTGGTGCTCTCACAGCTGCCCCATCTGGTGCTCTCTCAGTCACTCTCTCAGCCACCCCACCTGGCGCTCTCTCAGCCACTCTCAGTCGCCCCCCCCGGCGCACTCTCCATTGATCTCTCAGTCGCCCCACCTAACACACTCTGTCACTCTCTCATCCACCCCGCCTGGTGCTCTCAGCGCTCTCTCAGCCGACCCACCTGGCAGGCTGTCAGCCGATCCGCCTGGCGTTCTCACAGCCACCCCGGCCTGGCGCTCTCTCAGCCGCCCCGTCTAGTGCTCTCTCAGTCACTCTCTCCGCCGCCCCACCTGGCGCTCTCTCAGTCACTCTCTCAGCTGCCCTACCTTGCTCTCTCTGTCACTTTCTCAACCGCCCAGCAAGGCGTTCTTTGTCACTCTCTTAGCTGCCCCACCTGGAGTACTCTCTGTCGCTCTCTCAGTCACTCCGTCTGGTGCACACTCAGTCGCTCTCTCAACCACCCCACCTGGTGCTATCTCAGTTGCCCAGCCTGGCGCTCTATTAGCCGCCCCAACTGGCGCACTCTCAGCTGCCCAGCCTGGTGCTCTATCAGCAGCCTCACCTGGTGCACTCTCAGTCGCTCTGCACCTGGTGCACTCTCAGTGGCTCTCTCAGCCACCTTGTCTGGCGCTCTCTCACTCGTCTCACCTGGCGCTCTCTCAGCCACCACGCCTTGCACACTGTCAGTGACTCTCTCAGTCACCCCGCCTGGTGCAGTCTCTCAGCCACTCTCTCAGCCGTTCTGCTACGCCTCCGCTCACCCACACGCTCTTTCGGCCACTCTGCTCCGCCACCGCTATTTTGCTCTGCACATTGCTCTTTTGGCCCCTATGTCTGCTGCTTTTTATTTCGCTCCACAATTGCTTTTTCACCCAGTCATCGCTCTTTCAGCCACTCCTAGCCAAGAGACAGTCATCCGTGGTTTTTGCTTTGGCCGGTCCACTCTACCATCGCTCTTTCGCTCTGCCCGACGTTCTTTCAGCCGCTCTGAACAGCCATCGCTCTCTCGCTCTCTTGGCTGCTCCACCTATCTCTCTTTCAGCCGCTCTGTTTGCATCGTTCTTTCTCCCTGCCTGTAGCTCTTCCAACCACTCCGCCATCGCTTTCGGATGCTGTGCTCAGCTTACGCTGTCTGATGCTCTTTCAGACAGCTCAGCCTATCTTTCTATCAGCCGCCTTGCTACTCCATCGCCTTGGCTCTGCTTTACGCTCTTTCGACCACTTTGCAGTCTCTCCATCAGCCGTCAGCCACTACACTCTGCCCTATTGCTCCTCAGAAGCTCCACCCCTCTCTATTTTGGCTTCTCTACTCTGGCATCATGCTTTCACTCCGCCTGTCACTCCACAGGCCACTCCGCCATCGCTATTCCAGTCACTCTACCAAATGCTATTTCACTCTCGTTACTAGTTGCTCTCTCATTTCCCATTACCATTTATCTTACCTTCTCCCGAGGTCTCACCAAACCAACCGACTTCATCATCCAAACGCCCCCTCCTCTGCATCTCTGGAACACTCGCTGCTGAGAGCACATGTAGTTACGCACTGGACTCTGGAAAGGCTTACACCTGTGTTTGGGCCTACTTACTTCTGATTACTGACTTGTCCATTCCCTGGTCATCGCCCACTTTGGTCTTCTCCACCACTACAACAACCTTCATCAGCATCCCTATACAATAAACTTACCTCCAGCAATCTCTCCTATTCTAACCACCAGTTAAACTTGATTTTAAGGGTTTCACAAGAATATCTGAACCTTCTAAACTTTACGTCTTCTGCCAAATGGCTACTGCAGATATATACCTAACCCAAATCAGAGAATTAATGTCTAGGTATTTTTGGCCCTCTTTTAAGGCTGAGATGAAGTAGCTTTGGCCACACCCCAGCTACAAGGGAGAGAGTCCTATCCACTGATAATCAGGTGTATACCTGGAATTGTGAGACAGTCCATCTCCCCACGCCATCCTATATAAACCCCACTCACCTGCTACCACTCAAGCATGCCGCAATCAACCCACCCACCTCTCCACTTTTTCTCATCAACTCTACTCACCCCTTGGCCCTCTTTTCAGGCCAAGATTATGTAGCTTTGGCCACACCCCAGCTACCAGGGGAGAGGGTCCTAACCACAAATATATATATATATATATATATATACCCCTTCTGGATCGCTACCTTGTTGTGGTGAAGGGGCTTGTGTACTTTGATGAAGCTATGAGCTATACCATGTAGGGTCAGCCAAGATGGGCAGGTCATGGTAGAGAGGTCAGACAAATCATGGTCCACTGGAGAAGGAACTGGCAACCCACTCCAGTATCTTTTCTAAAAAACTTTATGGACAGGCACAACCAGAGACATAATGTTATGGCACCGGAAGATGGGCCAATCAGGTCAGAAGGTGCCTACCACATTACTGAGGAAGGGCAAGTAGAAGTAACACCAGATCTAATGAAGTGGTAGGCCAAAGCCGAAGGGACACCCAGCTGCAGATGTGTCTGGAGGGGAAAGGAAAGTCCTATGCTGCAAAGATCAATTCAGAATAGAAACCTGGAATGTTAGAACTTTGAACCAAGGCAATCTTGTGTGTGAGATGTATTGATATAGTTCTCGTTATACAAAGAACATACACAATCGTATATAAAAATTCCAGTTTATTTCTGTTTTACAGAATTCTCCGCCCTCTGGTTCGGAATTTAGGTCATGTAAATACAATGACGAAGCAATAAAATCCAAAACAATAAAAAATGCTGACATATGATATATACCGAAATGCACGAATAAATCAGTGATCATCCATTTATTTGTGCATTTCGGTATATATTATATATCAGCATTCTGTAAAACAAAAATAAACTGGAATTTTTATATACGATCGTGAGATGTGCCCTAGGATGTCTTTCTATAACGAGAACTATATTAATACATCATCTCACAAACAAGATGGGAAAGATCATCTACCAATAGTATAACTACACTCCATCCAGCCACACAGATTCACCGAACATCTACGTACTGGTCAGGAGCAATTGTGCTTCTCCAACCACATATATATTGGGCATCTCTATGAATGGTGCCCCCAGAGAAGCAGCAGTCTTCTTTTATTTACCAGAACGGTACAACAGCAGCGCCACAAACATTGCATATATAGAATCATATTGACCAAACAAGGATGTGCGGGCATTTGACGGACTTAGCACTCAAAATCTATATTGGACTAAAGATCCAATACCAATCATATCATTATGGGAGATTGGAATGCTAAAGCAGGGGACCAAAGGACACCTGGAATAAATCACATATTTGGACTTGGAGTACAAAATTAAGCAGGTCAGAGATTGGTAGAATCTTGTCAAGATAATTCTCTGGTCGAGGCAAACACCCTCTTCCAACAGTCTCCGAGGCGACTCTACACATGGACATCACCAGATGGACAACATAGAAATCAGATTGATTATATACTTTGCAGTCAAAGATGGAGGAGCTCTATACAGTCAGCAAATACAAGACCTGGAGCTGAATGCGGCTCAGACCATGAGCTTCTTATTGCAAAGTTGAAAATTAAACTGAAGAAAAAAGGAAAACCATCAGACCAAACAGATATGAAATAAATAATATCCCTTGTGAATATGCAGTGGAAGTAAAGAATAGATTTAAGGAACTAGACATGGAAGATAGAATGCCTGAAGAAATTTGGACCGAAGTTTGCAACATAATCCAGGAAACAGCAACAAAGAATATCCCTAAAAGAAAGAAAAGTAAGAAGTCGAACTGGCTGTGTGAAGAGGCTTTGAAAATAGCCCAGGAAAGAAGGAGAGCAAAGGGTAGTGGAGATAAGAAAATATTCTTCCAACTGAATGCCGTATTCCAGAGGATAGCAAGAAAAGACAAGGAGACATTCTACAATGAGTGATGTAAAGAAATTGAAGAAGATAACCAAATGGGTAAATCACGAGATCTCTTCAAGAACATTGGGAACCTAAAAGGCAACTTTAATGCAAAAGTGGGAGTGATAAAAGACAAAAATGGTAGAGACTTTACAGAAGAAGCTCAGATAAAGAAGAGGTGGTAGGGATACACTGAAGATCTATACAGGAAGGATCTTAACAGCAGCGATGACCTCAATAATTTGTCCAATCAGATGGAGCCAGACATCTTGTAGAGTGAGGTGAGATGTGCCCAAGGATGTCTTGCTGATAATAAGGCTGCAGGAGGTGATGGGATCCACAGGATGATGCTGTGAAAGTGTTACTTGCCTTTTGCCAACACATTTGGAAATCTCAATAATGGCAAATAGACTGGAAAAGGTCAGTCTACATCCCAATCCCAAAGAAAGTCAGTGCCAAAGAGTGCTCCAATTATCGAACAATTGCACTCATTTCACATGCCAGCAAGGTAATGCTTAAGATTCTACAATCTCGACTCCAACAATATATAGACCAGGAAATACCAGATGTGCAAGTCGGGTTTCCGCAGATGAAGAGGCACAATAAATCAAATTGCCATTGTTCACTGGATAATAGAGAAAGCAAGAGAGTTCAAAAAAATATTTACTTCTGCTTCATAGAATATTCTGAAGCCTTTGACTGTGTGGTTTACAACAAAATGTGCATGTCCTTATAGAGATGGATCTGTATGTCGACTAAGAAGCCACGATCAGAACCAAACATGGGACAACAGAATGGTTCAAGATCGGAAAAGGAGCGTGACAAGGTTGTATATTGTCACGTTATTTATTCAACTTATATGCAGAATACATAATGCATAAGGCTAGACTGTATGAATCCAAAGCCGGAATCAATATTGCTGGAAGGAATATCAACAACCTCAGGTACGCTGAAGATACTACTCTGATGGCTAAAAGTGAGGTGGAAATAAAGGACTTATTGATGTGGGTAAAAGAAAGGAGTGCAAAAGTTGGCCCGCTGCTCAACATTAAAAAGATGAAGTTCATGGCAAATGGCAATCACACTTCCTGGCAAATAGATGGGGAAGAAGTAGAGGCAGTGAAAGACTTTATTTTCTTTGTATCCAAGACGTCTGCAGATGGTGACTGTAGTCATGAAATTAAAAGACGTTTGCTTCTGGGGAGGAAAGCTATGGCCAGCTGGGACAAGCTAGTAAAAAGTAAAGATACTAAACTATCAACAGAGGTCTGCATAGTTCAAACTATGGTATTCACAGTAGTATCATATGGATGTGAGAGTTAGACCATGAAGAAATCTGAGCACCGTAGAATTGACTGTTTTGAATTGTGGTGTTGGAGAAGACTGCTTAGAGTCCCTTGGACTGCAAGAAGATCCAATAAATCAGTACTTCAGGAAATCAAAAAAACTGTTTACTAGAAGGTATGATCATGAGGCTGACGCTCAAATATTTTGGCCATTATGAGCTGGCAGGATTCCCTAAAAAAGACTCTGATGCTGAGAAAGATTCAAGGCACAAGAAGAAGGGGACGACAGAGGCAGGTATGGATAGATGAACTCACTGAAGCAATAGACATGAACTTGATGGAGCTCAGAGGGGCAGTGACTGAGAGATGACCATGTCACGGAGAGACAGACTTGACTGAATGACTAAACAACAACAAATAATTTTGGCACCAGAGGGGGCCACCACAAGGACCATGGGGCCCAAAGTTTCATTTTTGCACTGGGGCCATTCATTCACTAGCTCTGTCCTTGACTGGAGCAGATTGACTGGTGGAGAGATTTAACTGAACTTTAAAGAGAATGATAGGGAAAGTGGTTGATCGTGACAGGCAAAACTGGGACATATTACTACCTTGTCCGTTATTTGCAGTTCGTGAGGTACCTCAGGCCTCTACTGGCTTCTCTCCATTCAAACTCTTATATGGACGCCATCCAAGAGGACTGCTGGATATCCTATGCAAAATGTGGGCAGATCAAGGTGTGAAGAGGGAAAATATATAATATGTCCAAAATCTGAGAGATTGAATTACACCAACTTTCTCTATAGTTAAAGAACATATGGAACGAGTCCAGGAGCAACAGAAAACCTACTATAATCGTAAAGCTCAGGTCAGGCAATTTCAACCATGGGACAAAGTAATGGTACTAGTGCCTACTGTGGAGAGTAAACTTCTGGCAAGATGGCAAGGACCTTATGAAGTCATCAAAGCCATCGGGGAAGTAGATTACAGTATCAGACAACCCGATCGCCGTAAAACAGAGCAAATATATCACATTAATTTGTTGAAAGCATGGCACGACAGAACCGCTGAAGTAAGTAGCATTTGCCCAGTCAGAAGAACTACCTTCCGAAGTACTGATATTTCCCAAATGTTCCTCACAACAAAGAGAAGAAGAAGTTTTACACATGCTAACCTGCAACAGAGATGTCTTCTCAGCCTATCCAGATTCATCATGACATCATTACTTAGCAGAGAGTGACAGTAAGAGTCAAGCCATACCGTATACAGAATCAAAAAGAGAAGACTTAAGAGCCAAAGTTAAGAAAATGCTTGAATCAGGAATAATTGAAGAATCCAACAGTGAATGGTACTGTCCAATCATGTTGATCTCAAAGCCGGATGGAACAACACACTTCTGTGGGGATTTCAGAAAGTTGAATGAGGTTTCTCAATTTGACGCATATCCTCTTCCCAGAATTGATGAGCTTATAGATCAATTGGAAGATCCTAGATTCCTATCCACTTTGGATCTGACCAATGGGTATTGGCAGGTTCCACTGACAAAAGCAGCAAAACAGAAAACTGCTTTCAGCACTTCTGACGGGCTTTACCATTATAATGTATTGCCGTTTGGGCTGCATGGAGCCCCAGCAACCTTTCAGAGACTTATGGACAGGCTCCTGCGTCCCCACAGAGAATATACATCTGCATATTTAGACGACATAATAATATACACCACTGACTGGCATTCTCATTTGAACAAATTAGAAATAGTCTTAGATACGCTAAGGAAAGCAGGTCTGACAATTAATCCTGCTGAATGTAACCTCGGACAAGCAGAAACTAAGTTTCTAGGATATGTAGTTAAATGTGACTTAGTCAAGCGACAGATAGATAAAATTGAAGCCATACAAGCCTGGCCAAGGCCCCTTAGGAAAAAAAAATTCAAGCCCTCCTGGGGATTGTTGGCTATTACCAACGCTTCATACCCAATTTTGCCACTATTGCTGCTCCCCTAACTGATTTGACAAAAGCAAGGGCTTCAGATACTGTGAAATGGAATCTGAATGCAGACAAGGTATTTGAATTGTTAAAGATAGTGCTATGCCAAGAACCTATATATGTGGCTCCAGATTCATAAGCCGTTTTTTCTTTAAACCGAAGCATCAAATGTTAGACTAGGAGCAGTCTTATCACAAGGGTTAGAGGAAGAAGAACACCCAGTTTTGTATCTGAGCAGGAAATTACTTCCGATAGAACAAAAATACTCAGTGGTAGAAAGAAAGTGCCTGGCAATAAAGTGGGCCATAGATACCCTAAAGTATTACCTGCTGGGAAGACATTTTACACTAGTCTCAGATCATGCCCTGTTGAAATGGATCCAACGCAACAGAGAGACAAATGCCAGGGTGACAAGGTGGTTTGTCTCTTTGCAGCAATATACGTTTGACCTGCAGATGCCCTCTCGAGAATCCACTACCTCTCGGCTGAAGTTGCTCAACCCCCTGAAATTAAGCTGACGGGAGGGATGTGTGACAAAGGTAGACAGAGATAAGGGAGAGTCCTGGAGGGCAGATATGTGAGCCCGAGGCTGATTAGAGGCATTTGCCCATTCCAGTCTTGCGGGTGTTAAAAAAAAGCTCTATGACATCACAATGTGGCTGCAGCAGTGAACAGGCTGGGGCAGTCTGTGAAAAGTCAGTTGTATCCCAGAGGAAGAGTGCTGCAGTAGAGAATGAGGGAGTTACCCAGACAGGCTGCTGGAATTTTACTGGAGCGGCAGAAACGGAAACTGGAGACAAAGATCCAGAGAGTCTAAAGTGGGGAAGCTGTCAAGCAAAGACCACAGAGCAGGAGCCCTGGTCTTAAGAAGAGAGAGGCCAGTACTCTAAGGATACAGTTTATTGGGGTACCTCCAAGGCTTAGTTGTAAGTGGATAGTGATAGTTGGGAAACTGCTCAGAGAGTTAGGTAGTGCTCTGAAAGAGCTAGACCTATTTATTTATTGTTTTATTTAGTTTCTTACCTTTTATGGCCCTGCAGAAAAAGTATTAAAAGTTTTGGAAAGCATTTAATGGCCTTCAGTGTTCCTCCATTAGAAAAGTCAGAAAACAGGTCATTGACCCCAAGGAGCCAGTTGCTTTGCCACAATAGTTTTAGTGGATATGGTGAAGAGGGGCTGTGGTTAAGCGGGTGGGCATCAGAATTCCATCACTGCTCTCCATAGACATTCTTAATTTCTTAGTTTCTCCCAAAGTATTCTCCGAAAATGTACATTTACAAAATTCACTAAGCTAACCCAAAGGCTGAAAAAGGATATGTGAGGCTGCAATGGCAATTTTTACTCATAGAAAAAAAGAAAAATTGCATCCTTTTTTGTAATATCTTTTCTTTCAACATTGCAAACTGTAAAAGCAAACTGTGGAACTTTGGATGTTTAGTGAATCTTCCCCAATTAATGTACTTCCTTTCCTATATTTGAACTCAATAAAGAAGACACGTCATAATAATTTAAAACATATACAGTAGATGCAATATTTTTATCATAATATCCAGAAACTCTTGACCATTTAGGGTGTTCTAAATTGATTTGATGCACATTTTATCCTTTCATAATCTTCATTTTAGCTCTATTTATGAGTGTGACACTGTGAAAATTACATGTTAATGTTTTATTTCTATTTTTAGGATATATATCTCATCATCACATTTGGTATAACATTTTATGACAGCAAGGCTATTGATAAAAAGAAATGTTGTCAAAATATACAATTTCACTAACCAATGATCTCTGACAACTTGTTACATAGAAAAAAGTTTCAGTCAAAAAGTGCTAATTTCCCAGAAGCAATTTAAAATGATAGATATGTTTCTGAAAGGTTGAACTTAGTAATACAGATATCTTTCCACATACTACAGATGGCAAGTAATTTCAGAATGCTCATTTGATTAAATACATACATTTCTCCAGAGATTATCACAAATGCAGGTTTGCATTAGCAAGACAATCGTTAACACAAGTAGAAAGTTAAAATATGAAAGTATTACTAGGTAAGCCTGTTTTAAGATAATTATAAGCTAATGTAATTTACATGCTAAATCTAATATCCTCTGTGCCAATAGATTTAGTTTTTTAGAAATCTGCAAGCAAAAATCTTGATTAAAAAATTGTATGTGTACGCTGTATGAATAACTTTGAATTGTTTTAAGAAATATCAGTTGGAAATAGAAGAAGCCCAACATATATTTACAGAAATAATAATGTTTTAAATTGTATTTTATTACATATTTAACGTTTTTTGTGAATTGTGACAAAATGAAACGTATCATCACTTAAGCTGATGTTGGGTATACATTTAAATAAAAAATTGCAATTTGTTTGGCAGTTAGAAGCAAAATATGATTACTATGATTACATTAGATTGTCTCCACCATCTAAGTGTTGTTTCATCAGGAATCTTGGGCAATCCCAAATCTTGGTAGGTGCAGCATGTATTAGTTATAATGAGAAAAAAATCCTTCAAAAATGTAATGATTGTATAGATAGAATATAAAGAACAAATGTATACTGTACAATGAAATAAAATACTTATATATGAAGCAAGATGCCTGCTTCTGGGTCAGTGAGGGGAAGGAGTGTGGTATCAGTTTAAGTCAGATCTATTTTTTAACAAAGCCATCTGAGTTCTCCCTATTTTCTTCTCCCTCGTATCTTTCACTCCACTGACAGATAATAAACAAACCCTCATAATACAGCTCCCAGGAAATTATGTAACACACACAAAATAGTTTCTTCTACTAATCAGATGTTTCCCTAATTTTTTTTATCTCATTGCTTAAACAATTGCTAATGTTAGTGTTGTACATATTTAGAAAACTATTTCATGTTTTTAATAAAGTGGTCTTCTAAGCCACCACCAATACAAGTCTGTAAATATGTTTTCTATGTTTTTGTTTTGGTGATTTTTAGGTGTTTTTTAATTATGAGCAGAAGAATATCAAGACAATTTAGCAAGAGATAAAACGTTTATTAAGCAACACATTGGTACTGAATACATTTTCTTCAAATGTAAATAGATTAGAATGAAATATTTTTAGATGGAAAAGTCCATGTCCTTGTATTCAGCAAAAACTTGTCATGTAAAAAAATATAAAATCCAGCATATTTATTGCAAATTAACACTTTAATCTCAAGTGTGCATCACACTCATAATTACATAGATAATGAGGTTAAACCAAAAAATTTAGTCCATCTTTTTAGATCTCCTATGATCTTTGTATTGTGATAATTATGAATTGATCCAGAGGAAAACAAAGGAAAAGCCCAAACTAAACACTGTTTTTGGAGCTATATAATTGATCAAGGCCACAAGTTAATGGCCCAAGGACAACTCCATAAACCTTGCACTTGTTTGTACCAGCTCAGGGCAGGAACATGATCAATTAAGCAAGACTGTAATCACCCATTTAGAATCAGCCAATAGAAAATGAGACCGTTATTATTACTGTAGTAAAACATGGAGGTTACATGTTAATCAATTAGGTGTTCGGGGTCCGATAGACTCGCAAACCCTCAAAATAAAAATCAAAAAATAAATGTCAATACTGTTTTTGTCCATATGGGTGGCCTGATATGTATTAACTCATTGATTTCCGAGAAACATAAAAATACATTTTATTTACTGCCGATTTGCGAACTTGAGACTGTTGTGCAATTAATTATAATGTCTTTCATCGCTTTCCCTGTTATTTACAGTGTAGTATTAACTTTGTATTTGCATTCACAGTGCTACGAACAAGTGTTTAACCCCCTTGCGAGTCCTCTCTAGCACTCATAGGATTTTCTCCTTCATTTGGCATTTACAGGTAGGAAATCATTTGCTGCCTTGGGCCCTCATTCAATTGCAATTTGGCCAATTGAATACGGCTCTAAATATGCACATAACATTAATTTTTTAAAGAAGTTTTAAGTTAGTAAGCTTCTTTCCAAAAGCAAGGTTTTCACAAACTAAAAACTTCTTTAAAAAATATATGCTATGTGCTAAAATAGAGCCCTATTTAATTGGCCAAATCGCAATTGAATGAGGACCTTGGAGAATTGGAGCAATTGAATAGCGATTTGCGATTTTAGCCATCGTAACTCTTACAGAATTGAAAGATCAAAGGCTTTGGGAGGTTGTAAGTTCCGGGTTTAACCATTGCAACGTTTCCAAGGCTGTAACTGGTAACCTGTTTGGAGCTTGTAAACACCAATTGAATAGCACATTTACTTGTTGCCTCACTTACAGGCTACAGTAACTTGTGATAGCTCAATTGAATCGGGCTCCAAGTTTGTATAGCATTTGTACTCAGACATAGTCCAACTCTTTTTTTAAAGTTTGCAATTGAATCTGCTGTCACAATTTCATTTGCTAGTGAGTTACACTATCTGACTATACTAACTATAAAGACTACTTTTCTTTAAGGTTACATTTTTTTCCTCTATCCTCAATGAGTGGTCTCTTGTCAACTGAAAACTTCTTAACAAGAAAAGTTCATCTTATGCTGAACCTTCATGTAATCAGTTTATGCAAACACATCCTATAGTAGGCATATTTTTGTAGGGAAATTAAGACTAATTTGGATAGCCTCTGTTCATAGATTAATGCTTCCATTTCCATTATAGATTTTGCCACTCTTCTCTGGAATTTTTATAACTCTACAATGTCCTTTTTTGTAGTGATGCCCACAATCTCATTTCACATTACAAGTCATTTCCTTGATTCTATACTCCTTTTAATGCATGCCAATATTTAACTTGCATTTTGCAACTGCTTTCTGGCACTGTGCCATAGGTGGATGTCCACAAGCACTCCTTAATCACATTATATCTCTGATACCCCTGGATTTGTTCTATTTAGATCATTAATGTCATGCTTATTTTTACTTCCCAAATGCAGGAATTTATTTTTTTATGTGCTAAATGTAATCTGCCAGTTAACTGCTGGAATTGATTTTAGACATTCAATTTAAACACATCATGTAAAAGATGAATAAACACATCATGTAAAAGATGAATAAACACATCATATGGAATAAAAACTAGCACTGTTATATTGCATATTTGACCTTACAAGAGATACTTATGGCATTTTAGATACAGAAATGATGTGCCTTTGTTTTTGTCAAAATATGGGCCCTATTCTGTTGCCCAATTTGTAAATGTATACACGCTTAAAATCATTAGCTACTCACAATCCAATTACAAGATTGTTGTTATTGTTGTTGTTTAGTTGTTCTGTTGTGTCTGACTCTCCATGACCGCACTCTCCATATGGACACAGCATGCCAGGAACATCTCTCAGTCACTGGCTCTCTGAGATCCATCAAGTTCCTGTGCATTGCTTCAGTTACTTCATATATCCATGTCCACCTTTGTCGTCCCCTTCTTCTTGTGCCTTCAATCTTTCCCTGCATCAAAGTCTTCATGATATGGCCAAAACATTTGAGCTTCAGCCTCATGATCATACCTTCTAGTAAACAGTTTGTCTTAATTTCCTGAAGTACTGATTTATTGTATCTTTTTGCAGTTCAAGTGACTCTAAGTAGTTTTCGCCAACACTACAATTCAAAGGTGTCAATTCTATGGCACTCAGACTTCTTTATGGTCCAGCTCTCACATCCGTATGTTACTACTGGAAATACCATAGTTCTAACTATGCAGACCTTACTTTTAACTAGCTTGTCGAAACTTGCCATACCTTTCCTCCCCAGAAGCAAACATCTTTTAAATTCATGACTACAGTCACCATCTGCAGAGATCTTTGATCCCAGAAAAAAATTATATGTAATTGCCTCCACATCTTCCCTGTCAATTTGCAGGGAAGTGAGAATGCCATTTGCCAGAATCTTCAACTTTTTAACGCTGACCAGCAGGCCAACTTTTGCACTTTCTTCTTTTACACTCATCAGTAGGTCCTTTAGTTCCTCCTCACTATCAACCATCAAAGTAGTATTATCAGAGTATCTGAGGTTGTTGATATTTCTTCTAGCAATATTGATTCCGGCTTTGGATTCATCCAGTCCGGCCTTACACATGATGCACTCTGCATATAAATTGAATAAATAAGGTGAAAATAATAATACAACCTTGTCGCCCTCCTTTTCCACTCTTGATATAAGCATTACCTTGCTGTCACGGGAAATAAGTGCAATTGTTTGATGATTGGAACACACTTTGGAACTGCCTTTTTTTTGTGATTGGGAGGTATCCTAACCTTTTCCAGTCTATTGGCCATTGTTGATTTTTTAAATGTGTTGGCATTAGGCAAGCAACACTTTCACAGCATCATTTTGTAGAATTTGAATTGTTCATTTGGGAGCCTTTGCAGCCTTATTATCAGCAAGACATCCTAGGGCCCATCTCACTTCGCTCTCTAAGATTTCTGTCTCCAGCTCATTGGATAAACTATTGAGATAATAACTGCTGTTATGATCCTTCCTGTATAGATCTTAAGTGTATTCCTGCCTACTTCATTTAAGTCCCTACCATTTTTGTCTTTTATCATCCCCACTTAGGCATGAAAGGTGCCTTTGAGATCCCCAATTTACTTGAAGAGATCTCTTGATTTACCCATTCTGTTATCTTCTTCAATCTCTTTACATCGCACATTGTAGATTGTGTCCTTGTCTATTCTTGCGATCCACTGGAATTCTGTAATGAGTTGGATAAATCTTTTCCTACCTCAACTATGTTTTAGTTTCATTCTATACTGGTATACTTCCAAAGTTGGTTTGCTTACATTTCTTTCTTTTATGGATATTCTTTATTGCTGTTGCTTGTAGAATGTTCCAAAGTTCGGTCCAAAATTCTTCAGGCATTCTATCTTCCATGTCTATTCCCTTAAATCAATTAATTATTTCCACTGCATATTCACAAGGGATATTATTTATTTTGTATCTACTTGGTCTGATAATTTTCCCTCTTTTCTTCAGTTTAATTCTGAACTTTGCAATAAGAAGCTCTGAGCCACAGAAGGTCTAAGCCACAGTCAGCTCTAGGTCTTGTTTTTGCTGATTGTATAGAGCTTCTCCATTATTGGCTGAAAAGTATATAGTCAATCTGATTTATATGTTGTCCATCTGGTGATGTCTATGTGTAGAGCCATCTCGGAGGCTGATGGAAGAGGGTGTTTGATATGACCGTAGAATTACCTTGACATAATTCTACTAATCTCTGACCTGCTTCATTTTGAGCTCCAATGCCAAACTTGCCAGTAATTCCAGGGGTCCTTTGTTTTTCTACTTTAGCATTCCAATCTCCGGTGATGGTAGTAATATCTTTTCTTGGTGTTATATCTATGATATGTTGAATACCTTTGTAGAACTGGACAACTTCAGTCACTTCAGCATCCATAATTGGAGTATAGATTTGGATCACTGTGATGTTAAATGTCTTGCTTTTTATCGGGTTGTAACCGAGCACTACTTTGGCCACCCTTTGATTGGCTATGTGGGCTACTCCATTCTTCTGCAGAATTCTTGACTAGATCTGGTGGTTGTCTGATGTGAAAATTGGGAAAACAGTTCAGACCCTGGTAGGTGCAAGACCGGGGAGCAGTGTTAAGCAGCCCCAGCCACTGTGAGATGGCCAACAACCAGAGAAGTTCCAGACACTAACAGTTGGCAGAAGAGGGTGCCTAATTACACATGAACTGTTACCTGTCTTGAACTACAGACTGCTGATGTCCAGGTGGTCAGGAAACTAGTGGAGATGCCAAGGCTGACAGTGTGATGCCAGATCGTAACATGTGGAGAGAGACCCTGATGAAAGAGTAATTTAAGGCCCCACTCCCAAGCCCTGCAGAGTTGCCAGCAGGGCTGATGGGGAAAGCTTCAGTCCAGGTAGCCCCATAGATAAAGGCTTTGGACAAGGAGCCCACGGTACCAGAGGACCTGACACAGTGCACCCTAGCTACAGAAGTGATCCCAACCTTACCAGCTCTTGTGAATACCCACTCGGAGCTACCAACCCCAGCAAAGTCTGCTACCCTGGGTGAGCCTCAGCCAGGAAAGTGTCTCCAGCCAGAGACCCTAACCCTAAGTACTGCTCTTTTTTCCCCCAACCCTGCCTTAACAACTGACTCTCAGGAGATTGTGCCAATGGGGGAAGTGCTTTTTACCCCCTCCTGAGCTGCTCCCTAGATGGTATACTTCTGAGCCACTATCTGCCTGTGGCCAAGAGGCTAGCAGTATGCTCCTGGATGAGATCCTAGTTCGTGAGACCCAAGACGTGTCCCCAAGAATGATGCCTGCAATTTGGGGCGGATTATTGAAAGGAATGGGGTTGGGCTGTGTTGCTATTTGGGACCCTGAGGATTAGCATCCCAGATGTTGTGAAGGAAAAGAGGTAGTGGGTAGATGAGAAGTGGCCGCTAAGCCAGATACCCCCTGGAAGGACTGTGCAACTGGATTAGGTTCCCAAGACCCTAGAGAAATTGGGGTTAGAGACTGTGGACATTTTCCTGAAAGGTGGGCAACCACCCACAGACTGAATTAACCTACTACCCCCTCCAGGAGGAGGACATGCACTGGGACTTATGCAGTGGCAACTTGGGTCAACATTTTTTTCTTATTTGGATGGGGACTTGGACTCTGACTTGGATTCTGGGGTGCAGTTCAAGACTATCATCTGTTTAAGGATCATAGCCTCAGAACTTCTGTCTGGAAGGGGGGAGGAATGTCACAAAACCATAGAGGACATACCGCCCCATTGGAAAATGGGTAGGGGAATTATATTGCCACATGGGAAATGTGGGCAGGTGGGTGGTGGAGTGAAAAGCCCTAAGACATAGCGTTGTAGTGTACCACCATGCTTCATGTGGTCTTATGACATATTTCCTTGCCTTATACTGTATACTGTATGTAATTCCCTATGTAATATTACTGTGTTCTGTGTTATGTTAAAATAATTAATGTGTACATATATTACGATCATGAGTGTAATGTGTGAGTATAGTTATATCATGGATGGAATGTGCGCATATAGTTACCATCATGGCATCTTGCTTATATAATATAACGTATTTGCCGGCGTATAAGACGACTTTTTTCTCCTGAAAAACATGCCTCCAAGTGGGGGGGTCGTCTTATACGCCGGGTGCACTTTATACGCCGGGTGCGCAGAGCTCGTGCCTCCCCCCTCCTCACTTCTGTTTCTCCTGTTCAGGGTAGAATTGCCTGGTATTTCGGTGCTGAACCACTCTAGTAGGTGGGACCAGACTGATATACTGCAGGGTATTTCTTCCTGTGAAGGGCACAAGTGAGGTATAAGACGTTGCTCTCAGAGTGGGTTATCATGTCCACAGAACTAACCTATTAGTTCTCTAAATGATCACCTCTATTTTGCTTACTGTGACTTATGGAGTTGTCAGCTACACCTCACTTACGAGGCTCAATGAAGGCCGAAACGTATGTCTGGGGTTTGTTGTTTCTTATGTTCAGGCTAGAATTGCCTTGTATTTCAGGGCTGGGCCAATCTAGTGAGGGGCACAAGTGAGCTAAAAGAGGTTGCTCTCAGAGTGGGTTATCATGTCCACAGAACTAGCCTATTAAGGTTAGTTTATTCTCTGATTGAGCACCTCTATTTTGTTTTTTTGTTTATGCAAATGACCCTTAGGGATTAGTCTCCCTAAGGGTGATAGGGGAATCCAGATGTGGACCCCTTGCTCACTGTGCCTTAGGGAGTTATCAGCTACACCGCACTGATGAGGCCCAATGAAGGCCGAAACGTACGTCTTGGGTTTGCTGTTTCTCCTGTGCAGGGTAGAATTGGCTGGTATTTTGAGGCTGGACCACTCTAGTCAGTGGGACTAGACAGATATACTACAGGATATTTCTCCCTGTGAAGGGCACAAGTGAGCTAAAAGAGGTTGCTCTCAGAGTGGGTTATCATGTCTACAGAACTAACCTATTAAGGTTAGTTTATTCTCTGATTGAGCACCTCTATTTTGTTTATGCAAATGACCCTTAGGGATTAGGCTCCCTAAGGGGGATAGGGGAATCAAGATGTGGACCCCTTGCTCACTGTGCCTTAGGGATTTATCAGCTACACCTCATTGACGAGGCACAATGAAGGCTGAAACTTAAATATGGGGTTTGCTGTTTGTTCTGTTCAGGGTAGAATTGACTGGTATTTTGGCCTGAACCACTCTAGAGAGTCGGACCAGACTGATATACTACAGGATATTTCTCCCTGTGAAGGGCACAAGTGAGCTAAAAGAGGTTGCTCTCAGAGTGGGTTATGTCCACAGAACTAACCAAATAAGGTTAGTTTGTTCTTTGATTGAGCACCTCTATTTTTTGTTGTTGTTTATTTTCAACCTCTCTCTAAATACTGGCATGTTTCCATCTTCTCTAAAATCCTCATCTGATTATGACATTGTATCTAACTTCTGCCCTATCTTTCTACTTCCCCTGGCTTTTAAACTGCTCGATTGGCTCATCTATATCTGCCTTACCAGCTTTATTTCCTCTAACTCCCTTCTTGACACCTTCCAATCTGTCTTCCGTCCCCACTGAGACAGCTCTCACTAAAGTCACCAATGACCTGCTTACCGCCCAGTCAAAAGGCGAATTTTCAATTCTTCTTCTTCTAGATCTCTCTGCTGCCTTTGGCACAGTCAACCATCCACTTCTACTCCATATTCTCTCCTACCTCGGTATTCGAGACACTGCTCTCTCATGGTTCTCATCATATCTACAAAATTGATCATTCAGTGTCTCCTTCTCCGACACCTCTTCTTCTCCTCACCCCCTGTCTTTTGGCGTACCCCAACGATCAGTCCTAGGTCCCCTCCTCTTTTCCATCTACACATCCTCACTTGGTACCCTAATAAACTCTGTTGGGCTTCATTACATTTTTCTATGCAGATGACACCCTCTACCTCTAAGCACCAGATCTATCCCTTCTCTTCTAACACACATCTCCAACTGCCTCTCTAGTATATCCTCTCGGATGTCCACCCACCATTGCAAATGTAACATGTCTAAGACTGAACTCCTAATCTTCCCTCCTTCTCCCACAGCGTCAGTTCCTCACATCTCTCTCATTGTCAACAACTACATCATCACCCTCACCTCCCAAGCACGTTGTCTTGGGGTTCTCCTGGATCCCGCCCTGTCTTTCATCCCTCACATAGAGTCACTAACTAAATCTTGTCTTCTCCATATAAAAAACATCTCCAGAATTCACCACTTCTTACACAAGACACAACTAAAATCCTAATACACTTTCTCATCATCTCTCGACTCATCTACTGCAACTCAAATCTTGTTGGCCTACCCCCCACCCGACTGTCTCCACTTCAATCCATTATGAATGCATCTGCTAGACTCATCTTCTATACACAACGTTCAGTGTCAGCATCACCTCTCTGTCAATTACTCCACTGGCTTCCCTTAGTCTCTAGAATAATGTAAAATTTAAAATCATGATCCTAACTTACAAAGCCCTCAACAATAGCGCTCCCCCATGCATCTCTGCTCTCATCTCCAAATACTCCCCCACCCGCCCTCTTCAATCTGCTAATGACCTTCTTCTTTTTACAACTCTTGTCACCTCCTCTCACTTTCGCCTTCAGGACTTTTCTTGTGCTGCCCCTTTTCTCTGGAACTTCTTGCCTTGATCCATCAGATTATCCTCCTGCCTCAAAACATTCAAAATCTCACTAAAAATGCATCTCTTCAAAGAAGTGTGTCACCTTCCACCCTAACACGCTCATCACCTCTCTCTCCCTCCTTTACCACAATACCTTTAGGTTGTAAGTCTGCGATTTTCAATCCTGCACTGTCTTTGGGGAAAGCACAACGAACACTTGATTCCAATCTTAAAGACAGGGTCCTACTTGCTTTTCTATGTGTTCATTTGTATTTATCAACACAAAAAGAAGAGTGGCTCAGGTTTAGACAAGTCATATGAACTAATAGGGTGCCACTAGGGATCAAAAGGACAATAATCAACAAAAGAGACAAAAGGGACCCCTATTACTGTGCACACCTATTTTTAATCTAATCTCAGAGAGAGTAAAAATTTAAACTTAGCTTTTAATATATTTGTTTAAAATTATTAAAATTATCAGATGCAGGATATCAAATTCATTGATCGCAGGGGTATAATCAATCCGGAATCTAATAAAGTGCCAGTGCCTAAACTATTGGATAATATATGAAGTATAATCACCACTATAAGTGAATCTATTAATGTGCTTAAATAAAAGTGCTAGTGCTTATAATACTCAATTATGGCATTAGAACCTATAACTGGTTGATTCTAATCCAGTATAATGTGATTTGGTGATATTGCGATAGGATAACTAAAATAATTGACTACTAATCAGTAGTTGAATAATTCCCATCTAGTCCGGAATGCACAGTTAATATTGCCATCTAATACCCAGGAGCTCAAAGGCTTAATATTAGTGATTATTCGCAACTGAATATTGCTCCATAAGGATAGTATGTAGTCTATTAGATTCTAAGAATCAGAGCTTAATTCTAGCGTGCCACGCGGTTTAGACGCCTTGCGATGATAAACCTGGGTGTACGTTCCTGCGTCTGACCCGATGCACGTTTCTGGATTTTGTCAAGGGTCACCGCCATGTTGTTAAGGCTTCCCTTTAAACCTTCCTATTGTCATGGAAACAGTGAACAATTAAAACAATGCTTGTATTTTAAGAAAAAATATTTTAATAATAAGTCTCTCTTCTTTAATATATTAAAGATTAGATTAAAAATAGGTGTGCGCAGTAATAGGGGTCCCTTTTGTCCCTTTTGTTGATTAATTTGTATTTAACTTAACTTATGTATAGCGCTACGGAATATGTTGGCGCATTATAAAAAAACTATAATAATAATTTAATTTGCTGCTCCGCTATTTTACTTTACCCACAAACTTTCATTATTACCGCTAGTTCTAGCATAACTATCTTCTCTGACTATAGGCTTGAATTCAGACAAATCCCTCCTCCTCTTTAACCATTGCCCCTATCTTTCCTAAATAGTTTATAACCATTCAGATTAACAGTCTAGTCATGAAATTCATCCCACCATGTTTCGGTAATGCCTATTAAATGCCATTTTATGTTAATTGCCAATAATTCTAGCTCTCCCATTTTTTCCTGGCAAGCTTCTAGCATTAGTAAGCATACATTTTATGTTATAAGTTTGTAGTTTTGAGGTGCCTGCCTCTGTACTTGAGTTACTTAGTAATACCTCCCTATTGACTATACTAACCCTCCCCATCTCCTCTCCCATGAATAGTTAATTCATCCCTTATCCCCTCTACACTTTCTATCCCATTACATTCATCTAGTTCCTAGATGGACTAAAAGTATTTTTTTAACCTCAATTACTATGTAACTATGTAACTATGTAAGATCAGATGCGTACAGGAGGGGACTGGTGTGGGAGGTTGGTAGCCTTAGTTATAAGCTGGGGTTTTAGCTATAGAGGTGGATTGTGTTATTTTGTGGTTTATGTTCTATGCAAAGTAGAGAATAAACTGTTGTTGACTTCTGAGAAATATACTGTAGCAATAATATGGTCTTTTATTTTGCTCCTGGTGGCTGCAATATTAAAACTTACTCCATCCTGTAAGTAACTTGTCCTGGTCATTACAACAGGAAAGTTACTGAGACTCCTGTAAGTGCTGATTCCTGGAGAGACCCTTACTTATACAGAACACAGATATTAGGATGATGTTGCCGAGATTTCCAAGCACCCAACGGTTCTTGTGGGGAGTTAACCTGTAGTCTACAGCAGGTGGCCATGGGCAGTAATAGCCTTTACCCCTGGATCATCAAAAGAGTAAGTACACCCCCTTATCAAAATAAATAAGTACACCACCTTATCAAAATAAAGCTTAATGATCATTTCACCCAAGAATTAATTGCAATTTAAAAATATGCAAGTTAAAAATAATTTTTAAAAAAAGAGTAATATCGATCCTGGGGACTCAAGAAGTTAATACAGATCATGAAACCCACATGGGCTAGAAGAGATGATCTAATAAATTTTATAGAGTGCTAGATTGCTTGATTGAAAAACTGATCAGCAAATATTACTTATTGGCACTAATTAATTTGTAGCACCTGACTTCCATATTTTACTAACGCCATGATGACGTTCTCATTTACTATTGGTTGTTTAAGAAGTACATTTTGCACTTGCTTAAATATTGTCAGCTCATATGAAATATGAAATCCTACTTAAAAAGGCAGGGTATACAAGTTTAGGCTTAAGGAGGTAAATTGCGGGCTTGAGTCAATAGAATAAATGTAAATATTTAGAGCAAAAAAACACCTGCAGCAAAAATTACGGGTTAGAGGCATTTGCAAGCTTTTAATAGAATAGGGCTTATTGAAAGAGAATTTAAGACTCATTGAAAGGTAGCAAGTTGGTAGCAGGAATCTTGGGGCATCCACTGGATCATGGCAGGTAACAGGTAGGAAAGGGAAATCCTGAAGATTTGCTGGGCTCATATGGGCAGCGGATCATGGGCAGATGGCTCATAAAACCCCTAAATTAGTTGTATTTAACCAATTCCCAGTCATGCAATTGTGTTTATATAAATTAATAGGGATATTAAGCATGTTAGGGCTAGTGTAGTGTGTCAAGTAGTAGGTAACATTCTGCAGCATTATTAGGCAGATTACTGATAATCAGATTATGTTCTCCTGAAAGCAAGCTTTGAGCACACATTTGAGCAGGAGAACATAAGGCAAACCCTCCATTCAGTTAGTTTTACAAGCTTCCTTTTTTCCAAGAGCCATATAATAGCTTCAGCACTTAGGTTTAAAGTTCCCAGAGTTCTTAGTAAGAGTTATCCTGGATGTAACTAGGCTCATGGACTAGAAGCCTGATTTAAAACCTTTCTGTTTTGGAGCATACAGTGCCTTGCAAAAATATTCACCCCTTTGACTTTCTACCTATTTTGTTACATTACATCCTTAAGTTCAATGTTTTGTTAATCTCAATTTTATTTGATGGATCAGAACACAATAGTCCAAGTTGGTGGAGTGAAATGAGAAAAATATATATATAAAACTATCTTTTAGAAATAGAAAAAAGAAAATTGGCATGTGCATATGTATTCACCCCCCTTGTAATGAAGCCCATACAAATGATGTCCACATGTGTGCAATCTAAGTGTTACATGATCTGTCATTACATATACACACCTTTTTTTTAAAGGTCCCAGAGGCTGAGTAAGAGGCACCACTAACCAAACACTGCCCTGAAGACAAAGGAACTTTTACAAACAAGTAAGGGACAATGTTGTTGAGGAGTACAAGTCAGGGTTAGGTTATAAAAAAATATCCAAATCTTTGATGATCCTCAGGAGCACCATCAAATCTATCATAACCAAATGGAAAGAACATGGCACTACTGCAAACCTGCCTAGAGACGGCCATCCACCAAAATTCATGGACCGGGCAAGGAGAGCATTAATCCGAGAGGCAGCACAGAGACCTAAGGTAACCCTGGAGAAGCTGGAGATTTCCACAGCAGAGACTGGAGTATCTGTACATAGGATGACAATAAGCCGTATGCTCCATAGAGTTAGGCTTTATGGCAGAGTGGTCAGAAGAAAGCCATTACTTTCAGCAAAAAACAGTGTGAATTATGGAGGAAGGTGCTCTGGTCTGATGAGACTAAAATTTAACTTTTCGGCCTTTAAAGAAAATGCTATGTGAAAACACATCTCATCACCCAAAGAACACCACTATGTTTTTCAGCAGCTGGGACTGAGAAACTGGTCAGAATTGAGGAAAAGATGGATGGTGCGAAATAAAGGGATATTCTTTAGCAACACTTGTACCACTCTGTGCATGATTTGAGGCTAGGATGGAGGTTCACCTTCCAGCAGGACAATCACCCCAAACACGACTAAAGCAACACTTGAGTGGCTTAAGGGGAAACATGTAAATGTGTTGGAATGGCTTAGTCAAAGCCCAGACCTCAGTCCAATAGAAAATCTGTGGTGACTTAAAGATTGCTGTTTACAAGCTCAAACCATCCAACTTAAAGGAACTGGAGCAGTTTTGCAAGGAGGAATGGGCAAAAATCCCAGTGTGAGCACAGAGTAAGATGTGGCAAGCTCCTGTGATTTCCGCAAAAGGTGGCTCTACAAAGTATTGACTTTAGGGGGTGAATAGTTATGCACATTTACTTTTTCATTTAATTTGTCCTATTTGTTGTTTGCTTCACAATAAAAAAAAAAAATCTTTAAACTTGTGGGAATGTTCTGTAAATTAAATTATGCAAATCCTCAAACAATCCATGTTAATTCCAGATTGTGAGGCAACAAAACACAGAAAATGCCAAGGGGGGTGAATACTTTTGCAGGGCACTGTAAATACCATTATTTATTTGAATACCTCAAACACTGTACATGGTAGCAGTTGCACAGCTGGGCTTTACCAACAAATTTAGAGCATATCCCACGCTTTACCTCATTCCCTCCAAAAATGAAGGTCTTGAGTAGTATACCATCCAGCCAGTATGAGCATTATCATCCCTCAGTGGAGATCCTTTATATGGGTTAAGGGTGAGGCATCCTACCTATACCTATAAACCCTTCTAAAACTTAACTGAGGTAATATTGTTAATGTATGATAAATACACATACATTGTACCTCAGTGAATTGAGTTGGAGTCTATATTTAGTGTTTTGCAGAGAATTCCAGAGCAAGCCAGCATGACATACATGTGCTCAGCTGTGGGTATCAGTAGATCATACATATATTAATCTTATATCCCCATATTACACTATTGTTAATATAATTTGATGTGCTATTTTATTTCCTACAATAATGGCCGCTCTATTTGTATTTGCAGAAAATTAGGTTATTATATCAAAAGAAAATGTTCTCAAATATTGGTTATTTTCCATTTGCTGGATATGTCTCTTGTATAAGTATTTTATCAGTTTCTTTGGTTTGTGTATAAAGTCACTGACTACTTTGCATTTCTAAGGTGAGCTTAATCACTGTTATGAGCTATGAGATTATAGTTATTGTAATTTTTTCTCAAATTATAGCAAATCCATTTCTGACACAATGCTCTGCTCTTTGACCTTTTCCCTAGTGCAGGGAAAAAAATTAATTTTCTACTGTAAATTTTCCTTTAAGGTTCTCTCATATACACCTGGCAAAAAGTATTAAGCATTTATCCAGTATTAAACTGTTCTTTGTACTAATAGTAAACTAATATACACTGCATGTGAAACGTATTTATGAAAGGAAGACTTTTGTTTTATTCTAGCTTTGATTAGTTTCTCACAAATATTTATTTTAAACAATACATCAGGATTTTTACTTTATTTTCTATTGTTGTTGTAAATGTGTAGCAGTGTATACCTCAGTGTAAGACAGACAGATAAGAAAAAAAACATTCTATTTATAATTAAAAGGAATGCCTGCCGATTTGTAATAGCAATTACGCAACAGAGGTTTCACTACGGTCAGCCAAAAAAGCAGTAGGAAGTTCTTTGTTTGTTATAATGCTATTACTCTGCCTTGTTTTCAATTTGCAGCTGTCTTCTATTAACTCTTTTATTGCTTTGTGTTTGGATCTTTTTAAAAGTGTATAGAGAATGTACAGTAAGTGTACCAAGTCATTTTTATAAGCAACTGATGAGAAAAGTATTATTATTATGATTTGGGATGTATTTCATCTGACCAAAGCAAAATTTAATTTGAAAAAAAAATTAAATTAAATAAACTTACTGCAGATTTAATTACAACATTTCTTGCCCAGGAGGAACATAGGACCCCATTTATTCCAAGCACGTAATTACCTTCACACTGCCCGTATGTCTGCGGGTAAAAAATTTGTCAAAGTATAGATGTATTTAATTGACTCCAGCGCGTAATTACAGGCTCAAAGCCCCAACATGCAAACCATGAACCCATGCGTATAATTTCAGGGCATGATCATAATCAATTAAGCAAGCCCGTGAGTTACAATTTAGACAGAGACAATAGTAAATGAGACCGTCATCAGGATATCAGTAAAAAATACAATAAATTAAAGCCAGGAAAATAAATGTATTTTTTATGTTTCATTTCAGGATTAAATTAAATAAAACAGTATTGGCATTATATTTAATAATTCTTTGTTTTGATGGTTTACAAGTCTGATCGCATATGGGACCCTCAAACCTAATTAAATGACATGTAACCTCTATGTTTTAATGCTGTAATTCTGTCTCATTTCCTATTGGCTGATTTCAAATGGGAGGTTACAGGCTTGATCAATTGATCATATTCCCGCCCTCAACTGCTCTGAACCAGTGCATGGTTTACGGTTTTGGCTTCTGGCCCGAAACTTGAGAGCTTGAGCAATTGAATAGCCTCGCAATGGGAGAGCTGTCAGTGATCGAATTGCGAGGCTCAAATTGAATGGAGCCCTTAATGTTTAGAAGTCCGATCTGCAATCGGACTTGCAATTCAGAAATGTATAACTCAATAAAAATCAATAAATTAACGGTTCTCGTCCATGCAGGTTCCATGATTTGCATTAACTCCTTGATTCCCGGGATCGATATAACACTGAAAAAAAACGAAAAAAAAAAAAAATGTTATTGCAGATTTGTGAGCTTGAGACTGTTGTGCAACAAATTCTGATGCCTTTTATTGCTTTCCCAATATTTTTACTTACAGTATTGTGTTTCTTTTTGCTTTTGCAGTGTTACGAACAGATGTTTAACCCACTTGAGGGTCTTATCTAGTGATGTCCCGAACAGTTCTCCGGCGAACTATTCGCGGCGATTTTTGAATGTTCGCATCGAACAGCGAACACATGCGCTTTTGGGTTCGCCCCCCTATTCTTTATCATTGAGGAAACTTTGACCCTGCACCTCACAGTCAGCAGACACATTCCAGCCAATAAGCAGCATACACTCCCTTCCAGAGCCTTCCATCTGAAGGACAGCAACCCAAAAAGCGCTTTTTAGGGCTAGAACATCGTTTATTTTATTTTATAATTTTTTTCTGTGTAATCTAATTGCATATGCCTGCCTGTCAGCGTGTGTGTATGACAGGCTAACACCTAACAGCTTATATTGTGCTCAGTGAAATAAAACAACACTTTGACTGTAAGAGATTGAATATCAGTTGCCTGCCTACAGGCGTGTGTGTGAAGCCTATTGCATCTACTCTGCCAACTTTTGCCAGTGCACAGTGACACTCATATCTGGTGCAACCGTAGTGTACAGTGACATAAAACAACACTTTTTTCACTGTAATAGATTGAATATCAGTTGCCTGCCTACAGGCGTGTGTGTGAAGCCTATTGCATCTACTCTGCCAACTTTTGCCAGTGCACAGTGACACTCATATCTGGTGGCACCTCAGATTGCACACGCAGTGCCCCAAATTTGAAGTGGGAGAACCGACCAAGCATCTTTTTCCATCTCCCGCTTCCAAAAATCCATGCCATATACACGTCCGCTGATAGTGGACGTAACAGGGATTAAACCGATAGGAATAGTACTACTTAACAGTACACACCTTATAATAACGCAGACAGAGGCAACGCATATAATCTTCCATGCTGTGCAGTGGAAGCCCCCAGACTCTGACCTGTGTATAATATTCCATGCATGGCAGTGGAAGCCCCCAGACTCTGACCTGTGTATAATATTCCATGCTGGGCAGTGGAAGCCCCCAGACTCTGACCTGTGTATAATATTCCATGCTGAGCAGTGGAAGCCCCCAGATTCTGACCTGTGTGTAATATTCCATGCTGGGCAGTGGAAGCCCCCAGACTCTGACCTGTGTATAATATTCCATGCTGGGCAGTGGAAGCCCCCAGACTCTGACCTGTGTATAATATTCCATGCTGAGCAGTGGAAGCCCCCAGATTCTGACCTGTGTATAATATTCCATGCTGGGCAGTGGAAGCCCCCAGACTCTGGGAGTCTGAAGAAGAGGAGTCAGAGGAGGAAGGTGGCTTTGAGGAGGTGGGAGACCAAACACAGCAGGCGTCCCAGGGGGCTTGTTGTCACCTTTCGGGGACCCTTGGTGGCTGGGTGGAGGAAAAGACCTTCAATGACATCAGTGAGGACAAGGAACGGGACATGGCTAGCTTGGTATCCAACCTTGTGCAAATGGGGACTTTGCGGTTGTGCAAAGGGACTGTTTGCGTTTTTTTTGCGGTGCATTAAACGGGGAGATTGGTCTGTTACTGTGAAGCGGGTGTAACCCTTACACTACCTGATCGATACAACATCATACCTGATGTTTTAAAGCATGTTATTGCAAACAATTTAGGAATGTTAGGGGATTTATGCCCTTTATGGCTTAAAACCAGACTCTGCATCAACTATGTAATTTTCCGTGGGAGTTTTGCCATGGATCCCCCTCCGGCATGCCACAGTCCAGGTGTTAGTCCCCTTGAAACAACTTTTCCATCACTATTGTGGCCAGAAAGAGTCCCTGTGTGCTGTTCGCGAACCCAAAATTTGATGTTCCCAACATCACTAGTCCTATCTAGTACTCATAGAAGTTTTTGATACATTTGCCATTTAAGGGTTAGAAGGCAATTGCGGCTTGTTGAATTGTTGTAATTAAATATGTATTTTTTGTCTTTAGCACTAGTAACAATTACGGTCTTGAAACATCAAAGGAGATGACACAATTTTTTGACAACCGCAGTGATTTTGAGCCTGCAAATCGATTGACAGTAGCAAAATGTAGCCAATTAAATATCGGTAACCATTACGAGCTCCATTACAGGCCTATGTAATTGCCATTTGGACAATTGAATAGGGGCCATAGTAGATCGTTGTGAGTCTTCAGGGAGGTTATAGGGAGTCTGTCTATAACCTACATCTCCTCTTCTTCCCAAGAGGATCAGAGCTATTAAGTATGTTCCAAAAAACTACATTATAGTTGTTATTAATATGGTCTTATTATTCCAGAACTACATTCCTATCATTTAAAATACTGAAATTGTTGAACATATAGTATGTGTTTTACTGTGTTTTAAATATTAAGACAAGTGAATCATGTATGTGATAACCTTATTGTAAATCACAAATTAATACTAGTGGGTTAAACTGATTTAATTCTTAATCTACTGAATATATCCCTACATAATACATAAACACATACATAGATATTAAATGGCATGTACAACATTTCTTTCACTACAATCCCATTCAACTACAAAATTTCCTTTTAGGTGCAGTATAGCTCTGCACCCCATCCTTGAGGGATTCGGTAATTAGAGTAATCCAGGGTGTGCAAGAAATAATTAAATAGCTTAGAATTTAATAGCTTTAGAAAAAAACTAGTTATTTTTTTTTTACATTTTCATTAAGACAAGGACCAGAAGGAAACAGAGGAGGACCATGGTGGTTAATTGTTTATTATATGATATTTGAAATGTTAATAACTAAGCTTAATAGTTGACAAAATTGTCTCTCTGTCTGTTAGTGTATCAGGAGGGGGTGTACTTGCAAAATTGTGAGTTTTCTATTACTCCTATTGATAGCACTTTAAGAATCCTCATTCCTGTTGTGTAGATAGACGCTTCGTTTGCCTTATATTTCTACTCAACATCAACCCAAATTATGTTTGAACTTCAGAAGACAAACTAAATAATTGTAGACATTTAACTAAACTTGCTAAAGAAACTTGACACTTTATAATGCAGACACATCATGATGATGTAAAACCAAGAGATCAAACATCAATATTTCAGGGAGTCACTTACCATAGTAACAACATCATTGAAAACCAAAATAGTGAAACTCTTTGCAATGTACCAAATTCAACCTTTATCCCTTACCTCTGTTATGGGGAAGTATGTCTCAGTAGAAGGTGCTGATAATCATGAGGACCAATGTCTGTTTTATACGGTTAAGATATAATAACACTTTATCCAATATTATTGTCTTCTATTTATATATTACAATATCTTTATTTGCATAGCAGAGGGGTACAAAAAACATGAGTGATATATAATTTGACAGTCTGACACAAAAGGAAATGAAGACTGTGCCCTTGAACTAACAATCATAACAAATTACACTTTTATACAAAGTGCTTTGCAGAACAGAGAGCTTGCAAGCTTGCTGACTAAAGTATTAATTAAACAAAATGTGAAGGAATTAAAGGGAGACACAAGGGCTTGGCAGTGTATTGTAAGAGAGTAGAGGGGTAATTAATGATTCAGTCTGTGGGTGACTATATTAAACATTGATATCCTAGGAATTATTTAACTCAAATGGACTGGAATGGGACATTTCATATCAGGCAGTCATCAGCTCTTCTATCCTGGCCAAGAATACTGCAGAGGAAATGGAGTTGCCTAATAATCAGTCAGTCAAAAGGTGGCCGAAGCAGTGCTCAGAAACAGCCCAAAAAATTACAGAATGATTTAATTCTGGTTCAAGGCAAGCCTTTTAACATCACAGTGATCCTTCAGGTGTATGCTCCAATTGTGGCTGCTGAAGAAGCAGGGGTTGTACAATTCTATGAGAATATGCAACACCTCCTAGATACAACACAAAGAAAATATGTTACTTCCACTATAGGAGATTGACATTTTAAAGTAGGGAAACAAAAGATACGTGGAATAATGGGAATAAGAGTCCAAAATAAAGCAGGTCAAACATTAGTAGAAATCTGTCAAGATAATGATGTGGTTATAGTAAACACCCTCGTCCAACAGCCTCAGAGACAATATAGAAATCAGACTGACTATATATGTTGTAGCTAAAGATGGAGGAGCTCTATACAGTCAGTAAAACAAGACCTGGAGATGACTGTAGTTTTGACCTTGGGCTTCTTATTACAAAGTTCCAAAATAAACTGAAGAGAAGAGGTAAAATAATATCCCCTGTGGCTGTACAGTGAAGGTAAATAATAGATTTAAGGGACTAGATGTGGTAGATAGAATGCCTGATTAACTTTAAACAGATGTTTGTAAGTAGCCGGTGAAAGAAGGAAAACGAAAGGTAACGGGGGCAGGAAAACATTTGTCCAACTGAATGCAGTATTCCAGAGGATAGCATGAAGAGACAGGGAGACATTCTATAATGAGTGATGTAAAGAGATAGAAGACAATGTAATGGGTAGTCAATAGATATTTTCAACTGAACTTTTTATGCCAAAAAGGGCATGAAAAAAGAAAAAAAATTGGGACTTAACAAAAGCAAGATCAGATAAAGAAGAGGTGTCAGGAATACAGTGAGAATCTTTAAAGTAAACATATCTGATAACCTCAATAATTTGTCCAATTATCTGAAGCCAGACAACCCGGAATGTGAAGTGAAATTGGCCCTAGAAAGAGTTCCTAATGACAAGGCTGCAGGAGTTGATTGAATTGGCTAAACTGTTCAAAAACATACAAGATGAAGCTGTGAAAGGGGTAACCATGAGCTTTGTGTTGCTTCTTTCTAGCTTCTTATTGTATTATGCCAAAACATTTGGAAAAACTCAACAGTGGCAAGTGGACTGGAAAAGATCCGTCTACATCCCAGTCAAGTTATCGAACAATTGCACTCATTTCATATGCCAGCAAGGTAAAGCTTAAAATCTTGCAAGGTCTACTCCAATAATATATAGATGGAGAATTGCCATATGTGTGAGCTAGGTTTTGCAGAGGCAGAGGCACAAAGATCAAATTGCCAATGTCTACCAGATAAAAAAAAAAAAAACAAGAGAGTTCCAGAAACATTTACCTTTGCTTCATAGGATATTCTAAAGACTTTGACTTTGCAGATCACAATAAAATGTGATAGATTTTTAAAGAGATGGGGGCTACCAGACCATCTCATCCACCTCCTGAGGAATCTGTATGTTGACCAAGAAGCCTCGTTCAGAACTGAACATAAAACAACGGAATGTTTCAAGATTGGGAAGGTTGTATATTGTCACCTTATTTAGTCAACTTATACATGTAATACTTCATGCTTAAGGACAGGCTGGATGAATTCAAAGGCAGAATTAATAGAAGAAATAGCAACCTATTGATGAAGGTGAAAGAAGAAAGTGAAAAAGCTGGCATGCTGCTCAGTGTTAAAAAGATGGAGATCATGGCAAACAGAAATCTCTGTTCATGGCAAAATAGATAAGGAAGAAGTGGAGATAGTGACAGATTTTATTTTACAGGGCTCCAAGATCTCCACAGGTGGTCACTGCAGCCATGAAATTAAATTACTTTTGCCTCTGGGAAGGAAAGTTATGGCATGCATGAACAAGTTATTAAAAAGTTATGGTGGTTATAAAGGTTCTCATATGGATTGATGCCTTTGAATTGTGGTGCTGGAGAAAACTGTTTAGAGTCCATCAATCAATCAATACTACAAGGAATCAAGTCAAACTGACAGTTTGATCATCAGGCTAAAGCTCAAATATGTTGGCCATATCGTGACAGGCAGGATTCCACAGAGACAACTATGATGCTGGTAAAGCCTGAAGGCATACAAGGAAGACAGTGCCAGATGGAGATGGATAGATAAGATCTTTGAAGAAATTAACATGAGCTTGAGGGAGCTTAGAGGGGCAGTGGCTAGCAATGCTTAGCTCCATAAGATCACAGAGAGACACAAATTATTAGTTTTTGCAAGTTGTCATGACCTATCACATTTACATTTCCTCCAGACCAAAATCTCTATTAACATGACTGTACACAATTAACATGCTATGCGTAAGCCCTTTTTTACAACCTAAACTTACTGAACACCATACTGAATTTGTAGGCAGAAAAATTCCTCTGAAAATGAATAAAGGTTTAGATATAATGCTGAAAATGCCATAACCCCTCCATTGAGTTGGACATAAGGCTTCATTTCTTTGATCTGACACAATTGAGAGATTAAAAAGTGCACCAAACAGCACATAAACTTGTGGGATCCCATAGCCCCCCGCCCCCCCCAATATCCAAACCATCTGTGAGCCTAGGAATTTCCCAGGAGTCCCCGATTTACAGTACCACCATCCCTTATAGGCTATAATTTAAGGCATCCTGAGAGCAGCTCGCATAGTGCTGTATGGATTTTATGTTAAATTGACTAAAGGCAAGTAAGGAGGTATATTTGGAGCTTCATTTGCATCTCATTATCCAATCTTTTGCAACAGTGCTCACAGTGAAATTAAATAGGAAAAACAGTTCTCCTGGTCTGCCCAAGAAATGTCGGTGTACTTAGAAGGACTGTTTCTTTCCTTACTGGTTATACAATAGAAGTTAATTCAATCACCTATCCACAATACACCATAACATACTTAGGACCCTATTAAATTCACCAAATTGTAGTTCCTGAAGCCCATAAAGGAACCCGCAAAAGTTACTGACTATTAAATTGTCCTCCTTTAGCTACCCGCAAACAATCTACGGTTTACAGGCTGTAAAACAACTGTGGTTACCAAAATCGTAACTCTTACCCAGCTAAGCCTTTAAACTTTCAAGCCTGTAATTCTTACAATCGCGAATTGCTATTAAATTGCTACAAGTCCTCAAGCCTGCAGTTGTTTTCACACCCATAAATGGTAAATGTAGCCAAAAATCCTATGGGTACTAGAGAGGAGTTAAACTCCTGTCCGTAGCACTGTGAAAGCAAATATAAACACAATACTGTATTTTAAATTACAGGGAAAGTGATGAAAGTTATTAAAATTAATAGCACAACATTCTCAAGTTTGCAAATCTGCAATAATTTTTTTTTTATGTTTAATTTCCGTGTTTTATTGATCCCGACAATCAATGTGTTAATGCAGATAATAGAACTCGCAAGGACTAGAATATTATATTTATTGATTTTTTCATATTGCATTCTTTCTGAAATACGGGCTTGATCGCAACTCAGACTTCAAAACCCTAAGTGACTGAAATTTAGCCTCCATATTTTAGTAATGTAATGATGATGATCTCTTTTACTATTGACTCCATCTAAACTCATAACTACGGGTTATGTTCATTTTCATGCATGGAAATGCTACGTGCAGAAGAATGGTTTATATATTTGGATTTCGTCCATGTCGTTGTGGCCTTTTCTAAATGAATCGCTCTGTAACTCCTGCAAATTTAATAGGGCCCTTAGTGTCTGGTCCGAGTACTCTCTCAAACCTCATTTCACAGTTGGGTTCTAGCATGTACACTAATCCTAGTTTGTGTTCTGAAAGCAACCCAGAATCTTTTGTGACTAAAAAATTCTGTAGGATAAACAGGACTCCTGACCTGCTCAAAACATGTGGATTTTTTCTTCCATCAATAGAATAATAATAATCTAATCTGTTTCAATCCATGATAGTTTTGTAGTTATAGCTTTTCAACATATAATATCAGTATACACATCAGGAAATGTGTAACACTTATAGCTTATTTTAATTAATAACACTACTATTTTCAATAATCAGACCTACCATGATTTGTTACAAATTAGACAGATATCTATTTTAAAGCTAAACCAGACCCAAACATTTTTACAAAGTTGAAACCACTCAATAGCAAAATAGATACCTCCCTGTACTACTTGAAACTATGCTTTAAATGGGCAATCTGACATTCAGTCTTTGAATGGCAAGGAACTTTCTATCAAACCCCCACTGATGTTTACCAGCACATATATGATGTATATGTCATCACTCAAATATATGTAAAAAAAAGGTGAACAAGGTCTCTTGTACTTTTTGGTAATGTTTTTCAAATCACCACTGGGCAAGGTACAAAGAAGGATCTTGTGATAAACCAGGACTCAGACGTGTCCTGTATTAGACACTTATGTGAATATTCATTGACCCAATTCAATTGAGGAATCGTAAGTTACTGGAACCCTTAAGTGAGGCAATGAATTAATTTGCTATTCAATTGGCATCTTTTTGCAGGCTACAAAGGGGTTATGGTTAACAGCCTTGAAATCTTTGCGATGGTTAATCTCGTAACTTACAGCCACCCGAAGCCTTTGAACACTAAAATCGGGAATCGTTATTCAATTGCTCCAAATCCCCAAGGCCGCAAATTTTTTTAAACCCATAAACGGCAAATATAGGAGAAAATCCTACAAGTGATAGAGAGGACTCACAAGGGGGTTTAACCCTGTGTCTGTAGCACTGTAAATGCACATACAAAAAATCAATACTGCATTGTAAATGATGGGAAAGGAGATGAAAGACATTAGAATTATTTACACAACAGTCTCAAGTTCGCAAATCGACAGAAAGAACATTTATTTTTATGTTTAATTTCGGGGGTTATATTGTTCTCAGGAATCAATGAGTTAATACATATCAGGCCACCCACATGGACTAGAACAGTATTGGCATTCATTTTTATTATTTTGTATTTTGAGGGTTTGCGAGTCCCATCACATATCGGACCCCTGAACCTCCATGTTTTACTGCCGTAATGATGGCGGTCTCATTTTCTCTTGGCTGTTTCAAAATGGAAGGTTACGGTCTTGGTTAATTTATCATATTCCCGCCCTGAATTGCTATGAACGATTGCATGGTTTACGGAGTCGGCTCTGGGCTTGTAACTTGCAGGCTCCTTTAATTGAATAGCCCCAGAATCTGAGGCCACAGAATGCCCGCAGACATACGGCCAGGGTCCCGTGAGATGCGGGCTTGCAATTGAATTGGGCTTCTTATATCTCTACACAGCAGAAATTGTATCAGAAACCTGTAAACCACTTGAATTTACTGACCTGCAGTGATGGTAACATATATCCAATAAAACTCACTACGAAGGAGTGATTAGGACTCTGGTTGCTTAAATAATAACATTAACAAAATGAATTACAGTATTGCATATATCTTTAAATATGTTGATAATACAACCTGACCCATGGCATATACAAAAACATGATCAACCTACACACATAATAATAATTGGTCCTGTTCATTAGTCTTGTATAAATTGAAATTACAGGTAGAAGATACAGAATGTGTGAGTGGATAGTTATGTTCTTCTCATAACATCGTAGCTTATATGTCTTTGACCTTTACATTGACCTATTGATTTTGTTATTTCAATATACCTCTGTGCTTTACTTTAATTGATCTTTATGATTGAACATATGTCTTTAACCATATGTGGTTTAATACCAGGACTACCACAATAAACGTATGTTTTCCACTGGGACATATATATAAAGCTTACAGTCAATTATGATGGACTTTTTCTGACATATGACTCTGAATTGTTTGTGTACTTTTAGTACAGGGTCGGAATTACTGCTATGGAACATGTTGGCTCTATATAGAAAATAATGGTTATATATATATATATATATATATATATATATATATATATATATATATATATTAAATTTGTGTTCATATTTGAATGCCTAAAATAAGTTAGACAACATTGCCTGCAAAGAATTCCAAGAAATACAGTCATTCTACTGCATTCTGGGAACCTGGGCAGAGACATACAAATGTGCTTACAAAGACTTTGCTCTTATACAATATGCTCTTTCTTTAGCTTTCTGTTAATATACATGTTTATTAGATTTAATGAAGAAAAGAAATGTAAGAAAACTAGAAATATAAAATTAACATTGCTTTTATTGTTTACGTCAATATGGCATGTGATACTAAAACAATCCAGTACTAAAATGGAAAAAAAAATAATACACTAATATTAAATGTGTATAATGTAGATATACTTTCAACATACACAGGACACAAGCTGGCAAGAGTATAGGCATATTTTTTCACAATCCACAATATACTCTCCCACATCATGCATAATCAAGTAAAAATATTTTCAAAACATAACAACAATTGTAATCTATATATATTATCTTAATTACAAATGCCTACAAACTTTAAAAAGGTGATAGGTCACACTAAACAAAGCTAAACTTCTCAGACACTAAATATTAACATTTATAATTAAAGAGCAGCAGGCATAATGATTAAAATCTGAAATGTTTAAGACTAAAGCAAAAATGTGATCATGTTGTTTATGAGGAGAGACAACCACAAGATAAAAAAATGTTAGGTTATTGAAATACTGACCAATAAATAAATTCCAGACGTTTGCACTTTTATGAGCTTGATGACCAATACCATCAGTGATATAGAAAGAAAAGGTTTCCTGTCTTTCTTGATTACCATATGCCATAAAAGCAATGAAAGTAATGAGTTAACTTTCACGCCTTGCTACACAAGCAGGTTGGGTTTAACTTTGTAGACCAAATGATCCCCCTATGGTTTATTTTTTTAATGTCACAGGCATCAGTAAAATCCACCTGTTTTAATAGTGAGCAGGGGGTCAAAAGATCTCCTTAAATTCTTCTTTACAACTGGTATTCATATCAATGGGTGTCAGTGATTTTAATTTTATTTGAGTGGAAGGGTTTTGTGTGTAGCATAGGTACAAAGTAAACCTTTATTTTCAGCATGTTTAGAGTAGCTTGTGTGTTTTTTGATTAATTACTTGCAGCCTTATTACATTTTTGATTCAGTAAATTTAAAAGGGCTCTATTTAAGCACATAGCATATTTTTTTTACAGAAGTTGTTAGTTAGTGAACTTCTATCCAAAAGCAAGGTCTTCACTAACTAAAAACTTTTGTAAAAAAAATATGCTATGTGCTTAAATAGAACCCATTTAAATTTGCTGAATCGCAATTTAATAAGACTGTTGATTTGTGACCTTCAATGATAATGCTTTAGTTCGGGTTTGTCTGGTTAGTTAGCACTGTAAGTTTTGGGGTTTTGCAAGGATTTTAAAATATTCTGTTTGCAAATATAAATATGCTACAGAAAAAAATTAAATGTCTGGAATTTTTCATCATATCACTTTTTTTGAGGGTTGTATAGAAGCTTAAAGAAAGATATGTAGGAACAGCCCCAATACTATGGATGGGAAAAATTACATAGTAAGTGAGGTTCAAAAAAATACTTTTAGTCAATCTTTCTATATCTCCCCTGATCCTTTTAATATGTAAATCTATTGCGAATTGACCAAACCAAAAAAAAACATTGATACCTTGGGAGTTACTTCCTGACCCCAGATAATTCCTTACTACTCCCTGGAGCAGTACTTTTTTTAAAGTTGTCTATCAAATCTGCTGTCATAAACTACAAGGGATTTATATAGTAGCAGAATTATATTTGATTCCCTTGCTTCAATACCCTTCTTAGTACATGCTAATATTTACTTGCGTTCTTAATAATTAATATATTGTATTATATTTATTTCTTATGCAGGCCTTGTACCCACTCGCCTTAGCTGAAAGGTTGCTCTCATTAATCCAGTTTGTTTCATGATAGAATGTGATTATGCTTAGCTGCAATTCCAATGTGTTATAATAACTTGTGTGCTTATAGCATATACCTACCAATATCTAAAATAAACTATGTATTCTCCATTAGTTACTCAATCTACAAGGTTTCAACATTATAATTAGTTCCACCATAAATATCTTCTCTGATTATAGGCTTTAAATCAGACTTAACATATAGACAAATCCCTCTGCTCTTCTGCAATTGCCCCTATCTTTCCTAAGTAGGTTATAATCATTCAAATTACCAGTCTAGTCATGAGAATCTTCCCACCATTTTTTTGTAATATATATATAATCCCATTTCTCATTTGTGGTTAATAATCCTAGCTCTCCTATTTTCCCTGGCAAGCTTCTTGCATTAGCAGGCATACACTTTAGGTTGCAATGACTCTGCAGGTTTCAAGTATTTGCCACTACATTTGTATTGACATCCCAATTGACTATACCCTGTACCTTTCTCTTCCACTGTGAGTAGTTCATTCTTTCATTACAACCTCTACACTTTCTACCCCATGACTTTTATCTTGGCCCGGGGGTGGGCAAGGATGGCCACATACATGCTGGGATTTGAAGATATCCTGTGCACATGTGCGTCAATCAGGATGACTGAAGAAGTGATTGACCAGTGCACAGCAGGGATATCATCAAATCCAGGCATGTATGTGGCCCTCCAGGACCAAACTTGCCCACCCCTGATCTAGACCCTCAATACTCAGTGCTATAAACTTCCCAAAACCTCATTCCTGAACCACCTCACCAGCAATGAAGATCCTGGAGTCAAGAATTTTTTTCCACTTCGTATTCATCGTCGCCATCCACGAGGACTGGAGGTGGGGCAGGTAGGGCTTGGCCAGGGAAAGTATTTTCATGAAAAGGTTTAAGCAGTGCAACGTGAAACACTGGATGTATTTTCAGGGAATTTGGAAGTTGCAAACGGAAAGTGACAGCATTGATCTGAGCAATGATCTCCAAAGGTCCCATGAACCTTTGACCCAATTTATGAGAAGGAATCCGAAGCTTAAGATTCTTTGTTGACAGCCACACCTTGTCAACCACATGATAGACTGGGGCCTCCTTTCTATGCCTATCAGAAGCTCTTTTGTAACATTCCTGAGCCTCCAAAAGAGTCTCTTTCAACAGTGCTTGGGAATCACGTAAGGCGGTTAGCCGGTTAGTGACTGCAGGAACGGGAGTAGTAATCGGGAGACTCACTAGAAAGGTTGGATGGTAACCATAATTGGCAAAAAATGGGCTCAAAGAAGTGGAGCAGTGTTGGGCATTGTTATAGGCAAACTCCGCCGTGGGTAGAAAATCCAGCCAGTCATCCTGCAGGTAACTAATATAGCACCGCAAATATTGCTCCAAAGTCTGGTTGGTTCACTCAGTCTGTCCATTACTTTGTGGATGAAAAGCTGATGACAGATTTACATTAATACCTAGGTTAGAACAAAAATGTTTCCAAAAACGAGATGTAAACTGCACTCCCCTGTCAGAAACTACTTCATCAGGCACTCCATGCAAGCGAAATATTTCCCGAATAACCAGGTCAGCCGTCTGTTTAGCTGAAGGGAGACCACGAGCTGGTATGAAATGACCCATCTTAGTTAACCTGTCCACAACAACAAGAATGGTAGTGTGTTCCTTAGAGGGAGGTAGTTCCACAATAAAGTCCATGGAGATAGACCCCCAGGGACGATGAGGAATGGGAAGAGGCTGAAGCAAGCCAACAGGGAATGAGCGAGGAGTCTTATGTCTGGCACATACATCACAAGAGGACACATACTTCTTAACATCCTCATAATACTTGGGCCACCAAAAGGATCGGGCGAGTAGCTCTTGTGTCTTTCGGATTCCTGGATGACCTGCTGGTTTTGAGTCATGGTAGAGACGTAAAAGGTCCAGTCGCATTGACTCCGGAGCAAACAGACGTTGAAAAATCCAAAACCCATTAAGCACTCGTCATATGGAGATCACGAGGAGGATCACGAAGAACTGGGTCTTCAGCATAGCCCTTTTTAATGCGAGACATCAGATCAGAAGGAAAAGTAACTCCTATAAATATATCCTCCGGCAAGATGGTCGTCTTGGTTACGGTAGCATGGAGGGGGTCAGCTAGTCTAGACAAGGCATCCGCCTTACCATTCTTGGAGCCAGGACGGTATGTAACCAAAAAATTACACCTCGAGAAGAATAGGGACCAGCGTGCTTGTCCGTATGACAGTCTCTTAGCTGATCGAATACATTCCAGATTTTTGTGATCTGTGAGGACAGTAATTGGATGGGTAGCTCCCTCCAAGAGATGTCTCCATTCGGTGAAGGCAGCTTTTATAGCCAATAGTTCTTTATTCCCTATGTCATAGTTTCTTTCTGCTGGCACCATCTGGCGGGAATAGAAGTCACACGGATGTAACAGCATCTTAGGTCCAGTCCTTTGAGACAGTATAGCACCAACAGCTGAATCAGAAGCATCAACTTCCACAATAAATGGTAATTCTGGCTGAGGATGGACCAGGACGGGAGCAGATGTAAACAGAGTCTTTAATCGGGAAAATGCAGTATCAGCCTTATCGGACCACTGAAAAGGAGTCCCCTTACGTGTGAGTTCAGTGATCGGTGTAATAACGGCAGAGAAATTCTTAATGAAACGCCTGTAAAAATTGGCAAACCCCACAAATCTCAGGACATCTTTTTCATTCTTGGGGATGGGCCAATCCAGCACAGCTTTAATTTTACTTGCGTCCATAGTTAAACCTTTAGGAGTTATGACATACCCCAGAAATTGAATTTCTGTTTGTTCAAAATCACATTTTTCTAGTTTAGTGTATAGGTGGTGGGTACGAAGGCGCTCCAGAACTATACGGACCGGTTTTCTGTGGTTTTCAAGATTATCATAGAATATTAGGATATTATCCAAATATGCCACAACAAACTGATCCAGGAGATCTCGTAGTACATCATTGATAAGATGCTGGAAAGTTGCAGGGGCATTACAAAGCCCAAATGGCATTACTAGATATTCGTAATGCCCGTACCTGGTTCTGAAAGCTGTTTTCCATTCATCATTTGGTCTTATGCGAACCAGATTATATGCCCCCCGAAGATCAAGCTTTGTAAATATTTTAGCTGAGCGAAGTCTCTCCAAAAGTTCAGGAATGAGAGGCAAGGGGTAGCGTTTTTTAACAGTGATGTTATTAATGTCCCTGTAATAAACGCATGGCCGTAGGCTGCCATCTTTCTTCTCTACAAAGAATATAGGAGCTCCTGCTGGGGAAGTAGATAGTCGAATAAAACCTTTGGCAAGATTTTCTTGTATGTATTCACGAAGAGCTTTCAATTCAGGCTCAGAAAGGGAATATATACGGCCAAATGGGATAGCAGCCCCAGGCAACAGCTCTATTGGGCAATCATAAGGCCTGTGGGATGGAAGCTGATCAGCATTCTTCTTATCACAGACATCTGCAAAATCACGATATTGTAGAGGAAGCTTAGTCAAGTTTGTAGCAACCATTTCATTAATTGTTGTGGCAACTTGGTGGGTTGACAATTCATTAAGCAGTGTTCTGAAGGAAAGGACAAAGTTCTGATCTTCCAATCAATTTGTGGGTTATGCAGAGCAAGCCAAGGTACCCCCAAAATCACTGGAAACTGTGTTGAGGAAATTAGGTGGAAAGATATAGTCTCATGGTGATTCACTTCCAGAGTCAACTTTAAGGGCACAGTCTCATGTGTAAACGGGCCCGACGTAAGTGGAGAACCGTCCACTGTCTCCATTAACACAGGTGAAGAATTAGGGATAGACTGAATTCTATTTCCTGCTGCAAATTTAATGTCCATAAAGTTTCCGCCTGCTCCAGAATCTATCATAGCTGTAGTTGAAATGTTATGATCACCACATTGCAACGTGATAGGTACCACAAAATGAGGATGTTGAGTCAACATACCCTCTTCACCATGAGCCAGAGAAAACAAGGATTGTGTGACAGAATCCAGTTGATCTGCAATCTGGGATTGGTGTTGAATCTGTGCGCCCTCAGCAGCCATAGCTATTGTTCTTTTGGATTTGCTAGGGCAATTGATGGCATAGTGCCCTGCACTACCACAATACAGGCATAAATTGTGAGTGCGTCGCCACTGTTTTTCTTCATTGGATAATGGCCCTCTTATTAGATTTACCTGCATAGCCTCAGGCTCAGAGTCTGAAGGTGTTTGTGGGGTTGGAGTAGAAATTCTTGAATAGGAAATAGGAGTAGTACTTGGTCTAAAAGAGCCCTGTCTTTCCAATCTTCTTTCAGAAAGTCTCCGATCGATACGAATAGCCAAACGCACAAATGCATCAAAGTCAGCAGGAAGATCAACACGAGCTAGCTCATCTTTTATAGCTTCTGAGAGACCTTTTCTGAAGTGGAACCTCTGAGCTGATTGGTTCCAGGTAGTATCAGCAACCCACTGTCGGAATTCAGCAGCATATTCAGCCACATAGCGCCTCCCTTGATGCAAATGAAGGAGAGTGGCTTCTGCCGTAGCACATCGATTGGGGTCATCAAAAACTAGGCACATGGCCTCAAGAAAGTCATTTAGATTACCCAAGACTGGACTGTCCTGTTCCAGAAGAGGGGAGCCCCAAGCCAGGGCTTCATCTTTGAATAGTGAAAAAATAAATCCCACCTTCTCTCTTTCAGATGGAAATTGGTGAGGTAACATCATGAAGTGCAAACGGCATTGATTTAGGAAACCCCTTAATTTTTTGAGATCTCCTCCAAACTTTTCTGGCAGGGGCAAGCGGGCATCTTGTGCAGGTGTAACAGTAGCATCCGCAACATCACGTGCCCTGTAGCTGGTATACTCACTGTGCATTGACTGAAATTTATTTTGCCATTCAGCTACCTGGTCCTGCAGCACTTGAATGGTCTGTGCCTGGGTCTGCACAGTTCTTGCAGTAAAAGCAACCTGTTGGGCCTGCAGTTCAGCTACCTGGTCCTGCAGCACTTGAATGGTCTGTGCCTGGGTCTGAACAGTTCTTGCAGTAAAAGCAACCTGCTGGGCCAATGCAGAATCTGACCCGGCGGTCTCCATGAAAGCGGCCAGATTATTCTGTAATGATATAGGAATCACAAGGTTGTGGAGACCAGTAGCCAAGGTCAGCAATAATCCAGTTCAGCAACTTGTAGGTGAAACAGGAACTATCTTTATTGAAGGGATCAGGAACCAACAATAATCTGGCAAGGATACAGAGACAGGAAGTGCCTTATATAGGCCAAGAACCAGACAGCTGACCAGACATAGCTAAAGAGAGTTGTCACTGATTGCATTGCTTTTAGAGTCAAGGTATCAGATCTCAGGTAAATCTGCAAGAGGCAGGCTGGCGTACCGGTAGGGAAGAGGTTTAGCAACATGCAAACCAGGGTTCGAATCCCAGCAGAGTCAATTCCTAAAAACTTACAATACAAACATAATCTCTCCTTTTATTTAAACTCACACACTTACAGTATAACTGTACTTACACTACAACTGTTCACAGCCTCCCAAGTTCATTGCATCCCCTGTTTAAATTAGATTTGGAAAACTTGTCTACAGATTAATTTCTTAACCCTTGCAACAAGGGAAATAGCAAACACCTTTTTCATTTCAGTAACTGACTTACAGACCGAAAGCAAAGCAAACATATCACCTTCTCAAAAAGACAGTTATATCTTACACAGGCATATATAAAAATGATGGTACTTTGTTATACATATTCCATTAAACCCTTACATTTGAACATTTTCCAAAATGTAGTGTGGATACTGGTACTGTATTAAATTAAAAATATATCAAAACAACCTTCAATTGAACTGCTATATTCAAAAATTCTTTATCATGGGCATCTGTCGCTTTCTTGAATTGTCACCTGAATGGGTGGCAGCCATTTGAATAAAACTGAAAGATCTGTATCCAAGGTTTGTTCTAGGATATCTTTACTAAAATCATTTGACCTATTCTCAGGTAAATTTATGTATAAAATAGTTTCCTATAAATGTCAACTCAGTGATCCTTTATGCATTCATTCAGTGTAATAGTGTATAATTATGCAAATAAAAAAATTAAATAAAGGCATAAATTGCTAGTATACATGCATGATTTATGAATATGACAGTCCTGACCAGTGCACAGTCTATTAGGTATTAGGCAGTACAAGTATCGATAACAGGTGTACTATTTCACAGTAAATTCTAGTAAATATGGCGGAATTTAATAAGAATAGGTGTGATGACTCATAATTTACTGTAGCTCATTGTGCATTAGCTCTGGTGTTATAATTTCATCTGCTATACATACCGTATTCACCACTTTACACATCATGATCGGAGTAGCTTATGCATGTTATAGAGCTGTTTATTGGTGCAAGCACCATATTGGTTGGCAAACCTGCAATGGTTGGAAATACTTTCACTTAAGAAAAAATAAGAACAGATCTCTAAGTGAAATAGAGTAAGTAATGATTTCAAATGTGTGTTCCCAGTAACTCTGGATCCTCTGAGTCTATGTCCAGTGTACTAAAAAACACCTAAGACTCTATTTTGAAATATGTAGCAACTAGTTACTAGAAAGAAACAAAATAAACTTTATTAGAGAAAAAATGTGAATTAGATATACATACAATGTGTGTAATAAAAGATATACTAAAGTATATCAAACAGCAGGCTTATAAAAGGGGGGAGGGGGGGTACAGTCTAATGAGTAAACCCCAAAGTAATAATGTGACTACTCACATATGGTAATTTAGTTATAAGGTCAGCACCTGTCTATTTTAGAGGACAGATGGCGGCCAACAGTTGCTCCAGTTACTCAAACAAGTGGATCTCTATGTTTCCCATGGGAGAAAAAAGCGACAAAGCACTCACCGTCCCATAAGCTGAAGTAAGTTCAAAAATTTGAGACAACATAGAGAATATCCACTATCAAAAAATAGTTTAATAGTCTTGATAACACAGCACAATGCTGTAATCAAGAGAGACCCTCCCTTCCACAAGTATAGGTTAGGTGGGCTTCACAATTAATTTCCTGCACCAAAAGTTACAGAACACAAGACGAGAATTTTATCTCATTACCTTGTAATGGTGCAGACATCAGCATTTGTACATACCAATGGGGATAGACTGTCCCCTATAGCCTGCTGCTATGGTCCCAACATACGTTTCCCCATTGTTATTGTTACGGATTCATCAGGGGATATATGATGCCTATAAATCGCGGGTTTTTTAAAGGAATCCCGCGATTTGCGTGACGCGATGACGTCACCGCGTTCACGTTCACGTTGTGACATCATCGCGTTCCTGCGATCGCGTATTCTCGCGAGATTTGCGGAAAAGTTCTGCAAAAACGCTGCAAACGCTAGCTTTCTGAGTAATAGTGCCTCTACAGGCAGGTACCTGTATGTATTCGTGTTATTGCCTTGTTAATCTCAAAATGGGCTATTAATTTGAAAAGCTGTGTTTTAACCTTATTGTTAAATACTCAAATAAAGTATAAACTTGCCCTAAGGAAAGAGATGAAAAATAAATAAACTGAGGGTAATTCTAATTATCTGCTCACACGGACCCCAAGAAGTGAGGCCCTCCAATGGATTGATACTACTGACTGGATAAGCTAGATATAAAGATAGAATAAAACTTCTATAATAATAGTAGATTGACCCCTCATTGGGAAAACATGATGAGAGAAAAGTATAAGATTAGAGTAGATCAATTGTAAATAAAGACTATCGTTATATAGTTCCTTGGTATGTGCTAGATACCTAAATACTCTAGTTCCTTGAAAATCTGGAAGGGTTCAAACTGGATTTAGTAACAAAATATAAAGATATGCTAGATACTGATACTGAACTCAGAATTGCAACTAAACCTTGACTGAAAGAAGAGATATATTGACTAATAACTGAAAAATAAGAGGGAAGGGAAGTGGGTGTATATTGCTTTAACCCAATAGTAAAGAAAGTTAGAAGAGGTTAAGGGGCTGATGCTAAATGAAAGGGGTGAAAGTAAAGCCTTCATTGAGGCCATGAGGAGATAGTGTTTTAAGGTGAAAGATCCACCAGGCTTCTCGCTGGAGTAGTTTAATTTCCATATTACCTCGTCTGGGAGAGATGTTAATTTTTTCAATACCCATGAATTTCAGAACCATTATATTTCCATTGTGGATAGTATTTACATGTCTTGCTACTGCCACGTCCTGCTTGTTCGTTATACTGTTGACATGTTCAAGGACTCTGCGGCGAAGTTGACGTGTGGTTTTTCCTACATATTGAAGGCCACACCGACATGAAATGAGATAAACCACCGAAGTGGTTTTGCAATTAATATGATCGCGGACTGAAAATTCCTTTTGGCTATGAAAACTGGTAAACTTATTTGGTTCGGCTTATATGCACACAAGCTTTACACTTTCCGCAGGGCTTGAATCCAGATGTCCATGTTTGGAGCCAGGCACAGCCTGAGTTTTTCTGTGCCTCAAAGTGGCTGTGGACTAATTTATCCCTGAGACTAGGTGCCCGTCGGTAGGTAATTGACGCAGCGTCTGGTAGCCTTGACCTTAGTTCCTTATCGCCCAGGAGGATATGCCAGTGATTTTGTAATATTGAGCGAATATTTACACCAAATTTATTGAACGTCCCAATAATTCTGACAGGTTGTTGCTCATTTGATTTTGACAAAGTAGAATTGTATAGCAGGTCCGCTTTTGAACATTGTTTTGCTTTTGCATAGGCTTTTTTCAGAACGTTGTGAGAATACCCTCTTTGTTTGAAACGGTTGTAAAGATCTTTAGCTTGATTTTCAAAATCTGTCAGTGTTGTACAATTCCGGCGTATTCTCAAATATTGCCCAAACGGAATACTTCGAATCAAATGTAGAGGATGGTAACTGGAAGCTAGTAATAAGCGATTTGACGCTGTTTCTTTTCGATGTGTTATCGATGTTACGGAGTTGTTCTCTGTTTTCAAGATTAGCAGATCCAAGAATTCGATCTTATTAGTGTTAATGATGTATGTTAATTTAAGACCTATGGAATTCACGTTGAGTATAGAAATGAACTCCATCAATCTGGATCTACTTCCGTTCCAAGTCATAAACACGTCATCAATATAGCGAATCCAGAGGCCAACCTGGTCCGAATATTTGACCAGTTCTTCTCCGAAGACGATAGTTTCTTCCAATAAGCCGAGATGCAGGTTGGCATATGAGGGGGCACACGGTGTGCCCATGGCAGGCCCCTTGATTTGAATATAAAAGCTATTGTTGTACATAAAATAATTCTTTGATAGTACAAATTCTAATAGCTTTAAGACAAAATCACTGTGTTTTGAATGTTGTAGCCCCCGGGTTTCTAAGAATTTCTTTGCCGCTTGGACAACTACTGTATGCGGAATTGAAGTATATAAGCCTTCGACATCCAAGCAGACAAGTAAGGATTCATCATCTAGACGTAAATTGTGTAACCTTTTTAACACACTTTTCGTATCTTGAGCGTACGATGCCAAACTTTCCACCAAAGGTCTTAAAATTTGGTCAATGTTAGTACTAGTATGTTCAGACAAGCTATTTACGCCTGATACTATTGGACGTCCTGGAGGAGTATTGAGGTTTTTGTGAACCTTTGGCAATGAGTAAAATGTAGTAATGGTAGGGTGTTTATTAAACAGATAGTTGTACTCCTGTCTTGAAATTACATTATTCCAAAGGCCCTCCGTCAGTATTACATTGAGCTCCTTTTTAAACGTCGCTGTTGGGTCTGATGTTAATTTTTGGTATGTACTCTTATCATTTAGTAAACGTAGATTCTCTCGATGGTAGTCAGTTTGTCTCAAAATGACTGTATTCCCTCCTTTGTCTGAGGGTTTGACTACTATCTGATCATTCTTTTGAAGTTTAGTTAATGCTTGTAATTCTGTTACTGTTAGATTAGTTTCCTTAGTATGATTCTTTGCTAGAATTTCCAGATCTTTGGTTACCAGTTTCACAAAAACTTGAACCTCGGGGGAGATGCTAAACTTTGGTGTAAATCTACTTTTGGATTTAAAGTTGGTATAGGGTCCTTCACCCGGAGAGGAGGGTATATCCAGGTCTGCTTCCCAGACTAGCATCATCTTCCTTAGTACTTCATCTTCTGAGACACTCAATTTTAAGGGGTCCAATTCTGCGGCGATTTTCTTCTTATGATGTTTGATGAGTATTAGTTTACGGGCAAAGAGATGGATATCTTTAACCCATTCAAAAAGGTTGAAGTTATTAGTGGGGGAAAAAGATAGTCCCCTATTGAGTAGCATGACATCTCCTTCGGTTAATATCAAATCCGAAAGATTAATGACTTGATTGTCAGTATTCATGTCCCTTATTTGTATCTTGGTGTTGCTTTCTGGTTGCAACAAACACCAACAAACCCAGAGAAATAACACACACTACACTAGCCAGTTACCCCATGGAAATGTATAACCATGGGGGTCCCTATACCATGAGGTTCTATATTGACCCCCATGGCACCTCATATTACCCCCCATGGCACCTAATATTAACCTTAAACAATGGGGTCCCTAGGGGCTACCATGGTATACTGAACTAATACATGGATGTCCATTAACCCCTATATCATGGGCAACCCTATAGGCCCACATGACACCAAAACCTGGCCCCTACAATGGGCACATTATGGCACCCTAACTACTACCATAGGGGTCCTTATTACCCTGATTGATCATATCCTGTCCACAAGGACTCCCATAGTCTTTAACTAAAAATAAAAAAAGACATAATAAAATAAAATTAAAAATAAAGACTACTTAAAATATAATAGTTAAGTCTGTAGGGAGGAAATCCAACTTACCCACCCTTGGACAACTATCCAGTGATGCCCTGGTTCCTCAGTCCTCATTACTGTAAAAAAAATCAACTTAACTGTTGGAGCTCCTGCTCTGATGAGCTCCCCACCGACCAATGGCTTTTTGACTGTGCCCTCAACTTATATGCTATTTTTTTGGCTTCTGATTGATTCAAATATGTGGCCATTAAAGTTAAGCTAATTGGAATCCAGTATTTGAATTGCTCCTTCCCCATTTCGGATTGGCCACAAAATAACCAATCCAAGTGCACAGATTTCACTTCATGCATTCTAAATGGCTAGACTTTTAACCAATCAGAAATAGGCTATGAGCAATTCAAATACTGGATTATTATTAACTCCTCATTTGTGACCTGCAGTATGTTATTCTTTCCTTAAAGTTTGTCAATACCACCAGCAGGACAATATTTTTCATGCTATAAAGGGGTTGGGTTAAATAGTGTTGGTGTGCACTTCATAGCAGTGTGATATAGAATTACAAATCTCCTGGTGGAACAGGAGATTTACTCAAAACCTCTGAACACTCATATAATTTAGGTCTAGTTTAGTAACTGTTAATAATTATAATTGAAGAGACAAAACAGTCGCTTTCGCCTGAATATATTTGAGAATTTGGTCATATAAGGTGCTTTAAGTTTCCGTGCAAAAACTCTTTTTTTTATATTCTTTATTTCCACAATAATTTTTAGCTCATTATTGCATTAAACCCTTTATATTTTTAACTTGTATATGGCATGGTATATATGTGGTAACACTGTCTTGTAAAGCTTTATACAGTAATCTGCCTCTGATTGTGGTAGAAAACCAAGTATAATAAACATATTGCCCCATTCAATGATGCAAATTTGAGATCTGGAGGCCCGTAAGTAACCTCGCAGGCAAATTTGCTATTCAATTGGCGTCTTTTTGCGGGCTCGGATCAGGTTACGAGTTATGAGCTTGAAAAGATGGTGTCTGTCAAACTCGTAACTTACACCCTTCATAAGCCTTTGATCTATCAGTTTCGCAGGGCTAAAATCGCAAATCGCTATTCAGTTGCTCCAATTCCCCAAGCTCGCCAATAAATCCACACTGCAAATGGAGGAGAAAATCCTACATGTGCTCTATAGGACCCGTAACAGGGGTTGAGCATCAATTTGTAGCATTGTAAATGCAAATGAAAAAGTAATCCTGCATTGTAAATTACAGGGAGAGCGATGAAAGACATTAGAATTAATTGCACAAGAGTCTCAAGCCCGCAAAACTGTGGGAAATTAAATGTATATTTATGTGTCATTCCGGGGTTGAATTGATCTTGGGTATCAATGAGTTAATACAGATCAGGCCACCCATATGTACAAGAACAGTATTGGAATTAATTTTCATAATTCTGAATTTTCTATGTTTTGCGGGTCTGATCGCATATCGGACTCCCGAACCTGATTGATTGACACATAACCTCTATTTTTAAGTGCCATAATTATGACAGTCTCATTTTCTATTGGCCGATTCAAAATGGGCGGTCACAAGCTTGGTGAATTGATACAGTACCCGCCCACAACTGCTCCGAACCAGTGCATGGTTTATGAAGCTGGCTTCAAGATCGCAACTCGCGACCTGGAGCAATTGAATAGTCTCACAAACGGAGACCAACGGGAGCCCGCAACTCAATCGCAGACATGTGGCTTTCTGTGATCGAGTTTCAGGCTTGGAATTGAATGTGTCTAATAATCTCTAGACAACATGTATTTATTCATCTGTAAAGACAATTCTGTTAGCAAATTAAAAATAAAGCCATCCTCTGTGTATTCTTGTTTGGCATGAAATAAAAATAAGAGCAATCTCCACAACTGTATAAATAATTATTGCTTACAGATCATTAAAATATTTTATATTTAATTATACTGTTCAGCGATTTCGTACACTACTAATATCATATTACACGATCCAATAACTTATAGAATAGGACTGTGGTCATAAAGTAACCGGTACTTGAGCAATATTCTTTGAGCAAGTGTGACATCCTCACTGAAATTGTTACACTACGTAAATATTTATAATTATCATAAAAATAAAGTTCTACATTAATCTGCTGTGAACTGACTGAAGGAGAAACTGCACTTGGGGTGGAACATGATAACTTTCCTTTGGCACAAATATGTTTGGAATAATTTACTAAATTGTGGCAACAATCTTGAAGTTACTCTTTTTATAAATACTACAATAAATAACATCAGTATTAATACGAAATTTTTAACCAACATTATATTGTGGCTTCTATGCTTGGTGAACTACGTTGGTCTTAGTGCACTATCAAGCAGACTTGATAGACCTTTTATATGGAAAATGGTTGATTTGCTATAAAACGTTTTGCATCTTATACACACAATTATTAACCATTATTTTTAATATCATGAGATTTTATTTTATTTTTTATTTCTGTTGTTCTCACTTAGATTTTCATTTTTGCAAGCAAGTTATCAGTCCTGTTGAAGCCTATAAACATTTTTGTGCTCCTAATTATGATCACTTTTATTTTTTGTAGCGACTAAATTGATTTGATTTCATCTTATTTAAACCGATTTGTGTGTCAGTTGTGGCATGATTCATTTAACATTCTAGTTTAAGTAAGTTGAATGTCTGATTTAGGCAGATTTAGTTTCATTTTAGAGTTTATATTTTAAACTTAGATGCTAATTTATTTGAGTGGTTGCTGAGAAGAACTTTGTGTGTACAATATAACTTTTATGAACAATCCAGATGTATTAATAATGCCATCTGGAATGCTCTGATGGAGTTTGTTGTCTCTCCATAACCCTTTTACTTTCACAGTACCTCTATAAAATTCTCATATGAATATGACATACTTTTCATAAATCTTATTATGAGATTAAGAAACCTATGTTTTCATATGTGACATGTTCATTTGTTATTTAAGAAAATATAAAAAATAGTTAAATCGCCTTCATAATGCTGTTTCAATGTAAAAACACACATTTTAATATTCTTTTGTACATTTCTAATCACTTCTTGTACAAACAAGCCACCCTCCCAAACATTTCTTGTTTCCATATGCAAATTACTTTGTGGTGTTGATGTGAACAAGTTCCAGCTCATTGATATGCTTTGCATAATGCAAAAACATTTCTGGAAGCAAGCATGAAAAAGCTGTGCACAGTGTGACATCCCTGGGAATGATTTTAAAATTCTGTTTGATATAGAAAAGAAACCAGTTAGCTTTCTTCTCTTGTGTGTATCCTACACCTGCCGAAAATCACTGTTTGCAATCTCACTAGAGGTAATTGTGCAGGTATCCTAGACTCATTAAGCCCCTGTGCAGAAGTCTTTATTTGATAGTACATAAATTATTTAACGAGAGTTGAAGGTGAATTTTAGGAGAAAAAATAAAAAAGCTGCAATGAAAAAGCTAAATATTTATCCTAGAGAGATTTGTTATTTTCACATTCGGTTCTAGCAAAAAGTTGACAGCTGTTTCTCTTTCACCGTCAATCTATCTGTCTAACAATCTCTAAATATAAAGTCATTTTACAAAATACATACTAATAGTTAGATAGTATTTTTGCAAGCTAACACTGTGTTTTGTATTTAAAATAAGTTCAATATCACTAAAATAACTTAAATGCAGACTGAATGGGAAGTCTACTTTTAAAAGTGTTAAGAAAAATCCTAGAAGATGCAGCTTTTTAGCCTGAGACACTACAGTCTCTGCATAGTGAAGGGTAGATAACAAACAGCAAATGGATCATACTACTGTGTAACAGTCGGGGTGTATATTGCTGACAAATTAAATTATTTTAAACTTGTTTTTATAAATGACACACCACATGTTCTTACAGAAACCTGTATGTATCTTTTTAGAGCACTGAAGAATCTCTTAACATTATATTCTCTAATAGCTGCTGATGAAGGCCTCAACAATAAACACAATATAGTGGAGTCTCACTGTACTAACAACAGGATCTAGATATTTTATTTAGTCATTGCTGATCCAATGATTTAAAAAAAACAATATTAATCATTAAAACATCAGCTTCTCCGTTTCCAGCCAAGCTACTTGTTAACACGATTTCCATCAGCTTATCAGTTCTTCCTGAAAAACATTCAGTGAAAAGCACTGACTGGACTCTGTTAGCTAGCATCTGTCTACATAAACTGTTCTGAAACCACTTAAGACCTCAAAGCAATAGTCTTTGAATGGCCTTATGTATAAAGAACAACAATAATACAAGGCCTGTGTCTACATTACCTCTTTAATTAGTCTTTCAGTAGGACAAGTGAGAGCAACCTCATGATCAGGGAAAAGCCTGATTTATTCAACAGTGTCACTACTGCTAAAAAGGTAAGCCAGTAAACCAGGTAAAAAGGGAGAACCTGATGGTGAATGAGTGAACTGCTGACAGAATCAAGTGAAAAAGTTCAGACCTGTTTATTCTTAACTTGAGAAGAAACAGTAATTATGTATCCCTTCCTGTCTAGTCTTTACCAAACTATAACAAACTGATGTTAGAATACTTTAAATGGTGACAAATTTGTCAAAATATTTGTTTTAATTAATCTGTCTTATATGGTCTCTTGTGATAATCAAAAACGTCCCTGAGATAGTCTCCTACTTCTTGTAAATAAAACTTGCAGTCTAACATTTAAGGCGGGTAAGGAATCTATTACATCAGCTTATCTAGATACACATTAGAATCATGGTGGCTAGTTTTCTGAAAATTGAGGCAATTGAGAAAATAGTACAATATCTCTTCTAAAAATTGTCAGTTTTGTTTAACAGAGTTGAAAGTGTGTCTAAGTTATGTGGAGATGGGGATTTCCACTCAAATGCTATAACTTTTTTGAAAGCTAATAGTACATGTAGCATATGTATTATTATGTTTCCATACTTAAATTCATATTTGGGAATTAGATATGGTAAACGTTTTTTTCAAAGCGACCAATTTTATATGACAGCGGCAATATGTTAAAAACTAGTCTTACAAATTGATATACCACACTGTAAGATGTAGGCTATTCTATTAGATGTGTATCACATGTGTGTATAAATTTCTTAGTACTGGATACAAGCAGACTTATTAAATTGTGATTCAGTAAATTTAAAAGGGCTCTATTTAAGCACACAGCATATTTTTTTATAGAAGTTTTTAGTTAGTGAACTTCTATTCAAAAGCAAGGTCTTCACTAACTAAAAACTTCTGTAAATAAAATATGCTGTGTGCTTAAATAGAGCCCTTTTAAATTTACAGAATCACAATTTAATAAGGCTCTAGGAGTTTAATGTGTTAGTCTATACGGTTCGTATATCTAGAGTTCAAATTAATTGAGTACAAAGCTCTGTTCATGTTTGGTCAACTGAAGTATTACCATTACACTGCTCCAATGTAAATAAAAAAGACATGCATATGTTTGGCTGTAGTCAGTGATTTGTAGCAATTAACAGGTTGAGATGGACATGTTGGGATGAAAATAGGTCTTGTCTTGAACACAAATTGAGAGGTTTTGAGGATTTGAAAAGATAAGGAGACCTGCTTTGGCTGACTATGTGCTCCCATGAGACTAACACTAAAATATGTTTTAAATATACTAATGGAAAGAAGGCGAGGAAGGAAGCTATAGGAACATTATAATGTGACACAGGCCGTCTGATAATTAGTGACCAGGAAAAGGCAAATGAGCGAAATAGGTTATTTTCGGCGGTATACACAAGGGATGTACCAGTGGTTGGGACACCACAACAAAATGGGGCTACACTACCATCACTAAATAATTGGCTAACGCAGGAAGAAATACAAAAGAGATTGGAGAAAATAAATGTTATTAAAGCCCCAGGTCCTGATGGAATACATCCACGGGTACTGATGGAACTGGGTTCTTTAACAGCCAAACCATTATATCTAACTAGCGACTTGCCCGTCAAAAAATGACGGCAATGTTATGTATATGTTTGTCAAGTTGTTTAGTTATTAACATATATTTTTGACACTTGTAAGTATTTTAATATGAACGTGTATTTTTGTAAAATGTTGATGTAATGGTTTTTTAAAATGTAATTAGTATCTGAAGAATTGTTAACTTGAATATACATTGAATGAATAGGAAAGCCAAAAGTAAAAAGCCTTTTTTAAACGTTGCAAATTTTAACATGAAGTTTAAAATATATGTAAGCAATAACCATCAAAGTATATATTTTTAAACTTGAACTTTATTTTTTATGTAAGTTTAGAAGTTGACAAAACATTGGTATAATTTTGAACATTATAAACAGGAACATAGTGAATACATTTTGTAAAGTAATTTTTTTATTAAAAGTATTAACATTTGAATGTAAAAACAATTGACATTTAAATTAATCAGTATTAAAATTCAATTTCTATCACAATAATTGTTAACTTGAATATACATTGAATGTAGAGGAAGGCATACAGTCAAACTCTTCTTAAAACGTACGTAATTAAACTAATTTATTACTGAGCACATAAATTGGCGATAAACATTAATGTAGGTAGTAATCTTAAGATAACAGACAATATTTACATTGTGACTTAAAAGGTGCTCGACCTCTTAACATCCACTTTGTAATATGTTGAATGAAATAACTTCAAAATATATTTTTTAAACTTGTAACATTAGAAACATTAACATAGTGACTTAACATTTTAACATAATTTTTACTAACAATGCAAGGCAAGTATTTTGTGAGGCGAATCATTCATAAACATGACTTCCATTAATTATGACTGAATTAAACAACCAATTGTTATGTATTTTGCAATGCTTTTAAAAAATCTTGGCACCTTTAATTAGTATCCTTCAAAGTTATAGTACTTCATAGTAGACAATGTTTTTAGTAAAAATACGTCCATCTTCTAATAAATCACCTTGACTTTCATTGTTTTCAATGTAAACTTTAATTGCCTGTGGATTTTTGCACCTTGACAACGCAACGTACAATTGACCATGTGCAAAAACTGGTTCTTCCAAGAAAATACCCACAGATTTGAAAGTTTGACCTTGTGATTTATTAATGGTCATGGCAAATGCCATAATAATGGGAAATTGTCTTCTTTGAAGTATAAAAGGGAGACTACTTTCACTTGGTGCTAAATCTATTCTTGGTATGAAAACTCTCTCTCCTCTATGGGTCCCAGTTAAAATTTCAGCATCTATAAAATGGTCCTTTAATTGTTGAACAATTAATCTTGTGCCATTGCATAGGCCTTTTTTGGGATTCATATTTCGCAGTAACATGATAATTGCACCTTTCTTTAGCTGCAAAATATGTGGTGGCATTCCAGAAGGAGTTAAAGAGTTTATGAATTCAGTGGAAAAGTTAGCCTGACTTTCATTGTCATCAGCAAGTACAGAATCAGCACTGTGATAATTTCTTTGTGGTGCATAAATTTTTTTTAAGATTTTATTATTGAGGATTAATGCATCTTTATTTTTACACGTCAGTATGACTTGGTTGGCAAGCTCGGAATATTCTTCGTTATTTATGCTCCCTTCAAATATAGCCGATATAATATCTTGTTGACAAATCATATGAGGTGGGATCTCTACAGTGTCGTCAGGTAAATTTAGTATTTTTTCTGTTCTGCCTTCTCCAATTTTAATAAGCCAATCATTGAAATCAGTTTGGCCTTCTGATCTCATATTTTGTTGCAGTTGAAGATGGGTAAAATGTTTCCATACTGTACTTGACTTTATACATGTTTCGATAATGTCAGTTCGATTTCCATGTACAACAACAGGTAATGTTTGTCTAAAATCGCCACCCAACAACATTACCTTTCCACCAAATGGAAAAATATTATCCATGACTTCACGAAGCAAACGGTCAATACATTGGAGGGCATAGCATGACATCATTGTGGCCTCATCTATTATAATTAATTTACATTTCTTCAATTTCTTTGCTTGTAAGGATGTCATGCGAATATCTGACACAGAATTTTCTAAAATAGGCACTGGCAGTTTAAATCCACTATGAACAGTTCTTCCACCTTCTAATAAAAGTGCAGCAATTCCAGTAGTGGCAAACGCCATTGCTATTTTTCCTTGTGCTCGTACTGAACTCATTAATAAATTGTACAAATATGTTTTTCCTGATCCGCCAGGTCCATCAAGATAGAAATAACGCTCTGTCACCATGTCATCATCTATAGCATTTTTAATGGCATGAAATGCTTGCAATTGTAGTGTATTTAAAGTTGCAAGTCTTTCTTCTGTTCTTTCTGCTTGTAGTTGAATGTCATAGTCTTCAAAGTTAATGTCATCTATAAGACCTGGATCAGGCAAATTAAAACTTGCACAACTTAATCCATGAGTTAAAAAGACTTCTTGGATTTCCATTAACGCTTTTAAGTGTGCAATGGGTTCATTGTATCGTCGCATAAAGTCTTCAGCCATATTACTTTTAAAAGTCTCCCACAAAGCTAATGCATTTGGAGCATTTGAGAAGATACAAATAAAAGCAAATTGTTCTCTCATCTGTCGTGGCATTTGACATTGTGCTGCTTCTTCTAAGCATCTTTCCCACTCTGTATCATCAGCGAGTAAGTTTCTATGTCTTGCAGCTAAATGGAAGGATTCATATACAATGTCATTAACAGTTCTTAAGTGTTCAAAACTTTGTGCTCCAGGAACATTTAAAAGTAATATCCGTAAGCAAAAACGTTCAACATCTCTTGGACTGACTGTGTAAATTCTTGGAATAATTTTATTGCCTCTGGTTTTTCTTGGTCTCCATAATCCATTCACAAAAACATAGTGATATGGAATTTCAATATATAAGTATTGTGTTGCTTCAGCATCAGTGGAATTTAATGCAAACCATGCAGTTAGTGTAGTGTGACGATCTTCACTTTGGGCCAATGCATTCATTTCATTTCCAGCATGGAAATAGACTAAATGTCGTTGTGGCAAATGTACTGCTAACCTATATACTGCATGTGATCTATCATGCATTTCAAATTTTAAAAGCCGCCACATAGCTTCTGGCGCACTGACATAGCGAGCATCTACATGAGATGCAAGTTCATCATGTACTAACTCACTACTTTCAGGGTTGTCTGCACTTTTGACGACTACAGTAGCTGCATCGTAACCTTTGTAAATATATTTATAGACATATTTAATTGATTTGATGGAAGTGCAGGCTTCTACGTTGATGTGGGCGTTGTACTTCATGAGTAAATGTGGATTGTAGGGTACTACATATCTATTGTCCACTTTTTTCCCACGAATAATGGCACTATCTCCTTCTCTTCTTTTATAAAGTGGATATCCATCACAATTGGCATAGGTTTTGTCTCTATAATCTTTGGGAAATTCTTTGGAACATTTATTATTTTCCATACATGGTGATTGTGGATTAAGGTCACCACAGGGTCCATGAATCATGCGATGAGTAACAATCTCATATAGTCTACCATATAGTTCTGGATCTGGTAGTTCAGCAACAATGACTGCATCCACTTTGTCTGAAGTATCTAATTTATCTTTTTCTTGAAGTATTATTAGAAGATGTGCATGTGGAAGGCCTCTTTTTTGAAATTCAATGGTATATACATAAGCAAGACATTTGCCAAATAACTGATTTATAGTGAAGTCACGTATTAATTCATTTAATTTAATCTTAAAAACTCTGGCTACTAAATCTGGTCGATCTGAAGCAGTTTGTCCAAGAAGTAGATTTAGTGTAATTTCTGGCCATTGTGGATTACATGTAAATGTCACAAATAAATCGGGTTTGCCAAATTTTGTCACAATAGCCATAGCATCATTGTATCTTTCTCTCATATTCCGAGGAGATCCTTGAAAGGAAGATGGTAAAATGATGGCTTTGCCAGCTGTCATGTCTCTGCTTGTAGCCACGTCAGCAACATAGTCCATGAGTCCAGAATATTGTTCTACACGGAGTTTATCTTGTTGATATTTGATAAAGTTTAAATTATTTGCCTCAACTTGCAAATATGAATCAATAATCCATTGTTGTGTTAGTTTCCCACCACATAAAATTGGATTAAATACATTGCGAATGGCAATTTGAGCTACTTTAAATTCAAGCATAGAAACATTATTTCGGATTCTGGCTTTAGCATTTGGGTAACTGGGAAGAGTTAATTTCGGTTGCCAACCTGCTTCTCCGTGTGGGAAAAAGATGGGATATGTCATTGGATCTAAATTTGGACTTAAGATACTCATATTAATAAACGGTTGGTCCTCATTTCTAGGATATATTCGTATGTCTCTTTGAAATGGTGGTTCTCCTTCATCATTGTGAAACACCATTGCAACCTCATTTGTTGTTGGCAAGTTATAACGACGTTTATCAGTATGTCTGTCTCTTTTAAGCACCATATTAACCTTCGGCATTGGTAATTGATGTGTTTGTGAATGAAGTAGTTGTTCATTTTCTACTTCTGCCAATTTTTTATAAGCTTTACTGTAGGGATTGTTGTCCATAATGTTATTTAGCTCTATGAAAACAGTGGGTAAGCATTTTTTATTTTCTTCCATCTGCATACGTTGGTCAACAGCTTCCATTGTATCTAGGACATATAGTTGAGCGAATTTTCTTTTATTTCCTTCCTCTGGATGTAAATGGGAAGTGCAATGATAAATTTGTCCTTGGACTTTAAAACAGTAAGGACCATGTCCTGGTACATTAGCAGCTAATGTTGCCCCCATGGATGCAAAGGATATGGCACTATTGTAGGATCTTATGTTTGTCTTAAAATTTTTGTAGTTTGGAAAAGTAGGTTCAGTCATAATATTTTGTAAATAAATTGGAAATTCTTTCCTTTCTGGAAGTTTGAACTTGCCTTTTTGACAACAACTAATAAATTGTCCATCTCTGGGTCTCTCCTGTTTAAAATAATAAGCCTCACAAAACTGACATTGAGTAGTCATGTCCCCACAACTATGAACCTCTACTGCTAAAGACTTGAGTAGAGGACAATTTGCAAAGCATATAGGATTTTGCCTTTCATATTCATCAGGTGAAATGTCATATAATGTTTCAACAACAGGTTCTAAATGTTTTGTTTTTTTCGTTGCTTTTCTTGGTATATGTTGTATTGTTTGAGGTAAAATGTCATCTAATGTTTCATGAAACGGTTCTAAATGCTTTGTTTTCTTTGTTGCTTTTTTTTGGTATCTCTTGTCTTTTTTCTGGCAAAATGTCATCTGATGTTTGAGCAACAGGTTGTAAATGCTTTATTTTCTTTGTAGTTTTTTTTGACATATCTTTAATTTCTGCAAGTGACAGTCTTTTGCTTGCAATTCTTTTGCGTTCTTTTTCTCGTCGAATTTCCTTCTTCTCCGGTGTCTGCTGGCTGTCTGCTCTCTGTCGTCGTTCTCTAGCTTGGCGTCTTTTCTTTTCTTGTTTACTCTCATTATCAGCCATGTTAATCTGTTAAAATAAAATAATGTACCATTAGTTTATTTTGAGATGTTAAGTTGTTTTTCATGACATATAGTTATCAATAGTGTGTTAACATTTTATAGTTAATCAATTTCAATGCGTTCAATTGAATAAAAGTCTAAATAAGGGCATGAGATAATTATTTAAAGACATTTTTATTTATTAAACATGTATCCAAAAGCAAGTGTTTCAGTAACTAAAAAGGTATTTTAAAAAAGATGTTATGTCCTTATTTACAGCACTATTCAATTTGTCAAATGGCAATTAAATTAGGGTTTAGGACTGGAATGTTACAATGACAAATTATATAGATTCTGTGTTTTTAGACTTTTTTGGACTATGCCAATTTATTTTTTAAGTTTACATTGAAGTTTGTATTTATTGTTAAAGATTATTGGCCCTAAAAGACAAATAAGAGATAGATGATAGATATTACTTTTTATACTGTACCTTGGTTGAAGTTTGATTTCAAGCAAAATTCTTTGTTGGTCCTGTGTTGAAAGCCTTCGTCCGATGGTCTGGTCCTGTGTTGAAAGTCCTCGTCCGATGGTGTAGTCCTCTGTTGAAAGTCCTCGTCCTCTGGTGTGGTCCTCAGTTCCAACTCCTGTTCCGATGTTCTTGACGCAGTATCTGTTATAAAATAAAAATGAAAATGTTATGTTATTTGAATGTCTTTGTATGAATGAAAAAATGGCATTATTTCTGTGTTTTTCTACAATCCTTTTTGGTGCGCCACAATTTTGGTATGCTTCTGTAGGCTATTTTCTAAGGCTTATAGGTGGTTAAACATTAAAGAAGAATATTAATTAATTTTTCTCTTTTTTTACTTGTTATACTGTACCTTGGTTGAAGTTTGATTTGAAGCAGAATCTTTGTTCGTCCTGTGTTGAAAGCCTTCGTCTGATGGTCTGGTCCTGTGTTGAAAGTCCTCGTCCAATCGTCTGGTCCTCTGTTGAAAGTCCTCGTCCGATGGTGTAGTCCTCTGTTGAAAGTCCTCGTCCAATGGTCTGGTCCTCTGTTGAAAGTCCTCGTCCGCTGGTGTGGTCCTCAGTTGAAACTCCTGGTCCGATGTTCTTGACGCAGTATCTGATATGAAATAAAAATGAAAATGTAATATTATTTTAATGTATTTGTATGAAGTAAAAAATGACATTATTTCTTTGTTTTTCTAGAATCCCGTTTGGTGTCCACCACTTTTGGTATGCTTATTTAGGCCTTTTTCTAAGGCTTATAGATTGTTAAACATAAAATAAGTATCTAAATGTACTTTGGTATGTGTTTGTGTGAGTTTTCATACAATCCTGTTTGGTGCGCACCACTGTTGGTATGCTTATTTAGGCTTCTTTCTAAGGCTTATAGGTTGTTAAACATAAAATAAGAATGTAAAAGTAGTTTGCTATGTGTTTGTGTGAGTTTTCATACAATCCTGTTTGGTGCGCACCACTGTTGGTATGCTTATTTAGGCTTCTTTGTAAGGCTTATAGGTTGTTAAACATTAAATAAGAATCTAAATGTAGTTTGCTATGTGTTTGTGTGAGTTTTCATACAATCCTGTTTGGTGGGCACCAATGTTGGTATGCTTATTTAGGCTTCTTTCTAAGGCTTATAGGTTGTTAAACATTAAATAAGAATGTAAAAGTAGTTTGCTATGTGTTTGTGTGAGTTTTCATACAATCCTGTTTGATGCGCACCGCTGATGGTATGCTTATTAATGTTGTTTTGTAATGCTAATAGGTTGTTAAACATAAAATAAGAATCAAAATGTAGTTTGCTATGTGTTTGTGTGAGTTTTCATACAATCCTGTTTGGTGGGCACCAATGTTGGTATGCTTATTTAGGCTTCTTTCTAAGGCTTATAGGTTGTTAAACATTAAATAAGAATGTAAATGTAGTTTGCTATGTGTTTGTCTGAGTTTTCATACAATCCTGTTTGATGCGCACCACTGTTGGTATGCTTATTAATGTAGTTTTGTAATGCTAATAGGTTGTTAAACATAAAATAAGAATCTAAATGTAGTTTGCTATGTGTTTGTGTGAGTTTTCATACAATCCTGTTTGATGCGCACCACTGTTGGTATGCTTATTAATGTAGTTTTGTAATGCTAATAGGTTGTTAAACATAAAATAAGAATCTAAATGTAGTTTGCTATGTGTTTGTGTGAGTTTTCATACAATCCTGTTTGGTGCGCACCACTGTTGGTATGCTTATTTATGCTTCTTTCTAAGGCTTATAGGTTGTTAAACATTAAATAAACATCTAAATGTAGTTTGCTATGTGTTTGTGTGAGTTTTCATACAATCCTGTTTGGTGGGCACCAATGTTGGTATGCTTATTTAGGCTTCTTTCTAAGGCTTATAGGTTGTTAAACATTAAATAAGAATCTAAATGTAGTTTGCTATGTGTTTGTGTGAGTTTTCATACAATCCTGTTTGTTGGGCACCAATGTTGGTATGCTTATTTAGGCTTCTTTCTAAGGCTTATAGGTTGTTAAACATTAAATAAGAATCTAAATGTAGTTTGCTATGTGTTTGTGTGAGTTTTCATACAATCCTGTTTGGTGCGCACCACTGTTGGTATGCTTATTTAGGCTTCTTTCTAAGGCTTATAGGTTGTTAAACATAAAATAAGAATGTAAAAGTAGTTTGCTATGTGTTTGTGTGAGTTTTCATACAATCCTGTTTGATGCGCACCGCTGATGGTATGCTTATTAATGTTGTTTTGTAATGCTAATAGGTTGTTAAACATAAAATAAGAATCAAAATGTAGTTTGCTATGTGTTTGTGTGAGTTTTCATACAATCCTGTTTGGTGGGCACCAATGTTGGTATGCTTATTTAGGCTTCTTTCTAAGGCTTATAGGTTGTTAAACATTAAATAAGAATGTAAATGTAGTTTGCTATGTGTTTGTCTGAGTTTTCATACAATCCTGTTTGATGCGCACCAATGTTGGTATGCTTATTTAGGCTTCTTTCTAAGGCTTATAGGTTGTTAAACATTAAATAAGAATCTAAATGTAGTTTGCTATGTGTTTGTGTGAGTTTTCATACAATCCTGTTTGATGCGCACCACTGTTGGTATGCTTATTAATGTAGTTTTGTAATGCTAATAGGTTGTTAAACATAAAATAAGAATCTAAATGTAGTTTGCTATGTGTTTGTGTGAGTTTTCATACAATCCTATTTGGTGGGCACCAATGTTGGTATGCTTATTTATGCTTCTTTCTAAGGCTTATAGATTGTTAAACATTAAAATAAGAATGTAAATGTAAATCCTGTTTGATGGGCACCACTTTTGTTATACTTATGTAGTGTTTTTTCTAATGGTTATACATTGTTAAACAATCACATTTGAATGAGGCCCTCGGCCATTAAACATATTTAGGTCCTGAATCAATTGCGTTTTGACCAATTGAATAGGGCTCTATATAAGCACATAAAATATTTTTTGACAGAAGTTTTTAGTTAGTGAAGACCTATTATGTGCTTATATAAAGCCCTATTCAATTAGCCAACTCACAATTGAATAAGGCTCATGGTTCGGTTCTTTTTTATACTTAAATACTTTACCTTGATTGAAGTGTGGAATGACAGAGGGTCCCCTCCTGCCAATCTTAATCCGCCGGTCTTCTTGTAGTGTCTGTTTGAAAAATAAAGTGAAATAGTGAATTATAGAATTTTTTATTTGTATTTAACAAACCATGGCCTTTTCAGCATTTAAAGTATTTTTGTATCTTACCTCTTGTTCTTTGTTGGTGTTCTTTAAAAGGGATTGTGCTTCACAGTGTACGGTGCAAATTGTTGAAAGACGCTGTTGATGCAGAGTCTGTTTGAATATTTAAAAAAGTAGAAAGATTGAGTTTTAGGTGATCTATTGAATTGCAGTAAATTAATTTCATTGAATTATACTTCTGTAATTAATTTGAATTAACATTATTTTTTGGTGGGTGCTACACACATATGTCACATACATGAAGCACATTTCCATAGTTGAAAGTAATTTTTTTGTGTGCGTGTGACATATCAGTATACATGAATCATATTTTAATTGTTAAATTAACCTTATTTTTATTTTTGGCCAACATACATAAATGTGTGTGTGACATGTGACTATAGATGATACACATATATGTGCGTGTCACATATCAGTATACATGACTCATATTTTAATAGTATTTTAATAGTCCCAACTTATTTTTTTGTAATGTAATTTAAATGTAGTTGTTTAATTAGTTTGTTGCAGGGGCAATACACATAAATGTGCATGTGACATGTCACTATACATTATACGCATAAATGTGCGTGTCACTTGTCAGTATACATTATACGCATAAATGTGCGTGTCACTTGTCAGTATACATTATACGCCTAAATGTGCGTGTCACTTGTCAGTATACATTATACGCATAAATGTGCGTGTCACTTGTCACTATACATTATACACATAAATGTGCGTGTCACTTGTCAGTATACATTATACGCCTAAATGTGCGTGTCACTTGTCAGTATACATTATACGCAGAAATGTGCGTGTCACATGTCAGTATACATTATACGCATATATGTGCGTGTCACTTGTCACTATACATTATACACATAAATGTGCGTGTCACTTGTCAGTATACATTATACGCCTAAATGTGCGTGTCACTTGTCAGTATACATTATACGCATAAATGTGCGTGTCACTTGTCACTATACATTATACGCCTAAATGTGCGTGTCACTTGTCAGTATACATTATACGCATAAATGTGCGTGTCACATGTCAGTATACATTATACGCATATATGTGCGTGTCACTTGTCAGTATACATTATACGCATAAATGTGCGTGTCACTTGTCAGTATACATTATACGCATATATGTGCGTGTCACTTGTCAGTATACATAAACCTCTTTGTCTTCTTTAATTTTTTTTTTTGATGTCCTGTCTTGAAAATAAGTAATATATTATAGCTTACCTCTCAGTTGTAATTTGCACAATGTAAAGTAGTAAATTAGGAAAGAATTATCTTCTCAAGTTTGAGCAGCAGTTATGTCTGAAGTCACTCTGTTCATCACCTGAGGAGAAATGTATTTTTCTCTGTCAAATAGACAGTATTTATAAACTTGTAGAACATTCTGGAAAGTTAGACCGTTAGAACGTAATACGCATGCGCTATTTGCGTTCCAGCTTACAATTTGCGTTCCATCCGCCATTTTGTGCGTAGTAGTGTTTAAAATGGTGTTTAATATGAGTGTGATCCGTTCCGCATAGTATGTGTTTCATTATTGCGAGTAAGTGTAGTGTAGTTACGTCTGGAGCCTCGTTTTCGTTTTGTTCGGCGGCCATTTTTTCTCTCGCTTAGCCGATTTTCGGTCGTTTAAACTGTTTGTTTTCACTTAAATGGACGTGTAAATGAACTTTTGGAGGTGCCGGATGCCCCCCCGTGCTGTAAGTAAGCTTTTTATGTGTTTGTTGTGTTTATTTCTTGTGTTTGTGATGTTTTGATGCGCGGCGGTTGGAATGGGTCTTTCGCGGCCGTATTTTTTTCCGATGCGGCCGTATTTTGTTGCGAGTAAGTGTAGTTTTGTTACGTCTGGAGCCTCGTTTTCGTTTTGTTCGGCGGCCATTTTTTCTCTCGCTTAGCCGATTTTCGGTCGTTTAAACTGTTTGTTTTCACTTAAATGGACGTGTAAATGAACTTTTGGAGGTGCCGGATGCCCCCCCGTGCTGTAAGTAAGCTTTTTATGTGTTCGTTGTGTTTATTTCTTGTGTTTGTGATGTTTTGATGCTCGGCGGTTGGAATGGGTCTTTCGCGGCCGTATTTTTTTCCGATGCGGCCGTATTTTGTTGCGATATACGCAGTTAGCTTTTACGTGTACGACGCAGTGTATTTGTTTCTGTGTTAAGAGCGTGTGAGGGGCCTTTTTTACTGTTTTTTTTTTAAGTCTTGCGTCTGTGTGTCTGGGTGTAAGCGGGTGTGAGGCGACTTTGATTTTTTTTTTGTGTGTGTATTAACACAGCCGATGTTGGGATGCTCCCACCACCGCAAATGCGGACCCTCGCTTCGCGAGGATCCGCATTTGCGGGGACGTTGTTGGGTTTTTGTTGGCTGGGCGGTTGGGTTTATTCTGTTAAAAAAGTCGTGTGTGTGTATGTGTGTGTTAACACAGCCGACGTTGAGCCTCGACAACCGCAAATGCGGGCCCTCGCTTCGCGAGGACCCGCATTTGCGGCGAACTGCGTCCCTCGCTTCGCGAGGGACGCAGTTCTTGCGGGCTCGCTACGCGAGCCCGCAAGCGTGAGCAACGACTCGTACGCTCACAACTATATATGTGATCTTTCAAGATTCACTCACCACAGGGTCTCTACCAGATGACTGGAGAAAAGCAGAGGTGATACCTATATTTAAGAATGGAGCAAGAGCAAATCTGGGGTATTATAGACCAGTGAGCCTCACATCTGTAGATGTAAAGCTTTTAGAAGGCTTAATAAGGGACAGAATACAAGAACATGTCTATTTGAACAAGATCATAGGTAGCAGTCAAAACGGATTTTTGAAGGATGGGTAATGTCAGACCAATCTAATTAGTTTCTATGAGGAGGTTAGTAGGAACATGGATCAGGGCAACTAAGTGGATGAAGTCTTTTTGAATTCTGCAAAGGCTTTTGATACAGTGCCTCATGGCAGACTTTTGAGCAAACTAAGGGATACAGGAATTGCAGTAAATAAATGCTCATAGATCGAGAGCTGGCTAAAAGACAGGAAGCAAAGGGTTGTTGTACATGGAACATACTCAGATTGGACTAATGTGGTAAGTTGGTTTCCTCAAGGTTCAGTATTAGGTTCTCTCCTTTTTCCTTTTTAACATATTTATTAATGCCGTAGAAGTAGGACTCGAAAGTAGTGTCTCCATTTTTGCTGTTTACACTAATTTGTGCAAGGTAATTACATCAGATAATGATTTACTTTCCCTACAAAGGGATTTGCATGAATTAGAGAAATGGGCGGCTAAATGGCAGATGAGATTTAATACAAATAAATGTAAAGTTATGTATTTGGGAAGGAAAAATAGCCATGCAATGTATAATCTTAATGGAGCAAATCTAGGGGTATCAGATATTGAAAGGGATTTGGGAGTACTAGTGGACAGTAACAGTGCTTAATGCCAAGCAGCATCTGCAAAGGCAAGTCAAATATTAGCATGTATGAAGAAGAGTATAGAAGCAAGGGAAGCAAATATAATTCTGCCACTATACAAATCTCTAGTACGCCCTCATTTGCAATATGGAATACAATTTTGGTCACCACTTCATAAAAATGACATTTTAGAGCTGGAAAAAGTACAGAGAAGGGCAACAAAACTAATAAGGGGAATGGAGGGGCTAAGATATGAAGAAAGACTAACCAAATTAAACTTATTTTCGCTAGAAAAAAGGCGTCTGCAAGGGGATATGATTACCTTATTTAAATACAACCAGGGTCAATATAAGGCTTTGTCAAGTTAACTTTTTGTAGCAAGAGATTTTCAACTGACAAGAAGACATCCCTTGAGGTTAGAGGAAAAAAGATTTCCCCTTAAACAAAGAAAAGGGTTTTTCGCAGTTAGTGTGGTTAAACTGTGGAATTCTCTAACAAAGGAGGTGGTGACAGAGAATTCGATAGATAACTTCAAAAAGGGGTTATATATATTTTTGAATAAAGAGGGCATTAAAGGTTATCCTAGATAACTAGCGAAGGAATATTGATCCAGGGAGAAATTTGATCGCCAGTTTCTGGGGTCAGGAAGGAAGTTTGCTTTTTTTCCCCCTTATGAGACAATTGGCAAAGTTTTAATGGGGTTTATTTCTGCTTGCCTTCCTCTGGATCAATTAGCAACTAATAACAAATAGTCCACATATTAAAAAGATCAAGAGAGATCTAAAAAGGTTGAACTTGATGGACTAACAGTCTTTATTCAAACTCAAATACTATACTATTTAATTAACAACTAATTAATTAATAACTAGTCTGCATATTGCAGATCAGAGGGGATGTTAAAAGGTTGAAAGTATTTTTTTAACCTTAATTACTATGTAACTATGTAACTATGATGTACTGGCTGTATACATTCATTGGGCTTTTAATTAGTATATTACAATATTAGTGGAATAACCAATGTTTTGTTTTGAGAAGTATGGTAGACTCAATAGTTACGTTAAAATGGCGGTGTGGAAGTGGTCAATATGTCTATTCTTGAATGTTCTTGTTTTTCAGTTGATTGGCTTAAATTGTCTAAGAGGTGAAAGTTAAAGATTGTGTAGGCTGCATGGCATTGTTGAAAGCAACCTGGAGCCATTGAGCATAGCTGATTCACCATATTTGCCAAGTAGTCAGTTCTAACATAGCCATAACACTTACAAGACAACACTCAATTCTGAAGATTAAAGGACTACAGAGCCCAATGTTTAAAGAACTTGATTTGTAAGTGGAAAGAAAAGTTTGTCAGATAAGTAAATATACATAAAACGTTCCTTAGAATTTATTAGATGAAAGCTGTTTAGGTTGATAGGACTAGAACACTACCAATGGCGTATTATTATATTCTTATCTAACATCAGATCTCTTTTTATTTGTCTTAATATTTAATTTATGTAAACTCCAAGTATTTGTATTAAAAAATAGTTCAAAAGCATTATTAAACATTTATCATCCTTATTCCATTGATATTTTGCTATGGTCAGAAAATTTAAGGATCACCTCAAATATATATGAATATATTGATATCACATATTATAATTGTCAAACTGAGATTCGTCGTCACGCTTGCGACAAATCACAATTGGACAACAATCTAATCGCAAAAGTGATCGGATCACGCAGAGCGCTGCGCGAGCCGCGCATACGCAGAGAGCGGCGGTAGCCGTATATTGCGCATAAGGAAAGGGAAGAGACACAGAGGGAGAGAAGGGAAGAGACACAGAGGGAGAGGGGGAAAGAGATACAGAGGGAGAGGGGGAAGAGACACAGAGGAAGGGGTAAGAGACATAGAGGGAGGGGGGAAGAGACACAGAGGGAAGGGGGAAGAGACACAGATGGAGGGGAGGAGAGACACAGAGGGAGAGGAGGAAGAGGCACGGAGGGAGGGGGAAGATGCACAGAGGGAGGGGGGAGAGACACAGAGGGAGAGGGGGAAGAGACACAGAGGGAGAGGGGGGAAGAAACACAGAGGGAGAGGGTGAAGAGGCACAATGGGAGAGGGGGGCAAGAAACACAGAGAAAGGGGGAGTGATACGGGGAGGATAGACACAGAGAGAGAGAGGGGAAAGAGACACAGAGGGAGAGGTTGGATAGAGACACAGATGGAGAGGGGGGAAGAGACACAGAGGGAGAAGTGGAGAAAGAGACACAGGGGAGGGGGAAAGAGACGCATAAGAGGGGGGGGAGAGAAACGAGGGGGAGAGGGGAAAAGAGAAATGGGGAGAAGGGGAAAGAGACAGGGGGTAAAGAGAGACGGGGAGAGGGGGAAAGACACAGGTGGAGAGGGGTGAAAGAAACACAGGGAGAGGGGAAAGAGACACAGGGAAGAGGGGGGAAAGAGACACAGGGGTAAGAGACACAGGGGGGAGAGGGGGAAGAGACACAGAGGGAGAGGGGAAAGAGACGCATCGGAGAGGGAAAGAGACATGGGGAGAGGGGGAAAAGAGACACGGGGAGAGGGGGAAAGAGACACAGTGGAAGAGACACAGGGGGAGAGGGGTGGGAAAAGTCACAGGGGGGAAAGGGGGGAAAGAGACACAGGGGAGGGGAAAAGGGGGAAAGAGACACAGGGAGGGGGGAGAGACAAGGAGTGGGAGAGGGGGGAAAGAGACACAGGGGTGGGAGAGGAGGGGGAAGAGACACAGGGGAGGGAGAGGAGGGGGTAGATACACAGGGGAGGGAAATGGGGGAAGAGACACAAGGAAGGGGGGAACAGAGACAGGGCGGGGGGGACAGACACAACGGAGGGAGAGGGGGAAAGAGATACATGGGAGGGAGAAGGGGGAAAGAAACACAGGAGGGAAAGAGACACAGGGGAGGGGGTTAGAGACACTGGAGGGAAATGGAGGAAAAACATGGGGGGGGGAGATATTAGGGAGGGAGAGAAGGGGCAAAGGAGACACAAGCGAGGGAGAGGAGTGGGGAAATGAGACACAAGGGAGGAATTCTGACCTCCCTTTCCAGGGCACCGAGCTCCTTTGCATGTCTGCCACCTTTTCTAAGGGAAGACTGCATTCCATTTTCATCTGAATCCCCAAGAATGTCAACTTTGTCATGGGACCCTCGGTTTTGTTATGAGCCAAAGGTACTCCGAACTCTTGACAAATTCCTACAGAATAAAACAACACATATCCTGGCCCACCGGGCCGTTGAACAAAAAGTCGTTCAGACAATGTGTAATACTCCAGAGACCTGCTACTGAGCGAGCGACCCACTGGAGGAAGCTGCTAAATGCCTCAAAATAGGCGCATGATATAGAGCACCCCATGGGCAAGCACAGATCGACAAAGTACCCACTGTCGACAAAACAACCCAAAAGTCGATGACTCGATGGGTGAACTGGCAATAGACAGAACGCTGCTTCAATGTCCACTTTGGCCATGAGCGCCCCGCACCCGCAAGGCATACTATCTAGGTTGCCGAATCGAAAGACGCATATGACATGGCAGCCTGATCTTTTGAAATACCGTCGTTCACCGACCACCCCCTGGGGTGGGATAGATGTTGGATCAGCCTGAATTTTCCTGCTTCCTTCTTTGGGACAACGCTGAAAAGACAAATGACGAGCTGACTGATGGGTGGGGGGGGGTTGGGCAAATGGACCCGCCATCCTGCGAAGCTGGACCTCTAGGTGCACTTTTTCCACCGCTACCCCTGGAAACTCCCGAACGGATTTTAGATTTGCGGCCCTACTCCCCGGCAACTCCTTCCCGGAAACCCCCTTCCAAGAGGTGGGCTGCATCCCTGTTGCCTGGCAATCTACCGTAGTGTTTTAGCCACAGCAGCATTGCGGGGAGGCGTATAGGAGTCCTGCTCTTTGGCAGTAGGCTCATCTGGTCTAATTCCCTGCCTGGGTCTGGCGCATCGAGCGAGAGGGTGCTGGCTTCCACAGTTGGAGCAAGCACATTCCGTATCTCATCTACATAGACAAACAGTCCTGGACTTTATTCGGGATGTCGCTCCAACAAAATGCGGGCCATGATGGAAAAGACCTGGAGCCAAGTTTCGAATGCCCTAGGCAGTCGCCTAAAAGACTTGCAGCGATCCTCCCCATCCCGGGACACCCTATCCATTGCGTCCCATTGTCTGGACATGGGTAGTAGGGAGAACAGCTCCACAAACTCTCTCCTCCAGATCTTTTCTTTGACTTCTAGGGGCAGTTGTGCCAACAAATTGTCTAAGGAACACAGCACAATAGGTCTCATGGCACCATCGGCAAACCAGTACTGGTGGGGGAAGGGGAGTGAACATATGTGATGGAGGTGAGCTCGAACGACACTACCCCGGCTGAAGCTACTTGGCCAGTACCACCACTAGGGGACTGTTCGGCCCATGCGCTCTTAGCTAGCCCGCCGATTCACACCCCTATCACCAGATCACTCACTGTAATGTTATGTGCTTTTAACAGAGACTTGAGGAATCCTAAAAACCCTGTACTTGTGTGTTCACTTTTTCCTGTATCTTCAAGTTGCTCAACCAATGTGAGTTCACCTGCTTCCAGATGCCCCGTGTCCATCCTGACTCGCTGGGGACTCTGACTGTCTGGCCCTCCATGGGCTCTGTCCCTTCTCCAATCCCATGGAGTTGCAACTGCACCAGCAGGACCTACTGCTTCTGGATCTTCTCCTGGACCTACGGGTGCAAGAGGAACAGTCATTAGCTCTCCGTTGCCTAAGCACAAGTGCCCAAACTGTCTGCTCCTCCCATGAGGACTGGTCATGGTCACTAATACCTGCGTGGCTTGAGTAATCTGGCACCCCTGGTTCTGGCACATCTTGTACAGGGTCCTCTGGGACTTTCTTGCCCGGTATAAGGTCTAACTGTGAGTCATTGTTAGTCACGTTCTGCTGTAGCCTAACTGTAACGTCATCAGTCTCAGCCCTTTGTCGCCTTAGAGGCGTGTGAGTGATTAGCAGTGGACTATACCTGCCTTTGGTCTTCTGTGCCCTAGTGGGGCACACCGGCCTCGCCACTGTGGCCGTCACTGGCGTGTCTTCGATCATCACCATACTGTCCTGGCTGTTCATCTCTCTGACGACTCTGTTCCTCCTGTCCCGTGCCGTAGCCATGCCCAGCTCTATCCTGTTACTGCGTCCCTTTAAAGCACCAGAAGCGCAGTTAGTATATGAACTAGAGAGGACCACAGAGTCTGCATAGTGATGAGCTGTAGGAGCTTTTTTGGAACACCTGGCTTTTCTATTACCCCCTGCACCCCCTTTACGGGGCGATAACGGGGTGTTCTTTTTCCTCTGGCGTGGAAGTGACCCTTTGGGCAAAATGATGGGCGGTGGCCGGGGTTCTAGACCCTCGCCCTCACCGCCCGTGGGGCTTGCCCTTTCTGGCTTGGGGGTATAGGTCCCTGCCTGTCTTGACCTGTAACCCTCCTGGACCTACCATCAACTGGACGGGTATCTACTGGCTCTTTCAGTGTGGGATGGGGAATTAACCGTCAGCCCTACCAGTATTGCCCAGGCCGCTAACCACAGCAGGCTGGGCCTGAGCAATGTGCTGGGGGACCTCCACAGAAAGCATGGGTGTACCCAGCCTGTCCTGTACCCAGCGGACTCCTTGGCATAAAGCCTTAGCCCTAATATCCGCCAACTGTGCTTCCAGGTCATTAACATCCATGGCAGAGGGCCTCAAGCCCCCCCCCCCCCTCGAAAGGAAAGAAGAGAACAGACAGACACAGGAACACAAGAAAGTAAAAAAACACAAACACCCACAATAACATACACCAACACGCACAAATACACAAACAAACATTGCCCCTTATATGCTGTTAATAGCTGGGTTGCTGTTTTTCAGCTTTTGACTTTGGTACTGATGAAGAGCCCTGCAGATCTCCGTCCTTTCCTGCACGAACACAGGTGGAAATCCCGCCCGCCGACGCAACGTGATTGGCCCGACGCCTGCAGGCTCCGCTGAGTCCCATGACGCTCCGTGCTGACCCAGGGAACCTGCGCAGCCTCCGCGTCCTCAGTATCAACAGTGTTACTACTATTCATTTGTATTTATAAGCAAAATACTCAATAACAATCTCAACTCCAATTGTTCCAACAGAAAGAGGTTCATTATTGTTTTATTTTTTGATATATTATTAATATGTGTTGTTTTTCATTACTGTATGGTTTTGCTTGCATTTTCTTAATTAACATTGTAACTTATAGGATGTCATGTTAGTGAAAGCAAACTCTAAAAATGCATTAGGCTTTGTATAAAGCAAAATAAAATTATTAAAATCCCAGAATTTGACAGCAGATAAGAACCACCTGGCACATCCAGACTGCCCATATGCATAATATTAATATACTGTTTTGTTTTTGCTTATTTTGTTTAATTATTAACCAAATTTGTTATGGGTTTCTTCCAAACAGAAAATACTCAGAGCACTAAAATGTTTGCAAGCTACAGCTTTCGTACTATTTAATTAAATTATGCTGAGTTAGAAATAAGTATTGAAAACCTTTCTACAATGCTATATTCCTCCCTAGCACATGAACCCAAGCTATTCAATGGGTGGTAACAGGCAGCAGTTTAATTTGACATCCTAGAGCTGTCTTGCTATGATTAATGTAAGTTCCAAATTTGTGACATTTTTTTTTATCAAATGAAATAACAGATCCATGGAAGAAGTCTGTCATCATGTAGAAAGTCTTTTAATTTGGGTCCTTTTGACAGTTTGTCAAGGAGGAATCATGCTGATTACTCACTGTATTCTGCTTTGCTTTCAACACAATCTTTCTGTTAAAATACAGTAAACGTGATCATTATATGCATTTATCATCATTTAGTAGTTAAGATGCAGTAAGGCCAAAACAGTAAACACTTTTTCAATATTTAGTAAATGAAAGTAACAGTAAATTACATTTTAAGTGATCATCAAGGTGAAAGTGATGCACTTGAATGCTTCTTTTTAATCCTTGTTAAGAATCTTGGCAAAATAGAGATATACAACATTAGCAAGCAAATCTGTCCTTCCATTTCACAAAACTACGGTAAGGAAGCAAAACAAAACTTTTTGAGCACAGCTGAATGTCCCATACAGGACAAGAGACAGCATTTCCTACATAATTGCTTAGTATTCTATACTTCTATTGCACCTAAAGATTCTGGCACTAGGAATGTATTTAAGCCCTGCCAGCATATACCCCTGTTGCAGACAGTTTTGTAATAAGGGTAAAATGGGGGGTGGGGGGGAATACATATGACAAATATAGGTAAAAGGTTTAACAAATTTGGAGGGTGGGATACCACTAATAAGTGTTTATAAGTGATATTTTCTCTATGTCATCATCTACATACTAGCATAAACCATGGCCTCATTAAAATATTTCTTCTTTTTAGAAATAATCACACTTTGTTTGCAATTCTTGAATCAGAGGTTCCCAAACATTACCCCAAACTGCACAAGCTCATAATAGGGCTCTACTACTTCGAAATATATACTGTGTTCCCATCTTAGCTGGTGCTATCATTAGGATAGATGGACTTATGTTAAGCTTGGAGCTTGGCATCTGACATTTTCATAGTATATCTAATATACAGAATACACGTGTTTGGTCTTTATAAATCACTACCAAAATCATGTTAACTACAGAAAAAATATGTAGCCAAATGGAGTGTCCTCTGCTTTTTTTTATCTATGCAGGAGTGTAGAGAGAGGATTTGTTGTCTCATTGCATGATTATGATAAGCTGTTCATATCTGACATATTAACAATACCACCTTGACCCTATGGACATGCCCATATGGACATCTATCAGCCACTGCCTATATGAACTCCATAAAACTCATGTTCATTACTTCAATGGCTGCATGTATCAACATTTATCTCTATAGTCCCCTTCTTCATGTGACTTCAATCTTTATCAATACACATAAGTGTAATTATTTAATTGTTTAAGGACTCATATTGCCAGTAATTTATAAATATGGCCAAGCGAACATGACATTGTTGCATTGGGATTATGTGTTATTGTGTGGTTATATATTGCCTGTAAATGGTTATTATGTATCCTAGTTATAATATATTATGAGGGAAAATGTTATATAGAACATATGGGGAATTGGTAAAAATGATCTGCATAGAAGTTAGCTGCCCATCATTGCACACTCACACATTCAGACCTTGGGTCAAGACAGATGTATGTACTTCAAGTAGTCCTAAGCAAACACCTGAGTTTAATATGAAGTTTTTTTTCACTAGCCAGCTAGAGATATCTGGGGAATTTGGTCTCAAGAGCTTTGATAGCCCAAGGTTGCAAGCCAGATAGGCTGACATCACACATACACAAATGTACACAATGGTGTGATATTGGAGAGTATAAATATGTTGTTTTGATCATTCAATAAAGGTTGAGACATAGTTTTCACATATCCACAGTGTGAGACTATTTCTGTGTGTTGTATCCTGACATGGGGAGTGGTCTTGCTATGGGCCACTAGTAACCTGTATGCAGTATTCTCTGCCTGTACCTTTTGGGCCTTGCTCTCTCCAGAAGCCATCTTTTGTGCCATAGAGAAAAGGAAGTACATGATTCTGTTGGGGTAGGTTTGAACTAGGTTCATATCAAGAAGTAGATCATGATAAAAAGTTATTAATTAATTTTAGTTTTTCTCTGGGGAATCCTCTCTTATTATGATATGGACAAAATAATGAGCTTTAACCTCATGATCATGCCTTCTAGTGAAGACTTTAGCTTGATTTATTGTAATATTTATTGACTGGATCTTCTTGCAGTCCAATGAACTCTAAGCAGTTTTCTCCAAAACCACAATTCAAATGCATCAATTCTTCGCTGACATATATATTTACTTTTCAATAGCTTATCCAGACTTCCCAAAGTTTTCCTCCCCAGAAACAAACAGTTTAATTTCATGGCTGCAGTCACCATCTAAAGATATCTTGAAGCCAAGAAAAATAAAATCTGTCACTGCCTCCACTTGGAGAGTATAAATATGTTGTTTTGATCATTCAATAAAGGTTGAGACATAGTTTTCACATATCCACAGTGTGAGACTATTTCTGTGTGTTGTATCCCGACATGGGGAGTGGTCTTGCTATGGGCCACTAGTAACCTGTATGCAGTATTCTCTGCCTGTACCTTTTGGGCCTTGCTCTCTTCAGAAGCCATCTTTTGTGCCATAGAGAAAAGGAAGTACATGATTCTGTTGGGGTAGGTTTGAACTAGGTTCATATCAAGCCCCCTTGAAGAAGTAGATCATGACAAAAAGTTATTAATTAATTTTAGTTTTTCTCTAGGGAATCCTCTCTTGTTATGATATGGACAAAATAATGAGCTTTAACCTCATGATCATGCCTTCTAGTGAAGACTTTAGCTTGATTTATTGTAATATTTATTGACTGGATCTTCTTGCAGTCCAATGAACTCTAAGCAGTTTTCTCCAAAACCACAATTCAAATGCATTAATTCTTCGCTGACATATATATTTACTTTTCAATAGCTTATCCAGACTTCCCATAGCTTTCCTCCCCAGAAACAAACAGTTTAATTTCATGGCTGCAGTCACCATCTAAAGATATCTTGAAGCCAAGAAAAATAAAATCTGTCACTGCCTCCACTTGGAGAGTATAAATATGTTGTTTTGATCATTCAATAAAGGTTGAGACATAGTTTTCACATATCCACAGTGTGAGACTATTTCTGTGTGTTGTATCCCGACATGGGGAGTGGTCTTGCTATGGGCCACTAGTAACCTGTATGCAGTATTCTCTGCCTGTACCTTTTGGGCCTTGCTCTCTTCAGAAGCCATCTTTTGTGCCATAGAGAAAAGGAAGTACATGATTCTGTTGGGGTAGGTTTGAACTAGGTTCATATCAAGCCCCCTTGAAGAAGTAGATCATGACAAAAAGTTATTCATTAATTTTAGTTTTTCTCTAGGGAATCCTCTCTTGTTATGATATGGACAAAATAATGAGCTTTAACCTCATGATCATGCCTTCTAGTGAAGACTTTAGCTTGATTTATTGTAATATTTATTGACTGGATCTTCTTGCAGTCCAATGAACTCTAAGCAGTTTTCTCCAAAACCACAATTCAAATGCATTAATTCTTCGCTGACATATATATTTACTTTTCAATAGCTTATCCAGACTTCCCATAGCTTTCCTCCACAGAAACAAACAGTTTAATTTCATGGCTGCAGTCACCATCTAAAGATATCTTGAAGCCAAGAAAAATAAAATCTGTCACTGCCTCCACTTCTCCAGGAACTGACATTGCTGTTTATCATGATCTTTGTCAGCCCAGTTTTTGCACTTTCTTTTTTCACCCTCATCACTAGGCCCTATAGTCCCTCCTCATTTTCAGCCATCAGAGTAGTATAATTTGTGTCTCTGAGGTTGTTGATATTTCTCCCAGGATTATTAATTCTGGCATTGAACTCTTCTGGTCCGGCTTTACGTATCATGTTTTTTGCATATATATTGAATAGATAAGGTGATAATATAAAACCTTGCGCCTTCCTTTCCCAATCTTGAACCATTATATTGTTGCATGTTCGGTTCTGACAGTGGCTTCTTTGCCCATATACAGATTCCTCAGGAGGAGGATAAGATGGCCTGGTACTCCCATCTCTTTAAAACATGCGACATTTTGTTGTGATCCACACAGGCCAAGAATAGATAAATCTATGCAGCAGAAATAAATGTTTTTCTCTATTATCCAGCAGATATTGGCAATTTGATCCTCCTCTGCAAAATTTGTTTTGCACATCTGGTAGTTCTCTGTCCATATATTGTTGGAGCCGAGCTTGAAACATCTTAAGCAGTACCATGTGAAATTAGTGCATTTGGTCGATAATTGGAGCACTCTTTGCGACTGCTTTTTTTTGGAAATATTATATTCCAGTCCACCGGTCACTGTTGATTTTGCTAAATTTGTTAGCATAACACTTTACGTCATCATCTTAACAGTTCGGCTGGGATTCCCAGAAGAGCTCTCTTGACTTTCCCATTCTGTTATCTTCTTATATCTCTATGAATCTCTAATATATAAATTTTGACAATTAACAAGCACTACAAATAATATGTCGACAATAGAAAACATATATATATATATATATATATATATATATATATATATACAGTCAGGTCCATAAATATTAGACATCGACACAAAACTAATCTTTTTGGCTTTATACACCACCACAATGGATTTGAAATGAAACGAACAAGATGTGCTTTAACTGCAGACTTTCAGCTTTAATTTGAGGGTATTTACATCCAAATCAGGTGAACAGTGGAGGAATTACAACAGTTTGTATATGTGCCTCCCACTTTTTAAGGGACCAAAAGTAATGGGACAATTGGCTGCTCAGCTGTTCAATGGCCAGGTGTTTGTTATTCCCTCATTATCCCACTTACAAAGAGCAGATAAAAGGTCCAGAGTTAATTTCAAGTGTGCTATTTGCATTTGTTGCTGTTAACTCTCAATATGAGATCCAAGGAGCTGTCACTATCAGTGAAGCAAGCCATCATTAGGCTGAAAAAACAAAACAAACCCATCAGAGAGATAGCAAAAACATTAGGTGTGGCCAAATCAACTGTTTGGAACATCCTTAAAAAGAAAGAACGCACCAGTGAGCTCAGCAACACCAAAAGACCCGGAAGACCACTGAAAACAACTGTGGTGGATGACCGAAGAATTCTTTCCCTGGTGAAGAAAACACCCTTCACAACAGTTGGCCAGATCAAGAACACTCTCCAGGAGGTAGGTGTATGTGTGTCAAAGTCAACAATCAAGAGAAGACTTCACCAGAGTGAATACAGAGGGTTCACCACAAGATGTAAACCATTGGTGAGCCTCAAAAATAGGAAGGCAAGATTAGAGTTTGCCAAACAACATCTAAAAAAGCCTTCACAGTTCTGGAACAACGTCCTATGGACAGATGAGACTAAGATCAACTTGTACCAGAGTGATGGGAAGAGAAGAGTATGGAGAAGGAAAGGAACTACTCATGATCCAAAGCATACCACCTCATCAGTGAAGCATGGTGGTGGTAGTGTCATGGCGTGGGCATGTATGGCTGCCAATGGAACTGGTTCTCTTGTATGTATTGATGATGTGACTGCTGACAATAGCAGCGGGATGAATTCTGAAGTGTTTCGGGCAATATTATCTGCTCATATTCAGCCAAATGCTTCAGAACTCACTGGACGGTGCTTCACAGTACAGATGGACAATGACCCGAAGCATACTGCAAAAGCAACCAAATAGTTTTTTTAAGGGAAAGAAGTGGAATGTTATGCAATGGCCAAGTCAATCTCCTGACCTGAATCCGATTGAGCATGCATTTCACTTGCTGAATACAAAACTGAAGGGAAAATGCCCCAAGAATAAGCAGGAACTGAAGACAGTTGCAATAGAGGTTTGGCAGAGCATCACCAGGGATGAAACCCAGCGTCTGGTGATGTCTATGCGTTCCAGACTTCAGGCTGTAATTGACTGCAAAGGATTTGCAACCAAGTATTACAAAGTGAAAATTGTATTTATGACTGTTAATCTGTCCCATTACTTTTGGTCCCTTAAAAAGTGGGAGGCACATATACAAACTGTTGTAATTCCTACACCGTTCACCTGATTTGGATGTAAATACCCTCAAATTAAAGCTGAAAGTCTGCAGTTAAAGCACATCTTCAAATCCATTGTGGTGGTGTATAAAGCCAAAAAGATTCGTTTTGGGTCGATGTCCCAATATTTATGGACCTGACTGTATATTTATATATATATAAAATCTAAATAGTTGTAGAATAAGTTTAATATATATATATAAGGTTTTTCCACTAAAGAAATTAATCTTCTTGTTTCTAATATAATCTTTCTGTACATGATTGACAAATTAAATAGGATACTGGCAATAATGGTCTAAATCTTTCCTTCATTCTATTCAGGCTAATTTGATGCCTCTTTAAAAATACTCTAATGACAGCTAAGTGTCTATTTTCCAAAACAGTGGCAGACCTAGAGAATGAGGTGTAAAAAAATAGTGCCCCTCCCCAATACACTGCCCTTTAAGTAGACATCCTCTATGAGGGTGTGGGCTGGTGTGTATATATTTGTTGTTTTTTAGTCGTTCAGTTGTGTCCGACTCTCCGTGACCCCATGGACCACAGCACGCCAGGCACATCTCTCAAAAAATATTTGAACTTCATCCTCATCATCATACCTTCTAGGGAACAGGTTGTCTTGACTTCCTGAAGTACTGATTTATTGGATCTTCTTGCAGTCCAAGGGACTCTAAGTGGTTTTCGCCAACACTGCAATGCCAAGCCCTCAATTCTACGGAGCTCAGACTTCTTTATGGTCCAGCTCTCACATCCGTATGTTACTACTGGAAATACCAAAATACCAAATAACTATGCAGACCTTTGTTGATAGATTAAAATCTTAACTTTTTACTAGCTTGTTTCTTACATGCATAGCTTTCCTCCCCAGAAACAAAAATCTTTTAATTTCATGACTACAGTCACCATCTAGGGATACTCTTTGTTGCTATTTCCTGTAAATTGTTACAAACTTTTGTTCAAAGTTCTTCAGGCATTCTATCTTAGAATGATAGACAAGACTGCTGAATCTTTTACTTTCACATGTCTACTCCCTTAAATCTATTATTTACTTCCACTGCATATTCACAATGGATATTATTTATTTCGTATCTAATTGGTCTGATGATTTTCACTCTTTTCCTCAGTTGAATTCGGAACTTTGCAATAAGAAGCTCCAGCTCCAGGTCTTGTTTTTGCTTATTGTATAGAGCTCCTCCATCTTTGGCTGCAAAGTACATAGTCAATCTGTTGTTTATCTGGTGATATCCATGTGTAGTGTTGTCTCAGAGGATGCTGCAAGAGGGTGTTTGCTACGACCATAGAATTATCTTGACAGAATTTTACTAGTGTCTGAACTGCTTAATTTTGTACTCCAAGGCCAAATGTGTTAGTTATTCCAGGTGTCTTTTGGTTCCCAACTTCCGCATTCCAATCTCCTATGTTGAGAGTAACATCTTTTCTTGGTGTTATATCTATGACGTGTTGAATATCTTTATTGAACTGGACAACTTTATCCTCTTTAGCATCCATGGATGGAGCATAGACTTGGATCACTGTCATGTTAAATGACCTTTGAATTGAAATCATTCTGTCATTTATTTGGCTTTAACTCGAGCCCTGTTTTAGCAAGGTGTTGACAATGATGACTACTCCATTTCTTCTGCTGGATTCTTGAGTAAGTAAACAGTTAATTCATTTTAATTGTGTTTTAATCCAAGACAGAGTAATTATCATAAGTATGCATTATACAACATTTCTGATCATCTTTCATGTATATTATAGACAGAAAAAAATAATGACCTTATGAGTCCTTATTTTACTATCACATCACATCACATATATCACATATATAGTTGTGAGGTACACAATCCCTAAACACGCATAACACCACCAAGCACATAAGACTTTTACACAAAAAAATACAACCCGCAGAAGTTAGAAAAAAAAATAATACACAAACACGTACAAAAAATACGAAGTTAACACCCGAAGCACGCACATACAAAAACAACAATAACCCCACCAAAATGAACAAAAATACAAAACAAACACCACTCACAGCACGGGGGGACAGGCACAACGTCTGGGAGTCAGGTTGCATGACAATTTAACCACAATTTGCAGAGTTTACACACACGAAAATCACCTAAGTGAGAAAAAAATGGTGGCCGAAAAAAAAGAACAAAGCTACACAACCCCTAAACACTGCCAAGCACATAAGACTTCTACACCATACAGGGTCTAAAATACACTATTAGGGACAATGGAAAATGCTCCACGCCCGCGTAACACATAGACAATTGCCGCCATTTTACAACACTACCTTACAACTAATAACATTACCATTACAAAATGCCAATTACACAGTTAAACAAAAGCTTTCCCCTCACGCACACAGCCTATTTACATTGCACACTTCACACATTGCTGACACTTACACATCAGGTCAGCAACAGTGAAAATGTAAAATCAAAACAATGACTGACAAAGGTGCTCAGACCACAATAACTACACGAGCGGACAGCCTTCCCATGAGCACCGAAGGCACTCATTGTGAGCCATGCAATTAGCACCGAGGGCGCTCAGCACGGGGCTCACATTCAGCAGACAAAGTGCTCAGAGAACCAAAAAGAGAGCAGAGAAAAGGATCGCAATGAACGCAAAAGGCGTTCAGCATGGGGCACACAATGAGCACCGAGAGTGCTAAGAGGAGCAAAAGTACATGAGGGGAGAGCACCAACGCCAATCAGCACGGCCCTTGCAATGAGCGCAAAATGTGTTCACACCACCAAAATTAGTGACCAGGAAAAGGCAGATGAGCTAAATAGGTTATTTTCTTCGGTATTCACAAGGGAGGTACCAGTCGTTGGGACACTGCAACATAATGGGGCTACACTACCTTTGCCAAATAATTGGTTAACACAGGAAGTAATTCAAAAGAGGTTGGAAAAAATAAATGTTAATAAAGCCACGGGTCCTGATGGAATACATCCAAGGGTACTGAGGGAACTGGGTTCTGTAATAGCCAAACCATTATATTTAATTTTTCAAGATTCACTCAACACAGGGTCTCTACCAGATGACTGGAGGAAAGCAGATGTGATACCTATTTTTAAAAGGTAGCATGAGCAAATTCGGGGAATTATAGACCAGTAGCCTCACTTCTGCAGTGGGGAAGCTTTTAGAAGGATAATAAGGGATAATATAAAAGAATATATCTATTTGAACAGGATTATAAATAGGAGTCAACATGGATTTATGAGGGATTAGTGATGTCGCGAACATCAAATTTACGGTTCGCGAACCGCGGACGCAAATTTCATCAAATGTTCACGAACAGGCGAACATCGGCGAACCGCCATAGACTTCAATGGGCAGGCGAATTTCAAAACCCACAGGGACTCTTTCTGGCCACAATAGTGATGGGAAAGTTGTTTCAACGGGACTAACACCTGGACTATGGCATGCCGGAGGGGGATCCATGGCAAAACTCCCACGGAAAATTACATAGTTGATGCAGAGTCTGGTTTTAAGCCATAAAGGGCATAAATCACCTAACATTCCTAAATTGTTTGGAATAACATGCTTTAAAATATCAGGTATGATGTTGTATCGATCAGGTAGTGTAAGGGTTACACCCGCTTCACAGTAACAGATCAATCTCCCCGTTTAATGCACCGCAAACAACCGCAAACAGTCCCTTTGCACAACCGCAAACTCCCCATTTGCACAAGGTTGGATACCAAGCTAGCCATGTCCCGTTCCTTGTCCTCACTGATGTCATTGAAGGTCTCTTCTTCCACCCAGCGACCGAAATGTGACAACAAGCGCCCTGGGATGCCTGCTGTGTTTGGTCTTCCACCTCCTCAAAGCCACCTTCCTCCTCTGACTCCTCTTCTTCAGACTCCTCTCTCTGTGTTGCCTCTGTCTGCGTTATTATAAGGTGTGTACTGTTAAGTAGTACTATTCCTATCGGTTTAATCCCTGTTACGTCCACTATTAGGGGACATGTATATGGCATGGATTTTTGGAACAGGGAGATGGAAAAAGATGCTTGGTCGGTCCTCCCACTTCAAATTTAGGGCACTGCGCGTGCAATCTACGGTGCCACCAGATAGGAGTGATGTGTTCAGTTGTACTATTTATTCCTATCAGTTTAATACCTGTTATGTCACCTATCAGGGGACGTGTATATGGCATGGATTTTTGGAACAGGGAAATGGAAAAAGATGCTTGGTCAGTCCTCCCACTTCAAATTTGGGGCACTGCGTGTGCAAACTAAGGTGCCACCAGATAGGAGTGGTGGGTTCAGTTGTACTATTTATTCCTATCAGTTTAATACCTGTTACGTCACCTATCTTTCCTCCCAATAGCACATTCTATTTGTCATCAACCGGCCTGGGTGTATTTAGAGAACCACACTTTAAGGCCCTTAACCTGGGACAAGGTTTGCTTGGCTATCAGAATTTCATCAGAGCCTTAAAAACTCGCCAAACCCCCTAATCAGAAACTCACTATCATACTGGAAATGGGCCGAGCAACACACGGGTTTGTTCCCTGGATCCACCCAAATGACCCCATTTCTTGACCACCCTCAGACCCCGAAACACATGAGCACAACATCACAACACTGGTGGAGGTCAAGGAAACTAGATAGACTGGTAAAGGGCCAGATGCTCACCTATGAGGAACTGAGGGACAAGCATGAGCTACCGCTGTCAGATCATTACAATTACTGTAGGCTGAGGCATTTCACACACTCCCTGACCCAGAAACAGGGGACACCGGTCTAAAATTGGTTCTCCAAAATCTGTAAAGATAAACCTCTATCAAGAGGGATCATTGGGTCGCTTTACAAATACAAAACATTTGTTACTGGTTGAAGCGACACTGGAGGAAGGACCGGAGTGGCGGAGCCCTGGAGACCCTTCAGAAGCAACCGGCGGCAAAATCATCCCAGGAAAGGAGAGGTCGCTTACTGATGCCTGCCCTAGGGTAACCCAAGGGTGATTGCCCGGGTTAGATATTGTAAAAAATAAGCTAATACTGCTGGAGGGATGATAGCTAATAGGACTTTGGTGTTTCCTGCAGATATACTCTTTACTATTGTCTGTTTTACCATGTTTTAGGTATCTCTAAAATTGCAATCACAGTAAAAAATAAGAAAAATTATTAACCTAAAAAGTTAAAATAAGAAGGAATAGCCAGCTAACTTTCACAAAATGTCTTTATTGTAAATATGTATTTTTGCACAACTGTTATGCAAGACTGTTCAAAAATGCTTTATTTTTCATCACATGCTGTACGCCTTCTGACAATAAAAGAATTTAAATGTAAAAATTAGGTATTGTTGCAGCGACCAGAAAAATTTATGTCAGTTTGCCAGCCAGAAAGTGCCCTAAAACATTTCGTCTTGAACCCTAGTTGGTGGCGGATAAGTCACGCAAATCATCCGGCATTCAGGGATAAAATACAGCAGCGTGTGGATCATTATTAGCTCGAGGCAGCTCATCTATCAGGCCTTTTTTAATCGAATGTATCGCCCACTGTCAGTCCCTTCGGGATCCATCCCTCATTCATCTTAATAAAGGTGAGGTAATCTAGACTTTTTTGACCTAGGCGACTTCTCTTATCAGTGACAAAACCTCCTACTGCACTGAAGGTCCTTTCTGACAGGACACTTGAAGCGGGGCAGGACAATAGTTCTATGGCAAATTGGGATAGCTCAGGCCACAGGGCAAGCGTGCACACCCAGTAGTCAAGGGGTTAATCGCTCCTCATAGTGTCGATATCTGTAGTTATGGCGAGGTATTCTGTTACCTGACGGTCGAGTCGTTCTCTGAGGGTGGACCCAGAAGGGCTGTGGCAATGCATAGGACTTAAAAAACTCTGCATGTTCTCCATCAATAATACGTCTGTAAAGCGTCCTCTCCCTGCCGGCGTGGTCGTAGGAGGAGGAGGATTATGTTCACCTTTTCCACTGTTAGATTGCCGTTGTGCTGTGACATCACCCTTAAACGCTGTGTAAAGCATACTGTTTAATTTATTTTGGAAGTGCTGCATCCTTTCCGACTTGTGGTAATTCGGAAACATTTCAGGCACTTTCTGCTTATACCGGGGGTCTAGTAGCATGGACACCCAGTACAGGTTGTTCTCCTTCATCCGTTTTATACGAGGGTCCCTCAACAGGCACGACAGCATGAAAGACCCCATTTGCACAAGGTTGGATGCCGAGCTAGTCATGTCCCTCGTCCTCAGTGATCTCACTGATGGTATGTTCTTCCCCCCAGCCACGTACAACACCACAGCTATCAGATAGGTGACAACGAGCACCCTGGGATGCCTGTTGTGGTTGGTCTTCCTCCTCCTCCTCAAAGCCACATTCCTCCTCTGACTCCTCTTCCTCACAATCCTCTTCCAGTGTTGCCGCAGGTCCAGCAAGCGATGCTGATAAGGCTGTTTCTGGTGGTGATGGTGACAAAAACTCTTCCTCTTCACGCTCATCTATGGCCTGATCCAGCACTCTTCGCAGGGCATGCTCCAGGAAAAAAAACAAATGGTATGATGTCGCTCATAGTGCCCTGCGTGCGACTGACCAGGTTTGTCACCTCCTCAAAAGGACGCATAAGCCTACAGGCATTGCGCATGAGCGTCCAGTAACGTGGTAAAAAAATCCCCAGCTCCGCAGAGGCTGTCCTAGCACCCCGGTCATACAAATACTTGTTAACGGCCTTTTCTTGTTAGAGCAGGCGGTCGAACATTAGGAGTGTTGAATTCCAACGTGTCGGGCTGTCTAAAATCAAGCGCCTTGCTGGAATGTTGTTTCGCCGCTGGATATCTGTAAAGTACGCCATGGCCGTGTAGGAACGCCTGAAATGGCCACACACCTTCCTGGCCTTCTTCAGGATGTCCTGTAAGCCTGGGTGCTTATGCACAAAGCGTTGTACAATCAGATTACACACATGTGCCATGCACGCCACATGTGTCAACTTGCCCAAATTCAATGCCGCCAACAAATTTCTTCCGTTGTCACAAACCACTTTGCCGATCTCCAGTTAGTGCGGAGTCAGCCACTGATCCACCTATGCGTTCAGGGTGGAAAGGAGTGCTGGTCCGGTGTGACTCTCTGCTTTCAGGGAAGTCAACCCCAAGATGGCGTGACACTGCTGTATGTGGAATAGTACCTTTGGAGCTGGGGGGGGGGGGCGTTGATGTGGAGCAAAACATAGCAGCAGCAGAAGAGGACTCAGCCGAGGAGATTATGGAAGAGGATGGAGTAGGAGGAGTAGAGGAGGTGGCAGCAGGCCTGCCTGCAAGTCGTGGCGGTGTCACCAACTCCTCTGCAGAGCCAAGTATTCCATGCTTGGCAGCCATCACCAGGTTTACCCAATGCCCAGTATAGGTGATATACCTGCCCTGACCATGCTTTGCAGACCAGGTATCAGTATTCAGATGGACCCTTGCCCCAACACTGTGTGTCAGAGATGCCATTACTTCCTTTTGCACAATCGAATACAGGTTGGGGATTGCCTTTTGTGCAAATAAATTTCGGCCGGGTACCTTCCACTGCGGTGTCCCAATAGCTACAAATTTTTTGAACGCCTTAGACTCCACCAGCTTGTATGGTAAAAGCTGGCGGGCTAAGAGTTTAGACAAGCCAGCTGTCAGTTGCCGGGCAAGGGGGTGACTTTGTGACATTGGCTTCTTACGCTCAAACATGTCATTGACTGACACCTGACTGTGGGCAGATGAGCAGGGACTGCTCAGGGCGAGACACGGAGTGGCGGATGGTTGAGAGGGGGCAAGCAGGGCAGCAGTGGTTGACGTGGCTGAAGATGCTGGACCAGAAGAAGGATGGCGGCTTTGACTTTGTGTGCTGCTTGTACTCGTGTCTATCCCATAGGCGTTTGTGATGTGACATCATGTGCCTTCGCAAAGAAGTTGCACCTAGGTGGGTGTTGGACTTCCCACAACTCAGTTTCTTTTCGCACAGGTTGCAAAGGGAATCACTGTTGTCACAGGCAGACACACGAAAAAATTGCCACACTGCTGAGCTCTGCAATGACGGCATTCTGGTGGTGGCAACAGCATGCGTTGACTGGTGTGCTGTCTGGTTGACCCCGGGTGCCGATGCATGCTGTCTGACTGTGCCACTAGCTACTTTCGACGACCTCCCCCTGCTTTCAACTCGTCTCCTCCTCCTTTCTGTCTCCCCATCTGAACTTTCCTCCTGTTCTTCTTCTCTTATAGCGGGCACCCACGTGACATCCACGGATGCATCGTCATCATCAACCGCTTCACTTGTATCTGACAACTCAACAAAGGTACAACATCATCATCATCATCAGACCGTACGTCTATGTGTGTAATGCTGCCTGACTGGGACATATCCCTGTTATCTACATCCTCTGGCACTCATTTCTTCCAACGGATGTGTAAATAACTCTGTGAAATAACAAGTGAAGCGGCTGTGGTGCTAGTGTTGGTGGTGGCGGCAGGCAGGCGAGTGGTAACTGGAGAGGTGCCCAAAGCTAAACTGGAGGAGGATGGTACGTCTAGGTTCCCAGCGGAAGCTGTAGAAGATTGGGTGTCCTGTGTTAGCCAGTCAACCATGTCCTCAGAACTTTTCAAGTTCAGGGTACCATGCCACTGAAAACGGGGCATTATTCTAGGGCCAAAGGGAATCACAGCACCACGGCCACGACGGCCCCTGCGGGGTGGCCTGCCTCTGCCTGTCATTTTTTTTTTGATTAGTGGTACTATGCGTGCAAGCTACTGTGACACCAGATATGAGTGTCACTGTGCACCTCACACACACGCCTGTAGGCAGGCAACTGATATTCAATCGATTACAGTCAAAAAAGTGTTTTTTTATGTCACTGTACACTACGGTTGCACCAGATATGAGTGTCACTGTGCACTGGCAAAAGTTGGCAGAGTAGGCGCTGTAGGCCTCACAAACACGCCTGTAGGCAGGCAACTGATATTCAATCGATTACAGTCAAAAAATGGTTGTTTTATGTCACTGTACACTAGGTTGCACAAGTTATAAGTTGAACTGTGCACTGGCAAAGGTTGGCAGAGTAGATGCAATAGGCCTCACACACACGCCTGTAGGACGGCAACTGATATTCAATCGATTACAGTCAAAAAAGTGTTGTTTTATGTCACTGTACACTACGGTTATACTAGATATGAGTGTCACTGTGCAGTGGCAAAAGTTGGCAGAATAGATGCAATAGGCTTTACACACACGCCTGTAGGCAGGCAACTGATATTCAATCGACTACAGTCAAAAAAGGGTTCTTAAATGTCACTGTACACTAGGCTGCACAAGTTATGAGTGTCACTGTGCCCTGGCAAAAGTTGGCAGAGTAGATGCAATAGGCTCCCACACACACGCCTGTAGGCAGGCAACTGATATTCAATCGATTACAGTCAAGAAAGGGTTTTAAATGTCACTGGACACTAGGTTGCACCAGATATGAGTGTCACTGTGCACTGGCAAAAGTTGGCAGAGTAGATGCAATAGGCCTCACACGCCTGTAGGCAGGCAACTGATATTCAATCGATTACAGTCAAAAAAGGGTTCTTAAATGTCACTGTACACTACGGTTGCACCAGATATTAGTGTCACTGTGCACTGGCAAAAGTTGGCAAAGTAGATGCAATAGGCTTCACACACACGCCTGTAGGCAGGCAACTGATATTCAATCGATTTCATTTAAAAAAGGGTTCTTAAATGTCACTGTACACTAGGTTGCACGAGATATGAGTGTCACTGTGCACTGGCAAAAGTTGTCAGAGTAGATGCAATAGGCTTCACACACACGCCTGTAGGCAGGCAACTGATATTCAATCTATTACAGTCAAAAAAGTGTTTTATTTCACTGAGCACAATAGAAGCTGTGAGGTGTTAGCCTGTCACACACACACGCTGGCAGGCAGGCATATGCTATTAGATTACACACAAAAAAATAATAAAATAAAATAATGATGTTCTAAAAGGGCTTTTTGGGTTGCTGTCCTTGCAGCAGATATCAGATGAGTCCTTCTGGTCTGTAGTGGAGCTAAATACACAGCCTGGCTATCTATTTCCCTATTAAATCAGCAGCAGCTACAATATATGTCCTCTCTTAATGAATGTAGCTTCAGAATGATTCTAAAATGGAGGCTGTCCTTCAGATGGAAGCCTCTGGAAGGGAGTGTATGCTGCTGATTGGCTGGAATGTGTCTGCTGACTGTGAGGTGCAGGGTCAAAGTTTCCTCAATAATAAAGAATAGGGGGCGGACCGAAAAGCGCATGTGTTCGCCGTTCGCTGCGAACACGAACATGCCAAAATCGCTGCGAATAGTCCGTGGGAGAACTGTTCGGGACATCACTATGAGGGATAGGTCATGTCAAACAAATCTAATTCGTTTCTTAGAGGAGGTTAGTAGAAACCTTGATCAAGACAACTCGGTGGATGTAGTCTGTTTGGATTTTGCAAAGGCTTTTGATACAGTGCCACATGGGAGACTATTGTGCAAACTAAGAGATAAAGTAATTGCAGTAAATATCTGCTCATGGATTGAGAACCGGCTAAAATACAGGAAGCAAATGGTTGTTGTAAATGGAACATACTCCGATTGGAATAATGTGGTAAGTGGGGTTCCTCAGGGTTCAGTATTAGGTCCTCTGCTTTTTAACATATTTATTAATGACTTAGAGGTAGGATTGGAGTGTGGTGTCTCCATTTGCGTTGAAAGTAATTAAATCAGATAAAGATGTGCTTTCCCAACAAAGGTATTTACATAAAATTGAGGAATGGGCATCTAAATGGCAGATGAGATTTAATATGAATAAATGTAAAGTTATGCATCTGGGAAGGAAAAATATCCATGCAATTTATAATCTTAATGGACCAAAACTAGGGGTATCAGATATTGAAAGGGATTTGGGAGTGCTTGTGGACAACCACCTGGGTAACAGTGCTCAAAGCCAAGCAGCAGCTGCAAAGAAAAATAAAATATTAGCATGTATTAAAAAGGGTATAGAAGCAAGAGAAGCAAATATAATTCTGCCACTATACAAATCTCTAGTACGCCCTCATTTGGAATATGGAGTACAATTTTGGGCAACACTTCATAAAAAGGACATTTTAGAGCTGGAAAAGGTACAGAGGAGGGCAACAAAACTAATAAGGTGAATGGAGGGGCTAAGTTATGAAGAAAGACTAACCAAATTAAACGTATTTTCTCTAGAAAAAAGGCGTCTAAGTGGAGATATGATCACCTTATATAAATACATCCAGGGTCAGTATAAAGATTTGTCAAGAGAGCTTTTTGTGCCAAGAGGTTTTCAACGGACAAGAGGACATCTCTTGCGGTTAGACGTAAAAAGATTGCACCTTAAAGTAATTAATCTGTGGAATTATCTACCAGAGGAGGTGGTGACTGCGGATTCGATAGATAACTTTAAAAGGGGACTGGATTTCTTTCTAATTAAAAAGGGAATTCAGGGTTATCATGGATAATTAGAGAGACAGTATTGATCCAAGGAGAAATCCGATAGCCAGGGTCTGGGGTCAGGAAGAAATTCATTTTTTTTTTGCCTTTGATATGATTGGCTAAGTCTCACGTGTTTTTTTTTTCTGTTTGCCTTCCACTGGATTAATTAATAATTAAAAATAAAATAAAAATAATTAAATAACTGATTAATAATTCATTAACAACTAATTCATTCATATTTAATCCACATATTGCAGATCAGAGGAGATCTTAAAAGGTTGAACTTGATGAATTGAAAGTCTTTTGTCAACCTTAATTACTATGGCCCTCATTCAATTGCAATTTGGCCAATTGAATAGGGGTCTAAATAAGCACATAACATATTTTTTTAAAGACGTTTTTACTTAGTAAGCATCTATCTAAAAGCAAGGTTTTCACAAACTAAAAACGTATTTAAAAAATATATGTTATGTGCTTATTTAGAGCACTATTCAATTGGCCAAATCGCAATTGAATGAGGGCCTATGTAACTATGTAACTATGTAAAATTACACAAGCGAAAGTGCTCAGGGCGGGGCTCGCAATGAATGCCGAAGGTGCTCAGACGACCAAAAACCTTAAATTGTGTGGCAAACAGCTTTCCCAGCCTTACAATTTTATTGACCATTATTTTTTGACGGGCAAGCGGCTAGTCACCTATAAAGTTGTGAGCAGCAAAAAATGTTGCTAACGCTGATGTTATCAAGGGCGTGGTTATGATGTCAGTGGGGGCGGGCCTAAAACCTGATCTTAACAGATGGTGCATGCGCGGCTACGCCGTTCTTAGTTGTGCGCTAATGGCGCTCTTCGCTTTGCGCAAGCGCGGCTAACGCCGCTCTTTGCAAATGTGCAGGTGCGGCAAACGTCGCCCAATGCTAATGGGCGCGCCTTGATCGTCTTTGTTATTGGATCGCTTGTCAAACTTCGAATCGCAGTTTGACAATAATAATATGTTATATATAAATGTCTACTAAGCTGATTAAAGGACAACAATAAAATGACAATTTAATAGTTTTCAATCAGTCTGTATATCTACAGATAAATCTCATTTACCATTTCTCCACCAGTAAGTGCAGTATCTTAAACTGATAACCATTTTCACTAGCTTTAATGTAAACGCTAATGAGAATTTGTTTATGTAACTCAGTAACACAATAAAGGATGAGGCTTGTATCTATTTAAATTAAGGGAAACAAGTCATGGACCTTTAAAAGTTTAAGGTTCATCTAGCATAAATAAAGTCATATTTGTAAACTATATAAACAAAGGAATTATTACTATTTTCTAAACTCCTTCCAGTTGCCTCTAAATGTTTCGGGGGACACAGGGTCAGGTATATTGAAATCACTAATTCATCATATCTCTGAGTGTGTCATTGTTTGAAGTGGATCGGCAGCAAGCTGTGAATCTCCATATTTTGTTTTCTAATGCACATATCATGACATTGGCCCCTATTGAATTGAGAAAATTGTGGTTGGGGTGCTTGTAATGGAGCCCGTAAGCTAATTTGCTATTCAATTGGTGCCAACGATTTGCGGGTTACAGGCTGAAAATCCCTGTGGTTGTCAAAATCCTAACTCCGACCCAGCTAAGCCTTTGATCTTTCAAGCCAGTAAGTGTTACAAACGCAAATTTCTATTTGATTGCCATAATTCCTCATACCCGCAAATGTTCTCCTACGGGTACCAGATAGGACTCACAAGGGGGTTTGTAGCACTGTAAATGCAAATAAAAAATCAATACTGCACTTTAAAAGATGGGGAAAGTAATGAAAGACATTAGAATTAATTGCACAACAGTGTCAAGCTTGCAAATCTGCAATAAAAAAATTTTTTTTAGGTTTCATTTCAGTGTCATATCAATCTTGGGAATCAAGGAGTTAATAAATATCAGGCCACCAACATGGACTAAAACAGTATCTCCATTCATTTTTATTATTTTGTACATTACCAGATTGCGAGTCCGATCGCATATCAGACTTTTAAATGCTAATTGATTGACATTTAACCCCCATGTTTTACTGATGTAATGATGACGGTCTCTTTACTATTGGCTGTTTCTAAATCGGTAGTTACAGCCTTGCTTAACTGATCATGATCATGATCTGAAATGCTACTTACGGGTCCATGGTTTACGGTTTCAGCTTTCGGCCAAGTAGTTGTGGGCTTCTTCAATTGAATCGCTCTGTAACTGTAGCATATTTCAAGCCTGCAGGCTTGCAATTGAATAAGGGCCATAGTGTTTATTGTTCGAGCCAGATAATTACTTTCTTATTGAATAATAAAATTGCAATTTCTGTAATTCAAATTATGCTCATACTGGACCTGCATTTGCAGCATAATAGCACATATGAAGGATACATTTGGTTCATTATATGCTTAATAGTACTTTAAATACCACTGTCAGTCATTGACATATTTATATCAAATAAATTTCTCTATAATTTTCAAAAACAAAACAATAATTATGAACTGTGCATGTTCTTTGGAAAATGTGTTTCATATTAGGTTTTTCTGTGTACATTTCATTCGGTAGACTCAGACCAATAGATCATTTATTTGTCTTTCCAAAATGTCCAGTTGTTCTAAATGGCAGGACACAGAAAGCGATGAAGAAGAAATATATCCCTTCCTTGCCCTTACAAAACAGGCAAGCAGTTTGGAATCCAACCAATATAGCCTTTCCTCAAAATATGTAAGAATTACTATCTCAAGTATGAGAAAACAACTCATATATTATGTAACATTAACTTGCAGGTCACAAAAATCATTGCACTGGCAGGAAATAATAAATAACTCAAAACATACATGTTGTCATCCAGGCCCATTGCAACTGTTAAAAGAAGCAAACAAATATGTACTCCACTGAGAGGCTCTTAAAATGCCCATTCAGATTGTGCTGAATAAATAATCATTGAACGCAACAGTAATTGCCAAATAACTTGTTATAAAACACACCAGGAGGCATTTAGATAGAGTACTCCATCTGCCGCTGCCTTTTGTAGCTACATTTTAACCTTTCCTTGATTTGAATTACACAACCTGCTAATTTTGGTCAAGCATGCAAAAAAAACAATTGTTTAACCATTAAATGGACACTGTAGTGGTAAAACAATTCAATGACACATTGAAGGTTCTAAATATGGTATAAAACTATATGTAGTAACAAATACTTAATTTTATGTTATTTAGAAATACATTTACCTGCAGTAAAATATGATTTAAGATGCCATTATGAACAGATTCTGATCCACACACAGAGAGTTGAAGGTTTATCGAAATTATTGCTTTTAATTAATTATACACCCCATTGTTTTCTGTGTACTTACCTGGATCTGGGCATGCCACCTAGTCTCTCTTTGTACAGCAGACTGTATCTGTTAATACTTTGTTAATCTGTCATTATCCATATTGCATTTTCTAATGCATATCATACTGCTAGTCGCTTCCTATTGGTCCACATGTTCAAGTAAAGTTGAGGTATCTAGCAAAATTAACTAATAGGAAACCACTGGCAACGCAATACTGATATTCACAGCTTGCTACTTACTACTGACCAGTGACTGACACTTCAAGAAGTATGTGAGCAAATGGGCGGATGTAAGGAGGGCAACATGGAAGCCCCATAGCGGTGAGTAGAGGGGTTGCCATGTTATAAGTATACTTTTGAAAAAGCATGATTTGTCTTACTGCTATAGTTTCTCCTTAATAATAAAAACCTAAATGACCAGTTTTTATTTATGTTATGGTATGTATGCTCTTTATTTTTATCAAAGGATGCTCTCTGTCAGTAATATTAATTATAAGGACAGGCCAAGTAAAATATTCTCTATCTATACTATAAGGGACAATCTATCAGATATTTTTTTTTTATAACAATGCTCTTACTGTATGTTAGTTTGTGGAGACTAGAAATAGAAAGTACCATTTTAAAGGAAAAGGATGATAAAAGATATAGCGTTTGTTCAGAAATACCAACTTTGGCGTTTATTGCACATGCGCAAGCCCATGACATTTAACATTGCGTGACCAACATTCGTAACTTACCATACTTACCAACTATTATATGTGATACCTTGATAGGAATAATCTGTAAAATTACTTAATTTGATAATTTGTAAAATGTTGTAGAAAGGTGACAAATAAATGCAGCCTATAATTTTTAACTATTGTACTGGGTAGGACCTAGATGTATACAAATTCTCTATTCAGTTATATTGAAAAACTATATTATTGTCTTATTGAAAGCGCTTGAGACAATAAGAATTAATGGAAACTCCTTTAGCAAATTGACTTGTAGAAAATGAGTAGTATCCTCCCTTCCATGTGCACTTCTCTGTGTAACCTAATATGTCTGTTTGCTTCTTTACCATGTAACTAGATTGTGTTTGGGGCAGGGACTATTAGCCATATCAAATTAGAGCTAAGATCAAACTCTTAGCACTTAGTGACATAAGTAGCACTACGTTGCTATTACAAGAGCACCCACAAAGGCTAGTAAAGTCCTTATGTTCGCTGCACAAGCAGCACAAAAGATCCCCAAACTAACCTCCCTCCGGTCCCTAAACCTTGCCCCGTGCTCGTTAAATCTAACCCCATGCTGCAGGGGTCCCAATCGGGACCCCCGCCACCTCAAAAAATTAATCCTTGCTGCGGGAGGTCCCAATCGGGAACACTGCGACAGTTAAATAGTTAACCCCTGCCGGGAGGGTACTTCAAGTACCCCCCCACACCTAAAATTAACCCCACAATGTTGGGGGTCCCAATTGGAACCCCTGCAGTGTCCCCAAATCACCCCTTGCAGCGGGGGTCCCGATAGGAACATTTCTGCATTCCAAAATTCCAGTTTCCCACCTTAAAGGACCTTAAAGGAACTTAACGGACCATCGATCACTAAATTAACCCTATGACTCATGGCGGTCTATACAGAGCCCCATGAGCCTCTAATTAATCAACTCAGTCCCATAAGGGTCTGTACAGACCCTTATGGGACACTAATGAAACCCCATTAGTCCCATAACGGTCTTTACAGACCCTTATGGGACACTAATGAAACACCATTACTCTCATAAGGGTCTATACAGACCCTTATAGGACATTACTTAATTCCATTAGTCCCATACTCCAGGACCCTCATGATATAAAGTCTAAACACTACAATAACTAAATAAGACGACTTACCATGCCCACATGCCCCTCCAGCAACAATGGTTTTCTTGCCTTTGTCTGCATCTTCTGATTTGTTGATGTGACTGCAATAGCGCCTTCTGATTGGATTAGAATTGACTGACAGTTAATTCAGCCAATCATAATGGGATATAGGAGTGTATCCCCTTCTGATTGGCTCACACCTTTGTGCCTTCTGATTGCCTGAACTATGATTGACATGAGAAGCCTAATTGGAGGCGGGGAGCTCCTCCATGGAGGAGCTCTGCTAGATTTTTTGACTCTTTTAGCCCCTTGAGTTATTTTAGAGGGGCCCTGCCAGTGAAGACTAAATGGAGGACAGTGGCATCGTGGAAATTTAAGTGTTCTATTTAAACTGTATTGTTTTATATGTTTTGTTTATTTGTTTATTCATTTTAATGTTTCTCTTTTTCCTAGGGGTGGCGCACCTGTGGACATCTGGGAAGAGCCCTTATGCTAATAACGGAGGCACGGAAACCATCATCGCTGAAGGGGCATTTGGGCAAGGTAAGTGGTCTTATTTACCCTATTCTAGGTATAGTAAGGGGGTTGTTTTAGGTGAGATTTCGTTTTTTTTATTGTATGTAGTTAGGGGTATTAAAGTATGTAGTTAAGAGTATTAATGTATGTATTTAGGGGTTTAATTGTATGTAGCTAGCGGTTGCATTATATGTAGTTAGGGGTTAAATTTAATGCAGATAGGGGTTTAAATGTATATATTTACGGGGTTAAATTGTATGTATTGAGGGGATTTACTGTATGTATTACGTTTTTTGGGGGGATGTAATGTATGTTTTATTTAGTGTAATGTATGCTTTTTTAATTGTATATAACAGTTTCTTTTTATTTTATTTAAAGTATTTTTATTTTTATTTTATGTAACTTAGTTTTTTTTATTTTTGGTAATGTTCTTTTGTTTGTAATGTTCCTTTTTTATTTTCCGTAATGTCCTTTTTTATTTTGTGTAATTAGGTGTTTTTTTGTGTGTAATTAGGTGGGTTTTTATTTTTTGTCATTAGGTGGGTTTTTATTTTCCGTAATACTAGTTTTTTTTTAAATTTTCAACTGACAAGAGGACAACATTTAAGGTTAGAATTAAAAAGATTCCACTTTAAAGAAAGAAAAGGGTTCTTCACAGTAAGGGTGGTTAATCTGTGGAATTCTCTACCAAAGGAGGGGGTGACAGCGGATTCGATAGATAACTTTAAAAAGGGACTGGATATATGTTTTATTAAAAAGGACTTAAGGAGTTATTCTGGTTAATTAGATATAGAGTATTGATCCAGGGAGGAATCCGATCTCCAGTATCTGGGGTCAGGAAGGAATGTTTTTTTCACCTTTTGAGACGAACGGCTAAGTTTCACTTGGGGTTTTTCTGTTTGCTTTCCAATGGATCAATTTACAACTAAGCAGCATATTGTATGTCAGAGCAGATCTTAAAAGGTTGAACTTGATGGACTAAAATTATTTTTTCCACCTCAATTACTATGTTACTATGTAAAATACATAAATTTCACGAACCAGAGGTTAGGGGCCACATACACCCTAATTCCCCTGCTTATAGGTTGTGGATTTGTTAGTTACAGTACCTCTCGGTGCCCAGCCTGCATAGTCAGCCCAGGCACGACCAGGCCTCATAACACAGGAAATCAATAGTGGTTAGGAGCAGAGTTGCAGACAGAACCTCTGAGGGTCAGACCACTCAGTGTCAGCCGTGGAGGGCTATAAGAGTTGGTGAGTAAACTATAAAATAACTCTACCCGTAATAAGTGTCCATGCGATGGAACAAAACTGCAGTTGCTATAAGGGACAGCGAGGTAATGAATGTGAGTCTAGAGAGAAAGTCTCAAGAAAATAGATGTGACTGTGATTTTTGTGCTTTCTTTCTTTGCAAAACAACTGGGAAATGCAGGTTAAAAAATATTCCTCTGTGTCTTTAAGGGTATGGAATCGTGTCCACCACTGAGGTATATTTCTAAATTCAGCATAATATAAAAGTGGAATCTTTTTCCCAAAAAATAATAACAGTGGAGGATTGTGGTCCCGTAGTATAATATGTAAGACCTATCTTTGTACTCCGCAGCTCAGCTACTTGTTCTTTCAAACAATATATGGATACTAGCGACTTGCCCGTCAAAAATGACGGCAATAAAACTGTAAGGCAGGTAATGCTGTTTGGTCCAGACATAAATTTTGTTGTTGTTCTGAGATACTTTGGCGCTCATTGCAAGCCTCGCGCTGAGTGCCTTCCGCGCTCATCGCGTGGCTCACAATGAGCGCCTTCGGCGTTCATTGCGAGGCTGTTGGTTGTTGTATTTTTTTTTATGATATGCGCTTTGCTGTTATTGTTTGGTCGGTAGTGATCTGCTTTTTACACTTATTGCAAGGCTTTTTGTGCTATGAGCAGCGTTGGCGCTCGTTGTTAGTGGCGCAGTGAATATCTTCTGTGTTTATTGTGAGAATGTTTTTTTTTGTGTAAATTAAATAATAATGAATTAATAAATGAATATACTTTACCTATTTGGAAGTAATATATGCAGTGAATGTGTTGAAGAGCTGACAATCTGTTTTTATGTTCCTGCAGCATATAATGTAGGTTTGCCATGTTTTTGAGCTGATGTGTCAGCAATGTGTGCAGTGCATAGTGTAAACAGGCTGCGTGCTCGAGGGAAAGCCGTTAGGGTAGCTGTGTACTTCCGCATTTTGTAAGTTAGTGTTGTAAAATGGCAGTGAACGTGTATGTGGTATGCGGCTGTGGAGAGTGTATCTTGTACCTCGTACAGCTTTTTTGAAAAGTCTTGTGTGCTTGGTGATGTTTGCGTCTTTAGTGTCCTGTAGCCTAGTCTTCATTTGTTTCAGCAGGCATTTTTTCTCTCGCTTCAGGGATTTTCGTGTGTCTAAACTTGGTAATTTGGACTTAATTTGAGGTGTAACTTCACCTGCAGAGGTCCTGGGTCCCCCCCCCCCTTGCTGTGGGTAAGCTTTATATGTATTTTTTGTGTGTATTTATTGTGTTTTTAATGTTTTCAGGTGCGCGCGGTTTGGCCGTTAAGGTTGTATTTTTTCGAGGTCGTAATGTTTTTTTTTCTAAGTCCTGCGTCTCGTATTTTTTTTATGCTAAGTCCATAATTTTTTCGTTCTAAGTCTCGTGAAAATTGCTCCCGATTTAACGGCTCGGCTCGCTACGCGAGGCTCGCCAGTAATGAGCACCTTCGGCACTCATTGCCTCGTACGGACTCCGCAAACAGCGTGACGATGATTTGCAGTTGCACATCATAATATGTGATTGTTGTGGCTTCAATTTATAGACAATCAGCCTCATTCAATTGCTCTATTTTTGGGATTCGAGGTCGTAAGTGGAAAACGGAGGCAACTTCCCTATTCAGTTGCCACCATTTTGCGACCTTCGATCAAGTTCCGAGTGAAAGCCCTGCGAAAATGGCCGACCTGCAACTTGGACCTTACACCACTCTGAAGCCTTTGATGTTCCGCTTTCGCAGGGCTGAAAACGCAAATCCCTATTTAATTGCAAGATCACTCCCACCTCGAAAAAGTATCCCAGGTAGCACAAGAGCAAAAGCAGGATGAGGTGTTTTTTGTCTATTTATGTACTATCTCTCTGTGTACCCTGCATAACTATTTATTTCCCCCCTCTCTCTTCCCCCGTGTTGCTTTCCTCCCTCTCCCTCCAATTTATCTTCCCACCTCTCCCTCCCCTGTGTCTGTTCCCCCTTTCCCTCCCCTGTGTCTCTTCCCCCCTTTCCCTCCCTTATGTCTCTTCCACCTGTCTCTCTCCCCTGTGTCTCTTCACCCACTCCCTCCTCTTGTCTCCTTTCCACTCTCCCTCTTTTGTACCTCCTTTCCCCCTCTCCCTCTATTTGCCCCCATTCCCTCCCCTGTGTCTCTTTTCCCCTCTCCCTTCCCTATATCTCCTTTCCCCCTCCTTCCCCAGTGTATCCTTCCCCCTCTCCCTCCTCTGGGTCTCCTTTAGAAGACCTTACGTATGGTCCCCGATATGACCCCACTGGGACCCCTGCAGGGTCCCCACAATAACCCATTGCTGTGGGGGTCCCGATTGGTCCCCCCACAGTGTGCCCACATTAACCCCATGCTGGAGGTCCCCGTCGGAATCCCCAGAGGATCCCCACATTAATCCTTGCAGTGGGAATCATGACACACAAATAGTTAAGGCCGGCAGCGGGGGTACTGTAAGTACCCGCACCAGCACCTAAAATTAACCCCACAAATGCAGGGGGTCTCCATCGAGACGCCCGGAGGGTCCCCATATTGAGCATTGCAATGGGGGGCCCTATCGAATGTGATCGGGATCCCCAATGCATTCAGAATTCAAATTTCCCACCTTGCGGGTCTTTAAAGAACCATAAAGGAACTTAAAGGACTCGCTAAATAAAAATTACCCCTATCACTCATGGGGTTCAATACAGACGCCCATAAACCCCTGATTAACCCTTTTAGTCATGGGGGTCAATACAGACCCCCATATGCCCTTAATTAACCCTGTCATTCATGGAGGTCAAAACAGACCCCCATAAGCCCCTAATTAACCCTGTCACTCAGGGGGGTCAATACAGACCCCCATAAGCCCTTAATTAACCTTGTCACTCAAATGGTCGACCTGCAACTCGGAGCTTACACCACTGTGAAGCCTTTGAAAGCAAAAGCGCAAATGCAGCAAAGTTTCCCTGTGTCTCTTTCCCTCTCTCCCTTCCCTATATCTCCTTTCCCCCTCCCTCCCCAGTGTATCCTTCCCCCTCTCCCTCCTCTGTGTCTCCTTTAGAAGCCTTTACGTATTGTTCCCAATGTATCCCCAGTGCACCAAACACCCCCCACAGTCCTACCTTAGTCCCCAATGATGCAGGGGGTCCCCACTTGGACCCTTGCAGGGTCTCCACATTAACCCCTTGCTGCGGAAGTCCCGATTGGTCCCCCCATAGTGTGCCCACATTAATCTCATACTGGGGGTCCCCATCAGGACCCTCTAAGGGTCTCCACATTAACCCTTGAAGTAGGGATCGTGAACCCAACTGCTTTTAAAATGTTTACATTCCTCACCACGGGTCCTTAAAGGGTCTACGGCACACAAATAGTTAAGGCCAGCAGCGGGAGTACTGTAAGTACCCCCACCGGCACCTAAAATGAACCCCCCTAAATGCTGGTGGTCCCAATCGGGCCCCCCGGGGGGTCTACACATTTACCCATGGAATAGGGTTCCCGATTGTACAGACCCCCATAAGCACCTGATTAACCCTGCCACTCATGGGGATCAATACAGTCCCCCATAAGCCCCTAATTCACCCTGTCACTCATGGGGGTCAATATAGACCCCCATAAACCCTTAATTAACCCTGTTACTCATGGGGGTCAATAAAGTCCTCCATGAGCCCCAAATTAACCCTGTCACTCATGGGGGTCAATACAGACCCCCATAGGCCACTAATTAACCCTGTCACTCATGGGGGTCAATACAGACCCCCATAGGCCCTTAACTAACCCTATCACTCATGGGGGTCAATACATACCCCCACTTATTCCCTAATTAACCCTGTCACTCATGGGGGTCAATACAGATCTCATAAGCCTCTACTTAACATCATTAGTCCAATAGGGGTCTATATCTATTTTCTGTGACCCCCACTCCCGGCCTTAACTATTTGTGTGGCGCGGGCCCGTTAAGGAAGGGAATGTAAACATTTTAAATGCAGTGGGGGACATGATTGTGATCCCCACTGCAAGGGTTAATGTGGGGACATTGTGGAAGTCCCCGACGTGGACCCCCAGTATGGGATTGATGTGAGTACCCTGCAGGGATCCCTTTCGGACCCCCATATTATGTGGGTCATGTGTAGGGACCCCCGCATAATTGGGGTTGATGTGGGGACACTGTAGTTGTCCCGTTCAAGACCCCAGCAGTGGGGTTACCTGTTGGGAGGCTGCTAGAGCACTTGCATCTCTGGGTACCATCAATCATGACGGTCTCAACTCCCATTGGCTGGCAGTGAGCAGGAGCTGCATCCATGCAGTCGCAAGGCCAGCTCTGCTTTGGTTTGGTTTCCGATTTCGGATGTCGGGCGCAGCCTCTCTGCCATGGCTAATTGAATAGCCTTGTAAACTTAGGGGTAAAGCAGCTTGCAGCTCACTGAATGCGCTCGCTAACACTTATTTACTTTTATGACTAATAGAAAGAATAGTTTCTTCTTACCCCGGAGAAAACATGGAGTTTTGTGACAGGCACAGAGACAAGCTCAGAGCTGACAATGTAATTCTAAAGTAATTTTAAGGAACACTGGGAACTCAACAGGTGGGAAGGCCCCTACCAAGTGCTGCTGGCTACTCTGACAGCTGTAAAAATTGCAGAGAGGATTTCCTGGATACATTCCACCCACTGCAAGAAGGTGCCCCTGCCAGTGTCCTCTTGAGGGCCCAGCCACTAATCCAGGTAACCCTGCCCCTGTCTGCTACACTGAGTCTGACTACAAAGGGGAGTGGATCCGATAGGGTCACTCGTCTCAAACCCAGTGAAGAAACCGTAGTGTGCAAACAGTTTAGAGGGGCCTTGGGAAGGTGAGAGTGGTTTCTCAGAATAAAACACATATGGGATGAAAGTTCATATTTGTCTTGACAAAGTGAAAACCACCTTAGATTGTAAGTTTGCGAGTTTTCAATCATGTGTCCGTGTCTTGCAAACAAGCACTATGTACATTTGATTATATGCTCAAAAACAGGACCCTCCATTCTTTATAAGGTGTTAAGTTTGTTCTTTGCCATGTACTAAACCCCTGTAAAGTTTTTTTTTACAAAACTCGTAAAGACCTTGCTTTTTGTCCCCTTGTCAGTTGAAAACCTTTTGGCACAAAAAGTTCCCTTGACAAATCCTTGTATTGACCCTGGATATATTTATATGAGGTAATCATATCCCCCCTTAGATGCCTTTTTTCTAGAGTAAATAAGTTTAATTTGATTAGTCTTTCTTCATAACTTAGCCCCTCCATTCCTTTTATTAGCTTTGTTGCCCTTCTCTCTTTTTACAGCTCTAAAATGTCCTTTTTATGTAGTGGTGCCCTCAATTGTACTCCATATTGCAAATGAGGGCAGACTAGGGATTTATATAGGGATTTGTATCGTGGGATAATTATATCTGCTTCCCTTGCTTCTATACCCTTCTTAATACATGCTAATATTTTACTTGCCTTTGCAGCTGCTGCTTTCATTGAGCACTGTTACCTAGGCGGTTGTCTACAAGTTCTCCCAAATCCCTTTCAGTATCTGATACCCCTAGATTTGGTCCATTAAGATTATAAATTGCATGGTTATTTTTTCTTCCCAGATGCATAACTTTACATTGTTTGTATTTAATCGCATCTGCAATTTAGATGCCCATTGCTCTAATTTTGCAAATCCCTTTGGAAGGAAAGTACATAATTTTCTGATTTAATTCCTGGCACAACTTTGTGTCATCAGCAAAAATGGAGACACCACACTCCAATCCCACTTTCAAGTCATTAATAAATATGTTAAAAAGGAGGGGACCTAATACTGAACACCACTTACCACATTAGTCCAATCTGAGTATGTTCCATTTACCACAACACTTTGCTACCTGTCTTTTAGCCAGCTCTAAATCCATAAGCAAATATTTATGGCAATTCCTGCATCCCTTAGTTTGCTCAATAGTCTCCCATGTGGCACTGTATCAAAAGCCTTTGCAAAATCCAAATAGACTATATTCACTGAGTTGCTTTGATCCAAGTTCCTACTAACCTCTTCATAGAAACTAATTAGGTTTGTTTGACATGACCTATCCTTCATAAATCCATGTTGGCTGCTACTTATAATCCTGTTTGAATAGGCATATTATTGTATATTATCCCTTATTAAGCTTTCTAAAAGCTTTCCCGGGACCAAAGTGAGACTCACTGGTCTATAATTCCCCAGATTTGCTCTTGCTCCCTTCTTAATTATGGGTATTACCTCTGCCTTTCTCCAGTCATCTTGTGGAGACCCTGTGCTGAGTGAATCTTGAAAAATTAGATATAATGGTTTTGCTATTACAGAGCCCAGTTCCCTTAGTACCCTTGGATGTATTCCATCAGGACCCGGGGCTTTATTAACATTTATATTTTCCGATTGGATTTCTTCCTGTGTTAACCAGTTATTTGGTGAAGGTAGTGTAGCCCCATTATGTTGCGGTGTCCCAACCACTGATACCTCCCTTGTGTATACCGAAGAAAATAACCTATTTAGCTCATCTGTCTTTTCCTGGTAACTAATTATTAGATGGCCTGTGTCACATTGTAATGTTCCTATAGCTTCCTTCCTGCCCTTCTTCCTATTAATATACTTAAAAAATATTTTAGGGTTAGTCTTACTCTCCTTTGCAACTAACTTTTCATTTTTTATTTTAGCCAGCATAATAGCCCTTTTGCAAGCCTTTTTGATTTCCTTGTACTTATGTAAAGCAGTCTCTGTCCCCTCTTGTTTGTATAATTTAAATGCTTGTTTTTTACTCCTCATCTTTATATTGATTTCATTGTTAAGCCACATGGGTTGGGATTTTCTCCTTCTACTTTTATTTCCATATGGTATATGGTGATGAGTATGTATATTTAGTAAGGATTTGAACGTTGTCCATTTATGTTCAGTATTTTTACCTGTCAGTTCTCTGTCCCAGTCTCTACATTGTAAAATCCACCCTTTTAAAATTAAGAGTTTTTGTTAGCCCCTTACAGTTATGTTATTTTAAATCAATCTCAAATGGACTGTGTTGTGATCACTGATTCCCAAAGGTTGCCCTATTTCAACATTTGATACTTTATCAATATTATTTGTGGTAACTAAATCCAAGATAGATTTATTTCTAGTAGTTTCTTGTATAACCTGGCCCAGATAATGATCCCTGAGTGTACTCAGGCACCTGCTCCCCTTAGCTGAATTGCTGGTTTCACTTATCCAATTTATTTTAGGGTAATTAAAATCTCACATTATTAGAACTTGGCCATGCTTAGCTGCATTTCCAATCTGTAACAATAATTGTTTTTCCTCACTTTCAATTATATTTGGGGGTTTATAGCATACTCCTACTAATATTCTTTTAGAACTTGTTGCTTAGCTATTTAACTCTACCCACAAACATTCAACATTACCGCTAGTTCCACCATAAATATCTTCTCTGACTATAGGCTTAAATTCAGGCTTAACATACAGACAAATCCCTCCTCCTCTTTTGCCGTTGCCCTTATCTTTCCTAAATAGGTTATAACCATCTAGATTAACTGTCCAGTCATGAGATTTATTCCACCACGTTTCAGTAATGCCTATTAAATCACATTTCTCATTAGCTGCTAATAATTCTAACTCTCACATTTTTCCTGGCAAGCTTCGGGCATTAGTGAGCATACACCTTATGTTATGAGTCTGTAGTTCTGAAGTGCCTGCCACTGTACTTGAGTTACTTAGCAATACCTCTCTATTGACTGTACTAACCCTCCTCCATCTCCTCCCCCATTACTAGTTAATGCATTACTTACCCTCTCTACACTTTCCACCCTATTACTTTTATCTCGTCCCTCCCCCCCACCTACTAGTTTAAAAACTCCCCCAGCTGTTCTCCCATCCTATCTCCTAGCACAAAAGCTCGCTCATCATTAAGGTGCAATACATCCCTGCTATAGAGATTGTACCCAAGTGAGAAGTCAGCACTGTGCTCTAAAAACCCAAACCCCTCCTTAATACACCTCATTTTTAGCCACGCATTAACCTACATAAGCTCCGTCTGCTTCCCTGGGCTAGCACGTGGCACTGGTAGTATCTCAGAAAATACTACCTTGGAGGTCCTTGCCTTCGGCTTATTACCTAGTTCTATAAAATCATTATTTAGGACACTCCATCTTCCACTAATTTTGTCATTGGTACCAATATGTACCAAGACTGCCGGTTCATTTCCAGCCCCTCCCAATAATTTATCTACCCGATTCACAACATGCCGAACCCGAGAACCCGGGAGACTGGGATCTGGGTGACAAATCACCCTGTCTACCTTCTTAATAATAGAGTCCCCAACCAACCCCGGCTGTTAGAGGGAACAGTTCTATCTGGCATTGTCATTCCTGAATAGACATGCCCAACAATTTCACTCAATCTGACAAATCTGTCGGTGCTTGCCAACTCAGAACTGGCCTGTCTCCTCTTACTGTTCCCCCTGCTTCCCCTTGTAGCTGTAACCCAGCTGCCTTCCTGGACATCCTCACTAGCCCCAGCTTCACTCTCCATGCTAGGCCCAGCTAAACTGTGCTCCGTGAGCACCAACCCCCTTTCCAGTGGAGTAATATCACTAAGTGCTGAAATTCTCATCTACAGTTCTCCAATTTGAGTTTCAAGATAGACAACATGCTCACACCTGTCACAGAGGTATGGAGCCTGGATCATCTGTTCCAGTAGTTCATGACAGGATGTACACTGAGTGAGGTTGTCACTGGACTGTCTAATAATTACAGTGGGTAAAAAAAATGTATAAAGCACTACAATGTTTTCCCCCTTTGCACGCCCTCCTTTTATTTAAACTGCTACACTTATACTAGAACTGCCTTTATGCAAGAAGTGTTCGCACCTTCCCCTGTTTATATTAGGTTACTCACTGCACAAGTACACACACTTACTGTTTAGGAGAAATCACAGAACAGATGCAAGCAGACTACAAAAAGTCACATACTGATAAAGCTTTACACAGGCATAACCACACCCTCTCTCAGCTGCCACTTATAATTGCACAAGTACACACACACTTACTGTTCAGGAGTAATCACAGAACAGATGCAAGCAAATCACAAAAAGTCACACACTGATATAGCTTTACACAGGCAAAACCACACCCCCTCTCAGCTGCACACTAATCACTGCACAAGTACACAACACACTTACTGTTCAGGAGTAATCACAGAACAGAGGCAAGCAGACTACAAAAAGTCACACCCTGATATAGCTTTACACAGGCAAAAATACACCCCCTTTCAGATGCCCACTAATCACTGCACAAATACACAACACACTTACTGTACAGGAGTAATCACAACACAGTTTGACATGTCTCCACAGTCAAAGCTGGGCAAGTTAATGAGTAACAGAATAATTAGGAGCATTCAATGGACACTGAAAAGGCTGCAATGCTGAAAACACAGCCACCACAGCAGCATCCCGGCAGCCTTAAATACAAAATGTCAGCTATCCTCTTTCATATTAACTGGTGTCATGTGTGTATGGAAGGGGATAGGTGTGGAAAGCATTATTCTGTATCAATACAAAGTAGCTTATTTGCTTGTCAAGTGATGATATAAACTGAAAGTAGCAGGGAAATCAGGACTGAGATCTGAGCCAAGTGTCTGTGATGTGTTTCCCTGTATTTGTATGCCTTATTTCCCAGGGGGGAGATTGCATTGCAGCCCTTCACATAGTGGTAGTGGAGACAAAGAAGCACCCCAGAAGGAGAGGAGCTGTTAAATAAGTTTAAGACAATGTGAGTAGAGAATTTGCAGGAGGAGTGAGTGACATACTGGTCAATAGAGAAGTTGAGGAATATGATTAAAGAGAAATGGCCTTTTGACATAGCAGTGACAATTACCTTTGTGAATGCAGTTTCAGCATGCTGTTGTTGACAGATGCTAAATTGCACACCATCAGTTAAGGCATTGAATGGGTTGGTTAGGCAGTTGTATTTTAAATGGATCCTTTGTAGTATTACCTCTCAATTATTTGTATGCTGATTTCTCTAAATTACTTGACACTTTATTGGGTTGTTTCTTAGTCGAATAAATAGCACACTTAATTTTACAGAATAAGACTATGCTGTATATCGATTATTGGTTATGTTACATAGACTTGATAAAGCATATGTTGCTAATTGGTATTGTATTTTGATACATTAGAACACATAGGACCCCATTCAATTTGCAAGCTGTAATTTTGACTGCGGGCTACATTTTTTATCAACATTTAGACACATTCAATTGCTTGTAGCTCACAATTGCCCTCTCACAGCCTCCACACTTAAAACATGCACTCGTAAGTAGGATTCCAGGGGGCGTGGTCATATGATCTGACAATATTTAAGCAAGCCCGTAATTTACTTTTTAGACACAGCCAATAGTAAATGAGACAGTCATCATGACGTCAGTAAAACACAGAGTTTATAGTTAAAATTCACTCAGATATTATGAATAAATTAGTGTTGAGAATTACATTTTGTGATTGGACTCACAATCCAGCAATGTAGAAATCAATAAAAATCATTAAGGCAACGGTTTTAGTCCATGTGGGTTCTATTATTAACCCCTTATGTCTCGGGATCCATTGCACACAAAAAAATATTAAAAATAACTTTTTTTTTTTTTGCACATTTGTGTATTTGAGACTGTTGTGCAATTAAATCTAATGTATTTATATGCCTTCCAATGCTTTTAAAGTACATTAGTGTATTTTAAATTGATATTGTTTATCAGGAGTGTGCTTTATTTCTTTTCTAATATTGGTGTTAATTACACTTTACACTTTACCAGCCTCACCGAATACACCTAGTTGCCAATAAAACATTACGTGCAATTTGTTGGACATGTGTTAATATACCTTAATCTTGATCTATAAATTAATTTTAAACATTTTGAAGTATCTAACTGGAAAATCAAAAAACATTCCATTTGCATTAATATAGTGGCAAGGGCAAACTGAGCTCTTCCTAACAAAGCTCCAACTCAATGCAAGGACGAGCTGAGCTATTTACAAGAGTACCTATGTCCCCTACTTTGAAGGGGAAGAAAGGTACCTTATGACTGGTGTCTAGTAGAAGGAAACAGATCACCATGTGCATCAGCATGCTGTAATCACTTCCTCTCCCTCCCATGCACTTCCCAGTACCTTCTTGAGATTATGATTTTTTAAATTAGTTTGCCACTGCAAAGTAGCTTTTTGAAAATGAATTAGCCACTTAAAGGGTTATTAGCCCATGGGTCATCATAATGGAACTCTTTAAAATAGCATGAAACACTGTGTTTTATAAACCCATTTAACATATTACAGTGATGTTCAGTAAACCTATTGTTCAAGTGCCAATATATATATACTAGCGACTTGCCCGTCAAAAATTGACGGTCAATAAAATTGTAAGGCTGGGAATGCTGTTTGATACACAATGTAAAAGGTTTTGTACTGTGAGGACCTTCGGCGGTCATTGCGAGCCTCTCCTGTCGTGTACTTTTGGCCCTCTGAGCACCTTCATGAGTCATGATAAAGAGAGATATATATTTCTATGTATATGTAGTTAAGTAATAATTAATGATGTATTCAATAAATTAATATACTTTAATTATTTCTAATTCATATATGCAGCGATCAATAGGCTGAAGAGCTGCCAATCTGTTTGTATTTTGCGTCTGCATAGAATATACATTTTGAGTCAGTGCCCTGCTTATAAAGTGTAATGAATATTCCAAGTGTGCATTCTCAATAGGCTGTGTGCACGAGGTAAAGCCGTTGGTTTATTGGGTAAAGCAGCATTATATATTCGTAATGTTACTAATGTGTTACTCGGCTCGTGAGCATTTCCTGGCTTTTGTAATAGTGTATCTTGTATGTCGTAGTTAGATGTGTAAAGTGCTACACGTTTGGCAGTGTTTTGCGTGGTCTGTGGTCGTGTAGCCTTGTTTCATTTTTTTTTAGCTGCCATTTTTGTCCTTGCTTAGGCGATTTTCGAGTGGCGAAAGTCGTCTAAATCAAGTTAAATTTGCGTTCCACCTCACTCCCAGACATCCTGGCTGTTGCCCTGTGCTGTCTGTGATGTTTTTGTATTTTTTGGAGGTGTATTTAGTGTGTTTTTAATGTTTTTTCATTTTCGTTGTTCTGCCGTTAATCTCTTAATTTTTTGTGTTGCATATCTTTTTTTTTCTAAGTCCTGCGGCTGGTATTTTTTTTTGTAAGTCAAGCGTATGTCAAACACTTGCACACCAAGGCGATCCCGCGTTTATGAAGTGTTTTTCGGCTAAGTCCTGCCTTTTTTTTTGGCTCTTCGTGTTTGTGCTGATAGTTGTAGTACGTTGTAGTGGCTTAACGGCTCGCCTCGTTATTCAAGGCTTGCGGGCGATGAGCGCCTTCGGCTAAGTGCTACGCGTTAACGACTCGCTTTGCTTCGTGAGGCTTGCAAGCGATGAGCACCGGCTACGATCATCGCCTAAGTCGTACGCACCAGGCAAAGCGTGACGACATCTAGTAGTTAGACAATTATAATATGTGATATATATATATATATATATATATATAGATATATATATAAAATGCTCTCATCTCCAAATACTCCCCCACCCGCCCTCTTCGTTCTGCTAATGACCTTCTTCTTTCTACAACTCTTGTCCCATCCTCTCACTCTTGCCTTCAGGACTTTTCTTGCGCTGCCCCAATTCTCTGGAACTCCTTGCCTTGCTCCACCAGATTATCCTCCTGCCTCAAAACATTCAAAACCTCACTAAAACGCATCTCTTTAAAGAAGCATATTTTCACCCTAACACACTCTCACCTCTCTCTTCCTCCTTTTAGACACACAATACCTTTAGATTGTAAGTCTGCGAGTTTGAATCCTGCAATGTGCTTTGGGGAAAGCACTGTGGACACTGGATTCCAAGCTCAAAGCCAGGGCCCTCCTTGCTTAATTGTTAATTTGTATTTACCTTTGCCTGGAACTTATCTTATGTACAGCTCTATGGAATATGTTGGCGCGTTATAAATAAACGATAATAATAATAATAATAATAATATATATTTATATTATTAATAATATAGATATATAATATATAAACTGAGATTGAATGTAACCACATTGAAATTAATCTTCCAGAAGTCATTTATTAGTTGGACAATCCCCCAAAAAAGTTAGTAAGAGGTATATTGGAATGTAGTGTAATTATACTTAAAGCTAATTGAGTGGTGGTAAAGAATGTGTTAAACTATATTGAGCTGCTTAGTTACTTTATTTTAAGCGTGTAACATACTGTTTTGAATGCTAAAGCACTCATTCCAGTTTGCGACTATCCAGAGGTGTTTGTGTGAGTTAATAGTGCTCCTACACTGACCTAGTTTTATCGGGTATGTTTACAATGCAGATAATTGTCATTCCCTTGGGTAAGTTAGTGAGGATTTTTTTTCTGTGAAAATTATAGGCTTTTGGTGAAAGGAGCGAAGGAAGGAGGATAAGGGGGAAGGAGGGAGGTGGATGATATGGGGAGGAGGATGATGGGGGGAAGGAGGGTGGAGCATGATAAGGAGGGAGGAGGATGATAAGGAGAGAGGGGGAGGATAAGGGGAAAGGAGGAGGGGAAGGGAGGTGATTGGAGAAGGGGGAAGTAAGGGGGAGGTGAAGGGGGAAGGGGGGAAACTGAGGGTGATAAGGGGGAAAGGGTGGTATGATTATGTCAGTATTTTTTTATGTACCGCTTCAACATTCTAAATACTGACATAATCATACAGCCAGGAAGGTTAATGACCTTCAGGACCAAGTCCTAGGGTGAAATATTTTCCCTCAATATTTTGAAACAGATTGTAATGAAAGAGATAACAGCATACATTTACAGACAACCAGCCTTTGCCAGTAAAAATATTAGTTTCTTACTACTTTTGTTATTTATTAATATAAAAAAGCTCACATTTTCAAATTTGAGTATAGTGTAAGATTTAAAGCATTGCTCCTAATTGTTCATATGATTCCCGGAGAATAAACAGCAAATTAAATTCAATGAAACCAAATCAGAGCTAAATTTTGGCAGAAGACGCAGGAAGCTCCTGCAATGCCAGCAGTGATGCCTAAGGCATAAGCCAATGCTTTTCCCTTAAAACAAAAACCCATTGTCACCTTGAAGGGGGACTTTTTTGAAAGAAAATGTCAGGACTGATGCAGTAGTGAATTTCATTGATGCATTATTCATCTTCTTCCTTGCCTATTTGAAACAGAAAAAAATGTTTAGTGGTTCTTTTTTTTTCTGAAAGTGACAAGAAAAACATAGTCGTTCAGATGTTTGATGTGAAGTAAAGAAAAGAACAGGCATGAACCTTTAAACTTTTTAAAAATGTTAGACAAAAAGGATATGCTGGAAATAACACTATCAAAGTTACAACAGTAACAGAGAGAAAAAAATACATACAATCCACAATATTTTAGAAAAGACATATTTAACACATACCATTTTGATTATCATGTTACATTTCATTATCTGTTACAACAGTATGACCACAGTATTAGCAGACTGTCATATGTATTTACATGTATGTCATACACACAATGTAGGAATAATTAAGCTTATACTCAAGATTACCTTCAGTTGCAATAGCATATCTTCTATATTCCTACTATTCAATACAAGCAAATACTGTAATACATACTTAGAAAGGTCTGAATCCAAAAAGCACAATGACGAATTCTTAAAGGAACATGAAACATGTTTTATATGCATTTAATAGTGCAAATCCATAAAGCACAATGATTAATTCTTAAAGGAACATGAAACATGTTTTATATGCATTTAATAGTGCATGCTTTAAACAGTACAATATTTGTTTGTTTTTCTTTGTACTGCATGATGCTGTAGATCTTACTGGCAGACAGATAAGACATATAAAGCAATATTAATGATCATTGGCTAATAGAGGTAAGCCCCCAGGACAGTTTAACATTAGTTTATTGTGCTCAGAGATTATCATTTCACAAATATATCAAAGCCCCCAAAATAATACAAAAAGATGCTTCATAATTGTAGAAGATGATGATGAAGATGGTGTATACCTCTGCAAAAAAAAAAAACATTATATGTATCTATATAAAAATACAGCACATGGAAAATGGCAATACCTAAAACTATAAAATGCATATGTATAAGCTACAGTATATGAAAAGTTCAGTTGCTATTTTGCAGTGGTTTGATGTTCTATCTAAATATAGTGGTCCAAAACGTTATGAATTCAGGTTGTGTTAGGGTACCACATATCAATCAATATCTGGCAGTTACAAAATACATCAGGTAAAAGAACATTGCAAAGAGGCCTGTTCAGTACATCTACTGTCTGAGAAAATTAGTCAAAATCCTCTTATGAAGCTGTAATTAGAAACTATATTAAAAAGGTTATCTTTATAAACACATAAAAAAATTGCATGACCTTTTTTATTCACAAACGAGAAAAAAATCCATTAGCTGAGTGATTGATTTTTTTCTATCTTGCAAGCTCATATTTTTCAATCTTGTTCATTTAAAAAAATGTTTCATTCAAAACATCAGTTATCTAATACTTATTAAATATCACTATAAAAATGAAGAAAGATAGTGGAAAGAAAGGCGTAAGTGTTTTTGTACTAAAATATTTCAATATGTATGTTCTAAATTTTTCATTGTAGTAGGAACTGACTTCTAATTAATTAAAGGCCTCAATTATATATCTTTTAAGTTTTTTCACTTTTATAAAGATTAATTAACATTTTCAGTTACGTCCTGTGCTAAGTGTTATGTGTATAATTTAGCTGGAATTGGTTATGCCATATACTTCATTTATTCATTGTACCAGTATAATGCCAGCTACCTCCTGTTTTCATTATACCAATCTACTGCCAGTCATTTCCTGTTTTCATTAGACCAACGTAATGTTTTCCTCCTACTGTTTTCATTAGTGCAGGACTGTGTAATGGCAACCACCTCATGTTTTCATTATAGAGGAACTGTGTGGTGCCAGCTGCCACTTGTTTTACTTTTCAGAATAACATTTGACCACATAAATATTAGCATCCTTATTAAATTGTGATTCGGTAAATTTAAAAGGGCTCTATTTAAGCACACAGCATATTTTTTTTACAGATGTTTTTAGTTAGTGAAGACCTTGCTTTTAGATAGAAGTTCACTAACTAAAAACTTCTGTAAAAAAAATATGCTGTGTGCTTAAATAGAGCCATTTTAAATTTACCAAATCGCAATTTAATAAGGCTGTAGGTTCCTAAACCATCTTGAATGGAATTTACTATTACTTTCTAGATGTAATAATACATCATAATAGTCTATTTTGAAAAGCATGTATTATAAATAATACAACTCCTTTGTTTTAAGAACTTAAAATCATTTAAATATAAAATAAATTCTTACTTCTGTCAAAAGGTTTCAGATATAATGTTACCTATCAAATAAGAATTGTGTGGCATATAATATATTTGCAAAGCATGTTTGCTCTGAATTCAAGAATTTGATAGAAAACTCAATCTTCCATGAAAAATGCAGTCTCTTATAATTTTCTAATTAGTATGTTATTAACACTACTGAGTAGGGTAAGTGGCAGATGTATGTAAGTTTTACAAAAATGATTAAAGGCTGTTTAAAACTTGCGACATACCATTGTTTTCTTAGAAACACAGATAAACCCATCTGTTGAAGATTCTGCAAAATACACTAAAGACTCACCTTTAAAATGACAGCTGTCATCTGAAGTCAAATCTGTAAAGAAAAGAAAATGACTATACAAGTTTTGATTCTTTCTTTGTCGGACAACTGTTTGTGATCTTTAGTAGTTGGAACTCGTCCAATACAATAAAAAAAAGTTATGCTTGAGTGAAGTTACTGCTTAAAAGACATTGAAAGTCTACACATATCCTTTCACAGTCTGTCACATTTCTCTAAAATGAAAAAGTTTATTATATCAATGGGAAGTTCACATATACTGTTAGCTGTATGACTGCAAAATTCCACTGAAACAACAGTCTTGTTTTTTTTTAGTAATTGGAATGAACCACAAATTATGAGTAACTGGATTCATGTGTGCTAAATAAATAATGTTTTCTACATGATGTAGTATATGTGTGTAGATGATCAATAGTAATTTCTTCCATGTAGATATATGCAACTGTTTCCACTATAAATTCATTTATATTGTCATTTAATTATTTTGTGCATTGTCTCTGTAAAGCCATGTGCCCATAGATGGCACTATAGAAAAAATATATATAAAATACATATAAGTGAATAATCAGAGTATTGCAGTATGTAGTGATACCTTTTTAATTGGACAAACATATTCATAGGTTTCATGACGAGCTTTAGAGAGCGTTCCTCTCTTTGTCGAGTGAGAGTCAATACTGATTATAGATTTACAAATACAGCAAAAAATTCCAGGATCACATATATAGTTGTGAGCGTACGAGTTGTTGCTAACGCTGCGGGCTCGCGTAGCGAGCCGCAGGCCTCGCGAAGCGAGGGCACTGGGCGAGGGTCTCAGTTGCTGGCATGGAGCACCGCAGGCGCACCATGCCAGCAACTGAGGACCTTGCAAAGCGAGGGCCGCAGTTGCTGGCAGGCGCTCCATGCCAGCAACTGCGACCCTCGCAAACTTCACGTCGCAACCCAAAGAGCACGACACACACATTACGACACACGTTCACACACATTAAGGCCTCGCAACACTCGGACGCAACTCGCGAACATTACAAAATTAAAAACACAATACATACACAGAGCACATACATGAAAACCTTACCTACAGAAAGAGGAAGCATCCAGGACCTCAAAAATGCAACTTACACCTTCATTTTACTCAAAATAAAAGAGTTTAGACAGTAAACAATTTGCTAAGCGACACAAAAAATCGCCGACGAACAAAACGAAAACGAGGCTACACACGCAAACACCATACGAGACACGTTAGCACACATTACGACCTCGCAACACTCGGACGCAACTCGCGAACATTACAAAATTTAAAACACAATAAATACACACAGCACATACATAAAAAGCTTACCTACAGCAAGAGGAAGCATCCAGCACCTCAAAAAAACAACTTACACCTTCATTTAAATCAAAATAAAAGAGTTTAGACATTAAAAAAAACTATAAGCGACAGAAAAAATGGCCGCCGAACAAAACGAAAACGAGGCTACAGCACTTTAAACTCGCAAAACACCAGAAGAAACTCGCAAAACGCCACAAACGACCTACGGATATTCATACCACATATTGCCCGCCATTTTACGCCAATGCGGAAGTACACAACTACGCTAACGGTTTGGCCTTGCGCACGCACACTATTACACTGCACACATTCATCATGCTTACACAACAGCTCCACACCACTAATGCTCCAGCAACATCAAAACAGATTGCCAACTCTTCAACACAATGCTTCAAAATAGGTAAAGTATATTCATTTATTAATGTATTATATATTCCATTATTATACACCAAACAGCATTAGCTACATTACAATTTCATTGCCGTAATTTTTTGACGGGCAATTCGCTAGTTAACAAATAATGTTCAGTTCAGCCAGCCGTGCAAGTGTGTGGGGGGGCAGACCAGAGTAAGATCATCATTTCACAAATATATCAAAGCCCCCAAAATAATGCAAAAAGTTGCTTCATGATTGTAGAAGATGGTGATGAAGATGGTGTATACCTCTGCAAAAAAAAACATTATATGTATCTATTTGAAAATACAGCCCATGGAAAATGGCAATACCTAAAACTATAAAATGCATATGTATAAGCTACAGTATATGAAAAGTTCAGTTGCTATTTTGCAGTGGTTCGATGTTCTATCACATATTATAATTGTACAACTACGATTCGTCTTCAAGCTGTTTGCTTAGTACGTACGACTTAGCAATGAGCGCCGCAGGCGCTCATCGCCAGGCGAGCCTTTGCGTAGCGAGGTGAGCCGTTAAACCGTAGCACTTAGGCAATGAGCGACGAAAGGCGCTCATTGCCAGCGAGCCTCGCGTAGTGAGGCGAGCCATTAAACCGTAGCACTTAGGCAATGAGAGGCAATGAGCACTGAAGGAACCAACCTTAACGTAACAAACACCCACACACACCAAAAATACGACCATACCGGCCGACCCGCGCGCAACTAAAAACAGTCAAAACACACCAAATACTCACAAAAACTACATAAAAAGCTTACCCATAGCAAGGGGGGCACCCAGGACCTCTGAAAGTGAAGTTACACCTCCATTTAAGTCCAAATTCCCGAGTTCAGACACACGAAAATCCCATAAGCGAGAGAAAAAATGGCCGCCCAAAAAAACGAAAACGAAGCTAACAGCCCAGCCATGTACAACTTAACCAAGAAGGGATCCGAGATAAGCTCAGAAACCCCCATTAACCCCACGGGATCTGAGATAAGCTCGGAGACCTGCATTAACCCCACATTAACCATCGCAGTGGGGGTCCCGATTGCAATGAAAATTCCCCCCTGCAATGAAAATTCTAAATTCCCGCGTTACAGGTCCTTAAAGGACCGTAAAGGTCCTTAAAGGACCCATTATAAAAGAAAACAAATATAGACTATCACCCTGTCAATCATGGGGGTCAATACAGACCCCCATAAACCCCTAATTAACCCTGTCACTCATGGGGGTCAATATAGACCCCCATAAGCCCTTCATTAAGCTGTCACTCATGGGGGTCAATACACACCCCCATAAGCCCTTCATTATCCCTGTCACTCATGGGGGTCAATACAGACCCTCATAAACACTTCATTAACCCACTCACTCATGGGGGTCAATAAAGACCCCCATAAGCCCTTAATTAACCCTGTCACTCATGGGGGTCAATACAGACCCCCATAAACACCTAATTAAACCTGTCATTCATGGGGGTCAACATAGACCCCCATAAGCCCTTCATTAACCCTGTCACTCATGGAAGTCAATACAGACCCCCATAAGCCTCTATTTAACCCCATCAGTCCCATAAGGGTATATTAAGAACATTATGGGCCTGTTACAACACTACATTAACCACATAAGTGCCATGACGGTCCTCAAGGACCATCATGACACTAAGTATAAACACTACACTGCACTATACCCCCCAATAAAACATTAAATATCAACTAAACACCCTCTACACTAACCTATTAACAGCTACCCTACCTACCTACCCCCTAATAACCCCCACCAACCTAATTAAAGAAAAAATAGCCTAAAGTAAAAAAATATATATATATACATTACATAAAATAAAAAACCTAACTCACAAAAAAAAATCTACATTACAGAAAATAAAAAAAACTAAGTCACAAAAAATAAAAAAGGAACATTACACAAAAAAAACATTACAACAGAAAAAAAAAATTACACACCTGAAAAGGAAATACATATAATACAAATACATACAATATAATACATACATACAATACAATACAAATACATACAACACATACAATATAATACATACAATACAATACTTACAATATAATACAAATACATACAATACAATACACTCCTATCTAATATACATCACACAATCTATCTAAATAAATACCATAATGTAATATACAACCCCAATCTATCTAAATAATTACCATAATCTAATATACAATACATTCTATGCTATCTATATAAAATACATACCCCTAGCTAACATACAATAAATGCTATCTATATATAAAATAATCTAATTCTAAGCTAACATAAAATAATTAAGACCACTTACCTTTGCAGATGTCCAATCAGATCAGGCACCTACGGAAAAAAAATAAAAAAATTAGTGCAACACGTTTACAGTACAGAAATAAACATTCTATACATTCTAAATATTCTACTTACCTTTCTGGCATGTCCCGTCCTTCTTCTTCGGAGCGGCACCTGTGTACATAACATTAATACACATACATATACAACAAAATAAAATAAACATAATCTACATTGTACTTACCTCCCCGCGATTACTCCAGCCTCCGTCTCCTCTTCTGCCACGCCCTGTATAATAATAAAAAATAAAAAAAATACTCACATCCGCACTCATGGACATCCCCGACGCTAATGAGGCTCCCGGAGACTTTTCCAGAAGAAAATAGGCAATGGCGCCTTCTGATTGAAATCGCTGTCTATCAAATTCACCCAATCAGGAGGCGCCAATGTGTGAGCCAATCAGAAAGGGATACACCCTAAAATCCCACTCTGATTGGATAATGTACCTGTCAATCTTTATTTAAACCAATCACAAGGCGCAGATTCCTTCAGCCAATCGCAATGGAATACACCTCCACAGGGTGATTGGTTGGAGCATCTGATTGGTTGCACTGACAATAGCCTATCACAATGGAATACACCCCCACGTACTGATTGGTGAAGGATTTGCGCATTCTCTCTGGCTATTGTGAATGTCAATCAATATTAAAGCCAATGGGAAGGCGCAGATGTCTTCACCAATCAGTACGTGGGGGTATATTCCATTGTGATTGGCGGATGGCAATAAAGCCTTAGGATTGGTTCAAATAAAGATTGAAAGGTGTATTATCCAATCAGCGTGGGGTGTATCCCTTTTTCATTGGTTCACAATTGGCGTCTTCTCATTGGCTGAATTTGATAGACAGCCTTTTCAGCCAATCAGAAGCCGCCATTGCCAATTTTATTCTGGAACATTGCGTAGGAAACTCATTAGCGTCGGAGACATCCGCCAGGGCAGATGTGTGTCATTTTTTTTTTTGTTTTTTTTTTAACGTCCAGATGCTTCCGGAGCAGAACACCAGGAGGCCGGAGACATCGCGGGTAGGTAAGTATAATGTAGATTGTGTTTATTTCTCTTTGTTTTATGTTTATGTATGTGTACTAATGTAATGTTTTTTTTTAACAGGGCCAGCGCTGGAGAAGACGCAAAGATGAAGGACATGACATGCTGGGACGTGACATGCTGGAACGGGACATGCTGGAAAGGTGATTATAATATTTAGAATATTTAGAATGTTTAGTTATTTTATGTAAACGTGTTGTATTAATTTTTTGTAATCTTTTTTACCCTAGGTTGGTGATCTGAAGAAACATCTCAAAGGTAAGTGGTCTTAATTATTTTATTGTAGCTTAGAATTAGGGTTGCTATATAGAGATAGCATGGACTGAATATTAGATAGATAGGGGGATGTATAGTATATAGAGAGTATTTATTGTATATTAGATAGATAGATAGATAGATAGATAGATAGATAGATAGATAGGGGGATGTATATTAGATAGTATTGTATATTAGATAGTGGGATTTATATTACATTACATAGTGGGATGTATATTACATAGTGGGATGTATATTAAATTACAAAGTGGGATGTATATTACATAGTGGGATGTATATTAGATATGGGGATGTATATTAGATAGGGGATGTATATTAGATAGGGGTGTATTGTATTTAATTGTATTGTATTGTATTTAATTGTATTGTATGTATTATATGTATTTCCTTTCTTAGGTGTGTAATTTTATTTTTTTATGTAGTGGGGGGGAGTTGTAATGTATATTTTTTTTTTCTGTAATGTACAATTTTATTTTTGGTGATTTTAGTTTTTTGATTTTATGTAATGTAGATTTCTGACTTTTCATGACTTTAGCTTTTTGATTTCTGTAATTACAGTGGTGGGGTGAGGGTTATTAGGGGGTAGGTACGTAGAGTAGGTGTTAATAGGTTAGTGTACAGGGTGTTTAGTTGATATTTAATGTTTTATTGGGGGGTATAGTGAAGTGTAGTGTTTATACTTAGTGTCATGATTGTCCTTGAGGACCGTTATGGCACTTATGTGGTTAATGTTGGGTTGTAACAGGCCCATAAAGATCATAATGATCAAAATCCTCTTCTGAAGCTGTAATTAGAAACTACATTAAAAACCCTGAATCTAACCGAAAATAGACTAAATAAGACCACTTAACTTGGCCAGATGACTACGGTGTTCCTGCCGCTGGTCGCACCCCTAGGAACCAAAGAAACATAAAATTAGTCAAAAATAAACATATCATAGAAAAAACTAAACCTTCTAAATAACAAACTCACCTTTCCGCCATGTCCCCGTCCTTCCTGTAGTCTTCTCCGGCTGGGCCCCTGGAATAAAAGAAACATAACACTAGTACATGAATACACACAACATAACAAAACAATAAACATTCTTAATATACAACTTACCTTTTCGTGATGCCCCCATCCTTCTCCTCTTCTTCCCCGGCTGAGCCCTTGAAAAAATTTGCTGCTGTACAAAAAAGAGAACAAATGTATTTAGATAGGGTTTAATGTATTTAGAAAGGGGTTAATGTATGTAGTTACGTTAATACTGTATTTAGATAGGGGTTAATGTACAGTATGTAGATAGGGTTCAATGTATGGGGTTAATGTACAGTATGTAGATAGGGTTCAATGTATGGGGTTAATGTACAGTATGTAGATAGGGTTCAATGTATGTAGATAGGGTGTAATGTATTTAGATAGGGGTTCATTTATTAACACTTTGAGCCCAATTTAGACATTTCCACTTAAGGGGGTACTCACTTTTGTTGCCAACGGTTTAGACATTCATGGCTGTGTGTTGAGTTATTTTGAAGGGACAGCAAATGTACACTGTTATACAGGCTGTACACTTACTACTAGTGATGTCGCGAACATCAAATTTTCGGTTCGCAAACAGCGGACGCAAATTCCATCAAATGTTCGCGAACGGACGAACATCGGCGAACCGCCATAGACTTCAATGGGCAGGCAAATTTCAAAACTTACAGGGACTCTTTCTGGCCACAATAGTGATGGGAAAGTTGTTTCAAGTGGACTAACACCTGGATGGGGCATGCCGGAGGGGGATCCATGGCAAAACTCCCACGGAAAATTACATAGTTGATGCAGAGTCTGGTTTTAAGCCATAAAGGGCATAAATCAACTAACATTCCTAAATTGTTTGGAATAACATGCTTTAAAACATCAGGTATGATGTTGTATTGATCAGGTAGTGTAAGGGTTACACCCGCTTCACAGTAACAGACCAATCTCCCCATTTAATGCACCGAAACAACTACAAACAGTCCCTTTGCACAACTGCAAACTCCCCATTTGCACAAGGTTGGATACCAAGCTAGCCATGTCCCGTTCCTTGTCCTAACTGATGTCATTGAAGGTCTCTTCCTCCACCCAGCCACCCAGTGTCACAGAAAGGTGACAACAAGCCCCCTGGGACGCCTGCTGTGCTCAAAGCCACCTTCTTCCTCTGACTCCTCTTCTTCAGACTCCTCTCTCTGCGTTGCCTCTGTCTGCGTTATTATAAGGTGTGTACTGTTAAGTAGTACTATTCCTATCACTTTAATACCTGTTACGTCACCAATCAGGGGACGTGTATATGGCATGGATTTTTAGAACAGGGAGATGGAAAAAGATGCTTGGTCGGTCCTCCCACTTCGAATTTGGGGCACTGCGCGTGCAATCTAAGGTGCCACCAGATAGGAGTGGTGTATTAAGTTGTACTATTCATTCCTATCAGTTTAATACCTGTTACATCACCTATCAGGGGACATGTATATGGCATGGATTTTTGGAACAGGAAGATGGAAAAAGATGCTTGGTCGGACCTCCTACTTCGAATTTGGGGCACTGCATGTGCAATGTAATGTGCCACCAGATATGAGTGGTGTATTAAGTTGTACTATTCATTCCTATCAGTGTAATACCTGTTACGTCACCTATCAGGGGACATGTATATGGCATGGATTTTTGGAACAGGGAGATGGAAAAAGATGCTTGGTCGGTCCTCCCACTTCGAATTTGGGGCACTGCGCGTGCAATCTAAGGTGCCACCAGATAGGAGTGGTTTATTAAGTTGTACTATTAATTCCTATCAGTTTAATACCTTTTACGTCACCTATCCTTCCTCCCAATAGCATATTATATATGTCATCAACTGGCCTGTGTGTATTTAGAGAACCACACTTTAGGCCCTTAACCTGGGACAAGGTGGCTTGGCTATCAGAATTGCCTCAGAACCTTAAAAACTCACCAAACCCCCTAATCAGACACTCACTATCATACTGGAAATGGGCCAAGAAACAACCGGGTTTGTTCCCTGGATCCACCCAAATAACCCCAATTCTTGACCACCCTCAGGCCCCGAAACACATGAGCACAACATCACAACACTGGTGGAGGTCAAGGAAACTAGATAGACTGGGAGACTGGTTAGTAAAGGGCCAGATGCTCACCTATGAGGAACTGAGGGACAAGCATGAGCTACCGCTGTCAGAACATTACAATTACTGTAGGCTGAGGCATTTCACACACTCCCTGACCCAGAAACAGGGGACACCGGTCTTAAATTGGTTCTCCAAAATTTGTAAAGATAAACCTCTATCAAGGGGGATCATTGTGTCGCTTTACAAATATAAAACATTTGTTACTGGTTGAAGCGACACTGGGGGAAGGACCGGAGTGGGGGAGCCCTGGAGACCCTTCAGAAGCAACCGGCGGCAAAATCATCGCAGGAAAGGAGAGGTCGCATACTGAAGCCTGCCCTAGGGTAACCCAAGGGTGATTGCCCAGGTTAGATATTCTAAATAATAAGCTAATACTGCTGGAGGGATGATAGCTAACAGGACTTTGCAGATATACTCTTTACTATTGTCTGTTTTACCATGTTTTAGGTATCTCTTAAATTGCAATCACAGTAAAAAATGAGAAAAATTATTAACCTAAAACCTAAAAAGTAAAAATAAGAAGGAATAGCCAGCTAACTTTCACAAAATGTCTTTATTGTAAATATGTATTTTTGCACAACTGTTATGCAAGACTGTTCAAAAATGCTTTATTTTTCATCACATGCTGTACGCCTTCTGACAATAAAAGAATTTAAATGTAAAAATTAGGTATTGTTGCAGCGACCAGAAAAATTGATGTTAGTTTGCCAGGCAGAAAGTGCCCTAAAACATTGCTTCTTGAACCCTAGTTGGTGGCGGATAAGTCACGCAAGTCATCCGGCATTCAGGGATAAAATACAGCAGCGTGTGGACCATTATTAGCTCAAGTCAGCTCATCTATCAGCCCTTTTTTAATCGAATGTATCGCCCACTGTCAGTCCCTTCGGGATCCATCCCTCATTCATCTTAATAAAGGTGAGGTAATCTAGACTTTTTTGACCTAGGCGACTTCACTTATGAGTGACAAAACCTCCTGCTGCACTGAAGGTCCTTTCTGACAGGACACTTGAAGCGGGGCAGGACAGAAGTTCTAAGGCAAATTGGGATAGCTCAGGCCACAGGGCAAGCGTGCACACCCAGTAGTCAAGGGGTTCATCGCTCCTCATAGTGTCGATATCTGTAGTTATGGCGAGGTAGTCTGTTACCTGACGAGTCGTTCTCTGAGGGTGGACCCCGAAGGGCTGTGGCGATGCATAGGACTTAAAAAGCTCTGCATGTCCTCCATCAACAACACGTCTGTAAAGCGTCCTCTCCTTGCCGGCGTGGTCGTGGGAGGAGGAGGATTATGTTCACCTCTTCCACTGTTAGATTGCCGTTGTGCTGTGACATCACCCTTAAACGCTGTTTAAAGCATACCTTTTAATTTATTTTGGAAGTGCTGCATCCTTTCCGACTTTTGGTAATTCGGTAACATTTCAGGTACTTTCTGCTTATACCGGGGTTTTAGTAGCGTGGACACCCAGTACAGGTCATTCTCCTTCATCCTTTTTATACGAGGGTCCCTCAACAGGCACGACAGCATGAAAGACCCCATTTGCACAAGGTTGGATACCGAGCTAGTCATGTACCGTTCCTCGTCCTCAGTGATTTCACTGAAGGTATGTTCTTCCCCCCAGCCACGTACAACACCACGGGTACCAGATAGGTGACAACGAGCACCCTGGAATGCCTGTTGCGGTTGGTCTTCCACCTCCTCCTCAAAGCCACATTCCTCCTCTGACTCCTCTTCCTCACAATCCTCTTCCAGCTTTGCCGCAGGTCCAGCAAGGGATGCTGATAAGGCTGTTTCTGGTGGTGATGGTAATTACAACTATTCCTCTTCCTCTTCACGCTCATCTACGGCCTGATCCAGCACTCTTCGCAGGGCACGCTCCAGGAAGAAAACAAATGGTATGATGTCGCTGATGGTGCCCTGGGTGCGACTAACCAGGTTTGTCACCTCCTCAAAAGGACGCATAAGCCTACAGGCATTGTGCATGAGCATCCAGTAACGTGGCGAAAAAATCCCCGGCTCCGCAGAGGCTGTCCTAGCACCCTGGTCATAACTCGTTAACAGCTTATTCTTGTTGGAGCAGGCGGTCGAACATTAGGAGTGTTGAATTCCAACGTGTCGGGCTGTCTAAGATCAAGCGCCTCACTGGCATGTTGTTTCGCCGCTGGATATCTGAAAAAGTGCGCCATGGCCGTGTAGGAACGCCTGAAATGGGCACACACCTTCCTGGCCTGCTTCAGGACGTCCTGTAAGCCTGGGTGCTTATGCACAAAGCGTTGTACAATCAGATTACACACATGTGTCATCCACGGCACATGTGTCAACTTGCCCAAATTCAATGCCGCCAACAAATTTCTTCCGTTGTCACAAACCACTTTGCCAATCTCCAGTTGGTGCGGAGTCACCCACTGATCCACTTGTGCATTCAGGGCGGACAGGAGTGCTGGTCCGGTGTGACTCTCTGCTTTCAGGGAAGTCAAATCCAAGACGGCGTGACACTGCCATATCCGGGATGTGGAATAGTACCTGTGGAGCTGGGGGTGTGCCGTTGATGTGGAGCAAGACATAGCAGCAGCAGAAGAGGAAGTTATGGAAGAGGATGGAGTAGGAGGAGTAGAGGAGGTGGCAGCAGTCCTGCCTGCAAGTCGTGGCGGTGTCACCAACTCCTCTGCAGAGCCACGTATTCCATGCTTGGCAGCCGTCACCAGGTTTACCCAATGCTCAGTGTAGGTGATATACCTGCCCTGACCATGCTTTGCATACCAGGTATCTGTGGTCAGATGGACCCTTGCCCCAACACTGTGTGCCAGAGATGCCATTACTTCCTTTTGCATAATCGAGTACAGGTTGGAGATTGCCTTTTGTGCAAAGAAATTTCGGCCGGGTACCTTCTCTGCGGTGTCCCAATAACTAAAACATTTTTGAACGCCTCAGACTCCACCAGCTTGTATGGTAAAAGCTGGCGGGCTAAGAGTTTAGACAAGCCAGCTGTCAGTTGCCGGGCAAGGGGGTGACTTTGTGACATTGGCTTCTTACGGTCAAACATGTCCTTGACAGACACCTGACTGTGGGCAGATGAGCAGGGACTGCTTAGGGCGAGACACGGAGTGGCAGATGGTTGAGAGGGGGCAAGCAGGGCAGCAGTGGTGGACGTGTCTGAAGATGCTGGACCAGGAGGAGGATGGTCGGCTTTGAGTTTGTGTGCTGCTTGTACGCATGTGTTGATCCCATAGGCGTTTGTGATGTGACATTATGTGCCTTCGCAAAGAAGTTGTACCTTGGTGGGTGTTGGACTTCCCACGACTCAGTTTCTTTTTGCACAGGTTGCAAATGGCATCGCTGTTGTCACAGACAGAAACACGAAAAAATTGCCACACTGCTGAGCTCTGCAATGATGGCATTCTGGTGGTGGCAACAGCATGCGTCGTCTGGCGTGCTGTCTGGCTGACCCTGGTTGCCGATGCATGCTGTCTGACTGTGCCACTAGTTACTTTTGATGACCTCCCGATGCTTCCAACTCATCTCCTCCTCCTCTCTGTCTCCCCATCTGAACTTTCCTCCTGTACTTCTTCTCTTATAGCAGGCACCCATGTGACATTCAATGACGCATCGTCATCACCAACCGCTTCACTTGTATCTGACAACTCAACAAAAGAAGCAGCACCGGGTACAACATCATCATCATCATCAGATCATACGTCCATTTGTGTAATGCTTCCTGACTGGGACATATCCCTGTTATCTACATCCTCTGGCACTAATGTTTGTGCATCACTCATTTCTTCCAATGGATGTGTAAATAACTCTGCTGATGGATCAAGTGAAGCGGCAGTGGTACTAGTGTTGGTGGTGGCGGCAGGCGGGCGAGTGGTAACTGGAGAGGTGCCCGAAGCTAAGCTGAAGGATGGTGTCCTGTGTTAGCCAGTCAACCATGTCCTCAGAACTTTTCAAGTTCAGGGTACGTTGCCTCTGAAAATTGGGAATTATTCTAGGGCCAAAAGGAATCACAGCACCACGATCACGACGGCCCCTGCGGGGTGGCCTGCCTCTGCCTGTCATTTTTTTTTCGATTAGTGGTACTATGCGTGCAAGCTCCTGTGATACCAGATTTGAGTGTCACTGCGTACTGGCAAAAGTTGGCAGAGTAGGCGCTGTAGGCCTCACACACACGCCTGTAGGCAGGCAACTGATATTCAATCGATTACAGTCAAAAAAGAGTTCTTTTATTTCACTGTACACTAGGTTGCACCAGATATAAGTGTCACTGTGCACTGGCAAAAGTTGGCAGAGTAGGCGCTGTAGGCCTCACACACACGCCTGTAGAAAGCAAATGATATTCAATCGATTACTGAAAAAAAAGGGTTCTTTTATTTCACTGTACACTAGGTTGCACCAGATATGAGTGTCACTGTGCACTGGCAAAAGTTGGCAGAGTAGATGCAATAGGCCTCACACACACGGCTGTAGGCAGGCAACTAATATTCAATCGATTACAGTAAAAAATTTGTTGTTTGATGTCACTGTACACTACGGTTGCACTAGATATGAGTGTCCCTGTACACTGGCAAAAGTTGGCAGAGTAGATGCAATAGGCTTCACACACACGCCTGTAGGCAGGCAACTGATATTCAATCGATTACAGTCAAAAAAGGGTTGTTTTATGTCACTGTACACTACGGTTGCACCAGATATGAGTGTCACTGTGCACTGGCAAAAGTTGGCAGAGTAGATGCAATAGGCCTCACACACACGCCTGTAGGCAGGCAACTGATATTGAATCGATTACAGTCAAAAAATGGTTATTTTATGTCACTGTACACTACGGTTGCACCAGATATGAGTGTCACTGTGCAGGGGCAAAAGTTGGCAGACTAAATGCAATAGGCCTCACACACACGCCTGTAGGCAGGCCACTGATATTCAATCGATTACAGTAAAAAAAGGGTTGTTTTATGTCACTGTACACTACGGTTGCACTAGATATGAGTGTCACTGTGCACTGGCAAAAGTTGGCAGAGTAGATGCAATAGGCTTCACACACACGCCTGTAGGCAGGCAACTGATATTCAATCGATTACAGTCAAAAAAGGGTTGTTTTATGTCACTGTACATTACGGTTGCACAAGATATGAGTGTCACTGTGCACTGGCAAAAGTTGGCAGAGTAGATGCAATAGGCCTCACACACACGCCTGTAGGCAGGCAACTGATATTCAATCGATTACAGTCAAAAAAGGGTTGTTTTATGTCACTGTACACTACGGTTGCACCAGATATGAGTGTTACTGTGCACTGGCAAAAGTTGGCAGAGTAGATGCAATAGGCCTCACACACACGCCTGTAGGCAGGCAACTGATATTCAATCGATTACAGTCAAAAAAGGGTTGTTTTATGTCACTGTACACTACGGTTGCACCAGAAATGAGTGTTACTGTGCACTGGCAAAAGTTGGCAGAGTAGATGCAATAGGCCTCACACACACGCCTGTAGGCAGGCAACTGATATTCAATCGATTACAGTAAAAAAAAGGGTTGTTTTATGTCACTGTACACTACGGTTGCACTAGATATGAGTGTCTCTGTGCACTGGCAAAAGTTGGCAGAGTAGATGCAATAGGCTTCACTCAAACGCCTGTAGGCAGGCAACTGATATTCAATCGATTACAGAAAAAAAAGGGTTGTTTTATGTCACTGTACACTATGGTTACACTAGATATGAGTGTCACTGTGCACTGGCAAAAGTTGGCAGAGTAGATGCAATAGGCTTCACACACACGCCTGTAGGCAGGCAACTGATATTCAATCGATTACAGTCAAAAAAGGGTTGTTTTATGTCACTGTACACTACGGTTGCACCAGATAGGAGTGTCACTGTGCACTGGAAAAAGTTGGCAGAGTAGATGCAATAGGCCTCACACACATGCTAGCAGGCAGGCATATGCAATTAGATTACACAGAAAAAAATAATAAAATAAAATAAATTATGTTCTAGCCCTAAAAAGGGCTTTTTGGGTTGCTGTCCTTGCAGTAGATATCAAATGAGTCCTTCAGGTGTGAAGTGAAAGCTAAATACACAGCCTGGCTATCTATTTCCCTATTAAATCAGCAGCAGGTAGAATATATGTCCTCTCTCAACGAATGTAGCTTCAGAATGATTCTAAAATGGATGCTGTCCTTCAGATGGAAGGCCCTGGAAGGGAGTGTATGCTGCTGATTAGCTGGAATGTGTCTGCTGACTGTAAGTTGCAGTTTCAAAGTTTCCTCAAAGATAAAGAATAGAGGGTGGACCGAAAAGCGCATGTGTTCGCTGTTCGATGCAAACGCGAACATGCGAAAATCGCCGCAAATAGTTTTCCGGCGAACTGTTCGGGACATCACTACTTACTACGCTACATTGTAGCAGAGTGTCATTTCTTCAGTGTTGTCACATGAAAAGATATAATAAAAAACTTACAAAAATGTGAGGGGTGACCCGTTGAAGGACGCGGGACTTGGCCTGCAATTAGCTCATCGTGAGGCCCGGGCGTTATAATCCTGCGTTATAATCTGGATGTAACTACTTTCTGGATCAAGCCGCGCATCCAGAAAGTAGTTCCGGCCGGAGGACGGGAGACGCAGAGGAGGTGAGTGCGATGCTACTGGCAGGGATGCATCCAGGTAAGAGACAGAGGAGGGGGGAAAGGAGACAAGGGAGGAAGAGGAGGGTGAATAGAGGCACAAGGGAGGAAGAGGAGGGGAACAGAGACACAAGGGACTGAAAGGGGGGAAGGAGACACAAAAGGGTAATGGGAGTGGGGGAAATGAAACCCAAGGGGGAAAAGGGAGAGGTGGAAAGGAGACACAAGGGGTAAAGGGAGAGGGGAAAAGAGACATGAGGGGTGAAAGGGAGATGGGAAAGGAGACACAAGGGGGGAAAAGGGAGAGGGGAAAAAGAGACACAGGTAAAGGAGGAACAGGAGAGGGGGAAATGAGACACCGGGGAAGGTGATGGGGGAAGGAGAGACAGGTGAGGAAGATGGGGGAAAGGAGACAGAGGGGGAGAGGGGGAAAGGAGGTACAGGAGAGGGAGAGGGGGGGAGTAGACAGAGGGAGGGAGAGGGGGGAGGGAGAAACAGAGGGGAAGGGAGAGGGGGAAAGGAGACACAGGAGGAAAGGAAGAACAGGAGAGGGAGAGAGGGAGAAAGGAGAAACAGGGGAGATGGGGAAAGGAGATACAGGGGAGACGCTAGGAGGGGCTCACATAGTTTTTGAGCTCCTTTTTAAATCATAATGATAATAGAAATCACCCAAATGGCCCTGATCAAAAGTTTACATACCCTTAGTTCTTAATACTGTGTATTGCCGTCTTTAGCATCAATCACAGGGTGCAGTCTTTTGTAATAGTTGTCTATGAGGCCCCTGTTTCTTGCAGGAGGTATAACTGCATATTCGTATTGGCAAAATACCAAGTCTTTGGTCGTCTTACATGAACCGCACGTTTGAGATCTCCCCAGAGTTGCTCAATCATATTATGGTCAGTAGACTGTGATGGCCACTCCAGAATCTTCACCTTTTTCTGCTGTAACCACTGGAGGGTCAATTTGGCCTTGTGCTTAGGGTCATTATCATGCTGGTAAGTACAAGAGAGTCCTGTGCGCAGCCTTCGTGCAGAGGAATGCAAATTGTCTGCCAGTATTATCTGATAGCATGCTGCATTCATCTTGCCATCAATTTTCACAAGATTCCCCATGCCTTTAGAACTCACACCCCCCCAAAACATCAGTGAGCCACCACCATGCTTCACAGTGTGGATGGTATTATTTTTACTATATGCCTTGTTGACCCCTCTCCAAACATAGCGCATATGGTTGTGACCATAAAGCTCTATTTTGGTCTCGACACTTCAAATTACATTGTTAGAAGCTGTGAGGCATATCAAGGTGTTGTCGGGCATATTGTAACCAGGCTTTTCATAGCATTGGCACAGTAAAGGCTTCTTTCTTGCATCTCGACCATGCAGATCATTTTTGTTCAAATATGGTCGTATTGCACTCCTTGAAACAACCACACTATCTTTTTCCCGAGCAGCCTGTATTTCTCCTGAGGTTCCCTGTGGTTTTTTCTTTGTATTCCGAACAATTCTTCTGGCAGTTGTGGCTGAAATTTTTCTTGGTCTACATGACCTTGGCTTAGTATCAACAGATCCCCGAATTTTCCATTTCTTAATAAGTGATTGAACAGTACTGACTGGCATTTTCAAGCCTTTTGATATCTTTATATATCCTTTTCCCTTTAGGAAGTTTCATTACCTTGCTAAGCAGGTCTTTTGACAGTTCTTTTCTGCTCCCCATGGCTCAGTATCTAGCCTGCGCAGTGCATGTACGTTCAGGGGTATGTAAACTTTTGATCAGGGCCATTTGGGTGATTTCTGTTATCATTATCATTTAAAAAGGAGCCAAACAACTATGTGATAATAAATGGCGTCAAATGATCACTGTCCTTCAATAAAATACATTTTTTTTTGCATGATCAGTCATATTTTCAAAATAAACGCCAAAATTTCAAAATTTCTGCCAGGGTATGCAAACTTTTGCACACACAATAACACACATAGAAATATAATTATTTTACATAGCAGCATAGCATGCAGATGATAAAACTCCAGCAATCTATCTATCTATCTATCTATCTATCTATCTATCTATCTATCTATCTATCTATCTTCTACTACAATAATATCTCCTCTCAAAATAAACAGTTCCCAGCAGTGACAGTTTAACAGCAAGTTCCTTTTCCTGTTGTAACTCTCTTGTTTCAGTCTTGTGGCCAGTCTGTGAATTGCAGCATTTAATTTTTTTAAGCCAGGAACAATTTTTGTAAGCTTTATTAAGTTAAAAAAAGTGAAACTCCCCTAGTCTGCTTCCTAGTTGGCCTAATGGGTTACCCGCCATGCTAATATGAGGTTCCTTATGGGCCCCCATGACTCTCTAATTATTACCATAGGAACTATAGAACTATAGAACTAGATAAAAAATAGTTACTAAAAATAAAAAAGTACTGCAGAAAATAAAACATTTATTAAAAATTAATAAAAATAAATTGAAATTAATTATATATAATTTTCAGTTATTAGACATCTTGTTGTTTATCACAGATTTATTGATTTTAATGCCGTTAAGGCAATTTGCTCCTATTGTGGATTAAGAAGGACCTCTAAGCTTGTGACATGCCAATCACTGGGCTGTACGTTAACATTGGCTAATGCATAAATAACTGAAAGGGAGCAAGGACCATCCCCCTGATGACATCAGTAGTAACTGACGAAATGTGTGCCAGATGTTCTTGTGTGTAAGTTGAGTCCATACATTGAGGTTTGGCTCTCCGGAAATAATCACTGTGCAGGAGTTGATCAGCACACATATCGATATGCATAGTGAGTCAGTACATTTAATCATTTTGGATCATGGACTTGGATGATTCTGTTTATAAATATATAATTTAAAAGAAATTAAGTTATTGGCTTGAGTCTGGAGCTCAGGTAGAAATTTACTATTTGGATTTATACTAATTGGCATGACATAAGATAATATCTATCTTGTGACGATAATAAGCCACTAAGTAAGACATATACAGTGACTGAGCAAATTTCGAGTATGCATTTATTGTGACCTTCCATACAGGAGGAACCCTTCAATGGCTTGAGGTTCAATTATTTTTTACAACAATAAGGCACTCTGTAAGAAGCATATTGGGACTAAGCAAGATTTGGGGTATGAAATGAATGCGCCTTCCTGGTAGGAGGAACCCTTTGAGGGTTCTAGCCTCCTATTTCTGTAAATCTATTTCTGTATATCTATCCTGCTATTTGTTTAAGCATTAAGCGTTAAACTCATAAATTGTGCGACCAGCTAATCCACTTTTATGCGCCATTTTGATAAATAGTTTTAATTTTATTCAATAAAAGTTTAATTTTATTTTCATTTTTTGTGTTAGTTTTTCTATATGTAATTCTTTATTTAAATAGTAATTATTATTATTTCTTATTTTAATGCATTTACATAGTAATAATAATTGAAATTGAAAAAATACTTTAAGTCCATCAACTTCAACATTATTAGAACTCTTCTGATCCTTGTAATATGTGGATTCATTGTTAATTGAAGGCAAACCCTTTGAAACACTGCAAATTTTCTCACAAGGGAACAACATCCAGATGCTGGTAATTGGATTACTCCTTGGATCAATGTTCCTCTTTCTTTAAATTTCCAGGATAAATCTGATTGCCCTTTTAATTCAAAAATATATCCACCCCCTTTTGAAAGTTATCTACTGAATCCACTGCCATTTGTTTTATGGTGTATTTGTTACATTGGTCAAAATAAAATATTTTGGGGTTAGTACCACTTTAATAATGACCAGTAGGTACTTCCAGTAGCCTATTGCAATACCCAGTTCGATCCTAGTCCCAGGGCCTGTCTATGGTCCTGACTGGGTTTGAACTTGCGTCAAGCGGTCGATTAGGCTCCATAAACTTTTATGGGAGATGCATTCAACCTTGACAAGATTGTTAAAATAGCAATTTAAACACTTTTTCAATAGTTTTCGCAGTTTCAAGTGTTGTGCAACAAATACCCCTTTGATCCTTTGTCTTGTGGTTAACCACAAATTAGGTAGTACTTGACCTTAGCCATTTTTAATGACCCCCCATTCATACTAATTGGAGCTTGACTTTCGAGAATTCTTATGGAAGTGCTCTTTTTACTCGAAAGAGAATACACCATCACAAACCTCTCAGCCTACTTCCATCAGCTCAATAAACATATTTTATTTGATGGAAGGTCAATTATGGTAGAGGATTGATCCAACCCCATAGCTCCCTGAAGTTACCAGGACCTACTGCTATGTTCTCCCCGCTCATAAGGTATCCAAATCCTATCATTCAACCACACTACCGTCTCCAGGGTCCCCACATACCGGAATCCCTAGTCCCGGTAATTTCAACAGTGTAAAACCCAAGTCCTTGATTTCTTTGTGAGTTAAAGATCAAGACTCCTTACCCAGACACTATGTCATCAGCAGTTACACTGACTAACTACCCCCTGCTGTGCCCAGATACTGACGGAGGTAACTGATAATCAGGGCAAGTCCATGGAGACACACCTGACCCACATCCACCCACACAGTAGTTTAAAGAGGGCCTTAAGTATGAAATGTATCTTTACAGACCACTAATTTATACAATTAATCCACCAATTACCAATATAGGGGATATTGGTAATTGGTGGATTAATTGTATAAATTAGTGGTCTGTAAAATAAAGTTTATGCTCTGCTTGGGATGCATATGCATTGTGTCTTTTTGGTTTAGAGGTAAGGCATTATTATTTTTTCAAATCAAAATTACTTCCTGCAACTTGTCCTGAAGCTCAGAAACTTGGTTTGAAAAATCAGCAACTTGTCCTATCCTCCCGTTAAGTTATCCTGTGTGAAGGGATAAAAAGAACCAAACAATCTGCAAGTAGGATTGGTCTTCTTGGCATTTTCAAGTCCAACAAAGCGTGGGTTCTGACAAGTACAGGAATCCAGCAACTTGCTGGCCATACAGACATACAGCCACATTAAATTAGAAGACTGTATGTGCAATGGGAAGCTTGCAATGGCTGCAGGCCTTAAATTTGGCCAAGTTACTGTGTTATTAAATTCGAACAGGCTGCGAGTTACGAGCTTGAGACGCAAACCCATAAACCATTTGTTGAAAGTTGGAGGCGAGTGATCATCCATAGTTACGGGTTTGAATGGAGCCAATTGAAACAGAGATCGTCATTATTGCATCACAGAAAAATGTAGGTTGGATTTCAAAGTCTTACGGGGTCAATTACGAGTTACGATAGGACCCACATTCCAGTTATAATGCAATATTCATAACGCCGTAAATATGATATTCTATCACATGAGAGTTACAGTATATGTATTAACACGTTGATTGCCGGGATTGATAAAACACAAAAATCAGCTTGAGAATGTTAACCTAATTATAAGACCTAACATAACTTTCCCTTTTAATAAAAGTAAAGTAGAGTGGTGATATTTACATTTAAAGTGCTACGTATTGAACTTGCAAGTGCTAACCCCTTCAAGTCATCTCTATCACTCGTTAGTCTTTGGGCTCCATTTGCATGTTACGGGGTTAAACGCAAGTGAAATTGTAGCAATTTAATAGCATGATTGGAATTGTAGCGGTTATGGGCTTGAGACAACAAATTATTCGCGGCCGCAAAGTTCACCGTTCCACATCCCATAGGCTTTTTTCCGCTCCAAACTCACAGATCGGCAGCAGCTTACTTTACTGGACTAATTTAATGGAGTTAGTTTTAAGGGCTACCTTACGAGCTATGGTTTAACATGTAGGGGGAATTTAAAAGGGCTGCTAGAGTATTATCTGTTAAGATCCTGTTTGGCTTGAATGTGGTCCTCCAGGATAACACTGTAATTATCCTCACACTAGATGGGCAATGGAACAAGGGGTTGCACATATCCAAAGGGTTGTTGCCACAGTCAAGCACTTGTCACTAAGAGTCTAAACACTTGAGATAAAAATGTTAAATTACTGTATTAGTATGAATGTAATTTTTGCCAAAGGGTTAATCCTAATTTTCTACAAGATCTTAGATGTCATCACAGCCACTCAGGCTGACTGTCCATGACTCTCAGTGAGCTAACTACCCACTACAGAGTTATAGAAAGAAAGGAATGTTGGCTAATTATTTTAGACTATTTTAGACTTGCAGACTCCTAAGCCCAGGAATGAAATTAATAGCCTTGACATCATCATAGCAGCATGAGTACTGGTAATACACTGCTATGAGTGGTCAATGCCTTGTTTGCCTAAGGCAGGGGTTCATTGATTGGCTACTGTAATAAATAAATAAGTTGTGTTTTTACCAATAAATTGTGCTCTGTATGGAATTCACATAAACAAGGTTTATCTTTCATTCATAAGGAAATACTTTTCATTATTTTATATCCTAAAACTCTACTGAGTCCTAAAGAAATGGACTAAGATCCAGGTGGCATTGGCTGGGCTGATCCTGTAATCCTATGTCCCTGATTTCTATGGCAGATGGACTCGAGTCTCTTTTGGGCAGTGAGAGAAGCAAACTCCTCATGATCCAGGGGTGTTACTGTAGCTGAAGTCAACAGGTTTTAGGGTTAAAGAGGACCATTTACCCTAAGAGTTGTGACAGTATAATAAAGCCAGAAGATTAATTTTCATATAGGAAGTCAGTGGAGGTATGTGACCGCAATTAGGTAGAACAATATGTGACTGCATTGTTAAATATCCATGGAATCTTGCTCAGTGACTCCTATTTGTTAATGTCAAATCTGGTTGTTCACATGTCAGTGATAACTTTGTTTCTCTGTGTGGTTCATGAGGACCAAGTTGACACATTTTATAGTTGTAGCTCCCCACAGTGTGAGTTATTGCCACTTAAGTCATTTACCATGGTTTTCTTGCAAATGCAGCCAATTACTTGTAGAAAGGTTGCTTTCCATGTCGTTTATCAGATTTAAAAGTCTATAAGTATTAGGACATTGAGCAAGCTTTCTCTTGGGTTGGCCATGAAAGCTCATTAGGCCACAGTCTGTCACTGAGGACTTTGGTCTCAATGCAATTGTTTGGGCATCACAATTGGCATGGGCTTGGATGGAGAGTTCTGATTTTCATTGTTAAGTATGTTCAATATATCCCCCCCCTCCTTGTTTTTTGCTCTCCTATGGTGTGAACTGTGTCCAAAGAAATAGCCGCACACTTCAAGAAAACACAACCATCTACAGGACCATAAAGAACCCCCTATACCAACACTGACAAGTTTATATATTTCCCATGCTCTTTTTGCCTAATACTTGGGATCCACCATGTCCCAACAATTATACATTGTACATACTTTAGCTTTCACAAACAGTAGGCTTGTAGGCCACTGGTGTTAAGTGCAAGTAGATGTGATCATACACAATGAAAGTCAAAATAATTCACCATGAAAATCAGTTCAAGCATGGGTCCTATACAGACCAGACACAACAAACACAAAATTGGTTTGATAATTACGAAGAGGACTCAGAACAAATTTGGTTGACACAACAGGATCATAGGTCAGAACAGTTACTCAAGCACCTAGAGAGATACAGTATTATTATTATCATTTATAACGCGCCAATATATTCCATAGCGCTGTACGTAAGTTATGTTCAGACAAATATAAATACAAATTAACATATAGTAAAGCAAGGAGGGCCCTGTCTTTGAGCTAGGAATCCAATGTCCATGGTGCATTCCCAAAGTACTTAGGATAGAAACTCACAGACTTACAATCTAAGGTATTGTGAGTGGTAAAAGAGGGAGAGAGAGGTGATAAGCGTGTGTGGGTGGAAGGTGATAAACTTCTTTAAGAGATGCATTTTAAGTGAGGTTTTAAAAAAAAAATTGGCAAGAAGATAATCTGGTGGAGCAGGTCAAGGAGTTCCAGAGACTAGGGGCAGCACAAGAAAAGGAGGTGGGAGTGAGAGGAGGTGACAAGAGTTGTAGAAAGAAGAAGGTCATTAGCAGAAAGGAGAGGGCGGGTGGGGGGAATATTTGGAGATGAGAGCAGAGATGTATGGGGGAGCGTTATTGTTGAGGGCTTTGTAAGTTAGGTTCATGATTTTAAATTTTATTCTAGAGGCTAAGGGAAGCCAGTGGAGTGATTGACAAAGAGGTGATGCCGACACTGAACATTGTGTACGGAAGATGAGTCTAGCAGAGGCATTTCTAATGGAATGAAGTGGAGATAGTCGGGTGGTGGGTAGGTCAACAAGAAGCTAGTTACAGTAGTCTAGTTGAGACATGATGAGAGAGTGTATTAGGATTTTAGTTGTGTCTTGTGTAAGATAGTGACGAATTCTGGAGATGTTTTTTAGATGGAGAAGACAAGATTTAGTTAGTAGTAGTAGTAGTAGACAGTAGTCAAGAGGTCCTTCCCCAGTTGACCTTACATGTTTGGAAATGTATAAAAAACATTGTATGTTCCTAAGAAGACTAAGAATCCAGAAGAATGGTGCATTTGATATGTCTGAACCAAAACGGACCAATGAAGGGGAAGCTACATTAGAAGAATGTTCCTATAAACTGATGGATATTTTAATCAGATTTAGAAAGGACAACCTAAATAGAATTAAAAACCTTATAAATTCAAAACTAATTCAACTGGGTGAATATGGCCAACACTCATACTGCCAATGTATTGACCAAGATGTCAAGTTCTAAACAAACTAGAACATTAGATCTATAAAATAAAGAGAGATAAATTAAGCAGGGATTTGGCTGATTTTAAAGAGGCTACCAGGACAGAGGAACACCCTCATCTTCTATAAAATACCAGAATTACAATCTCCAAGCCCAGAAGGGTGCATATTATAGAAGGAATACATCATCACAACACTGCATGAGAAGAAATCCTATTGAGCTAAATGATGCCACTCTACGTATTGACAATCCAATACCTAGTTGTTCTGGTGAAGTTCTGAAAGACACTGAACCAAATATAGACAAATGCAATCTACATAGATTCAGATTCAAGCAAGATGAAAGACAGGGAAGAGACAGTCTAGAACAGAAAGGAGAAATTACCTCATGTATAAAGATAGGTTCACAGAACCATCCAGACATCCTCCATACGTAGACATCTTCCCCCAAAGGAATGGTTGTCTTTTTTAGTGCAGGAAATAAAACTCCAGTTTGTGGGCCTCTGGCCCCTACCTGTGTCTCCAGTATTGACACCACTGCCACTGAAAAGGAAAAGAAGAGTCATCAAAGAATGAGAAGAGGATGTAGGGGGGGCAAAAGGGTGCAACTCTAAAAAGCTAAAAGAACATGACATGACAGAATTTTCAATTTATCTTCGAGAATTCTGAAACAGACTGAAGATCGAACCCTGAAAAAAGGCCTTACATTTGCACCAGATGCAGAACCCAACTCATTTGAACTCTTTATAGATATGAATGAATTTATCAGAAAACTCATGCTACGTTGTCACTATCACAAGAAGTCGAAGGAACATAGGTCATCCATGGATAATTCTATGGACAAAGTACTAGATTGAGGGTGATCAAGAAACACCACGCATACTAGAGGATCTGGCAATAGAGAGTAACCCATCCAAAGTCAGCCACTTGAGTAATCACACAGAGGGAAACATTTTAGGGATGGACCAGACAACAGCAGAAAGGAGAATCCGACACTGCAATCTGGAGTTCAGTCGCAGGTCAATCATATTCCTGTGTTTAGAAAAATCTTGATGAAAGAATGTAATCAAATTTGTTTCAAGAAACATGTTAAGAGACCAAATTGAACTAAACTCGTGAAAAAAGCTCTGGATAATCTCAGTAGGGACACTTTGGTTATTATCAGACAAATGGACAACGAAGGAGGGATTGTGCTAAAAGATAGAGAGGATTACTTGAAAGAAACTTTTAATCTCATTAATGAAACAGATACATATTTATCTCTTCCTGGTGATCCCTCAAATCAATATCTAAATGAATATTAGTCATTAATCACAAATGCTCATCACAAGGGAATATTAACCATGAAAGAAATGCAGTATCTTCATGTACGCTTTCCAAAAAAGGCTATAACCTACAATTTACCCAAAATTCACAAAAACCCACTTAACCAACTAGGTCGACCTATTGTGTCAGGGATTGGGTCCCTCACAGAAAGACTCTCACAATATGTAGATTATTTTCTGCAACCAGTGGTTTTAACGCTTCGCTCATACACTAGAGACACTCCCCATGTTCTAGAAAGTCTCTCAGACTAAAGATGGAAAAGCATGTTCCAGTAGATCACACAGGATGTTGCAGCATTATACACATCGATTTCACACCATCAGGGCATACCAGCCATCGAACACTCTCTAGAGATTCATGGACAAACAGAAGAATTCCAAAGGAATTTTATAGTAGCAGCCATCACCACAATATTGAAACACAACTATTTCATGTTTGGGGAGAAATTTTACCTCCAAACACAGGGAACCTCAATGTGAACAAAGTTCACCCTGAGTTATGCCAACATCTACATGGGCTTATGGGAAAAACAAAAGATTTGGAACAACAATCCATTTTTCAATAATGTTATTTACTTGAAAATATATATAGATGATATCTTGATAGTTTGGGAAGAGAAGGAGGAAGATTACCTAAATTTGTTTCTAAGATATGTGAATGATAATGAGAGGAATCTCAAATTCACTTTGAATCATGACTCCCACTCCATTCCGTTTCTGTATATCATCCTTATAGGTGATTGTGCATATCTTTAAAGAAGCGTATCACCTTCCACTCTAACACACTTATCACCTCTCTCTCCCTCTTTTACCACTCACTATCCCTTAGATTTTAAGTCTGCGAGTTTCTACCCTAATTGGTACATTGGGAATTCCACCATGGACATTGGATTCCTAGCTCAAAGACAGGGTCATCCTTCCTTTGCTAAATGTTAATCTGTATTTATCATTGTCTGAACCTAATTTATGTACAGCGCTACAGAATATGTTGGAGCGTTAGAAATAAACTATAATAATAATAATAATGGTGACAGTGTAGCTTCAAGATTATACTTGATACCTACGGACACAAATGGTTATCTCCATGCATCAAGTGGCCATCACCCTCGATGGATAAAGAATTTCCCCTTCGGCCAGTTCCGTTGCATTAGGAGGAACTGTACAAGACTTTGTGATTATGATTGTAGAGAGTGGGAAAACTAGCCACTAAGTTACTTGAGAAGGGTTATGGAGAAAGCTAGAAGCGAGTCCAGAAACCTCAATAGGGCGGAACTGACATAACAAGAGTGAAAATACATGTAGATGCCTCACAAGATTCAATAAGGCATCGAGATCTATTGGCCTATTCTTAGATAAGACGATATACTGAAAGAAATCCTGCCTCACACCTGATTTGATAAGAAGAGACACTTCGGAGGACTTTGGACTTCTCAGATGGATTTGGACTTCACATTTGATGGGATTATTGCAAGTATTGTAAGGTGGTTTCAGCCGGACTTTAAAGGATCTAGTCACTATTGATATACTGGACGTTTTATCTCATTATTACCTTTTTCTAGACATTGAGGGTAACCCATTCTATTACTATATTGGAATGTGTAATTTTATTGTGTATATATTTCTATTACGGAGTAGGTGTTCAGTTAGAGAGGTGAATAAGAGCTTTTGGAGAAACCGCTTGGCTTGGACCCAAGATTCCACCATTCAATTTTTGTCACTAATTGATTCATTTTATCTGTTTTTTTGTGCTATTCTAATATCTGAGACTGATGTATCTAAAATGGGAACGGGAAGTTTAAATCCACTATTTTCAGTTCTACCACCTTCCAACAAAAGTGCAGCACTTCCAGTAGTTGCAAGTGAAAGTACAATTTCACCTTGACCTCTAATTAAACTCATCAATAAATTATACCAATAAGTTTTGCCTGATCCACTGGGTCCATCTAGATAAAAATAACAGTCCTGGACCATTTCATCATCTAGTGCTTGTTATATGGCTTTAAATGCTTCCAATTGCAATGTATTCAAAGTAGCATTTTTTTATTTTGCTTTTTGTTTTTCAAAAACTCTTACTGAGTAATACTGTTCATAGTTTATTTCCTCTATAATTCCTTGATCTGAAAGCTTAAAACACATTGCTTCTGGAGCACTTACATACCGAGGGCCTCATTCTATTATCGGCCGTAAAATGGCCGCAAGGCTGCGATTCCTTGCGGGGGTTCCGTTATCTTGCAATTCAAATATACGGCCCCGCAAGGATCTCCCCTTACGGCCCGGGCCGTATATCTTGCAACCGGCCGTAAGCTCAGAAAAACTTTAAAACGCAAAAATAAATTCAAGACGGCACTGTACAGCTCTGTAAATGCTAGGGATCATATTGGGGGGACATGAGGATTAATAGCAACCCCCTCTCAAGCTTGCACATCAGCCCAAATCTGAGTTTACATTAACTGTTTATTTTCCGGCCGCAGCGTGGGCGGGTCTGAGGTGCTCCAAGCCCTCTGGACTTTTTACATGGATTTTTGACATAAATTAAAAATAATTTGATGGATTTGAGTGTAAGGGAATGTTGTGCTATTTTTGCTAACACCTACAATCACTTTATAGTCTCCTCAGAGTGCAGGATGGCTTTATTATGTGCTTATTCGTGTGCCTGCGGGACCTTTTTGGTGCAAGTAAGCTGCGGCTCGGTTTTAGCCTTGCAGAGAGGTTTCCCGTAGCAATTAAATAGCAACCGGGGCTTTCTTGCGGCCGAAACTCTTGCGGCCGTTTAAGATCAAAGGCTTTCCTCCGGCGCGAGCGGCTGCAAGGGATAGCAAGGCGGCCAGCCGCAAGGCCTGCCAGAATCCCCGGCCGGAAGGGAATAGAATAGCCGAATAGCTTGCGGCCGGTCCTTGCGGCCCCGCATCTCCTACGGCCGGTAATAGAATGAGGCCCCGAGCATCTACATGACATGAAAGTTTATCATGTAAAATTTGATTGTCTTCTTCATTTTGTCCACTTTGCACAACTACAGTTGCTGCATCATACCTTTTGTAAATATATTTATACACATATTTAATTGATTTGATAGAAGTGCAAGCGTCATCATTTATGTGTGCATTGTACTTTATTAGCAAATGTGGATTATATGGAACACGATATCGATTATCTACAATTTTTCCACAAATAATTACAGTTTGACATTCTCATCTTTGATGCAAAGGATATCCATCACAATTTGCAAACATTTTCACTCTAAATTCTTTAGGGACATCTTTAGTGCATTTATCATTTTCCATACATGGTGTCTGAGGATGTGTGTCTCCACATGGGCCATGAATCATACAATGTGTAACAATTTCATAAAGTGTAGCAATTTTTTGTGGATCTGGTAGTTCAGCAATAATAGCTGAATCCACTCTGCGGAATTCAATTTATCTTTTTCTTGAAGTATTAAAAAAATTTGGGCATGTGGAAGGCCTCTTTTTTTGAAATTCTATAATATAAACATAAGCTACACACTTCCCAAATAAATTACTGATTACTGGAAGTTCTCTGTTTGTAGCAACTTCTGATATATAATCCATAAATCCACAATACTGTTCAACACAAAGCTTATTTTGTTGATACTTAATACATTTTAGATTATTTGCTTCTACTTGCAGATATGAATCAATGATTAATTGTTGTGTCAGTTTTCCACCATATAAAATGGGATTCAATTCATCTTGAATAGCAGTTTGAGCAACTTTATATTCAAGCATTGAAATATTATTTCTGACACAAACATAACTATTTGACTAACTTGCAAGTATTAATTTAGGTTGCCATCCTGCCTTACCATTTGGATAAAAACAGGATATGTCATTGGATCCAAATTACTACCTAAGATACTTATGTTAATAAAAGGTTGCTCTTGATTTCTTGGATATATTCTAATATTGCGCTGAAATGGTGGTTCACCATCGTCATTTTGAAACACCACTGAAACCTCATTAGATGTTGGCAAATGATAACGGCCTTTATCACAATGACGATTTCTTCAAGAACCATATTGACTCTTGGGAAAGGCAAACGATTTCCTTCAGCATGACTCTGTTGTTCCTGTTCTACCTCAGATCTTTTTTATAAGCTTGAGTATATGGGTTATTGCCCATAATCTTCTAAAGCTTTTGAAAAACAGTGGCTAAGTGTTTTTTTTATTTTCAGAAAGCTTAATACGTTGTTTAACAGCTTCCATTGTATCTAGGACATATAATTGTGCACATTTTCTTTTCTCTCCTACTTCTGGGTGTAATTGAGTAAGTACGGTGGTAAATTTGGCCTTGGACTTTAAACAGTAAGCACTATGTCCTGGAACATTAGCAGCTAATTTTGCACCCATAGAAGCAAATTAAATGGCACTGTTGGTTTGAAATTACTATAATTTGGAAAATGTAGGGTCACTCGTAATACTTTGTAAATATGCTGTGAATTTATCTCTTTCTGGAAGTCTTAACCTTTCTTTTCTAACAGCAACTAATGAACTCACCATCTCAAGGTTTTTCCGGTTGAAAATGATAAGCCATACAAAACTGACAAACAACATTCAACAAACAACAATTGTGAGGCTCTACTGTTATAGATGTAAATAATGAATTTTCCTGGGAACATATATCAACATTACTATCTTTGCAATATTCTTCACATGCATACTTTTTATCATTTGTTTTTTTATTTGTAACTCTCTGATGCTGCAATTTAAATTTTAACACACATTTTTATTTTCTTTGAAATTCTCTCATGATTTTCTTCTTGTAACCTTTTCAGAGATTGTGGCGACTATTAATCTCTCCATCTTTGTACGCATTCCCTTGTTACATGGTTTTTGTGTTCTTTGCTGTTTTCTTTGTTATCAGACATTCTAATCGGTAAATTTAAAGTCAAATTTTTATTTTGAACATATGGTTTATGAGTTTTAAAAATTGAAAATGTTACTATCTTTCTATAGCTTACCTGAAGTTGTTTTTTCTTCTTTGCAACATATGATGGTATGTCAAGTCTGTCAAACTTTTTTTTCAGTCTGTAATATAAATGTAAGTGTGATAATATCAAACCTGTGTTCAAAACTAATTAATTATATTTGTTATGTCTAAATATTTAAAATAATAGTTAATTTTTCCAATCACAAACTATTAAATTAGTAATATCTGCAGCATATTTCCTATAATGATTATTTTCTCTATGAATATATTTACAGAAAACCTCATTCCACAACATTAATTCATTAAAATCAATTTAATAATCTCTGTAATCATTAATTAACTTGCAATTACTATTTGAAATAATTTTAATTTAAAATTATTAAATCAATTATATAATTATTGAAGAACTAATTATACTGTAACTGTTATATGTAAGTAACAGAATGGAAAATCCTGCAGAGATGACAGTCTCTCTTCTTAAACGCCCACTGTAGAAAAACATTTCTGTGACACTGTCTTCAGCAAGTGTCTGCTGAAATTGACAGAGAGTTGCAAATTGTAAAATCATATAAAAATAATTCTTAATATTTTTTTTGAATCATATATTACTTTTTGGGGAATTTATCTATAAATTAATGTTTTGTTAGCTTGAACTCTATTGGTTATACATTTATGTACATTGCTATCATTTAAAATAAATAGATATATATATATATTTTCTGTCTTCTAAATTTTGGGATACATGAATAATGGAGCTAACACACATATATTTTGAAGTTTGAAATAAATGGTAATAATTTTCATAACCTAATATTGATTTTGTAAGTTAATAAATTAATTAGTAAATTAAGAAGTAATTATACTTTACCTATTTTCTGCAATTTTTTAATTCAAAATCCTTCAACAATCTCTCTTCAGAAATTACTCCAGCAGATAAATGTCCAGTCACACTTTTCATCAACTGAGGAGCAAGATTTGGAAATTGTCCAGTATATATAGACTGCAGTCGCAAGACAAAACCGTTGGCTGCAATTCTCACAACGGCGAGACTTATAATGTTTCACATGGCAAAGCCATACCTTGTGCATGCCTCCTTACACTGTCTCTTTCCCACCCTCTCACTCCCCTGTCTCTCTCCCCCTCTCCCTCCCCTGTGTCTCCTTCCCCCTCTTCCTCCCCTGTCTCTCTTTGCCCTCCACTACCTTCTTCTTTGTCCATTGCAGGCCTCACAAACCCGCAACTTGCAGGTATCGCGATGAGCGCCTTCAGCACTCATTTCAGGCCTCTCTCCCCCCTTTACATTGTGGGCCTATTGTGGCCTCGCGCTATGAGGCGACTCTATATTGTGCGCCTTGCAATGAGCTCATTTCAGGCCTTGGCATGCTCAAACCAGAAACTTGCGGGCCTCGCAAGAAATGCCTTCGGCGCTCATTGCAAGCCTCTCCCCCCTCTACCGTCGCCATTTTTTTTTCAAGTTCTTAACTCGGAACCTGATTGGAGTCTGCAAAAAAGATGCCAAATGAATAGCAAATTAGCTTGCAACCTCATTTACGGGCTCCCTGTCACTCCCCCTACGCCCACAGTGGCCCTTGCCTGTCCCCCTGGGCCTATTGCTGGCCTCACCCCCACCCCCTCTATATTGCAAGCGCTCATTGCGAGCCTCTCCTGCTCTACCTTTCGAGCCTCATGATGAGTGTCTTTGCCGTTCATTACAGGCTGCAGCTAGCGCAAGCCATAACTTTGCAAGCATTACACATAAACTCACAATTACAAAAAGGAGGAGAAAAAAGTACACCTTTAATTCCCAAGACAGCCACCTCCCCCAAAGGAACATCCATGTAAATATATACAGACAAAAGTCATAACTCAAACCCATATAGTATAAAAATATAACTTTTATTAAATATATAAACATAAAATATTAAAATATTCTGCACGTCTCCCAAATAGCACAAACTAGTGTCATTATATCAACCTCACTTGTATACAAGATAATATATATAAAGCTAAGTGTGCTTAATACAAGGTCCAAATACCTATAATAAATATATTCAATATGCAAAGTTATAAATAAAGCACACAAAATAATCAATAGGCTATCTCAACCAGTTTCATTGAAGAGTAGGAATTATGCAACCAGTAGGTGATGAAAATAATGTACCACTGTGGCCCTATTTACATACAAATAGTGAATTAGGCAGATAAGGGCCCACTATTTACCCACCAAATCTGCCTATGAAAAGCTAATCTATACTCCCTATCTGGGACTATTCACACCACTGGTGCACTTACCTACTCTCCAATGCTATTTGGGAGACGTGCAGAATATTTTAATATTTTATGTTTATATATTTAATAAAAGTTATATTTTATACTATATGGGTTTGAGTTATGACTTTTGTCTGTAGATATTTACATGGATGTTCCTTTGGGGGAGGTGGCTGTCTTGAGAATTAAAGGTGTACTTTTTTTCTCCTCCTTTTTGTACTTAATACTTACACTGCCTAAGACAATCATATGCTGTTGTTCTGTTATCATTTTTTTATGTATTCATACCATATCACTACTTACAACTAGTATTACCCCATTTTTTGATTTATTGGCCTCTTTTTGTAAATTATATTTTTGGCTATTAGGTAGCCGTATCAATAAAATCAAATTCTTAAAAGGAATATCATTCATAACATTTTCTATCATGGCTGAAATAGATTTGGATTCAGATTATAAAACCAGAACTAGTAAACGTTTGGAAGGTGCTAATAAAGCGTTTGATAAATGTACATCAGATACAATTAATGGCCGATTGGCAATTTGGGTCTCCAAGAACTTAGAAGGGCTATTGAGAAAACCACTTAATTCTTTTTGGAATAAAGTAAGTCATGAAAAATATTTAGCTAAACACCTTATCCCGAGAGGACTAAGAGTTAAGATTTTTTCCATCCTTCACTTTCCATCTTGAGTCTTATAAAGAAAAATGGAATCAGCCCTTACAAGCTGTTCTGAGACACTAATAGCCATAAATGGCAGATTATGAACAAGAGATTTTGGTGGAATTAGATAAAGAAATCAACTTCACTTAACAAAACTTTAAAACAATTTGAATCCCTGGAGGATTTAAAAAAAACTTATAAACGAATAACAACATGATCTGATAAAAGAGAAAATGAGATCTTATCTCTTAAAAAACATAAGTATAATCGAGATCTATTAGATTTTGAAAATGGCAATGTGTTCCATTGGACACATAGAAATAATAGTAGGAGGAAATTGCGACCTCGTGTAGACCCCTGGTAGACGATATTATAACTCAGATACTGAGTTAGATTCCTCAATTACAGATGAGGAAGATATGAGAACAAATTCTGGTAATCCATCAAAGTAGAAGACAGTCTCTTTATTAGACCAGGGTCAGCCTTTTATGACGGAGAGGAACCGGACCTCGTTCCAAGAGAACAACTGGGAATCGACCAGGAATCTCCGAGATCGCAAACAATGGGGATACAAGGGGGCAGTCAATCCGCAGAAGGAATCCTGGACGAAAGGGGTCAGAATGTAAAAGAAGATATGATGCAAATTCTGAATTTATCATCTAAGATACTTACTAACCCACAAGTAAATGTTTTGAAAAAAGGATTGTCCTTTTCACCTAGCAACAACTACCAATTTTTTTATGTATTTAAAGATCTTAATTTGTTTGCACGCAAATTGATTCTAAAGAAAAAAAATTCTGATAGAACTTCAAATACAGAATTACCTCCTGCCATTGGTAACAACACCGGAGGACCAATATGACCAATGATAAGATCAAAGTTAAATCTCGTTTTAATCCACCTCTTTCCAGCTGCTCTGCAGTAGAAGTATATGTCAAGGCTGTGACCCAAGATACAACCTACCATCAAGTTACAACCTACCAAAATCAGTAATTTGAGCCGTGATGAAAATCAAGCGTTAAAAGAGTTGAAAGAATGGACTGATGTCATCATCAAACCATCAGATAAAGGTGGTAACATTGTTATCTGGCCAACAGAAATGTATATTCAAGAGGCATTAAGACAACTTAGTGATAAGGCTTGTTATGAACGCCTATTAGGTGATCCAAACAACTGACCTTTGTGGTAAGCTATAACAATATCATTGATGAAGCTAAAAATGATCTTATCATTAATGATAAAGAGTATACATTCTTGCTATCTGACAAACCCAGAATAGCTACTCTTTATCTATTACCTAAGGTTCACAAAAATGATAAGATTCCTCCCGGTAGACCAATTATTTCGGGCAATGGTAGTCTATGTGAGAATGGTAGCAAATTTATTGATTTGCAACGCCGTCCGCATGTATTGAGTCTGTCCTCATATGTGAGAGATTACTATGGACGTCCTGAAATGACTCAATGACATTAATGTGAATCATGAAACACTATTAGTGACCTGTGATGTAGAGAGCCTGTATACTTCAATTCAACATGAAGCAGGATGCCAGGCAGTGCAATATTTTCTCACCATGGCTACAAATGCTGATCAGAATATAAACACCTTTGTTCTAAGATTGTTAAAATACACGCTTACTCACAATTATTTTGTGTTCAATGATGTTTTTTATTTACAGAAAAGAGGCACAGCAATGGGGTCTTCATGCGCACCCACCTATGCTAACATCTATCTAGGGTGGTGGGAAAGAGAACGGGTATTTATTGATGATAATTCTGAATTTACTGATCATGTTACCATCTGGCTGAGATATATAGACGATATTTTGATCATTTGGGATGGTACACAGGAATGTCTAGATACATTCATTAACAAACTAAATACAAATGATCTTAATTTGAAACTTACTCATGCCTATGATGAAAAACATATTGATTTTTTGGATATTACGATCAGTAAAGATGAAGAGGGCAGGATTATCACTGACCTTTATCGGAAACCAACCTCTACGAATAGCACTTTACATCATTCTAGCTCACATTTCCCTCCGACTCTTCGTGCCATACCTGTAGGGGAATTTCTGCGTGTAAGACGTACTGCTCCAATACTGAACTGTTCAAAGTAGAGCAGATGAGTTGAGGAATCGATGAAAATAGAGGGGTATAGCAATTCCTCTATAAAAAAAGCCTATCATAGAGCTCTTCACACCGAAAGAGACAATTTATTGTCTCCCAGGTTGAGAACCAATACAAAAGAGACGGTTAGATTTATTTCAACTTTTAATGAGGATTGGCGCAAAATAGAGGATATCTTGAATAGACATATTAATGTCTTAAAAACGGATACCCCACATAGCAACTCTGATTGGAGCTAAAATTGACACAGGATGGAGACGATCTAAAAAACATCCGTGATATCCTTGTTCAGAGTCACTTCTGTAAAAAGAAGAAAAAATATTAGACCTTTGCCAGATGGCACTTTTGGATGTGGACATTGCAAAATTTGTCCTTTTATGTGCAAAATCAACAGCATTACTGATAGAACTGGAAAAATTACTGTGAGGAATTGGACTCTGCTGGGTTTTGAACCCTGGTCCCCAGGCTGCTATACCTCTTCCCTACCACTGCACCAGCCTGCCTGTTGTGAATTCCATTGAGACCTTATAAGCTTTACTCTGCTAGCAATTGTATCAGTACCTAAGTCTCTTCAGCTGTGTCTGGTCAGGTGTCTGGTCCTTGGCCTATATAAGGCACTTCCTGTCAAATGTACCTTGCCAGATTATTGTGTGGTTCCTGATCACTTCAATAAACCTTGTTCCTGTTTTCACCTACAAGTTTGCGGAACTGGATTATTGCTGACCTTGGCTACTGGTCTCCACAACTTTGTGATTTCTATATCATTACAATGAGATACTTAAAAGTTTTTTTCAATTGCGGTACTCTCTGCTGTTATATATTGTTTGCAATGTCCCTTGCCAACAGAAATATGTTGGTATTACTAGTAGAGAGCTTAGAAAAAGGCTTGGCGAACATCTTTGCAATATACGTAATAGTATTACTGATGTTGCTAAAGGTAAGACTCTTACTTCAGTAGCGAAACATTTTTTTGAAAAACACCACTCAAAACCCATACTTAAATGTTGGGTATTGGACCCAGAGGCTATGCAGGTAAATCTAATAAGAGGGCCATTATCCAACGAAGAAAAACAGTGGCGACGCACTCACAATTTATGCCTGTATTGTGGTAGTGCAGGGCACTATGCCATCAATTGCCCTAGCAAATCCAAAAGAACAATAGCCTATGGCGGCTGAGGGTGCACAGATTCGACACCAATCCCAGATTTCGGATCAATTGGATTCTGTCACACAACCCTTGTTTTCTCTGGCTCATGGTGAAGAGGGTATGTTGACTCAACATCCTCATTTTGTGGTGCCTATCACGTTGCAATGTGGTGATCGTAAAATTTATGGACATTAAATTTGCAGCAGGAAATAGAATTCAGTCTATCCCTAATTCTTCACCTGTGTTAATGGAGACAGTTGACGGTTCTCCACTTACGTCAGGACCGGTTACACATGAGACTGTGCCCTTAAAGTTGACTGTGGAAGTGAATCACCATGAGACTATCTCTTTACACCTAATTTCCTCAACACAGTTTCCAGTGATTTTGGGGGTACCTTGGCTTGCTCTGCATAACCCACAGATTGATTGGAAGATCAGAACTTTGTCCTTTCCTTCAGAACACTGCTTAATGAATTGTCAACCCTCTAAGGTAACACCTGTTGCCACAACAATTAATGAAATGGTTGCTACAAACTTGACTAAGCTTCCTCTACAATATCGGGATTTCGCAGATGTCTGTGATAAGAAGAATGCTGATCAGCTTCCACCACACAGGCCTTATGATTGCCCAATAGAGCTTGCCAAAGGCTTTATTCGACCATCTACTTCTCCAGCAGGAGCTCCTATTTTCTTCGTAGAAAAGAAAGATGGCAGCCTACGGCCATGCATTGATTACAGGGACATTAATAACATCACTGTTAAAAAACGCAACCCCTTGCCTCTGATTCCTGAACTTTTGGAGAGACTCCGCTCAGCTAAAATATTTACGAAGCTTGATCTTCGGGGGGCATATAATCTGGTTCGCATAAGACCCAATGATGAATGGAAAACAGCTTTCAGAACCAGGTACGGGCATTACGAATATCTAGTAATGCCATTTGGGCTTTGTAATGCCCCTGCAACTTTCCAGCATCTTATCAATGATGTACTACGAGATCTCCTGGATCAGTTTGTTGTGGCATATTTGGATGATATCCTAATATTCTCTGATAATCTGAAACCACAGAAAACAGGTCTGTATAGTTCTAGAGCGCCTTCCGTACCCACCACCTATAACATTAAACTAGAAAATGTGAGTTTGAACAAGACAGGACATTCAATTCCTGGGGTAATGTAATAACTCCCAAAGGTTTAAGTATGGACGCAAGTAAAATTAAAGCTGTGCTGGACTGGCCCATCCCCAAGAATAAAAAAGATGTTCAGAGATTTGTGGGGTTTGCCAATTTTTACAGGCGTTTCATTAAGAATTTCTCTGCCGTTATTACACCGATCACTGAACTCACACGTAATGGGGACTCCTTTTCAGTGGTCCCGATAAGGCGGATACCGCATTTTCCCGATTGAAGACTCTGTTTACCTCTGCCCCTGTCCTGGTACATCCTCAGCCGGAATTACCATTTATTGTGGAAGTTGATGCTTCTGATTCAGCTGTTGGTGCTATACTGTCTCAAGGACTGGACCTAAGATGCTGTTACATCCGTGTGCCTTCTATTTCCCGCCAGATGGTGCCAGCAGAAAGAAACTATGACATAGGGAATAAAGAACTATTGGCTATAAAAGGCTGCCTTCACCGAATGGAGACATCTCTTGGAGGGAGCTACCCATCCAATTACTGTCCTCACAGATCACAAAAATCTGGAATGTATTCGATCCAGCTAAGAGACTGTCAGCCAGACAAGCACGCTGGTCCCTATTCTTCTCAAGGTTTAATTTTTTGGTTACATACCGTCCTGGCTCCAAGAATGGTAAGGCGGATGCCTTGTCTAGAATAGCTGACCCCCTCCATACTACCGTAACCAAGACCCACCATCTTGCCAGAGGATATATTTATAGGAGTTACATTTCCTTCTGATCTGATGTCTCGCATTAAAAAGGGCTACGCTGAAGACCCAGTTCTTCGTGATCCTCCTCGTGACCTTCATATGACGATGCGTAATGGGTTTTGGATTTTTCAACAACGTCTGTGTGCTCCGGAGTCAGTGCGACTGGACCTTTTACGTCTCTACCATGACTCAAAACCAGCAGGTCATCCAGGAATCCGAAAGACACAAGAGCTACTTGCCCGATCCTTTTGGTGGCCGAAGTATCATGAGGATGTTAAGAAGTATGTGTCCTCTTGTGATGTGTGTGCCAGACATAAGGACTCCTCGCTCATCCCCTGTTGGCTTGCTTCAGCCTCTTCCGATTCCTCATCGTCCTTGGGGATCTATATCCATGGGACTTTATTGTGGAACTACCTCCCTCTAAGGAACACACTTACCATTCTTGTTGTTGTGGACAGGTTAACTAAGATGGGTCATTTCATACCAGCTCGTGGTCTCCCTTCAGCTAAACAGACGGCTGACCTGGTTATTCGAGGAAATATTTCGCTTGCATGGAGTGCCTGATGAAGTAGTTTCTGACAGGGGAGTGCAGTTTACGTCTCGTTTTTGGAAACATTTTTGTTCTAATCTAGGTATTAATGTAAATCTGTCGTCAGCTTTTTCATCCGCAAAGTAATGGACAGACTAAGCGAACCAACCAGACTTTGGAGCAATATTTGCGGTGCTATATTAGTTACCTGCAGGATGACTGGCTGGATTTTTTACCCACGGCGGAGTTTGCCTATAACAATGCCCAACACTGCTCCACTTCTTTGAGCCCATTTTTTGCCAACTATGGTTACCAATCCAACCTTTCTAGTGAGTCTCCCAATTACTACTTCCATTCCTGCTGTCACTGACCGGCTAACGGCCTTACGTGATTCCCAAGCACTGTTGAAAGAGACTCTTTTGGAGGCTCAGGAATGTTACAAAAGAGGCATAGAAAGGAGGCCCCAGTCCTATCACGTTGGTGACAAGGTGTGGCTGTCAACAAGGAATCTCAAGCTTCGGATTCCTTCTCATAAATTGGGTCAAAGGTTCATGGGACATTTTGAGATCATTGCTCAGATCAATGCTGTCACTTTCCGTTTACAACTCCCGAATTCCATGAAAATACATCCAGTGTTTCACGTTGCACTGCTTAAACCTTTTCATGAAAACACTTTCCCTGGCCGAGAGCCCTGCCTGCCCCACCTCCAGTCCTCGTGGATGGTGAGGATGAGTACGAAGTGGACAAAAATTCTTGACTCCATGGATCTTCCGTAGCAAGCTTCAGTATCTGTTCGCTGGAAAGGCTTATGGTGAGGAGGAGAGTTCGTGGGAACCAGTGGACAAAATTCACGCTCCTGATCTCCTTGCGGTCTTTTCATGTGCAGTACCCTGCTAACCAGGTAGTAGGGCATCCAGAGGCTGCACCTATAGAGGCGGGGGTAATGTGAGGAATTGACTACTTAATAGGTTTTTTCAATTGCGGTACTTCTGCTGTTATAATATTGTTTGCAATGTCCTTGCCAACAGAAATATGCTGGTATTACTAGTAGAGAGCTTAGAAAAAGGCTTGGCGAACATCTTTGCAATATACGTAATAGTATTACTGATGTTGGTAAAGGTAAGACTCTTACTTCAGTAGCGAAACATTTTTTTGAAAAACACCACTCAAAACCCATACTTAAATGTTGGGTATTGGAAAAAATTAGTTTGGGGATAAGAAAAGGTAATCTTGAATCAGAACTACTCAAGGCAGAAAGCAAATGGATAGCTTTACTTAACACTGTAAGTCCCAGGTGGACTCAATGAATATAACAACTTCAGCATATTTTTGTAAAGGCTGTATGTATGTCAGTAGTCTAAGTGACTATAATAATATTTTTTTGATCTTACTTACGTGTTGTAACAAGATTCTATTCAATCCTATATTGGATCAAGTGGAACTGTTAGAGATGTTATTTATAATCAATGTAGTTGATCATGACAAGTTATCTCCCCCTTTTTCACTGAGGACTCATTTGAGCCCCTGATTTACCCCCCCTGCTTTGGAAATCCATGTTTCTTTGATATATCAATTACTGCTGTATATAACCACACTCAAATATCTTTAGCGGTATTGTAGCAACATCATTTTGTATCTGATGCAATTGTATCTTTATATATGCAGTGTCTATATGTGAGCAATTTAGGATTGTTTTTTAGGACACTTTATTTATCTAAACCTTATATATCCATCCTAAGCGCTTCATTAAGCATTTTTCAACTTTGACCATTACAAGTTATTTCTCCTTTTATTTATGGAGGAATTTATTGAACCGCTGATCTATCCCCTTGTTTTGAAACCCATTTCTCCTAGATATATTTAATACTGCCATATACAAATTGGACAAGCAATATTATACTAAAATATCTTTTGTGATACTTTGGTAATTATTACATATATCTGATACAATTGTATCTTTATTTATGTAGACCTTTATTTGTGTCTAATTTAAGATTGTGTTTGAGGACACTTTATTTTGTCTATTTTTGTCTATTTCAGTTTTATATATCCACCTTAAGCGCCTATTCAAGCATTTTCCACCTTTAGTTCTAACTTCCTTTTGTTTCCATTAGCCCCTGGTCACAAGACAGTTGATTGCAAACATACAGATGAGAGATCTTATTGAACCGTCCCTACTCACGCTATATAGAACCAAAGCGCCCTCTTCAGTTCTTATGATCCCTGTGGAGGCTGGCGCGAAACGTGCGCGTCGGATCGAGCTGCGTGTCTCCCGATGATGACATCACTCCTTTAGAGAGTAACCGATCTGCACTGTAGTGTTTGTACCTCTGGCTATGGGTATTCACGTATTATTAATTGGAGAGTAGGTAAGTGCACCAGTGGTGTGAATAGTCCCAGATAGGGAGTATAGATTAGCTTTTCATAGGCAGATTAGTGGGTAAATAGTGGGCCCTTATCTGCCTAATCCACTATTTGTATGTAAATAGGGCCACAGTGGTACATCTATTTTCATCACCTACTGGTTGCATACTTCCTACTCTTTAATGAAACTGGTTGAGATACGCCTATTGATTATTTTGTGTGCTTTATTTATAAACTTTGCATATTTAATATATTTATTATAGGGAATTTTAGCCTTGTATTAAGCACACTTAGCTTTATATATATTATCTTGTATACAAGTGAGGTTGATATATGACACTACTTTGTGCAATTTGGGAGACGTGCAGAAATATTTTAATATTTTATGTTATATATATTTAATAAAGTTATATTTTATACTATATGGGTTTGAGTTATGAACTTTTGTCTGTAGATATTTACATGGATGTTCCTTTGGCAGGTGGCTGTCTTGGGAATTAAGGTGTACTTTTTTCTCTTCCTTTTTGTACTTAATACTTACACTGCCTAAGACAATCATATGCTGTTGTTCTGTTATCATTTTTTTATGTATTCATACCATAACACTACTTACAACTAGTAATACCCCATTTTTGATTTATTGGCCTCTTTTTGTAAATATATTTTTGGCTATTAGGTAGCCGTATCAATAAATCAATTCTTATAAGGAATATCATTCATAACATTTTCTATCATGGCCTGAAATAGATTTGGATTCAGATTATAAAACCAGAACTAGTAAACGTTTGGAAGGTGCTAATAAGCGTTTGATAAATGTACATCAGATACAATTTAATGGCGATTGGCAATTGGGTCTCAAGAACTTAGAAGGGCTATTGAGAAAACCACTTAATTCTTTTTGGAATAAAGTAAGTCATGAAAAATATTTAGCTAAACACCTTATCCGAGAGGACTAAGAGTTAAGATTTTTCCATCCTTCACTTTCCATCTTGAGTCTTATAAAGAAAAATGGGAATCAGCCCTTACAAGCTGTTCTGAGACACTAATAGCCATAATGGCAGATTATGAACAAGAGATTTTGGTGGAATTAGATAAAGAAATCAACTCACTTAACAAAACTTTAAAACAATTTGAATCCCTGGAGGATTTAAAAAAAACTTAAAAAACGCAATACAACATGATCTTGATAAAAGAGAAATGAGATCTTATCTCTTAAAAAACATAAGTATAATCGAGATCTATTTATTTTGAAAATGGCAATGTGTTCCATTGGCACACATAGAAATAATAGTAGGAGGAAATTGCGACCTCGTGTAGACCACTGGTAGACGATATTATAACTCAGATACTGAGTTAGATTCCTCAATTACAGATGAGGAAGATATATGAGAACAAATTCTGGTAATCATCAAAGTAGAAGACAAGGTCCTCTTTTTTAGGACCAGGGTCAGCCTTTTATGACGGAGAGGAACCGGACCTCGTTCCAAGAGAACAACTGGGAATCGACCCAGGAATCTCCGAGATCGCAAACAATGGGGATACAAGGGGGCAGTCAATCCGCAGAAGGAATCCTGGACGAAAGGGGTCAGAATGTAAAAGAAGATATGATGCAAATTCTGAATTTATCATCTAAGATACTTACTAACCTACAAGTAAATGTTTTGAAAAGAGGATTGTCATTTTCACCTAGCAACAACTACCCAATTTTTTTATGTATTTAAGATTCTTAATTTGTTTGCACGCAAATTGATTCTAAAGAAAAAAAAATTCTGATAGAACTTCAAATACAGAATTTACCTCTGCCATTGGTAACAACACCGGAGACCAATATGACCAATGATAAGATCAAAGTTAAATCTCGTTTTAATCCACCTCTTTCCAGCGTGCTCTGCAGTAGAAGTATATGTCAAGGCTGTGACCCAAGATACAATCCTACCAACAAGTTACAACCTACCAAGAATTCTAGTAATTTGAGCCGTTGATGAAAATCAAGCGTTTAAAAGAGTTGAGAAAGAATGACTGATGTCATCATCAAACCATCAGATAAAGGTGGTAACATTGTTATACCTGGCCAACAGAAATGTATATTCTAGAGGCATTAAGACAACTAGTGATAAGGCTTGTTATGAACGCCTATTAGGTGATCCAACAACTGACTTTGTGGTAAGCCTATAACAATATCATTGATGAAGCTAAAAATGATCTTATCATTAATGATAAAGAGTATACATTCTTGCTATCTGACAAACCCAGAATAGCTACTCTTTATCTATTACCTAAGGTTCACAAAAATGATAAGATTCCTCCCGGTAGACCCAATTATTTCGGGCAATGGTAGTCTATGTGAGGAATGGTAGCAAATGTATTGATTTGCAAACGCCGTCCGCATGTATTGAGTCTGTCCTCATATGTGAGAGATACTATGGACGTCCTGAAACGACTCAATGACATTAATGTGAATCATGAAACACTATTAGTGACCTGTGATGTAGAGAGCCTGTATACTTCAATTCAACATGAAGCAGGATGCCAGGCAGTGCAATATTTTCTCACCATGGCTACAAAATGCTGATCAGGAATATAAACACTTTGTTCTAAGATTGTTAAAATACACGCTTACTCACAATTATTTTGTGTTCAATGATGTTTTTTATTTACAGAAAGAGGCACAGCAATGGGGTCTTCATAGCGCACCCACCTATGCTAAACATCTATCTAGGGTGGTGGGAAAGAGAACGGGTATTTATAGATGATAATTCTGAATTTACTGATCATGTTACCATCTGGCTGAGATATATCGACGATATTTTGATCATTTGGGATGGTACACAGGAATGTCTAGATACATTCATTAACAAACCTAAATACAAATGATCTTAATTGAAACTTACTCATGCCTATGATGAAAAAACGTATTGATTTTTTGGATTTTTACGATCAGTAAAGATGAAGAGGGCAGGATTATCACTGACCTTTATCGGAAACCAACCTCTACGAAAGCACTTTACATCATTCTAGCTCACATTTCCCTCCGACTCTTCGTGCCATACCTGTAGGGGAATTTCTGCGTGTAAGACGTAACCTGCTCCAATACAGAACTGTTCAAAGTTAGAGCAGATGAGTTGAGGAATCGATTGAAAAATAGAGGGTATAGCAATTCCTCTATAAAAAAGCCTATCATAGAGCTCTTCACACCGAAAGAGACCAATTTATTGTCTCCCAGGTTGAGAACCAATACAAAAGAGACGGTTTAGATTTATTTCAACTTTTAATGAGGATTGGCGCAAAATAGAGGATATCTTGAATAGACATATTAATGTCTTAAAAACGGATACCGACATAGCAACTCTGATTGGAGCTAAAATTGACACAGGATGGAGACGATCTAAAAACATCCGTGATATCCTTGTGATCAGAGTCACTTCTGTAAAAAGAAGGAAAAAATATTAGACCTTTGCCAGATGGCACTTTTGGATGTGGACATTGCAAATTTTGTCCTTTTATGTGCAAAATCAACAGCATTACTGATAGAACTGGAAAAATGAGATACTTAAAAAGGTTTTTTCAATTGCGGTACTTCTGCTGTTATATATTGTTTGCAATGTCCTTGCCAACAGAAAATATGTTGGTATTACTAGTAGAGAGCTTAGAAAAGGCTTGGCGAACATCTTTGCAATATACGTAATAGTATTACTGATGTTAGGTAAAGGTAAGACTCTTACTTCAGTAGCGAAACATTTTTTTGAAAAACACCACTCAAAACCATACTTAAATGTTGGGTATTGGAAAAAATTAGTTTGGGGGATAAGAAAAAGGTAATCTTGAATCAGAAACTACTCAAGTGCAGAAAGCAAATGGATAGCTTTACTTAACACTGTAGTCCCAGGTGGACTCAATGAATATAACAACTTCAGCATATTTTTGTAAAGGCTGTATGTATAGTCAGTAGTCTAAGTGACTATAATAATATTTTTTGATATTACTTACGTGTTGTAACAAGATTCTATTCAATCCTATATTGGATCAAGTGGAACTGTTAGAGATGTTATTTTATAATCAATGTAGTTGATCATGACAAGTTATCTCCCCCCTTTTTCACTGAGGACTCATTTGAGCCCCTGATTTACCCCCCTGCTTTGGAAATCCATGTTTCTTTGATATATCAATTACTGCTGTATATAACCACACCTCAAATATCTTTAGCGGTATTGTAGCAACATCATTTTGTATCTGATGCAATTGTATCTTTATAATGCAGTGTCTATATGTGAGCAATTTAGGATTGTTTTTTAGGACACTTATTTATCTAACCTTATAATCCATCCTAAGCGCTTCATTAAGCATTTTCAACTTTGACCATTACAAGTTATTTCCCTTTTTATTTATGGAGGAATTTATTGAACCGCTGATCTATCCCTTGTTTTGAACCCATTTCTCCTAGATATATTTAATACTGCCATATTACAATTGGGACAAGCAATATTATACTAAATATCTTTTGTGATACTTTGGTAATATTACATTATATCTGATACAATTGTATCTTTATTTATGTAGACTTTATTTGTGTCTAATTTAAGATTGTGTTTGAGGACACTTTATTTTGTCTATTTTTGTCTATTTCAGTTTTATATATCCTCCTTAAGCGCCTATTCAAGCATTCTCCACCTTTAGTTCTAACTTCCTTTTGTTTCCATAGCCCTGGTCACAAGACAGTTGATTGCAAACAACATACAGATGAGAGATCTTATTGAACCGTCCTACTCACGCTATATAAACCAAAGCGCCCTCTTCAGTTCTTATGATCCCTGTGGAAGCTGGCGCGAAACTGTCGCGTCGGATCCCGAGCTGCGTGTCTCCCGATGATGACATCACTCCTTAGAGAGTAACCGATCTGCACTGTAGTGTTTGTACCTCTGGCTATGGTATTCACCTATTATTCATTGGAGAGAAGGTAAAGTGCACCAGTGGTGTGAAGAGTCCCAGATAGGGAGTATAGATTAGCTTTTCATAGGCAGATTAGTGGGTAAATAGTGGGCCCTTATCTGCCTAATCCACTATTTGTATGTAAATAGGGCCACAGTGGTACATTATTTTCATCACCTACTGGTTGCATACTTCCTACTCTTTAATGAAACTGGTTGAGATAGCCTATTGATTATTTTGTGTGCTTTATTTATAACTTTGCATATTTAATATATTTATTATAGGAATTTTAGCCTTGTATTAAGCACACTTAGCTTTATATATATTATCTTGTATACAAGTGAGGTTGATATATGACACTACTTTGTGCTATTTGGGAGACGTGCAGAATATTTTAATATTTTATGTTTATATATTTAATAATAGTTATATTTTATACTATATGGGTTTGAGTTATGACTTTTGTCTGTAGATATTTACATGGATGTTCCTTTGGGGGAGGTGGCTGTCTTGGGAATTAAAGGTGTACTTTTTTTCTCCTCCTTTTTGTACTTAATACTTACACTGCCTAAGACAATCATATGCTGTTGTTCTGTTATCATTTTTTTATGTATTCATACCATATCACTACTTACAACTAGTATTACCCCATTTTTGATTTATTGGCCTCTTTTTGTAAACTCACAATTACGACAACTATAAATATGATATCCTCACTATTGGTTTTGATCTACATAGCCTTCATTTTTATTAGTGATACTATTTATTTACGATTGTCCCTTTCCTTACAAGGGTATTGTTTCCATGTGATTATTGTATCTTATCTAAGTATGTATATTAATGATTTTCTAAAACACAAATAAATTATGTACATTTTATAATGCCATATTTTTCACATTACTTATGTAATTTTTCAGACTGTCCCTCTATTTATATTTTCTTTATATTCCTGTATATTTCTAGGTAATTATAGTATATGAATTTACCATCACAGCTATTACCCACACTTGCTCCCGTAGATATGGGTACTTTCTAATTGGTTTAGATACGTTTTATATTATATTTACTTTACATTTTTTAGGTAATTAACTTTAATATGTGGTTTTCAAGAAAATTCCAAGTAGTGTAACCTTATGTATGTGTCCATAATTATGGTGTATCTATATACTGTATATATATATATATATATATATATATATATATATATACAGTATATATATATATATATATTTATACTAGCAACTTGCCTGTCAAAAATGATGACATGATGGAGTTCTATATATTGTTTTTCTCTTCCCCACCCTCCTGTGTGACTCCCCCCTCTTCCTCCGCTGTGTCTCTTCCCCCCCTCTCCCACCCTTGTGTCTCTCAACCCCTGTGTCTCTCTCACCCTGTGTCTCTTCCCCCTTCCTCCCCTGTGTCTCTCCCCCCTTTCTCTCCCTGTGCCTCTTCCCCCTCTCCCTCCCCCTGTGTCTCTCCCCCTCCCTCCCCTGTGTATCTTTTCTCCCCTCTCCCTCCCCTGTGTCTTTTCCCCATCACCCTCAACTGTGTCTCTAACTCCCTGTTTGTCTCTCTCTGCCTGCGTCTCTTCGCCCTCTTCCTCCCCTGTGTCCCTTCCCTCCTCTCTTTCACTTGTGTATCCCCCCTTTTTCTTCCCTCTCTTCCTCCCCTGTGTCTCTCCCCCTCTCCCTCCCCTGTGTCTCTCCCTCCTCCCTCTCCTGTGTCTCTTTCCACCCCTCTCCCAACCCGTGTGTCTTCCCCCCTCTCCCATGTCTCCCCTCTCCCTCCTTTGTGTCTCTTCCCCCTACTCCCCTGTGTCTCTTTCCCCCTTTCCCTAACCTGTGTCTGTTTACCCCTCTCCCTCCTCTGTGTCTCTTTCCCCCTCTCCCCTCACCCTGTGTTTCTCCCCCCTACCCTGTGTCTCTCCCACCTCTCCCTTTCCCCTGTGTCTTTTCCCACCTGCTCTGTCTTTTCCCCCTCTCCCTCCCCTGTGTTTCCTTCCCCCCTTGCCCACCCCTGTGTCTCCTCTCCCTCCCTACCCTGTGTCTCCTCCCCCTCCCTCCCCTGTGTCTTTTTCCCAACTACACTTTTCTCTTCCCCCTTCCCTCATGTCTCTTTTCTCCTCTCTCCCTCCACTGTGTCACTTCCCCCCTCTCCCTCCTCTATGTCTCTTCCCCCTTCCTCCCATGTATCTCTCCCCTATTTTCTCTCCCCTGTGTCTCTCCCCCCTCTCCCTCCCCTTTCTCTCTCCCCCTCCCTCCCCTATGTCTCTTTTCCCCTCTCTTCTCTGTGTCTTTTCCCCATCTCCCACGCCCTGTGTCTCTCTCCCCTGTGTCTCTTCCCCCTCTTCCTCCCCTGTGTCCCTTCCCCCTCTCCCTCCCCTGTGTGTCCCCCCTTGTGTCTCCCCTCGCTCCCTCCCCTGCGTCTCTCCCCCTCTCCCTCCCCTGTGTTCCCCCTCCCTCCCTGTGTCTCTTTCCCTCCTCTCCCAAACCCCTGTGTCTCTCCCCCCACTCCCACGTCTCCCCTCCCTTCTTTGTGACTCTTCCCACTTCCTCCCCTGTGTCTCCCCCCTCTCCCTCAACCGGTTTCTGTTTCTCCCTCTCCCTAATCTGTATCTCTTTCCCCTCTCCCCTCCCCCGTGTTTATTTCCCACTCTCCTTCCCCTTTCTCTCCCTCTCCCCTTGTGTCTCTCCCCCCTCTCCCTCCCCCGAGTCTTTTCCCACCTCCCCTGTGTCTTTCCCCATCCCTCCTCGGTGTTTCTTTCCCCCTCTCCCCTCCCCTGTGTCTCTTTCTCCCTCTCCCTCCCCTGAGTCACTCCCCTCCCCTGTGTCTCTCCCCCTCTCCCTCCCTTGTGTCTTTTCCCACCTCCCTGTGTCTTTTCCCACCTCCCCTGTGTCTTTCCCCTCCTCTCCCTCCCCTGTGTTTACTTCCCCCCTTGCCCACCCCTGTGTCTCCTCCCCTCCCTCCCCTGTGACTTCTTCCCCCTCGCTCCCCTGTGTCTCCTTCCCTACTCCACTGTTCTCTTCCTCCTTCCATCATGTCTCTTTTCTCCTCTCTGCCTCCCCAGTATCACTTTACCCCTCTCCCTCCTCTGTGTCTCTTTCCCCCTTCCTCCCCTGTGTCTCCCCCCCCTTTCTTTCCCATGTGTCTCTTCCCCCTCTCCATCCCCTGTGTATCTCCCCCTCCCTCCCATGTGTCTCTTTCCCTCCCTCCCTCCCCTGTGTCTCTTCCCCATCTCCCACCCCCTGTGTCTCTCTCCCTGTGTCTCTTTCCCTCTCCCTCCCCTGTGTCCCTTCCACCCCCCTCTCTAACCTGTGTGTCCCCCTTGTGTCTCCCCTCTCCCTTCCCTGTGTCTCTCCCCCTCTCCCTCCCCTGTGTCTCTCCCCCTCCCTCCCCTGTGTCTCTTTCCACCCCTCTCCCAACACCTGTGTCTCCCCCTCCCTTCCCTATGTTTCCTCCTCCCTGCCCTGTGTCTCTTTCCCTCCTCTCCGAACCCCTGTGTCACTCCCCCTCCCCTGTGTCTCTCCCCCTCTCCCTCCCCTGTGTCTTTTCCCACCTCCCTGTGTCTTTCCCCTCCTTTCCCTCCCCTGTGTTTCCTTCCCCCCTTGCCTACCCCTGTGTCTCCTCCCCTCCCTCCCCTGTGACTTCTTCCCCCTCGCTCCCCTGTGTCTCCTTCCCCACTCCACTGTTCTCTTCCCTCTTCCCTCGTGTCTCTTTTCTCCTCTCTCCCTCCCCAGTGTCACTTTCCCCCCTCTCCCTCCTCTGTGTCTCTTTCCCCCTTCCTCCCCTGTGTCTCCCCCCCCTTTATTTCCCATGTGTCTCATCCCCCTCTCCCTCCCCTTTGTCTCTTCCCCCCTCTCCCTCCCCTGTGTCTCTTCCCCATCTCCCACCCCGTGTGTCTCTCTCCCAGTGTCTCTTTCCCTCTCCCTCCCCTGTGTCCCTTCCCCCCTCTCTCACCTGTGTTTCCCCCTTGTGTCTTCCCCCTCTCTCACAACCCCCGGGTGTCTCTCCCCCTCTCCCTCCCCTGTGTCTCTCCCCCTCCCTCCCCTGTGTCTCTTTCCACCCCTCTCCCAACACCTGTCTCCCACCTCCCTTCCCTGTGTTTCCCCCTCCCTCCACTGTGTCTCTTTCCCTCCTCTCCCAACCCCTGTGTCTCGCCCCCCTTTCATGTCTACCACTCCTTCCTTTGTGTCTCTTAACCCCTCTCCCTCACCTGTGTCTGTTTCCCCCCTCTTCCTCCTCTGTGTCTCTTTCCCCTCTCTCCCCTACCCTGTGTCTCTTTCCCCCTCTCCCTCCCCTATGTCTCTCCCCCTCCCTTGTGTCTCTCCTCCCTCTCCCTCCCCTGTGTCTTTTGCCACCTCCCATGTGTCTCCCCCCTCCATCCCCTGTGTTTCTTTCCTCCCTTGCCCACCCCTGTATCTCCTCCTCCTCCCTCCCCTGTCTCTCCTTCCCCCCTCTCCCTCCCCTGCATCTCCTTCCCCACTCCACTGTTCTCTTCCCCTTCCCTCATGTGTCTTCTCTCCTCTCTCCCTCCCCAGTGTCACTTTCCCCCTTCTCCATCCTATGTGTCTATTTCCCCCCTCTCCCTCCTATGTGTCTCTTTCCCCCTCTCCCTTCCCCTCTGTCTCTTACCCCCTTTACTTCCCCTGTGTCTCTCCCCCCTCACCTGTGTCTCTCCTCCCTCTCCTTCCCCTGTATCTTTCCCCATCTCCCTTCCCTGTGTCTCCTCCCCCCAACCTCCCTGTGTCTCCTTCCCCCCTCTCCCTCCCCTGTGTCTCCTTCCCCACTCCACTGTGTCTCTTCCCCCTTCGCTCGTGTCTCTTTTCCCCTCTCTGCCTCCCCTGAATCTCTTTCCCCCTCTCCCTTCCCTTGTGTCTCTTTCCCCTCTCCATTACCCCATGTCTCTTCCATCCCTCTCCCTCCCCTGTGTCTCATACCCCCCTTGCCCCCCCTGTGTCTCATACCCCCCTCCTCTCACTTGCCCTTACCTCCACCCTGCCCCCCAGATGCTCACTCCGTCCCCCCAGATGCTCCCTCTGTCCCCCATTACCTACAGTTGCAGTGGTGGTTCAGTGGAGGAGTCCCATACGTCCTGTCTGCAGCGTTGTGACGTAGCTCTGATGTCATTCTGGCGTCCCCACGCTGCATAACGGACGTGCTGGCAAGGGTGGGACAGGGTGGCACTGTAGTTAAGGGGGACAGAGGGAGCATCTGGGGGGGCAGAGGGAGCATCTGGGATCAGGGGGTAAGTATGAGACAATGGGGAGGTATGAGACACAGGTGATGGGGATGGCGAGGGGGAAAGAGACACAGGGGCTCATTGCAGTCCCTGTCACTTATGAGCCTTGCACCGGGGTGTGATGTGGTGCTGTACTGCATGCCTCGCGATGAGCATCTATGGAGCTCATTGTGAGCATCAGTATGGTAGGGGGAGCCATGCAATGAGCGCCTATGGGGCTCATTGCGGCATGCGCAAGTGGCAGTTGTTGCCCCGCAACTGCGTCCCTCGCTTCGCAAAGCGTGATGACAACTCACAGTACCACAGCTATATATGATATATATATATATGTGTCTGGAATATAAGATTCATGTACGATAGATATATTTATGAAAGCAACACGGAAATGTATGCTATATGTTTAGGAAGCAACATCTAAATCATGTGTATATTTTGATTATATACACTTACAGTATGTGAAATACAGGGGCACCAAAAAATTACTTGTGTTGAAGTTATCCTCAATACTTCATATATAGTGAGTCTCCACTGTATATGTATCCTAAATACATAGGCATGACATTAAAAATGTATATTTCCCATTATTTTTCCCTTCATATAGATTCATATATAAAGTATATAATGTTCTTATACCTACCAGTTCACACATGAGGGCCAGCATCTACCTCTGAGCAGCCTCCAATGCTGGACTCTGGCATGGTGGTCGGAGGTGAATTGGGGAAGGGAGTGGTGGCCCAGTGGGGAGGGGCTGTGATGCGGCTGTGGCAGGATCCTCTCATGGTGGTGGTGGTTGGCATATGGGTAGTTGCAGGAGCCAGCTGGGAGGAGGCGCTGGAAATCTGCATGGTTTGGTCCAATAGGAGCACCCTGGTGGTGAACCAATTTGTTGGAGGAGGGGGGCAGTGGGGTCAAAAGCCATAGGTGTGGCTGATGGTTCAGCAGGTGACCCTACTGCCCAGGTGATTGGGTACTCCTCCTCAGATACCAGGCCATCGGTTCCTCTTGTTGTTTCCTCCTCTTGTGCCGGCTCCTGTTGGACAGGGGCATGGTTTCCAACATCTGGCTCAGAATGAGCCCATGCTCCCACCTCTGGCTCACCACTGGACCTAGTCCTCCTGCCAGCTGAAAGAGAGAAAAAATGGAATATGTGTTAATTATGTTGAATGATACATTGGTTTCTGTTCATTCCTACCTATCCTAGTTCATTCTTTTTTTGTCTTGAACCCTGGATGTTTCACTATTTTTCTACTATGAGTGGCTATCTTTTGCTAGATGTGATCATGGATCATGAGCTTGATTGTTATTGGCTCATGATGCTATCTTGCTTCCGGCTGTGGCCTGTACCTGCATACGCTGCCCTAGGCACACCCATAGATGGACTCCCTACTGGATGATTACTCATGTTGTGCCCACTATTGACAGTAATTTGTCAGCTTTATGGATTTAATGTCGCATATCTGATCCATCTATCCCTTGTTAAATCCAGGGAGCTGACACGTCAGTGTCATTGTTGGTCAACATTTGTGTGTTTTCTATGTGTGTGTGATGTACATGTAGTGGCTTGTTGGTGTATCTGATATTCACCTGACATGGAGGCAGGATCCTTTTGGGCCACCATGCCTGGAGCTCCAGTTGTGGGCACCCGGCTCAGCAACTCCTTGAGCACCCTCTCCCACTCGTATCTCACAGTCACTTGGGGGCCACCACTTGGGGCTGCAGCTTCACTGGCCATCATCTTCCTCACCTTGGTCCTGACGTCATCAAACTGGTGCTTAACGGACCTCACATCCCTTTCTGCTGAGCCCAATGCTGTGACTGCGGCCACTATCTCCTTCCAGGCCTGGCCCATAATCCCATGCCTCGCTTCCCTCTTCCACCGAAAGGATAGCGGATTGGTCACAGATGGCATGGAGGAGGACCACCACTCTCCACCCTCACTTCTCCACTCTCTCCTCCTTCACTCTCCCCTCCTTCTCTCTCCCCTCTGCAATCCTCCCCTCCACTACTCTCCCCTCCTCCATTCTCACCTCCACTACTCTTCCCTCCTCCACTTTCCCCTCCACCACTCTACTCCACACTCCTTTCTCCTCCACTCCCAAGGGCCACCTCTCTCACCTTTCTCTCCTCCTCTACACTCTTCCTCATCTCCTCCCCACAGCTTCCCTCCTCCTCCCTCCTCCCTCCACCATCCATCATAATCCCAAAATGAATAGAAGGATAAATCAAGAAAAGTATATGTGTATATATTTATGAGGGAAAAGTATTGTATGTTTTATGCTTAATTTTAATTGTTGGGGTATTGGGTGGGGGTTGGGGTGTGTGTATGTAGTGACCTATACATAAGTGTATTTATGTGTTATATTTACTCAATGTGTATTTATGTTATGTTTTATCAGTTGATATGTGTTTTCAAGAATTTAGTGTAAAACGTGTGGAACGCAGCTTTATCATCTCTATCTGTCTACCATAATACATTAGCCCGTTTTTTATTGGCTTACAGGGCGCAGTGGCGCACACTGTACTTACGGGATGTGTTCCAGCCTACTAACAACTTGCGGTAGCAGGAAGGGTTTACTGTTTTAGACTTAAGCCCTGTAATTGCGGACTTGAGTCAAGTGGATACAGCCGGAATTGGAACAAATTTGTAACCCGCAGACATGCGGCCTGTATGAAGGTATTTAAGGGTTTGCAATTGAATGGGGGCCTGCGTGTTGTAAAGACAGCTTAAAGCAGTCAAGAATAGACTTATGGTAAAATCAGGAATTCCATATTTTGCATTAACAAGGAAGTTCCTGGGTGTTTTACTAAACTTTATTGTGTAATTGAGTGCTTCTAAGTGAGTAGAATAGTGATACAATAAACCTTACTACAATAAACACAGTGTATTTGCACATAATCCTTCACACAGCAAGAACAGAACACAGATATTTTTAATATGCACACAGGTATATGGGTAAATAACAATCGTGTGCTTTAAAACTCGAATAAACTTTAATTAAGCCAAACAACTTTGTAATTTACACAATAGCATATGTGAGTTTAGCAGACAATTGTTCATGATTTTGAAATATTCAGGGTGTTTTACTTTCAGCAGAGAGACTTGTATTATATTAGACAAAAATGCAAATGAAATTCAGGCTTCTTTTGTCTCTCTTCATGCAGCATGTTTTTGTATACTCAATCACATTTTCTCAAGGTCAAGAAAGTGAAAGAAGATGCACAAAACACTTAAGGTTATCAGACAGAATGTAGCAAGTGCTTGTCCTAATGCCTGATTCAATCTAAGTTAAAAGAAAAATTGAAACCAAGCAAGTGGAAATCTGTCTTTCCAAATAGTGTTGGATTTAGATTTTCTTTCCAAATAGTGTTGGATTCAGATTTTAAATGACATTGTTTCCATAAAAGTATAGGGAGACATGCACTAATCTTGGTTTTAGCTGACTAATTAATGTTGTTTTGACTGTGTTACAGTAAAATTACATTCAATTACTAACCTAGAAGCAGATAAAAAGAACACTAATGTTACAGATTTGCTATACTGCATTTAAAAAAATTAATTAGTTTTAAATATTTCAAATATTCTTTGATTATCTGTAACTACTGATATATCCACAGAGCTGTAAAATGCTGCTGGTGCAGTACCTGACAAATGTTTCATTGAAACATTTTTAGTAATGTTTAGATCTTGCTCTTAAGTTAATGATTACAAATTTGTACCCCTTTAATGTGAATTTTACAATCTATTATACACAAATTTTATGACCCTATTTGCATATGCAGCTGCAAGATATTTATAGTGAATGTAACTTGAATTAGCAAATGCAGACCTTGCCTCATTAGATATTCACATGGTATGATCTAAGCTATGATATTGTACAAGAAAAGTTTAACTATTGCAAGCAATTATCACCTACTTGCGGAAACAAGATGTACTTGTTAGTTCCCTAAGATATCTGTTACATCAGTGTTACGTTTGCACAAAATACAGTATTTCCTTTGAGATATGCGAGATAGTTAGTCACATGCTTAAAGGACTATTTTTTATAATAATATATTTAGAAAGGGTTGGAATGGGTTTTTACCTTAAAGACCAAGGGTGCACAAATTTGGTCCTGGGGGGCCACACACAAGTCTGAATTTGAGGAAATACAGTACTGAATGCACACAGGTGAGTCAATTGCTTCTTCAGTCATCCTGTCCCATTGGGAGCTCATTTAGGTTTCATATAACATCTCTATGCTGATGATACACAATGCAACTTTTCTACAGCTGACCTTACTGATGCACTTCAAGTGAAGGTGCTAGAGTGTGTAAAGGGACATGGAATGTTTTCTGAATTTCACTAGGAATATATTATACCTATCAATCTTGCTAATTTTATGTACTTTATTGTATTAAGAAGTGATTAAAAGCTCTCAGCCCCATGTAATTTGGGTTACGTAGCTCGTAATGTAGCTCGTAAGACTTTCTGCTATTAAATTAGCCTCTTAAAGCAACCATCAGATGACTTGCAGGTTAAGACGCTGCAAGGCCGAAAAAGCCCTACAGGACGTGGAACGAGGAACTTCGCAGCCACAAATCCTTTGTTCTTTCAAGCCTGTAACTGTTACGTTCCACTTGCGCTATTAAATTGCAACAAAATCACTGGCGTTCAACGTTGTAACTCAGAAGTGGAGCCAAGAAGTCAACGAGTGCTAGAGAGGACCTGGGGGGGGAGGGGGGGTAAAGTGCAACCGATAGCACTGTAAATGCACATATACACACACAAACTACTGTACTTTTATGAAAAGGGAAAGTGATGTTAGGTCTTAGAATTAATAACATTCTCAAGCTCGCAAATCGGCCCCAAAAAATACTTTATTTAATTTTTAATTTTTGTGTTATATCAATCCCGGCAATCAATGTGTTAATACATATACTGTAACTCACATGTGATAAAATATCATATTTATTATTATTATTATTATTATTAACTTTTATTTGTAACGCGCCGACATATTCCGTAGCGCAATACAGGGGATAAAAACAAGGGAAAATACAGCATTAACAAAATTCAAAAAATGGAGGACCCTGTTTTGAGCTTAGAATCTTTGCAGAAAGTGCTTTTTCCCAAAGCATCCTAGAAGACTGAAAACTCGCCACTTACAATCTAAAGGGAATGGAAGGGGCAGAAGTCAGGGAAAGATTCAACAGATAAGGAATAAAAAGGGTCAGAAGAGAAGTGAAAGTTAGAAAAGTTTTTCATTTAGAGAGAGAGAAGTAACAGTGGTGAGGGCTCTAGCATTTAAAATGTTGTCTGCCCCTAGTGGTGAGATAATATATGCAAGTAGGAAAGTCAGGTGATTCCCATTTCACTATATATTTATTCAGAATTGGGGTGGGAGGGAGGGCAGAACTCCCAGAATTCAGAGTAACCAGTGAGGCCTTCTGAAACCAGATGCAGGTAAAATTTGGGGCTAAAAGAAAACAATAAAATATGGTATAAGGGACCAATAGAACAGAGAGGGAGAGAGGGAGAGAGAGGGAGAGAGAGAGAGAGAGGGAGAAAGAGAGGGATAGAGAGAGGGATAGAGAGAGAGCAGTTAGCAGAGAGGAAATGCAAAGACATGTGGAAAGGAGGAGATCTAGGCAAATTATACAGGCCATAAAAGGGTGAGGGGGAAGTAAAGCCAGGCAAGATACAGTAAACATATGAAAAAGTTTGAACTAATTTTAGAAATAATTCTATGTCAGCAAATATAATAACAAGCATATAGTAGAAATATTAATAAAAAATATTGGCTTCTGGGAAGATGCAGCATTCAAGGGTCTCCTCCATACCTGATGGTGTGTATAGAACTCCCAGAATTCAGAGTAACCAGTGAGGCCTTCTGAAACCAGATGCAGCTAAAATTTGGGGCTGATGGTGTGTATAGAACTCCCAGAATTCAGAGTAACCAGTGAGGCCTTCTGAAACCAGAAGCATGTAAAATTTGGGGCTGATGGTGTGTATAGAACTCCCAGAATTCAGAGTAACCAGTGAGGCCTTCTGAAACCAGATGCAGGTAAAATTTGGGGCTGATGGTGTGTATAGAACTCCCAGAATTCAGAGTAACCAGTGAGGCCTCCTAAAACCAGATGCAGGTAAAATTTGGGGCTGATGGTGTGTATAGAACTCCCAGAATTCAGAGTAACCAGTGAGGCCTTCTGAAATCAGATGCAGGTAAAATTTGGGGCTAAAAGAAAACAATAAAATATGGTATAAGGGACCAATAGAACAGAGAGGGAGAGAGGGAGAGAGAGGGAGAGAGAGGGAGAGAGAGAGAGCGAGAGGGGAAGAGAGAGTGATAGAGAGAGGGATAGAGAGAGAGCAGTTAGCAGAGAGGAAAATGTTTATGGATCTGTCAATATTGCATCATACCTGGAATGTGGGTCCGATCGTAACTCGTAATTGAACCCTGTATGACTTTGAAAATCCCACCTCCATTTTTCAGTGACGTAATTTTGGCGATCTCTGTTGCCATTGGCTCCATCCCAACTCGTAACTATGAGTTAGACTTATTAATCACGTTCACGGCCACACATCCGACGAGCAACAAATGGTTTACGGGTTTGCCTCTCAAGCCCGTAACCCGCAGCAGGTTCTAATTTAATAGCACCGTAAATCTGCAACTCTTCAAGCTCGCAGCCGTTGTGGGTCTCACGTTGCACATATAAGCTTTGAATTTAATGTGGCTGCAAGTTTTTGCTTGCCCAAAATCTTATAAATAGTTTGTAACTGGTTTCTCCCCTTTGCAGCTCATGAAGACAGTGTACTTCTAAGTGTAGGGACTGCACTGTTGCATAGGACCAAACATGTTGCAGCATTCTGCAACATGCTACTTTGAGAGGTCACCAACAGGCTAATTTGAAACACTGCACTTCACAGTCTGTCTGTATCCACAAGCTGCACGAGCTACCTAGGGCAAACCCAGGCAGGTAAAACATGTATTGTTTTTGGCATATAAAAACATAGAGCTGATTCAAATGAGCAGTCGTAAGTTACTGGAGCCCAGAACTTACAGCCTCCTGATGACTGTGATCTTTCCCGTCCGCAAGAGTTACGATCGCAAAAATCGCAAATTGCTATTCAATTGCTACAATTCCCCAAACCCGCAAATATTTTCACACCCATAAATGGCAAACGTAGGAAACAATCCTCCAAGTACGAGAAGGTTTAACCCCTGTCCAGAGAACTGTAAAAAATCAATACTGCACTGTAAATAATGGGGAAAGAGATGAAAGACAATATAATTATTGCACATCAGTCTCAAGCTTGCAAATCAGCAATAAAAAAAACATATTTTAATTTATTTTTTTCATTTTGGGGTTATATTGATCTTGGGAATCAATGAGTTAATACATATCAGGCCAACAACATGGCTTCTGTGTTCGGCCCATAACTTGTGGGCTTGCTCATTTGAATAGCACTGGAATCGGAGACGAATAGGCTTGCAATTGAATCGGGCTCATAGCTTTTAAGCACGTCTTAATAAAATAATGTACATAAAAGTCAATAGATACATATTATGCATGCATATTATATTCCTATTGAAATCACAAAACTTCCCATGACCCTTCAATGCAGCTGGAACCTGAATGGCCTTCTTGTTTTAAACATAGAATGGCAAAAACAAAGCTCCTAATATTTCCTCTAAAAGCTGGCCTTATTATCCTCTTCCATTTCAAAGTTATAGAATTAGTGATAGAATTAACCATCCAGTAGCTAAAGCACGCTGCTTAGTTGTCACACATGATTCGTCTCTAACATTCTTTTCTCACATCCAATCCATTAGAAATACATGTTGTTCTTTTTCTTAAAAATATAACAATGATATGACCTTTTTTAAACCCTACACTACCAAGACAATCAATAAATATGTTAAAATACTAATTAATATTTTATATATAACCCTTATTAGTATGTTAAATTGCATTAAATATGTTATGAGGTTGCTTATAACATCTCCCTCTTTTCTATATTTCTTCCTTCTTCTCCCATATTAAAATCCCTCAACTGGCTTCCATTAATGTAAAGAATAGATTCAAGTCTATTCATTCCTCAGCTGCTCTTTACATCTATCTTCTCAACTCTCACTATACCTCAGCTTGCCTTCGGGGCTCAACACAGGAATTACTTCTTACTGCTCCATTCAGTTCTAGAGCTCCCTCTTGGCTAAGACATTTCTTTCTAATAGCCTCACAAAGCTGGAATACACTTTAACACAGCGTCAGAGAAATCCCTTATCTCACCACTTTCAAGAGTCAGTTTATAAATCACTTCTTCAAAGATGCAATTAAAAACAGCACCCTTAGTGTATTTACTTGGAGATGTTTAGTAGCATCCTCCATTCCACATGTATAGTGCCTTGCAAAAGTATTCACCCCGTTGTAATTTTTCATGTTTTGATTCCTCACAACCTGGAATTAACATGGATTGTTTGAGGATTTGCATCATTTAATTTACAGGACATGCCCACGACTTTTAAGATGTTTTTTTTTTTTTTAATGTGAAGCAAACAACAAATAGGACAAAATAACAGAAAAAGTCAATGTGCATAACTATTCACCCCCCTAAAGTCAATACTTTGTAGAGCCACCTTTTGGGGCTTATCCAACCTTTGGATAAGTCTCTATGAGCTTGCCACATCTTACCACTGGGATGTTGCCCATTACTCCTTACAAAAATGCTCTAGCTTCTTCAAGTTGGATGGTTTGTGCTTCTGAACAGCAATCTTTAAGTCTGACCACAGATTTTCTATTGGATTGAGGTCAGGGCTTTGACTAGGCCATTCCAACACATTTACATGTTTCCCCTTAAACCACTCAAGTGTTGCTTTAGCAGTGTGGTTGGGTTAATTGTCCAGCTGGCAGGTGAACCTCCGGCCTAGCCTCAAATCCTGCACAGAGTGGTACAGGTTTTGCTCAAGAATATCCCTGTATTTAGCACCATCCATCTTTCCCTCAACTCTGACCAGTTTCCCAGTCCTGGCTGCTGAAAAACACCCCACAGCATGATGCTGTCACCACCATGTTTCACTGTGGGGATGGTGTTCTTTGGGCGTCCGTCTCTTGGCAGGTTTGCTGTTGTACCATGTTCTTTACATTTGGTTATGATAGATTTGATGGCGCTCCTGGGATCATCAAAGATTTGTATATTTTTTTATAACCTAAAGCTGACTTGTACTTCTCAACAACATTGTCCCTTACTGGTTTGGAGAGTACCTTGGTCTTCATGACAGTGTTTGGTTAGTGGTGCCTCTTGCTTAGACGTTGCAGCATCTGGGGCCTTTCAAAAAAGGTGTGTATATGTAATGACAGATCATGTGACACTTAGATTGCACACAGGTGGACATCATTTCACTAATTATGTGACTTCTGAAGGTAATTGGCTTTTTTTGGGCTTCATAACAAAGGGGGTAAATACATATGCACATGCCAATTTTCTGTTTTCTATTTATAAAAAATAGTTTTATGTATATATTTTTCTCATTTCACTTCACCAACTTAGACTATTGTGTTCTGATCCATCACATAAAATTCAGATTAACAAAACATTGAACTTAAGGTTGTAATGTAACAAAATAGGTAAAAAGTCAAGGGGGGTGAATACTTTTGCAAGGCACTACTTTGATGTTTCTGTATTCATCTTGTAAGATCTTCAGGGCAAGGATTATATAGCTCCTCATGGGGAGAGATTGGTGTTGGTACAAAATATATATTGGCTGATTACAAGGCATGGCAACCAGCCTTTTTATAACTAAAAAAGGTGAAAGAGAGAATGGAAAAAGAGGAAGAGTTTCCATTTTGAACTGACATTCAGCCTTTCGATCCACCTATAAACTAAAATACTGATATTTTGTTTTGCAATTAATTAGTGACATATTTCTGAGACATTGGGTCCATCTTCTGGAGTGCAGTCATCTGTACAATAAAAAAACACTAGGCAGGCTCAGATCCAGGTGACTACATGCAAGACAATAGACCCAATTAAGGCAATGATTTTTCATTAACAAAAAAAAAATGAATCTTGTTTTGTATATAGATATATACAACTAGATATAGATATCCATTTATTTCTCATAATAAAATTCTTCTTTCCCAAAATATACTTGAAACCTATCCTCTTTTTGACATTTATTTCTAGTATATCACTCATTATTTTGTAAACTTCAAAATGAGGGAGAGGGAACAGAAAAGCTGTAAATCATATCCCATTTATAACAGTAAAGAAGGCTGCAGTAGCTGTTGAAATCCAGTGATAGCAGGTGCAAAATAAGAGTGTTTTAAGACACATATTCAATTTACAGATATGTCACTTTCAAGTTCAAGTATTTTTGAAACACTGACACTTTCAAATGTATTTTGTCCAATAAAAATATCCTTACATATGTGCATTTTTATGTTATAAATCCTTAGTATAGCCTTATACTTACCCAAGTCATGCTTGAACTCCTTTATTCTGTTTGTCCCTACCACTTACATTGGAAGTTGTATCAATTATCAACTCCCCCATCTGTAAACTAGAACTTTCACACATTACCGTCTAATCTTCCATCCTGTAACATAAAATCATGACCTCTTCTTGTTTCTCTTTTTTATAAAAATATCTCCTTCCTGAGCTTAATAAAGGACTACCACAATCACTTTTCATATATAGTTCTTAGAATAACTAGGCTTGATAATGAGCAAAATGTTTAAAAAAAACTCGAGTATAAGTCAACTTTTTCAGCACATTTTTTTAATGCTGAAAAAGTCCCCCTTGACTTATACTCGAGTCAAAAAAAATCTTCCTCCTTCCCCCCCTATCCTCCTCCTCCCCCTCCTTATCATCCTCCTCCTTCCCCCCTTATCATCCTCCTCCTTCCCCCCTTATCATCCTCCTCCCCAATCATCATCCTCCTCCTTTTCCTCCTTCCCCCCTTATCATCCTCCTCCTTCCCCCTTATTATCCTCCTCCTCCCCCTTATCATCCTCCTCCTCCTTCTCCTCCCCCCCCCCTTATCATCATCTTGTTTCCCCCATAACCTCCTCCTTACTACACCTTCTCCAATCCCTATCCCCTTTCGTCCTTACCTGCTACTATGCGCCGATGAGCTGATGCTGATCCTGACGTCACATGCGTGTCACGTCATTAGCATATGCCGGTACGGAAGACGTGTCAGGTTCAGCCTCACAACGCTGAAGACACTAACACACGAACAACGCCAGGCATGCAGGACTTTGAAAATAAAACCAACGGCAGTCAATGCGCACCAAGCAAACATTCAACACACACACAGAGGAGAAAGACACAGGGAAGGGACTGGGGGAGATGTTGCAAAGAAACTCATTGCGAGCCATGTCATTGTTAACGAGCAAGTTCCTAGTATTTTAAAAATTTGACTGCAATGATCCTTTAAATCCAGTGATATTTTGAAGGTTCCAGACACTGTTTTCCTTTCATTGACAAACAATATTCAGATTTTCTAATTTAATTTCATAGAAACCTTAAAACCTACAAATCAGCTTGTTGTTTTTTAACGCTCTTCTGAAAAGTGCATAAAAACTAAATTTACTATATAACTAAAGTATACCATTAATTAAATCATTTACCAATGTGTGACATTTGTATGCTAATATACAGCTCTGTAATGATAACATGTAATTCTGACATGGACATTTGTGACACAATGGGCCCTATTCTATTATCCAAATTGTAAATTTATACACAATTAAAATCAGTCTTATAATTGCCACAGGTTCTATTAGCTACTTGCGATTCGATTACAAGTTACCCACGCACAATCACTACAGGCCAGCCAAAGACACAAATTGGGGCTTAGCACAGCTCGAACATTGAAGTTAAGCAAAATCGATATTCTATTAGACCCGTCTCACTAGTTCGCAAATTAAGTCTGACTCGCAAAAAAGTATCAAGATTCTATCAAAAATATGACGAGTACTAAATAAGACTCAAAAGGACTTTTTCAAACACTTATTAGAGCTGTAGCAGTAATTAAACACACAATAATGTACTTTAAAAGCATGGGAAGGAATGGAAAAAGATTCAAATTAATTGCAGAACAGTCTCAAACCCACAAATATGCAAATATTATTTTTAACGGTTAGTTATGTGTAATATGGATATTGGTACTCAAGAGGTTAATAAATATCATGAAACATGGACTAGAACAGTTGCTCTAATTTATTTTATAGAGTGCTAGATTGCTTGATTGTGAGCCCGATCCGCAAATATTACTTATTGGCTTTCATTATTCCGTAGCCTCCGACTACAGGTTACACCTAACTTCTATGTTTTACTGACATCATGATGACAGACTCATTTACTATTTACTGTGTCTAAGAAGTGAATTACGGGCTTACTTAAATATTACCATCATATGATCACGCCCCCTGAAATCCTATTTAAAAAGGCATAGTTTACGCAGGCTGTTAGATGTAAATTGTGGGCTTGAGTCAATAGAATACATCTAGACATTTAGAGACAACACACACAGACTAAATTATGGGTTAGAGTCACTTACGTGCTTTTAATAGAATAGGGCTCAATGTTCTTATTCTCTTCCCTTAGGAGAGTGCTGTTCTGCTTCTTCAATTAGAAAAAGGTATAAATATATAAATGTATAGAATTGTATATTTTAAATGAATTAACTAAACATTTGTGAATTTATTTATGATGTCCCAAGTGTTTAAACTGTCTCAAGTGTGGCTTAGGTTTGTAAGGCTATTCTCCTTGTAGACAGTTGGCCATAGAAAGCAGCTGATGAACTGCATCAAGCTTGTGGGCCACCAGTAGAGCAGCACTGCCTTAGCATATAACCGTCACATATTAGGAGACTGGAATCATTATATTTCTAGAATGATTTACTGTAGAAAAAAAAATGGCTAGTGTGATGAATAGTCCATGTTTATGGTCTTTCAAAAAAGAGCTCAACTTATTGGCAGTGTATGTGTACTATAATACAGAATGCAACAAAAGTAATTTCCATTGCAGCAGCAACTTTACAATCGTGTTGGAACAACAGTAAACTACTGAGACATAGATAAGCATTAGTCTGCATTAACATTAAAAGCCTACTGGCAATAATGTCCTTCATTAACTAGACAACCCAAGCTCAAAAAATGTATTAGCGACACTATTCTCCTTAGTAAAACACAAGTAGTCTCTCCCTAATGGATCTCATGTTAAGGGGCTGAAGGGAGAAGGTAGCTAGAGACAAAAAATATTTAGCTAGGGTTTTCAGTTAGTTACTGTATCCTAGCAGCTAATGTGATTTTAGCCCTAAGGTAGAAACCCAGGAATGATTATGTTTACAGTTGGGAGTTGTGACAAGCTGATATGCAGAACAACTTATGGATTGAAAACATAATTCAGATGGTAAGCACACAATTTTTCTTTACCTTTTTTTAAACATATTTAAAGATTCCTCTGGGAAACAGAGATAGTCAATTATGTTTTTGAAAATTCCATAATTTCCAAATGCAGAAATGAAGTTAAGGTCCATAATACATATTTTTTTGGATATACCCAGAGATATTTTAATTTAGTGGCATTGAGGACACAAAAATAACATTTAGATAGTATAGGTATGCGTAGAAAAAATGCTAAATTAAAACATATACAAATCAAAGATGTGATGTGGACTTGAACCCAGGTAAGCTACTTCACAGCCCAGACACTTATCCACTGGACGGTCAACAGACTTTGTAGCAGGTGCAAAAGTATAATTAACAATTATTCCACATATTACAAAGATCAGTGGAGATCTAAAAAGGTTGAACTTGATAGACTAAAAGTATTTTTCAACCACAATTACTATGTAACAATGTAACTATGTAATAAAATATCTAATCCAGAGTTAAATATTAAAATTGTGACAGGCATTTTCTCCAACCAGGTCTCATGTTAAATGATTTTAGAGGTATTTTGATAATCATAATATGATATATTCCTAATTATTTATATCCAGTTTAAAGTAGGATATACTGCTATTTTTGAAAAATATTTTTACTATGTGCACAGATTCCTACAATGCTAATTATTCTTTTTAAAAGTAAACTTTTTACTGAAAAAATGTGGGCTGTAAATTGAACAATCTACTGCATTTAAAAGGTGCATTTTATCGATTGTACAGTAGCATTTTATATATTACAGTCAAACTATTATTCTACTAGCTCTGAAAAAAACATTTCATTTTGAAGAGACATGGGCATCTCTCTGCCAATGCAAGATGCTTATCAAATCAGGCCATATAATGCTGAACAAATGCAGTTTTGTTGGGTTTATTTGATTCTTGTCCATGTACAACATCATTTGCTATTGTTGTTTAATCAAAGTTATAGTAAGAGAATAAATATTATGAAGTGGAATGTTCGAAAATGCAGGATAAAGATGGCCTGGTATTTATCATACTCTTAAAGGTGAAGCTTTAATGGAAAGATTAGAGCCTTAGCTCCATTAAGCATTATAGTGCTTATGAGATTCTTTACTCAAAATTGTACATTTTTTATTACCACCCCTCAAAGCTCATGAAAAGCCTTAGCAAATCTACCGAATAGACTATTGTCAATATTTCTATTTATGGTAACAATCACTTTATCATCATGAAATCAATGAAATCAATTGATTATCTTTTTAAAAAGTTTTTATTTTCTGTAAAGAATTGATTTTTTACAAAAAAGTTCAGTATTTCTTTATTATTTTCCAAATTTCTTCCAGTTTTATTTTGTATAGCTCTCTACAATTTAGATTTTTTTCTTTTTTCATAAATGACATTAGAATGTTCTCTCTGACTGTTCTCTCTCTTTTATTTAGCACAAAAATAATTAACAATTTGAATATCAATTTACAACCTCTCATCCAGAATATGAAATAAATAAATAAGGGATTTGCAAACTGCATGTTCTCAAACATCATGCCACACTAAATGTTAGATGATATCCATAAAACATGGAGTGGATTTGGGCTTAGTTAGTGGATCATATATATGTATATAGCATATAATTAGCAAAAGCATGTTCAGTTGCCCCACGCTACTAAGTGCCAGAGCCCCATTTAACATGCTTTTATTCGAATATGTATATAAGTAGAAGACATAAACAACAGTATTTTAGCAGCCAGAATGAATGTTTTCTGTAGTTATTATGACCTCAATATTTTATATTACGTAAAAATATATTTATAAAAATATATATAAATATGAATCACATTAATACCTTTACAAGTTTATGCTAACATACTATATGAACTTTTGACTTTTGATATCCAATTTAACTCTGACCTTGGTATAATTCATTTTTTCTGTATACTTTTCATTCTACTGTTTCACTTTCATAGGACTAAGATATATAAATGTTTCAGGAAGCATTTTAAAGTAGTTTATAAACAAAGAGGGAATTAATACTAAGAAATATTCCCAGTAACATAATCCTAACTTTATTGTAAGCAGGTCTTCATCATGGCTTAGGTTACCTGGCAATTTACTGCACGGAAATAGTCCCTCGGAGTATATCACTTTACATTTTGAAGTGTTGAACTTAGTTTTGAAAACTTGTTCATGCATTGCTGTTATATTTTCTGCTTGAAATGTGTGTAAATTCTAGGAATTATTACACTTTGAGTGAAATTAAAAGAAGTGTAAGTGTAGGATAAAAGAAAATATTTAATGTAACCTTTCTAGTAATAGATCTAATCGACTGAGCAAAAATAGGAACAGATAGAACTTTCTCATGTACTGGCGATATGAAAGCAAAACAACAGCAAAAACATGATCGTGATTATTTTGAATTGTCGTTTGGTGTAATCATTAATTTAACGTCCATTGCCAATGTCTTAGTATACTCAAGATCAATACAATCATTGGATGTCTGCCACCCTAACTAGATGTAAGTTTCTGTGAGAAGTATAGTGGACTGAATGAATCACTGGCTCTCAGCAAAGCTGTCTCAACTTTAAATTTCTGATCCCATATTAAGTTTGGCAAATCTCCACAAAAGCTCTTTAGACTTCAGAATTCAGCTGTCTATACAGTTTCCTTCAAATATTATGGTGTATCTTGGACCCAGATATTTCAAAGGCACACATAAATGTCTTACATTATGACATGTTTAGTTACATTAACATCACCACTGTAATATGTGTTAAATTTGGTTTACAGCTTCATTAAAAACATACCGTTGGGAATTTATGAAAGGTTGCAAATTGAAGAACAGCACTATTTTAGAGATAAGTTTTACTTTTGAGTCTGTGTGTTAATCAGTAAAAAAATGAATGCAAATATAGAAGAAGAGGTTGAGGGTGCATAAAGCAAGGACAGGACACTTCATTTAAATTAGGTCAGACTGAAGGGTTTTTGGCAGACAAATAAGAGCACTTGCAAATTGCAAATTGTCACAATTTAAATGAGAACAAAATGGATAAATTTATAGGTAGAGGGTCACATTTGTCCCTAATATCATTTGTAAGAAATAGTGCAATAATCATGTCTCCCAATCATTTCTCTAGGAAAATGACTGTAAAGTATTTCATGATAAACAATACAATATAAAGACACCTTATAAAATCAATATAGTATTGTGAAATATAAACGTAAAAAATGTACTAGGTTAGTTATTTATCATAACATGATCAATAGCCCTTACATGGAAAGTGGAAATATTTTATATTTTAAGTCTGCTTATCCCATTATCATCCCTGATTGATTCATAGGCAAGAAATACTAAGCACACCTCCTACATACCTATGGCAGAGTTTATTTGGGAGTGCCCAATGCTCACTCATCATTGACAGTCCCCTGGAACCCACCTATTCAATCATAATAACTAATTACTGGAAAAATGTATATCTTTATTTACCTTAACAGATAAGCTTTTCAGAGGTAACTTACTTCTTTTTCAAGTCCCGAACAATACTCACTATATACATACATATATTTTTAGCTGTACAAATGTAGACAATTATTTAAACACACACACATATACAGAGGTGGAAAACATATCCACCTTTTAGGAGTCTATAAAGTTGTTTCTAGAAATCTTGAAGGAAGCCCTTCAAAAAGTACAAATGTTATGAGTCTGGGCTCCTAAAATGTATATTTCTGGCTTTTACATATTTTTTACAATTATTTTGGTAATACTTTTAAAGAGATAGCATTACTGCTTAATTTTATAACAGTAGGTATGTATGTATCTATCAGACATTCTGCCTCCCTCAGATGCATTTAATAAATAAATAACAAATATTTACTGTGTGATTGTACATGCAAGTTACATAATTATTTATCAGTTGATTAGAAAAGAGAACAGTAATGTTTAATAGACTCTAAGACTCGCCTGTGTATCCTTTCTCCCTACTCTCCCTCCATGCCCTCCTCAATGCCCTGGCTGAGGGAAGGAGGTTCTCATCCAAGATTTGACGGTATATGGCCCTATCCATCGGCCCTTTGATGTGGTGCAGTTGTCCAATCCCCTTAGCAGAACCCCCCCCCCTTCCCCCAAAGCATAATGTTTCCACCTCCATGTTTAATGGTGGTGATGGTGTTCTTGTTGTTATTGGCAGCATTCCTCCTCCTCCAAACACAGCGAGTTGAGTTGATGCCAAAGAGCTCGATTTTGATCTCAGCTGACCACAACACTGTCACCCAGTTCTCCTCTGAATCATTCAGATGTTCATTGGCAAACTTCAGACGGGCCTGTACATGTGCTTTCTTGAGCAGGGGGACCTAACGGGCACTGCAGGATTTCAGTCCTTCACAGCGTAGTGTGCTACCAATTGTTTTCTGGGTGATTATGGACCCAGCTGCCTTGAGATCATTAACAAGATCCTCCTGTGTAGTTCTGGGCTGATTCCTCACCATTCTCATGGTCATTGAGATCTTGCATGGAGCATCTCTCTTTAAAAGAGTGTGCCTAATCTCAGCTCGTTACCTGTATAAATGACAACGGAGAGCCAGAAATCTTGCTGGTTGATAGGGGATCAAATACTTATTTCCCTCACTGACCTGCAAATCAATTTATAACTTTTTTGACATGAATTTTTCTTGTTATTTGTTGTTGATATTCTGTCCCTTGCTGTTTAAATACTCCTACCATTAAAATGATAGACTGATCATTTCTTTGTCAGTGGACAAATGTTCAAAATCAGCAGGGGATCAAATACCTTTTCCCCCCACTATAAGTGTGGGATTTACTATTCAAAATATACAATATTTGTTTATATCAATCTGAATAAACCTATAACAAATTTTAGTGCTCTTATAAAGAAACCTAAACTGTCCTTTAGAGTATAGCAGTGTGAATCTTTAGCATCATATATAAATCAACATAACATATACAATTTATCACTAAGACTAATTAAGTAAAGAAGGTAGTTTGTAAAACAATAGAGGAGGATAATAGCTTTATGCGGCTTTGCCAGATCTTCACAAATGGACTAATGGGAGTAATTCAGGTAAACACTACATCTGAGTTTTGTTAAAAAGAAAAGCTGTGGTGATAGACACTGAAGCATTGTTCCTTTATTAAAAGTATATTATTGTTTCTTGCGCTAATCTGTGAAGGCACAATGTTATGAGATTCTCTGCTAATTGGAGAAATCAAGTAACAATAACTGGGGGTTTCAATATGTCCTAATTATTATAAGTGATTATTGCACCTTCCAATCTACCTATTTTTAACATACAAAAAAGAAAAAAAAAACAGTATCGCCTTTCTTGTATGGCAAGAATTTAAAAATGTTATAATAGTTACAATGTATAATCATTTATCAGTTGAATATGATTTGTTATCTATTGCATACACTTTGTTATAGATTGACATACGTAATCTCTGTATCATGTTATGGATTTATATATTAATATAATTTATATATAAAGGATAGGTTACTGAAATTACAGGATACTTCAAACCTTTACAATGTTTGTTACGTTGGTTTTATTATAAATGCAAGTTTATTTTTATTATCCACTATTTCCATGATTATTAAAAAAAAAGTCTATTTTTTGGCATATTAATTGTTATGTACAGTGGAGTACAACAAACATATACGATGGAAAGCAAAGGCCTTTATTTTTTTACAACTTTAGAAAGGTAATAAAGCACCCTATTCATGAAAGTTTACAATCTGGCAATCATGCTAGTTACAACCAAATTGGATAATCTCTTGGTGGAATATTATTATCAGGCTACATACGCTGGCTAGGATGATAGTGAAGCATGGTATATATTTATATTTGAAGGGGAATTTACTAAGCATGTCAAGTGTATAGCATAATCTATTTTCCTGTGGGAAAAAGCAGCCCATCTCACCTTATCTCAGCCCTTCTCATCTCAGTTGAGAAAGTGTTTAGTAAATGTCTTCAAATCTCTTAGGGCCTCATTCTATTAGCGGCCGCAGCCGTTGCGGGGCCGCAAGGACCGGCCGCAAGCTATTCGGCTATTGTATTCCCTTACGGCCGGAGGCTCCGGCAGGCTTGCGGCCGGTGCCTTGCTATCTCTTGCGGCCGCTCGCGCCAGAGGAAAGCCTTTGATCTAAAACGGCCGCTAGAGTTTTGCAATTCAATTGCTCCGGGAAACCTCTCTGCAAGGCTAAAAACGAGCCGCTGCTTACTTGCAGGAAAGAGGTCCCGCTAGCACCAATTAAGCACATAAAATAGCTCAAATAAAGCCATCCTGCACTTTGAGAAGACTATAAAGGGATTTTAGGTGTTAGAAAAAATAGCACATAATTATCCTATACTCAAATCCGTAAAATATTTTATTTTTAATATCCGTAAAATATCCATGTAAAAAGTCCAGAGTGCTTGGAGCACCTCAGACACGCCCACGCCGCAGCCGGAAAATAAACAGTTAATTTGAACTTGGGTTTGGGCTGATGTGCAAGCTTGAGAGTGGGTTCCTTTTAATCCTCATGTCCCCCAATATGATCCCTAGCATTTACAGAGCTGTACAGTGCAGGCTTGAATTTATTTTTGAGTTTTTATATTTCTGAGATTACGGCCGGTTCCAAGATATGCGGCCGGCCGTAAAAGGAGATCCTTGCGGGGCCGTATAATAGAATCGCGAGTTAACTGAACCCCCGCAAGGAATCGCAGCCTTACGGCCGATTTACGGCCGATAATAGAATGAGGCCCTTAGTGTGTAAGCAGTAGATGCTTAACATGCTGTATTCTTTCTTTAAACTTTCATAAAGCATTTAAAGTTATGAAAGTTATGGGACAGTTTACAGTAAACTACATAATAAAAAAGAGTTGCTTTAGCACAGAGAGTGTGAGTTGACACACAACGGGATTGAACTTCTATACTTGCACATTTGCATTGTGCCTGTGTCAAGGCTTTAATTTGGCTCCACTGGTGCTGACTGCACAAGCTCTTGTACACTTCAAGTAAATGAACCAAATTAGCTTTGATGCTTTAAAGTAATATGTTAATTTAATTTAAAAATCAATAGTTAAAAAAAATAAATAAAAATATATTACTTCTTACCTCATCATATTCACAGGTTCAATGGGTAGGTGATGTGGCATTAGAGGTCAAATTCACACATTCTAAATGCACATTAATAATTATAAAAATGTGTGGTGTCAGGTAATTAAGGTAAGAATGATTATATATGGACGTCCAAAATTTGAAAGCTGCTTAGAACTGCTTCAGCTTCTACCTCCTTTTAAGATCACTTTATCAATAGTAAAAAGCAAGTTAAGTGCAGTCTTTAAACAATGTTATCAATAATCTTGTATAGCATGTAGATGCATCATTAAAACAGTGTGTGTGTTGGGAATGTCTGTTATTGTATTCTGCTGTATGAGTCTGTGTTTATATATTACAAATGAGCTCTTGCCCTCACATATTTTTTCCTACTCTTCACCCATGGTATTGCTTGTAGAACAGTGGAAAACAGTTTTTCATGTATTAACTATTATATGCAATTTGGCTTTAGTGTGAGATGTCATTATTTTTTTTATTTTTTTTATATTGATAATATTGCCATTGAAAGTTTACTCCTGATTGCAAGCTATTTGAGTGATGGCAAATAAAATCTTATTATAGGTCCCTACCCCAAGGACCCCATAAGTAATCACAGTCTGTGATGTGCATATTGTCTTTGCTGTTGTGTATTTTCTAAGTCCTGCGTGCCTGGCTTTGCTCAGAATTATTTACGTTTTTCTTGCTTTTTATGGTTTTCGATTTCCGCGATTGAATTCCTATTTTTCCGTGGTCATATTTTGTTGGTGTAAGTGTTAGTGTCTTTGCTGTCGTGTATTTTCTATGTCCCGCGTGCCTGGTGTTGTTGGTGTAAGTGTTACTGTCTTTGTCATTGTGTAGTGTCTTTGCTCAGACTCGTTTTCATCCAGTTTCAGAATTGTTTACGTTTTTCGTCCAGAGTGACGAAAAACGTAAAATAAGGCTCAAAATTGCTTGCAACCTCACTCCCAAGCTTCCTGGCTCTCCCCCTGTGCTGGGTGTGAATGTGTTTTTTTTTTGTCTTCTTGTTTTTCTTGTTTTTCTTGTTTTTTTATTTTCGCGGTTCAGCGGTTAAATTCATATTTTTCCGAGGTCGTATTTTGTTGGTCTAAGTGTTAGTGTCTTTGCCGTCTTGTATTTTCTAAGTCCCGCGTGCCTGGCATTGTTCATGTACGTGTTACTGTCTTTGCCGTTGTGTATTTTCTAAGTCCCGCGTGCCTGTCTTTGCTCAGCCTCGTTTTCATCCAGTTTCAGAATTTTTTACGGTTTTCATCCACCATTTTTTTCTTGCTTAGCCGATTTTTAAGTGATGAAATACGTCAAATAAGGCTAAAAATTGCTTTCAACCTCACTCCCAAGGCTTCCTGGCTCCCTCCCTGTGCTGTGTGTGAATGTGTTTTTATAATTTTTTTATGATTTTCTTGTTTTGCGATTTCCACGGTTTGGCCACTAAATTTGTATTTTTCCGAGGTCGTACTTTTCACCCCGAGCTCGCATGTTTTTAAAAATGTAAAATTCCCCGTCGCGGGTCCTTAAAGCGCCCACTGAACATAAATGGTTAACCCTCATGGCACTTATAGTGTTAATACAGGGGTTAATAGCATCCTATAGGGGTCTATATATACCCCCAATTGGACTGATGAGGTTAATTATAGTCTCATGAGGGTCTATATAGGCCTCCTTGGACTTCATTTTAGGTGCCGGGGGGTACTTATAGTACCCTCACAGCAGGGGTTCATTTTTTATTTAGCGTGGGTCCTTTGAGGATCTTTAAGGTACTTTCAGAACCTGCGGTGGGAATTTTTTTTTTTTTTAATGCAGCGGAGGGTCCAATTGCCCTAATGCAAGTATTAATGTAGGGACACTGCGGGTGTCCCAATGGGGACCCCCAGAATTGGGAGGTTAATTTGATGTGCCGCGGGGGCACTTATAGTATCCTTGTGACATTGGGTTAACTAATGGTGTGCCGCGGGCAAATTAAGGACCCGCGGCAGGAAGTTTGAAATTTTAAATGCTGCTGGGTGTTCCGATCAGGACCCCTGCAGCAAATGGTTTGAGGTCGTGACCCTGCGGGGGTCCCGATTTGGACTCCTGCATCATGGGGTGGTTTGCGCGTCTGATCGCATATAGAGCCTGAATCGATGACAAACTCCATTGCGATTGGCTGGTTCGGACTGGGGTTTTGGCTTGCGTCCACGATCATGTTCAAGCCCGCAAATTCTTATTGACATTAGCATAGTTTCCAATTTGCATGACTGGCGCCTAACTTGCAACATCGGCCAATTGAATAGCAAAGTGGAAGTAGAGCTACTAGAGGCCGGAACTCGATCTCAGAAAATCGGCTATTTGTGATCGAATTACGGCCCCGAATTGCATGAGGCACTTATTTTTTGAAGGGTGGAAAAAGAATCCTTCAGTTGGCCATCAATGATTTCTTCAACAAAGAATTTGAAAGGAGACATAAGACTACAATAGACATAAATATTTAGATTGGCACAACATGAGCAAGGTATGAGAATTACAGTATCTCACAAAAAGTGGTACACCGCTCACATTTTTTGAAAAAAAATTATTATGTCTTTTCAAGTGACAACACTGAAGAAAGGACATTCTGTTACAATGTAAAGTAATAAGTGTACAGCCTGTATAACTAAATTTGCTGTCCCCTCAAAATAACTCAACACACAGCCATTATACAGCACTGCCTTAACCCTCATGGGCATGGAGTTCACCAAAGCTTCACAGGTTGCTACTGGAGTCCTCTTCCACTCCTCCATGATGACATCACAAAGCTGGTGGATGTTAAAGACCTTGTACTCTCACACCTTCAGTTTGGGGATGCCCCACGGATGCTCAAAAGCGTTTAGGTCTGGAAACATGCTTGGCAGGTTCATCACCTTTACAGCCAGCTTCTTTAGCAAGGCAGTGGTCGTCATGGAGGTGTGTTTGGGGTCATTATCATGTTGGAATACTGCCCTGAGGCCCAGTCTCTGAAGGGACGGGGTCAAGCTCGGCTTCAGTATGTCACAGTACATGTTGTCATCCATGTGTCCCCCAATGAACTGTAGCTCCCCAGTGCCTGTAGCACTCATGTAGCAGGGTGTGGGGTCAGCCTTTCAGTTGCTCAGACCATATGCTGCACACTGCATAAAATTGGTCTGCATGCCTGTCGTACCAGAAGGAAGCCTCTTCTAAAGATGATGCACAAGAAAGCCTGCAAACAGCTGAAAACAAGCAGACTAAGGACATGGATTACTTGAACCATGTCATGTGGTCTGATGAGATCAAGATAAACTTATTTGGTTCAGATAGTGTCAAATGTGTGTGGTGGAAACCAGCTGAGGAGTACAAAGATAAGTGTGTCTTGCCTACAGTCAAGCATGGTGTTGGGAGTGTCATGGTCTGGGCCTGCATGAGTGCTGCAGGCACTAGGGAGCTACATGAGGGAACCATGAATGCCAACATGTACTGTGACATACTGAAGCAGAGAATGATCCCCTCCCTTCAGGGCCACATGATAACGACCCCAAACCCACCTCCAAGATGACTACTGATAAAGAAGCTGAAGGTAAAGGTGATGGACTGGCCAAGCATGTCTCCAGACCTAAACCCTATTGAGCATCTGTGGGGCATTTTCAAACAGAAGGTGGTGGAGTGCAAGGTCTTTAATATCCACCAGCTTTGTGATGTCATCATGGAGGAGTGGAAGATGACTCCAGTGGCCACCTGTGAAGCTCTGGTGAACTCCATGCCCATGAGGGTTAAGGCAGTTAAAGTTATAGTAAAGAAATTGTATAGGTTGATTCATCTACTTCAAACTAACTGGGTAACAAGCCACACTTAAACACATGGAAATTCATGCGGAAAAAGCAGTAGTGTAGGAAGGGGGGCAGACCGCCCCGGGAATGACCTCCGACGGGGCGGCACCAGTTGCATCCATCAAAATGTGCTGGCTTGGGTGGCCCCCTGTGCCCTCATGGTCCTACCGTGAAACTCCTGCGTGTCCCTTGTGGCTCCTGCAGGTTCCCTGTGGCCACTGCAGCCCCCTATGGCCCCTGCAGACCTCCTGCAGGTCTCCTGGGCCTCCGAGGACCGCCTGTGGCACATGTGAACCACGTGTGGCTCCAACGGGTCCCTTGTGGGTCCACTGTGGCCCCCACAGATCCCTGTGGCCTCCACAGCCCCTTATGGCCCTTTGTGGCTTCCCACAGGCCTTGTGGCCCCCAGTGGTTTCCCTCTGCCCCTTGTGGCCTCCCTCGGTCCTTGCGGGCACCTGTGGCCACCCACAGACCTCTTCAACCTCCATGTGGCTCTCTGTGGCATCCCTTGGCCCACTGTGGCTCCACTTGGTCATTGTGGCTCACTTGTGGCCCCTGTTGGCCCCGCTCAGGCCCCTTCAATCCTTGTTGTCTCCTGTAGTCCCCTGCAGACCTCTGCATCCTCCCACTGCTCCCTGTGGCCCCTTAGCCCCCTTTGGCACCTCTCAGTCAATGTTGGCCCTGTGGCCCCCTGCGGCTACCAGTGGCCTCCCTCTGCTCCTTGTGGCCCCCCATTGGTTCTTATGGTCTCCTGTAGCCCCCCACAGATCTCTGGCTTCCCGTGGCCCCTCCTCACCCCAGGAAGTATCAGGCAGGTAATGAACTATGTATATATGTGTGTATAGATGTATATGGAAATGTATATGTGTGTTTATATACGCACATATATATATATACACTAGCGACTTGCCCGTCAAAAATGACAGGGCAATAAAAAAGTGTTGAAAAGCTGTTTGTTACACAATGTGAGTGTACTGTGTGCGTCAACTATATAGACCCCTATAACTCACGAATGAATACATGTAATAACACTATAAGTGCCGTGAGGGTCATCCAGGATCCTCATGACACAAAGTGTAAGCACTACACCATTTTAACCTGGTCTCTTATGGGGGTCTATACAGACACTCATAAGCCTCTGTTTATCCCCATTAGTCCCATAAGGGTATTTAAAGACCCTCATGGGACAGTTAGACGCCTAACATTACCCCGTAAGTGCTATGAGGCTTTTCCAGTACCCTCATGACACTAGTACAAACACTACACTGCACTAAACCCACCCCAATAAACCATTAAATCTAAACTAACACCCCTCTACACTAACCTATTAACACCTACATTACCTACCTAAACTACCTACCTACCCCCTAATCAAGCCCCACCACTACTCTAATTACAGAAAATAAAAAACCCTAAGTCACACAAAAAAAATCTACATTACAGAAAATAAAAAACCTAACTCACAAAAAATACAAAATCTACATTACAGAAATTAAAAAACCGAAGTCACAAAAAATAAAAAAGGAACATTACAGAAAATAAAAAAATACATTACAACCTCCCCACCCCCCATTGCAGAAAGAAAACCTGAAAAGGAAATACATATAGAATACATACAATACAATACAAATAAAATAAAACACAATACCCCCTATCTATCTAACATACAATCAATCCTATCGATCTAAAATACATCCCCCAATCTATGTAATATACAATAAATCCTATCCATGTAAAATACATACCCCTATGTAACATACAATATATACTATATAATATAAAAGAAATCCTATCTAAAATGCATACCCTTATCTAACATACAATACTATATAATATACAATGCATCCTATGTATGTAAAATACATAACCCTATCTAACATACAATAAATACTATATAATATACAATAAATCCTAACAATCTAAAATACATACCCCTAACATACAATAAATCCTAACTATCTAAAATACATACCCCTATCTAATATACAATAAATGCTATCTCCATATACAAACCCTAATTCTAAGCTAAAATAAAATAATTAAGACCACTTACCTTTGCAGATGTTCCCTCAAATCAGCAACCTAGGGGGAAAAAAAATGAGTACCACACATTTACATAAAATAAACATTCTAAATATTCTGTGTGTGTGTCTCTGTGTGTGTGAGTGTCTCTGTGTGAGTGTGTGCCTCTATGTGTGTGTGAGTATCTCTGTGTGAGTGTGTGTATGTGAGTGTGTATGAGTGTCTGTGTGTGTATGTGAGTGTGTGAGTCTGTGTGTGAGTCTGCATGTGTGTGTGTCTGCGTGTGTGTGAGAGAGAGAGAGAAGGGCAAGAGGGGGGTCGGCAAATTTAGGGGTAGCCCCGAGTGGCAGAAGCTCTAGCTACGCCACTGGGATAAAGTTATTAATAGGGTCACAAAAGGAGCATCAATCATAGCTTCTCATGTAAATCTCGAGCAAAAGAAGTAACAGTAAGATTGGTAAGGTAAGTGAATATGTAATGTAATGGATTCCTTCTATTATGACAGTACAAGGTTTTATATAGCCCACCAATACAGATTAAATTGTCACAAAGATACTAATATGTTATCTGAATATATCCTCATATGATTGTGGTCTTTGTTGTTTGCATATGCTGCTTGGTATTCCAAGGGACAGTAATAAAGTGAAGTATTAAAAAAATTCCATGGTTGAGTAGATTAGAGTGCAAGTTTTCAATTCCACTTATCTTTTTTCTGCAGATAATTAAAAGTGAAATAACTCATATAAATATATACTGACAGGGTGCATTACATAGATGGTACAGCAAATGGTACAGTAAATTAATGTCACACAGTCATGTCAGTGGGAAATATAAATCATTGATCAATTTGCCTACTTGACCTGTACATTTCCATTTCCCACTGACATGACTGTGGCACATTAATTTAGTATACTTTCCAAACATGCCATATACTGCACAAATCCACATATATATGACTATCTATCATTAAAAAAAGTTAATGTTTACACTCTAATGCTACTCAATTGATTTCACCAATCATTTGCTTGATACTTAAAGGACATGAGCACAGTTGTTGTTTTCATGCATTTCAATGAGCATGTTTCAAGCATTACAAAAGTAGTTTTTTGCATGAACATACATTAAATAAAATTGGTTTAAACTTCATTGAATCGAGCAGGAAGTGCAGAGAGCATACTTTAGTCTGTCATTGGGTGGCAGAAAACAAGTCCCGAAGAGCAGTTAAACTTCTGAACAAGTTGTTATGCTTTGGGACCTTAATTTAAAAAAGAAAACACACTGTGACACATTATCAAATACCATCTTTACGATGCAACAAAAAATATATATTTAAAGGGTCACTGTAGTTTAAGAAAAATGGCACTTATTTGTCAAGTACGTAATAAACTAACAACATAAGCAGCTGTGTAAGCCATGGACATAAAAAAAAAGTTTATGAAAATAAGAATCTGTTTTGTTTTTTGTACATCACTTCCTTAGAGCAGGATAATGAGCGTGTGTTTATGTATCTATCAGTAGAAGAAGGAGTAGGGAGGAGGGAACAGGGAGAGGTAAAGTCTTGGTTAGACTATTAGATCAGATTGAAATTGACACCACTTCCAATTTAGAGGCCCAGAAACATAAAGTTTCCAATAATAGATGGAAAGCAGCTTTCCAAAAATGTAAACTACCCTCTCAAGCACACTTCTACAAAAGTTTCAGGGATACCTCCAGGGTCCATCAGAGGCATTAACATGGAGGTTTTTCAAATTAAAAACTATTAATTATATTCAAATCATATTTCAGCCAATCAGAATCCAGTATTTGAATTATCTAACCCCAATTTGTAAACAATCAGATGACTAATGAACTACAAAAAATGGTTGTTAAAATGAATGTATATGCATAATTATACTTTATTTATAATGTTTAAACTTTGTAAATCTAGTAGTTATACTACCAAGCACTGCACCTTTTGCATAATTAGGGGCAGGGTTGCTAATCCAGACATCCCGCTGTGTGTTCCAGTGTCTGAATGATGTATGTCAGACCTCAGATATTAAGCATTATGGGCTATTAGGGGGGTAAGTGGTCATAGGCAGATGAGTTATTAACCCTCTGTATTCATTTTAATTATTATTTAAAACCCTTCAATGCCACAATCATTGCAAGGAAGGGCATAGCTTTAAATATAATGAAAGCTGTTACTTATCACGTAACTTCTCTTGTTAGGCGATTGACATTACATGTTCTTTTGTTTATTTCCCCTCTCCTTCTAACACTCATCTTCTTCTTCTTACAGAAACCAGGTTAACTGTACCTGGCCTTTGTTCCCCTGGAAAAAGAGAACACTCACCTATACCCTGCCCCTCTTTCAACCACCCCAGATTGGTCTTATTTTATTGAGTCATTCAAATCAGGCATCGGTCAGCAACACCTGCTAACAAAGACACCAACTACATTATTACTAACCCACCCATTATGGTCATCATTATCAATCTTCCATCCCTTACCACCCATAAAATTTGAGACTATTGCACCAACTCAGCAATAAAGTTCTTATAACCTTACCACATTAATCCACCTGTACTGCAACTAACTTTTCTGTTTTTTATTTAAATTTTGTGCTGTTCTCCGTTTATATATCTTGTCTAACTGTCCTCTTTGTTTGAATTTTCTTCTCGTATCCTCTCACAAGCATACAATCTGACAAAATTGTCAACCTAACACCTTAACTGTGTCAGACATGAGCGTTGATTACTCTTATCTGTCACAATTAAGGGGTTATTACCACCACCTCATGAACCCCCCAATACTCGCTATCCAAAATTATCCCAGGGATGCCCAAAATCCCCTCAATACACTTGTGGAACCTTGGCATTACCCTAATAATCAATATATATCGGGAATCCTGTGGATTCCCACGTGCTATGAGGAAGGGAACCCTGGGTATTCCCCATCTAACTATAACTTTGGGGGTCCCTATAGACCCCATGACACCTAAAAATGAACCACTATGCTACAGAGTTGCCTGCAAAGACCCATGTGGCATCTAATATTAAACCTTGCCAATTAAGTCCTTAAAGAACCTTTGTGGCACCTAACATTAACCCCTAATGCCATGGGGGTTCAAGTACACCCCTGGCACCCTACCTACCACTAGAATTAATTTTGGAACCTCATGTAAACTAAGCCCTATTGGGTTCCATAAGGACCCCCAAAAGCCTCTAGGCCTAAAGTTACTTAAAAAAACAGATTACTAAAATAAATAAAAACATGACTAAGAATAATAAAATAAAAGAAAACAAATAATGAATATATTTGCATAAAATTTTAAAAAAATAAACCTGTAAGGGGTTAAATAATATTCTTATCTGCATTGTGATGCCCTGCAGTAAGGATCAATGATGCCCTCGTTCTCAATCTTCTGCTCTGGATAAGCGGGCTATCCATGTTGCGTATTGCATCAGGATCTCTTCTATCTCAGGGTCTCTGCATGAGGACTTGAATGTTACTGCATTTTTCATATTTAAATTATTTTAGTCCCTCTCCATCTATTTCAACCACAACAATTTTAATGGTTTGAAATATCAACCAATAACCCATATTTTACACGCAGACTAATATTGCGCCATAACTGCACCTTTTTTGTAATACTTTCAAATACACCATGCTCAGGTCCAAAGTATATGTAAATAAATATCTATTAGTGAGGGTTCTGGTGCAAAGCACTTTACATGATAATAAATGAAAATAATAATATTTAATGGTAAATAAATGAAAACTATTTTTACTTCTGAAATATATTGAAATGTATTTATTACAATAATTTACTACCATTTCATATCTCTTTACCTCTCCCTCTTCCACATTTTTCTCTTCTCTATTCTTTCTCCCCATCCCTCATTGGTCCACTCTTCTTCATTCCCTCATCATTCTTTAATATCACTCCCACTTCTTTCTCTTCCGATCTTTCAATTCTCCATTCTTTCCTATTTTTCTATTTTTCAACTTACTCTTCTGTCTCCCTTTCTGCATTATGTTGCTTGCTTTTCCATTCTTTATCCATATTTTTCGTACTTTCTATACCACTTCTGCATTTTCTCTCTCCTTCTCCTTATTTATTAAAAACTGACAATCCTGCGATAAGCTGAGTCTACAATAATTGGACCTATTCTATCATTACATTTTCAGTTTGGATTCCATTAATTTTGAAATACCTAATTTCTAAACCTGTTATCAAGAATATCTTATCTTCTTAACCTGTGCAATGTCCAGCTATTGTGGCAACTGAGTAGGATCAGTACAAGATTCAAGAGACTTTGAATTACCATTCTGGCACAATTTTATCAGATTAACGCCATTGTAGACCCAAATATGGATTTTAAGACCACTTGATTGATAGAACATCATGAATATTTTTAGAATATACATATCTGGCACTGCCTCTGGATGTTATCTTCTAGTGTTATCCATCTTTTCATGTAATGTTCCTTGTGATTTATTTAGTGGACATTCAAAAGCACAGCGTTTTTCCCTTTTTTAGATGGAAAACACAAGGCCTGTAGCTTATTTGGTTTTAACAGCTGCTTTTTGTTAAACTATCCTTATTAAATTTAAATGATTTGATTATTTCAATGCATGCCCATTTTGTATTCAAAAATATATACAACCCCTTAAAAGTTATGCATTTAATTCTATATCACCTCTTACTGTGCCCCTAAGGTAGAATCTTTTTTTCTTCTAATATCAATGGATCTCCTCTTTTCAGTTAAAAAAAACACTTGGTACAAAAAGCTCCCTTGATCCTTTCATCCATTTCCCTTATTAATTTGGGTGTCCTCCACTGCACTTTTTCATGTACTAAAATGTCCTTTTTTTTAAGAGGTGCCCAAAAATATAGTAATATTATAAATTAGGGCATACTTGGAATTGATGCAGTGGCAGAACTATACTTGCTTCCCTTGCATTTAAACCCTTCTTGATGCATGCTAATACATTATTTGTCTTTATAGATGCTGCTTGGCACTGAGCAGTGTTACATATAGGTGGTTGTCCATAAACACTCCTAAATACCTTTCTATCTCTGATACCCCAAGGGTTGCTCCATTCAGATTATAAATGGATCAAGGTTATCAAGCATCAAGCTCATGTTTATTGCTTCAATTACCTCATCTATCAATCTCCGCTTCTTCCATTGCCTTCTTCATATGCCTTCAATATTTCTCAGCATTAGTCTTCTTTAGGGAACACTGTTTTCTCATGATAGGCCAAAATATATGAGTTTCAGCCTTGTGATCAATCCTTCCAGTGAATAATTTGGCATGATTTCCTGTAGTATTGATTTATTGGATCTTCTTGCAGTCCAAGGTACTCTAAGCAGTTTACTCCAACACTGCAATTCTTCAGTATTAATTCTAAAGTGCCAAGTCTCCTTTATGATCCAGCTCTCACATCTCTATGTTACTACTGTAAATACCATAGTTTTGACTATGCGAACCTTTGATAATGCAATACTTTTGCTTGTTAATAGTTTGTCCAGGCTTACCATAGCTTCCTCCCAGAAGCAAATTTCTTTTAATTTCCTGATTGCAGTCACCATCTGAAGAGATCTTGGAGCCCAGGAAAATTACATCTACAGCTCTGCGGAGTGATGATGAGTCACTCTCCCAGATGGGTAGAGATTGTTAGCACAGAGATTGCTCTGCCGACACCACCTTTACCATGCAGCAAAATGTGCCAAATATGTCTGTCGCAGCATGGAGTGTGCAACAGATGACAAAAAGAGGAAATTCAAATATATATATATATATAACCAATAAACTAGTGAGGTTATTAAAATGCATTATAAGGCCCTGAATCATGCATCTCACTGAACACACAAAGCTATGGAACCATCAGAGGTATTCATCCTTTCTTAAAAATAACCCCCAGCATCTTTGAATAATTGAAAATAATTTTATAAACTAATATATATTTTTTTAATTATAATCTTGTTATGACTCTAAAATGTGAACCAAAAAGAGTGCACAGTATATAAGTCTACATGAAAGATTAAACATTTTGTTTGGTCATAATTAAAGTAAGTAAAGTAACAAGTCAAAGACAAATTAAACACATTGCAAAGAAGTGGAGTGCCCTGTTATTGAGCTTGCTATCAAACACACAGTGTTTTCCCTAAAGCACCTAACAAGATTGAAAATTCTCAAACCTATATTCTAAATTGTATGAGTGAGTTACAGGAGAGTGATCGATGCATTGTGCATATAGAGGCTAAAGATGATAAGCTCCTTTGAACAGATGCGTTTTCAATGAGGTTTTGAAAGATTTTAGGCAGGAAGATCGTCTAGTGCAGCAAGGCAAGGAGTTCCAAAGAATAGGGGCCTGAAGGCAGGAGTAGGAGGAGGTGATAAGAGAGGAGGAAAGAAGAAGGTCACTAGCAGAGCAAAGAGGGCGGTGGGAATGTATTTTGAGAACAGGGCTTTATATGTTAGGATCATGAATTTGAATTTTATTCTAGAGGCTATGGAAAGCCAGTGGAGTGACTGACAGAGAGGTGCTGCGGACAGTGTGCGTTGATTGCGGTCTAGCCGATGCATCCAATATGGATTGAAGTAGAGACAGCCGGGTGATGGGAAGGCCAGCAGGGAGAGAGTTGCTGACTACAATATAATAAAATACAATACAATAGAATACAATGATATTATTATTATCATTTATTTGTAATGCACCAATATATTCCATAGGGCTATATATGGGTTAATTTCAAGGCAAAAAGGAAAGCCTAGTTCTTCCCCATCATACTGTACTTGCTATAGTTTGCATAGCAACAAGAACACTAGATTGTAATATAGCCAACATGTAAAAAGGACAATTTATATTCCATCTGCTATGTGAAATCAGTATTGCTCAAACCAAAGAACAAGACAATACTTCAAAGTTGGTCACTCTATCGGTATTATATCTTTCATAGTCCAATCTTTGAGCAATTGAAATATGTTATAATCTTGCTAAGACTATAGTCCTGTAAATATCTTCACAGAGTCTTCTATGATTAAAATTAAATCCTTTTTTTTTTTTTTAGAAAACATGCCTTGTGCATTGTGAAGGGCTGTAGGAACAAATCAGCCAGGGAATAGAGAAACCAGACCTGATAATGCATGTGCTTCCTGTAACATCAAAAGATTAAAGACATGGTTGCAACAAACTGGGAGGCATTATGACAATTTTGAACCGTTCGCTAAAAATTGCAACAGATAAAAGAAAAGGCATCTTTATAATTTAATCTGATCATTTCAAGCCGGAAAGACTTGGTGGTGAAACAAAGAAAATTTAAGTCAGTTGTTGTTACTAACATTTTTCAGGTGAATGTGTTCAACCATTCTTTAGAGAAATACCAATTATATGTCAATTGATCAGATCCGCTGGACAGAATCAAGTTCCCATGCCAGTGTACCACCTGAAGAAATGGAAATTGAACAAGCACAGTTCCCCAGTCAGGCAACTACTTCAGGACAGCAATTTTGTAGCTTGACCAATAATGTGTCCGCACAAATGATTTGACCTGTTTCTCTTTTGAGATGTCCAGAATATTTGAACTGGAGTTCGGATGCCTAACTTAGGTGTCATGATTTAATTGTTTAAGGACTCATATTGACAGTAATTTATGAATATGGCCAAGGGAGCATGACATTGTTACATTGGGATTATGTGTTATTGTGTGTGGGTTTTATGTTGCCTGTACATGGTTATTATGTATCCTAGTTATAATATATTATAAGAGGGAAAATGTTATATAGAACATGGGAGCATGACATTGTTACATTGGAATTATGTATTACTTTGTGTGGTTATATGTTATACATATGTGGAATTGGTAAAAATGCTCTGCATAGAAGTTAGCTGCAGGTCATTGCACACTCACACATACAGACCTTGGGTCAAGACAGATGTATGTACTACAAGTAGTCCTAAGCAAACACTTGAGTTTAACATGAAGGTTTTTTCACTAGACAGCTATATATATCTGGTGAATTTGATCTCAAGAGCTTTGATAGCCCAAGGTTGCAAGCCAGATGGGCTGACATCACACATACATAAATGTACACAAGGGTGTGGTATTGGAGAAGATACATATGTTGTTTTGATCATTCAATAAAGGTTATGAGATAGTTTTCACATATCCACAGTGTGATACTATTTCTGTGTGTTGTATCCTAACTTGGGGAGTGGTCTTGCCATGGGCCACTAATAACCTGTATGCAGTATTCTCTGCCTGCAACTCTTCAGAAGCCATCTTTTGTGCCACAGAGAACAGGAACTACACGATTCTGCTGGGGTAGGTTTGAACTAGGTTTATATCAAGCCCCCTTGAAGAAGCAGATCATGACATTGGGATCATCCCTATTACCAACAGTCTACACAGGAGAAAATGACATAACGCCAATAAGAGATTCAGTACCCACTACTAAGAACTAAATTCTGAGGAAAATCCTTCTGAGGCAGAACTAGTGAGTCAGCTTAAGATTCAATCATTACTTGAACCAGTCAACATTATTAAGGGTCAAGCCAAACCTGGTCAACATATTCTTTTGGAATCCACCATGACAACAGTGCAAAATCATTCCATGGACGATGGTTTCAACGTTTGGGAAGCTATGTTGAAGGAAGCTGATATCTCTATTGAAATGGAGGAGAGTGATTCAGAAAGTGAAAAAATAAATATTGTTGAAGAGAGAAAACGTATACTTTTTTAGTTTTTGAGTCCTGTCTGGATAAACTATTGTACTATTGTAGTTCTGGACTTGATTGTAATAGTCCTGTCCAAACTATAAAAAAGATTGTTCTTCAAATGTTTCTTTCTGTCACAGGATACTGTGAAAATGGTCATTGTCTTTTTACTATGGGAAAAACAGACATTTTTCAAAAGATTGTGTGTTGATAACATTTTCTTTGCAGCGTTCCTCCTGCTCAGTGGAACAAATTTGGCCTTTAACAGAATTCTGACACCACATTTTACAGATACCAAAAAAAAAATACCTCTACTCTGTCATTAATTCTCACTGGAAGCAAGTTATGGTTTGAAAACAATATGAATCACTGGTGATGGCCAATGTAATAGCCCTTGCCACAATGCAAAATACTGCTGCTGTAATGTGATAAATATTGCATATAAGAGTATTGTTGGCTTTGAGGTGATTCAATGTATGAAAAGCTCATCATCTGTGGCAATAGAAAGAGATACATTATTTATGTTGATAGAATGTTGAGAGAAAGTTTTGATATTTAAGTAATTGCCATTGACCGCATGTCAGCATTAACAAAATTAGGAGTCAGCAATATAATGAAATAAGCCACCAATAATTTGTGTGGCATTATGCTAAGAGCCTGAAAAATAAACATTTCAAGGAAAGTAAGAAAAAGGTTGTGTGATGATATTGGTGTATGGATTGGCCCGAGAACACAGGCCAACAAAAAAAAAATCTGTGTGTCTTGATTTTTAGACCTGTTTCTGGGCTTATTTGGGGTGCTGATTCAGAAAATTATATTGATAGAACTCATAAGCTCTAGTTTCTTAGATATAGATATGGGATAGTAGAGCCAGAAATGAATATTGGGCAAGAAAAGGGAATATATGTTGGTTGGAAGATAAAACTCAATCAATGAACCTTTGGTAGCACAAGATAGTATCATACTGCCACCACTACAAATAAAGCTAGGCCTGATGAAACAATTTGTAAAGGATTTAAATAAAGATGGTTCGTGCATTGAATACATAGCGCATAAATTACCTGGACTTACTATGGAAAAATTGAAGGCAGGAATTTTTGATGGTCCACAGATCAGACAACTTATAAATGACCCATATTTCATAGCATCAATGAATGAAGTCGACTCCTGTGCCTGGTCTTCATTTGTTCTTGTTGTGAAACTTTCTTGGCAACAAGAAGGCAGACAACTACACACAATTAGTAAAGGATAGGCTCATTTCAACTGGCTTGGCTGTAACATAAGTGTTAAAGTCCATTATCTGCACAGTCACTTAGATCACTTCCCAGACAACCTTGATCACTTAAGTGAAGAGCAAGGTGAAAAGATTTCACCAATTCATAAAAACAATGGAAGCCAGATACTAAAAAAGATGGGATGCACACATGATGGCAGACTATTGTTGGACTCTTATGAGGGATTGTCCAGGTAGTACCCACTCTCGGAAGGATTACAAAAAAAGGTTCTTGTGTGTCGAATGACCATAAAGTGGTATGCGTATATATTTTCTGTAACACAAAAACTAGAGCTGAAAGGGGAAAACTGGTTCAGGTCAAATATAGCTAGAAATAGATGTAACATTTGAGGCACATAAAGAACAAAAATGGATAATGTGAAAATAATAAATACATTTTATTGATCTAACAACAGCAATTACATTTTTTTTTTTTTAAAACAGAATGGGAACGGGGTTTATAGTTAAAAAGAGGACAATTGTGAGGAATCTATTATTCCTATTAACAGGTTTTCTTTCTGCTGTAAACTCCCAGTGGAGGGATACTAAATTCCTACCCTTGGTCTTTGAATGATAAATATAGATTTGTTAGGAGAACCTTATTACATAGTTACATAGTAATTGAGGTTGAAAAAAGTCCATCAGTCCATCAAGTTCAACCATTTAAGATCTCCTCTGATCTGCAATATGCAGATTAGTTGTTAATTAATTGAATCCAGAGGAAAGCAAACAGAAAAAACCCAAGTAAAACTTAGCCAATCGTCTCAAAGGAAAAAAAAAATGAATCCCTTCCTGACCCCAGATTCTGGTGATCAGATTACTCCCTGGATCAATACCCTCTTGCTAATTATCCAGTATAATCCAGAATGCCCTTTTGATTAGAGATAAATCCAGTCCCCTTTTGAAGTTATCTGTCGAATCCGCTGGATTATAACCACCTCCTTTGGTAGGGAATTCCACATACTAACCAGCCTTAATGTGAAGAAACCTTTTCTTTCTTTAAGGTGGAAAGCCTCAAAGGATGTTCTCGTGTCAGTTGAAAATCTCTTGGCACAAATAGCTCAAATCTTTATACTTACCCTGGATGTATTTATATAAGGTAATCATATCTCCTCTTAGATGCCTTTTTTCTAGAGAGAATAAGCTTAATTTGGTTAGTCTTTCTTCATAACTTAGTCATTCCATTCCCCTTATTAGTTGTGTAGCCTTTTACAGCCCTTTTAAATGTACTGAATCACAATTTAATAAGGCTGTATATTTGCTTCCTTTGCTTCTATACCCTTCTTAATACATGTTAATATGTTATTTGCTTTTGCAAATATCTGATACCCCTAAATTTGAACCATTAAGATTATAAATTGCATGTCTATTTTTCCTTCCCAGATGCATAACTTTACATTTGTTCGTATTAAATCTCATCTGCCATTTAGATGCCTGTTCCTCTATTTTATGTAAATACCTTTGGAGTGAAAGTACATCATTCTCTGTTTTAATTACCTTGCACAACTTAGTGTCATCAACAAAAATGAAGACACTACTTTCCAATCCTACTTCAAAGTCATTAATAAATATGTTAAAAAGGAGAGGACCTAATACTAAACCTTGAGGAACCCCACGTACCACATTAGTCCAATCAGAGTATGTTCCATTTACCACAAACCTTTGCTTCCAGTCTTTTAGCCAGCTCTCGATCCATGAGCAGATATTTACTGCAACTCCTGTATCTCTTAGTTTGCACAATAGTCTCCTATGTGGCACTGTATCAAAAGCCTTTGCAAAATCAAAAAAGACTACATCTACTGAGTTGCCTTGATCCAGGTTCCTACAGACCTCCTCATAGAAACTAATTAGATTTGTTTAACATGACCTATCCCTCATAAATCCATATATCATCACTAGTGATGTCGCGAACATCAAATTTTCGGTTCGCGAACAGGCGAACCCGGAGAACCGCCATAGACTTCAATGGGCAGGCGAATTTCAAAACCCACAGGGACTCTTTCTGGCCACAATAGTGATGGGAAAGTTGATTCAAGGGGACTAACACCTTCACTGTGGCATGCCGGAGGGAGATCCATGGCAAAACTCTCACGGAAAATTACATAGTTGATGCAGAGTCTGGATTTAAGCCATAAAGGGCATAAACCACCTAACATTCCTAAATTGTTTGGAATAACATGCTTTAAAACATCAGGTATGATGTTGTATCGATCAGGTAGTGTAAGGTTTACACCCGCTTCACAGTAACAGACCAATCTCCCCGTTTAATGCACCGCAAACAACCGCAAACAGTCCATTTGCACAACCGCAAACTCTCCATTTGCACAAGGTTGGATACCAAGCTAGCCTTGTCCCATTCCTTGTCCTCACTGATGTCATTGAAGGTCTCTTCCTCCACCCAGCCACCAAGGGTCCCCGAAAGGTGACAACAAGCCCCCTGGGACGCCTGCTGTGTTTGGTCTTCCATCTCCTCAAAGCCACCTTCCTCCTCTGACTCCTTTTCTTCAGACTCCTCTCTCTGCGTTGCCTCTGTCTGCGTTATTATAAGGTATGTACTGTTAAGTAGTACTATGCCTATCGGTTTAATCCCTGTTACGTCCACTATTAGGAACGTGTATATGGCATGGATTTTTGGAAGCGGGAGATGGAAAAAGATGCTTGGTCGGTCCTCCCACTTCAAATTTGGGGCACTGCGCGTGCAATCTAAGGTGCCACCAGATAGGAGTGTTGTATTAAGTTGTACTATTTATTCCTATCAGTTTGATACCTGTAACGTCACCTATCAGGGGACGTGTATATGGTATGGATTTTTGGAAGCGGGAGATGGAAAAAGATGCTTGGTCGGTTCTCCCACTTCAAATTTGGGGCACCGCGCGTGCAATCTAAGGTGCCACTAGATAGGAGTGGTGTATTAAGTTGTACTATTTATTCCTATCAGTTTAATACCTGTTACATCACCTATCAGGGGACGTGTATATGGCATAGATTTTTGGGAAGCGGGAGATGGAAAAAGATGCTTGGTCGGTCCTCCCACTTCAAATTTGGGGCACCGCGCCTGCAATCTAAGGTGCCACCAGATAGGAGTGGTGTGTTCAGTTGTACTATTTATTCCTATCAGTTTAATACCTGTTACATCACCTATCAGGGGACGTGTATATGGCATGGATTTTTGGAAGCGGGAAATGGAAAAAGATGCTTGGTCGGTCCTCCCACTTCAAATTTGGGGCACTGCGCGTGCAATCTAAGGTGCCACCAGATAGGAGTGTCACTGTGCACTGGCAAAAGTTGGCAGAGTAGGCGCTGTAGGCCTCACACACACGCCTGTAGGCAGGCAACTAATATTCAATCGATTACAGTCAAAAAAGTGTTGTTTTATGTCACTGTACACTACGGTTGCACCAGATATGACATATCACTGTGCACTGGCAAAAGTTGGCAGAGTAGATGCAATAGGCTTCACACACATGCCTGTAGGCAGGCAATTGCTATTCAATCTATTACAGTCACAAAAGTGTTATTTTATTTCACTGAGCACAATATAAGCTGTGAGCCTGACACAGGCAGACAACTGAAATTAGATTACAGGAAAAAAATTGTTGTTTTCAATGTATGGTACACCACCAGGTATGAGTAGTGAAAATAAGCACAATATAAGCTGTTAGGTGTTAGCCTGTCACACACACACGCTGGCAGGCAGGCATATGCAATTAGATTACACAGAAAACAATTATAAAATAAAATAAATGATGTTCTAGCCCTAAAAAGGGCTTTTTGGGTTGCTGTCCTTGCATCAGATATCAGATGAGTCCTTCAGGTCTGTAATGGAAGCTAAATACACAGCCTGGCTATCTATTTCCCTATTAAATCTCCAGCAGCTACACTATCTGTCCTCTCACAATGAATGCAGCTTCAGAATGATTCTAAAATGTATGCTGTCCTTCAGATGGAAGGCTCTGGAAGGGAGTGTATGCTGCTGATTGGCTGGAATGTGTCTAGTGACTGTGAGGTGCAGGGTCAAAGTTTCCTCAATGATAAAGTATTGGGGGCAAACCGAAAAGCGCATGTGTTCGCCATCCGCTGCGAACGAGAACATGCCAAAATCGTCGCGAATAGTCCGCGGGCGAACTGTCCGCGACCTCTCTAATCATCACATATATAGTTGTGGATGTTTGGAACGCTTAGATTTTGGTCTAAGCACAATTATAAACGAGCATAAAACATTTTCTAAACATAAAATGAAGGATTCTTTGGCACATGAAGGATTCTTTGGGCTCCTCCCTCCTTATCCTCCTCCCTTTCCTCCTCTCCAATTACCTCCCTATCCTCATTCCCCTCTCTCCTCTCTTCTTACTCTGATTCGAGGAGCTCCTGTATTTGTTCTCTCCCCTGCAGCACATCTTCTTGCTGTGACTGGAACCGGTCCGGTCCAAGGCAGAAGATGAGCTGCAGGCGAGGGAACAGCAGCAGGAGCGTCTCGGATCAGAGTAAGAAAGGAGGAGAGAGGGGAAGGGGATATGGAGGTACTTAAGAAGGGTGAAAGGGAGGAGGAGGGACGATAAGGGGGAAGGAGGAAGGGAGGAGAAGAAGGAGGGAAGAGAAGGAGGGAGGAGGATAAGGGGGGAAGGAGGGAAGAGGGAGGAGGGGAAAGAGACACAGGGGAGGGAGGGAGGAGGGGAGAGAGACACAGGGGAGAGGGGAAGGTGGAGAGACACAGGGGAGGGAGACAGGGGTAAGAGACACAGAAGAGGGGGAAAGAGACACAGAGGAGGAGGGAGAGACACAGGGGAGGAGGGGGGAAGAGACACACACAGGGGAGGGAGATGTGGAAGAGACACAGAGGAGGGGGGAAGAGAAACAGAGGAGGGGGAAAGACACAGGAGGGAGGAAGGGGAAGAGACACAGGGGAGGGAGGAGGGGGGAAGGAGACAAAGGGGGAAGAGACACAGGGGAGGGAGAGAGACACAGGGGAGAGACTCTGGGGAGGGAGAGGGGAGAAAGAGACACAGATGAGGGAGAGGGGTAAGAGGGGGGAAAGAGATACAGGGGAGGGAGAGGGGGAGAAGAGACACAGGCTAGGGATGGACATAAGAGACACAGGGGAGGGAGAGGGGGGAAAGGGACACAGGGAAGGGAGATAAAGTAGAGGGGGGAGAGGCTTGCAAGTAAATGGGGGGAGAAGTAGAGTGTGGGAGAGGTAGGTGAGGCTTGCAATGAGCACCAAAGGTGCTCATTGCGAGGCCCGTGATGTGTGCCGAAGGCATTCATTACAACGCCAGTAAAGTAGGGGGGGGGAGAGGCTCGCAATGAGTGCCTCTTGTTAAGTAGAGGGTGGGCGAGGTAGAGGGGGGAAAGGTTGACAATAAGCGCCAAGGGGGGGAGTCTCGCAATGTGTGGCAAACAGCATTGCGAGGCTTCAACTTTTATTGCTGACATTTTTGATGGGCAAGAGGGCGCACATTGCGAGCGATGAGGTGAGCGCCAAAGGCACTCAGCGCGGGGCTTACGATGATCACCGAAGGTGCTCACATTGGGTGGCAAACAGCATTGCCAGGATTAAAAAAATATTCCCGTCATTTTTGATGGGCAAGTAGCTAGTATATAATATACCCCGCCTGGATGGCCACTGATTTGGCACAAAATATATACTTTTTTTTTGTGAGAAAGACGTCCCACTGACGTTGAAATGCATCGGAATGACGTTGCATGCGTCCTGACGTAGGGTGAATCCCGACATAGGACACATGTGTACGTCACTACATCCTGGGTGTTCATGCCCGAATACTGATGGTGGTTCTCTGCTTAACCATAGATGTACCCCCTTTCTCCTTATTTACCTCTAACAGCACGAGGAGCCCCTAATATTAGCAACTGCTCAATTTGGGGTGACATTATATTTAGTAGACAAGAGGAAAGATTATTTACTAGTCAGAGACTGAGTTCTAGCTGCTACATAAGTCCATCTAGATTTTTAGCAGTCACAAAGAAGGGAGACTAAGGCTAATATAAGCAGAGGTGAGTTTTATGCAGATTTGTCTGTAACCCACAATATTCCAGATCACATATATAGTTGTGAGCATGCGAGTTGTTGCTAACGCTTGCGGGCTCACGCAAAGCGAGGGACGCAGTTCCCCGCAAATGCGGGTCCTCGCGAAGTGTCCGCATTTGCGGAGGTGGAGACTCAACGTCGGATGTGTTAACACAAACATACCACACACACGGATTCTTAACAAAAAAAAAACAACCTCCCAGACAAAAAAAAAACAACGTAACGTCCCCGCAAATGCGGATCCTCGCGAAGCGAGGGTCCGCATTTGCGGAGGTGGAGGCTCCAACGTCGGCTGTGTTAACACACACACGACTTTTTGACAAAAAAAAACCTCAAAGGCGCCTCACACCCGCTTACACACACACACGCAAGACTTTTAAAAAAAAACACCTCAAAGGCACCTCGCACGCGTTTAACACACATACGCACGACTTAGAAAAAAATACACTGCGTCGTACACGTAAAAGCCAACTGCGTCTCTCGCAAAAAAAAGGCCACATTGCAAGAAAATACGGCCGCATCGCAAACAAATACGGCCGCGAAACGTCCCATTCCAAATGCCGCGCATCAAAACATCACAAACACAAGAAATAAACACAACGAACACATAAAAATCTTACTTACAACAAGGGGGGGCATCCGGCATCTCCAAAAGTTAACTTACACATCCATTTAAGTTAAAAAAAAAGAGTTTAAACTGCCGAAAATCGCCTAAGCTAGAGAAAAAATGGCCGCCGAACAAAACGAAAACGAGGCTTGAGACGTAACTATACTACAGTGACTCGCAAGAATGAAATACATATTATGCGGAATGTACCACACTGATATTAAACACCATTTTGAACACTACTACGCACAAAATGGCAGATGGAACGCAAATTCTAAACTGGAACGCAAATAGCTCATGCGTATTGTGTTCTAACGGTCTGAGGCACTTGAAAGTTTGCCTACTTTCCAGAATTTTCTACAAGTTTATAAATGCTGCCTACTTTCCAGAAATTTCTACATTTCGACTCAGGTGATGAACGGAGTGACCGGATAGTTAACTGCTGCTGTTACTTGAGAAGAGAATTGTTTCCTAATTTCCTACTTTACACTGTGCAAATTACAGCTGAGAGGTAAGCTATAATATATTAGATTTTATTATCAAGACAGGACAAAAAAATAACATTTTAAGTATGAAAATGTGGTTCATGTATAGTGACATGTGACACGCATGTTTATGTCTACAGCCCCTGCAACAAACTAATCTTAATCCAAACTAAATAAACAAGTATATTTAAATGACAGTAAGAAAAAAACATTTAACTATTAAAAGGTGATTGATGTATAGTGATATGTCACACGCACATTTATGTGTGTAGGCCCAAAAGCTAAGTAATGTTAATTGAAAGTAATTACAGAAGTATATTTAAATGACATTAATTTATTGTAATTCAATATATAACCTAAAGACTAATCTTTCTCCTTTTTTTTACTATTCAAACAGACTCTGCATCAACAGCGTCACTCAAGAATTTGCACCGTGCATTGTGAACCACAATCCCTTTTAAACAACTCCAAGAAAGAACAAGAGGTAAGATAGAAAAATACATTACATGCTGAAAAAGACCATGCTTTGCTAAATCAAAAAGAAGAAATACAATTAACCATTTCAATTTCTTTCTCAAACAGACACTACAAGAAGACCGGCGGATTAAGATTGCCAGGAGGGGACCCTCTGTCATTCGACACTTCAATCAAGGTAAAGTATAACAAGTACAAAAAAAGAAATGAACTATATATGTTTAATGGCCGCCAATATCAATTACTATTCTTCTTTAATGTTTAAGAACCTATAAGTCTTACAAAAAAGCCTAAATAAGCATACCCAAAAGTGGTGGGCACAAAACAGGATTGTAGAAAAACTCACACAAACACATAGCAAACTAAATTAATATTCATATTTAATGTTTAAGAACCTATAAGTCTTACAAAGAAGCCTAAATAAGCATACCCAAAAGTGGTGGGCACAAAACAGGATTGTAGAAAAACTCACAAAAACACATAGCAAACTAAATTAATATTCTTATTTAATGTTTAAGAACCTATAAGTCTTACAAAGAAGCCTAAATAAGCATACACAAAAGTGGTGGACACAAAACAGGATTGTAGAAAAACTCACACAAACACATAGCAAACTAAATTAATATTCTTCTTTAATGTTTAGCAACCTATAAGTCTTACAAAGAAGCCTAAATAAGCATACCCAAAAGTGGTGGGCACAAAACAGGATTGTAGAAAAACTCACACAAACACATAGCAAACTAAATTAATATTCTTCTTTAATGTTTAACAACCTATAAGTCTTACAAAGAAGCCTAAATAAGCATACCCAAAAGTGGTGGGCACAAAACAGGATTGTAGAAAAACTCAAACACACACATAGCAAACTAAATTAATATTCTTCTTTAATGTTTAAGAACCTATAAGCCTTAGAAAGAAGCCTAAATAAGCATACCAAAAGTGGTGGGCACAAAACAGGATTGTAGAAAAACTCACACAAACACATAGCAAACTAAATTAATATCCTTCTTTAATGTTTAACAACCTATAAGCCTTAGAAAGAAGCCTAAATAAGCATACCAAAAGTGGTGGGCACAAAACAGGATTGTACCAAAACTCACACAAACACATAGCAAACTACATTAATATTCGTATTTAATGTTTAAGAACCTATAAGTCTTACAAAGAAGCCTAAATAAGCATACCCAAAAGTGGTGGGCACAAAACAGGATTATAGAAAAACTCACACAAACACATAGCAAACTAAAATAATATTCTTCTTTAATGTTTAACAACCTATAAGCCTTAGAAAGAAGCCTAAATAAGCATACCAAAAGTGATGGGCACAAAACAGGATTGGACCAAAACTCACACAAACACATAGCAAACTACATTAATATTCTTATTTAATGTTTAAGAACCTATAAGTCTTACAAAGAAGCCTAAATAAGCATACACAAAAGTGGTGGACACAAAACAGGATTGTAGAAAAACTCACACAAACACATAGCAAACTAAATTAATATTCTTCTTTAATGTTTAGCAACCTATAAGTTTTACAAAGAAGCCTAAATAAGCATACCCAAAAGTGGTGGGCACAAAACAGGATTGTAGAAAAACTCACACAAACACATAGCAAACTAAATTAATATTCTTCTTTAATGTTTAACAACCTATAAGTCTTACAAAGAAGCCTAAATAAGCATACCCAAAAGTGGTGGGCACAAAACAGGATTGTAGAAAAACTCAAACACACACATAGCAAACTAAATTAATATTCTTCTTTAATGTTTCAGAACCTATAAGCCTTACAAAGAAGCCTAAATAAGCATACCAAAAGTGGTGGGCACAAAACAGGATTGTAGAAAAACTCACACAAACACAGAGCAAGCTAAATTAATATTCTTCTTTAATGTTTAACCACCTATAACCCTTACAAAGAAGCCTAAATAAGCATACCAAAAGTGGTGGGCACAAAACAAGATTGTACCAAAACTCACACAAACACATAGCAAACTAAATTTATATTTTTCTTTAATGTTTAAGAACCTATAAGCCTTACAAAGAAGCCTAAAAAGCATATCAAAAGTGGTGGGCACAAAACAGGATTGTAGAAAAACACAAAACAGGATAATGCTAGAAACATTACAATCATATCCAAAATAGAACAACATTAATAATTACAGTATAAAAAAATACTGCAATATACAAATACATTTAATTTATTTTTAAATCATTGCACAAAAAACAGCATAGCACAAAAATTCACCATAACATACAATACACCAAAATTATGAAATTTTTGATTTATTACAAATACATTTAAATCAAATAACATTTTCATTTTTCTTTTACAACAGATACTGCGTGAAGACAATCGGACGAGGAATTTCAACAGAGGACCAGACCATCGGACGAGGACTTTCACCAGAGGACCAGACCATCGGACGAGGACTTTCACCAGAGGACCAGACCATCGGACGAGGACTTTCAACAGAGGACCACACCATCGGACGAGGACTTTCACCAGAGGACCAGACCATCGGACCAGGACTTTCAACCGAGGACCAGACCATCGGACGAGGACTTTCAACAGAGGACCACACCATTGGACGAGGACTTTCAACAGAGGACCACACCATCGGACAAAGAATTTCAACAGAGGACCAACAAACATTCTGATTAAAATCACACTTCAACCAAGGTACAGTATAATAAGTAAAAAAGGAGAAAACTAAATAAACATGTTTGATCTGCATCCGTGTCAACAGAAAAAAAATAAAAGAACAAGCAATAACTATGTCCCTTATTTAATTGCAATTTTCCCAATTCAATACATGAAAAAAATAGCAATTTGGGCAACTCAATACTGGTGTAAATAACCACATCACGTTTTTTTTAAAAGAAGTTTTTAGTTGGTAAACATCAATCCACAAACAAGGTTTTCAATAACTAAAAACTTTTTTCAAAAAAATATGTTATCTGCTTATTTACACCAGTATTGAATTGCCCAAATTGCTATTCAATGAGGCCCTATAACTTTTAACAAAATATAACTGATGCATTCATGATTTACCTCTTATTTCTTTATTATGGACAATAATGTTTAACAGTAATTTCAAATTTCAATATACCCAATTAATTTAATTGTTTTGCTTTACAGATTAACATGGCTACTAACGAGAGCAAACAAGAGAAGAAAAGACGTCAAACTAGAGAAAGACAAGAGAGATGGGCCGACCAGCAGACACCAGAGGAGAAATAAATTTGAAGAGAAAAAGAACGCAAAAGACTTGCAAGCAAAAGACTATCAGCTGCAAAAATGAAAGATACGCCAAAAAAAACTACCAAGCAAATAAAGCATTTACAACCTGTTCCTCAAACATCAGATGACATTTTACCAGAAAAAATAAAAGAGATACCAAAAAAAGCTACAAAAAAACAAAGCATTTACAACCTGTTCCTGAAACATTACATGGCATTTCACCAAAACAAGTACAACATATACCAAGAAAAGCCACCAAAAAAACTAAGCATTTAGAACCTGTTGCTGAAACATTACATGACATTTCACCTGATGAATATGAAAGTCAAACTGGTATATGCTTTGCAAATTGTCCTTTACTCAAGTCTTTAGCAGTAGAGGTTCATAGTTGTGGGGACATGACTACGCAATGTCAGTTTTGTGAAGCTTATTATTTTAAACAGGAAAGACCCAGAGATGGCCAATTCATTAGTTGCTGTCAAAAAGGCAAGTTCAAACTTCCACAAAGAAAATAATTTCCAATATATTTACAAAACATTATGACTGAACCTACTTTTCCAAACTACAAAAATTTTAAGACAAACATAAGATCCTACAATAGTGCCATATCCTTTGCATCTATGGGGGCAACATTATCTGCTAATGTACCAGGACATGGTCCTTACTGTTTTAAAGTCCAAGGACAAATTTATCATCAGACTTCCCATTTACATCCAGAGGAAGGAGAGCAAAGAAAATTTGCGTAACTATATGTCCTAGATACAATGGAAGCTGTTGACCAACGTATGCAGATGGAAGAAAATAAAAAATGCTTACCCAGTGTTTTTATAGAGCTAAATAACATTATGGACAATAACCCCTACAGTAAAGCTTATAAAAAATTGGCAGAAGTAGAAAATGAACAACTACTTCATGCACAAAGACATCAATTACCAATGCCAAAGCTTAATAAGGTGCTTAAAAGAGACAGACATACTGATAAACGTCGTTATAACTTGCCAACATCAAATGAGGTTGCAATGGTGTTTTCAAAATGATGAAGGAGACCCACCATTTCAAAGAGACATTAGAATATATCCCAGAAATGAGGAGCAACCATTCATTAATATGAGTATCTTAAGTCCAAATTTAGATCCAATGACATATCCCATTTTTTCCCACAAGGAGAGGCAGGTTGGCAACTAAAATTAACACTTCAAAGTTACCCAAATGCTAAAGCCAGAATCCAAAATAATGTTTCTATGCTTGAATTTAAAGTAGCTCAAATTGCCATTCGAAATACATTTAATCCAATTTTATGTGGTGGAAAACTAACACAACAATGGATTATTAATTCCTATTTGCAAGTTGAGGCCAATAATTTAAACTTTATAAAATATCAACAAGATAAACTACGTGTAGAACAATATTCGGGACTAATGGACTATGTTGCTGACGTGGCTACAAGCAGAGACATGACAGCTGGCAAAGCCATCATTTTACCCTCTTCCTTTCAAGGATCTCCTCGAAATATGAGAGAAAGATACAATGATGCTATGGCTATTGTCACCAAATTTGGCAAACCTGATTTATTTCTTACATTTACATGTTATCCACAATGGACAGAAATTACACAAAATTTACTTCTTGGTCAAAGTGCTTCCGATAGACCTGATTTAGTAGCCAGAGTTTTTAAGATTAAATTAAATGAATTAATAGGTGACATCACTATCAGTCAGTTATTTGGCAAATGTCTTGCTTATGTTTATACCATTGAATTTAAAAAAAGAGGACTTCCACATGCACATCTTCTGATAATACTTCAAGAACAAGATAAATTAGATACTTCTGACAAAGTGGATGCAGTCATTGTTGCTGAACTACCAGATCCAGAACTATATGGTAGACTATATGAGATTGTTACTCATCGCATGATTCATGGACCCTGTGGTGAGCTTAATCCACAATCACCATGTATGGAAAATAATAAAAGTTCCAAAGAATTTCCAAAAGATTATAGAGACAAAACCTATGCCAATTGTGATGGCTATCCACTTTATAAAAGAAGAGAAGGAGATAGTGCCATTATTCCTGGAAAAAAAGTGGCCAATAGATATGTAGTACCCTACAATCCACATTTACTCATGAAGTACAATGCCCACATCAAAGTAGAAGCCTGCACTTCCATCAAAACCATTAAATATGTCTATAAATATATTTACAAAGGCTACTATGCAGCTACTGTAGTCGTCAAAAGTGCAGACAACCCTGAAAGTAGTGAGTTAGTACATGATGAACTTGCATCTCATGTAGATGCTCGCTATGTCAGTGCGCCAGAAGCTATGTGGCGGCTTTTAACATTTGAAATGCATGATAGATCACTTGAAGTATATAGATTAGCAGAAAATTTGCCACAAAGACATTTAGTGTATTTCCATGCTGGAAATGAAATGAATGCATTGGCCCAAAGTGAAGATCGTCACACTACACTAACTGCATGGTTTGAATTAAATTCCACAGATTCAGAAGCAAGACAATTCTTATATATTAAAATTCCATATCACTATGTTTTTGTGAATGGATTATGGAGACAGAGAAAAAGCAGAGGCAATAAAATAATCCCAAGAATATACACAGTCAGTCCAAGAGATGTTGAACGTTTTTGCTTACGGATATTACTTTTAAATGTTCCTGGAGCACAAAGTTTTGAACACTTAAGAACTGTTAATGACATTGTATATGCATCCTTCCATTTAGCTGTAAGACATAGAAACTTACTAGCTGAGGATACAGAGTGGGAAAGATGTTTAGAAGAAGCAGCACAATGTCAAATGCCACGGCAGATAAGAGAACAATTTGCATTTATTTGTATCTTCTAAAATGCTCCAAATGCATTAGCTTTGTGGGAGACATTTAAAAGTAATATGGCTGAAGACTTTATGCGACGATACAATGAACCCATTGCACACGTAAAAGCGTTAATGGAAATCCAAGAAGTATTTTTAACTCATGGATAAAGTTGTGCAAGTTTTAATTTGCCTGTTCCAGGTCTTATAGATGACATAAACTTTGAAGACTATGACATTCAACTACAAGCAGAAAGAACAGAAGAAAGACTTGCAACTTTAAATACCTTACAATTGCAAGCATTTAATGCCATTAAAAATGCAATAGATGATGACATGGTGACAGAGCGTTATTTCTATCTTGATGGACCTGGCGGATCAGGAAAAACCTATCTATATAATGTATTAATGAGTTCGGTACGAGCACAAGGTCAAATAGCAATGGCGTTTGCCACTACTGGAATTGCTGCACTTTTGTTAGAAGGTGGAAGAACTGTTCATAGTGGATTTAATCTGCCAGTGCCTATTTTAGAAACTTCTGTGTCAGATATTGGCATGACATCATTACAAGCAAAGAAATTGAACAATTGTAAATTAATTATAATAGATGATGCCACAATGATGTCATGCTATGCCCTCCAATGTATTGACTGTTTGCTTCGTGAAGTCATGGATAATACTTTTCCATTTGGTGGAAAGGTAATGTTATTTGGTGGCGATTTTAGACAAACATTACCTGTCGTTGTACATGGAAATCGAACTGACATTATCGAAACATGTATAAAGTCAAGCACACTGTGGAAACATTTTACCCATCTTCAACTGCAACAAAATATGAGATCAGAAGGCCAAACTGATTTCAATGATTGGCTTATTAAAATTGGAGAAGGCAGAACAGAAAAAATACCACATTTACCGGACGACACTGTAGAGATCCCACCTCATATGATTTGTCACCAAAATATTATATCGGCTATATTTGAAGGTAGCATAAATAACCAGGAATATTCCGAGCTTGCCAACCAAGTCATACTAATGTGTAAAAATAAGGATGCATTAATCCTCAATAATGAAATCTTTAAAAAAATTAATGCACCACAAAGAAATTATCACAGTGCTGATTCTGTACTTGCTGATGACAATGAAAGTCAGGCTAACTGAATTCATCAACTTACTAACTCCTTCTGGAATGCCACCACATATTTTGCATCTAAAGAAAGGTGCAATTTTTATGTTACTGCAAAATATGAACCCCAAAAAAGGCCTATGCAATGGGACAAGATTTATTGTTCAACAATTAAAGGACCATTTTATAGATGCTGAAATTTTAACTGGTACCCATAAAGGAGAGAGAGTTTTCATACCAAGAATAGATTTAGCACCAAGTAAAAGTAGTCTCCCTTTTATACTTCAAAGAAGACAATTTCCCATTATTATGGCATTTGCCATGACCATTAATAAATCACAAGGTCAAACGTTCAAATCTGTGGGTATTTTCTTGGAAGAACCAGTATTTGCACATGGTTAATTGTACGTTGCGTGTCACGGTGCAAAAATACACAGGCTATTATAGTTTACATTGAAAAGAATGAAAGTCAAGGTGATGGACGTATTTTTAATAAAAACATTGTCTACTGTGAAGTACTATAACATTTCATTAAAGAAATAAAACCCATGCAAAACTAATTTAAAAGCATTCAAAAATACAAAACAAGAAACAATTCAGTCATAATTCATGGAAGGACTGTTAATGGATGATTCTCCTCACAAAATACTTGCCTTGCATTTTTGGGACAAATTATGTTAACTATGTTACTATTTCTAATGTTACAAGTTTGAAAACTATATTTTCAAGTTCTTTACTTCAACATATTACAAAGTCCATGTTAACAGCTCAACCATGTTTTAAGTCACAATGTAAATATTGTCTCTTATCTTAAGATTACTCCCTGGATTCATGTTTATCGCCAGTTCATGGGGTCAGTAAGGAATTAATTTAATTGGGTACGTTTTAAGGAAAGTTTTTACTGTTTGCCTTCCTCTGCATTCAATGTATATTGAAGTTAACAACTATTCTGATAGAAATTGCATGTTAATACTGATTTTTTTTTAATTCAACTGTTTTTACATTCAAATGTTAATACTTTTAATACAAAATTATGTTTAAATATTAATTCACTATGTTACTGTTTATAATGTTCCAAGTTGTAAAAATGTTTTTGCAAGTTTCTTAGTTACACAGATAAGAAACTTCAAGTTTAAAAAAATATTATATCAAATTTATGACTTAAACATATTACAAAGTTCATGTTAAAATTGGGTACTTTTAAAGGAGGGTTTTTAATGTTTGTCTTACTCTGGATTAAATGTTATTGAAGGTAACAATTCTTCAGATAGAAATTGCATGTTAAAAAAAAATTACCTCAAGTTTACAATACTGATTAGTTTAAAGTTCAACCGTTTTTACATTCAACTGTTAATACTTTTAATACAAAATTATGTTAAAAAATGTATTCACTATGTTACTGTTTATAATGTTACACGTTCAAAAAATGTTTTGTCAAGTTCCAAAGTTACACAGATAATAAAGTTCAAGTTTAAAAAAATATACTTTCAAGTTTATTACTTACATATATTTCCAACTTCATGTTAAAATTGTGTACGTTTGAACGTTTTTCACTCTTTGCTTTCCTCTGGATTCAATGTATATTGAAGTTAACAATTCTTCAGCTACAAATTGCATGTTAAAAAAAACATTACCTCAACTTTACAATACTGATTAATTTAAAGTTCAAATGTTCTTACATTCATATGTTAATACTTTTAATACAAAATGCTTTAAGAGTTATTGTTCACCAAGAGAACATTTTACAAAAATACACATGTTTAATATCACAATACTTACAAGTGTCAAATATGTATATTAATAACTAAACAACTTTACAAACATACACATCACATTGCCGTAATTTTTTGATGGGCAAGTCGCTAGTTAAAAAATAATAATAAGATATATATAATCTAGGCGGGCTATATTAGCCAACCAGGCGGGCTATATTGTATAAGGTTCACCTAACAAATTTATATTTATCACTCATAGACCAAAGGTAGGAATTTAGTATCTCTCCATTGGGAGTTTACAGCAGAAAGAAAACCTGTTTATAGGATTCCTCACAATTGTCCTCTTTTTAAGAAAAAAAAACCCTTTCCCATTCAGTTTTTTTATTTTTTATTTTAATTGCCGCTGTTAGTTAGAACAATAAAATGTATTTATTATTTTCACATTATCCCTTTTCTGTTCTTTAGCTGAATTATTTTGGGTGGAAAACACTTGAGGGAAATTAAGCATTCCTTATAATATTTTAACTCTAACATTTGAGGCACCAAAATGTGTGTTGGTCTGTGCAAACAATCACAGACTGGTAAGACTAAAGTGGAGGGGTATAAAGAGAGGATTTGGTATGGGTCAACAGCATGTGAAGGCCTGATGGGCATTTTTCTTTAGGTCAGCACAAACAGAGAAAAAGACCACCCATTAAGTTATTTGATATCTCCTCAAGAAAATAATAATGTCAATAGACAATCACATATTATAATTGTCAAACTGCGAGATGTTGTGGTGCGTACGACTTAGGTGATGAGCGCCAAAGGCGCTCATCGCCTACAAACTGTTAACTCGCAACACTTAACCGAGGGCGCTCATCCCCTACTCCTCTCCTTACCCTGTGTCTCTCTTCCACTGCTCTCCTTAACCTGTGTCTCTCTTCCTTTCCTCCTCTCCTTACCCTGTGTTTCTCTTCCCCTCCTCCTCTCCCTCATTGCCTGCAACTCAAAATTACGAGCCACGGGACTTAGAAAAAAAACTACCAGAGGTCGCAAAACAGCGCAGTAACCGCCCGAACCACGCAAACCCAAAAACAAGAAAAACACAATGATAAACACAATAAGGGAAAAAAAAACACCCACCCAGTGTCCACTGCATTAGGTGTAAATTCCCTGCCGCGAGTCCTTAAAGGGCCCATGGCACAAAACACTTAAGGCCAGCAGCGGGGGTACAGAAAGTACCCCGACCGGCACCTAAAATTAACCCCCCAATTAACCGCCGCTGCAATCAAAATTCAAATTTCCCACCTTGAGGGTCCATAAAGTATTGTAAATGTCCTTAAAGGACCCGCGATTAAAAAAATGTAACCCTATCACTCATGGGGCTCTATACCGAGCCCCATGAGCCCCTAAATAACCCTGTCACTGATGGGGACAATACAGCCCCCATAATCCCTTAATTAACCCTGGAACTCATGGGGGACAATACAGAGCCGCATAATCCCTTCATTAACCCTGTCACTCATGGGGGTCAATACAGATCCTTATAATCCCTTTATTAACCCTTGACACTCATGGGGTTCAATACAGGCCCCATCAGCCTTTCATTAATCCTGTCACTCATGGGGGTCAATACAGAACCCCATATTCACTTAGTTAACCCTGTCACTCATGGGGGTCAATACAGACCCCCATAATCCATTAATTAAATCTGTCACTCATAGGGGTCAATACAGACCCCCATAACCACTTAATTAGGACAATAATTAACCCATGTAATAACACTATCCCTGTCATCCAGGACCCTCACAACACAAAGTGTAAGCATTACACTATATACCCTAACTATACCCCATTAACCCAACCCTGGCCCTATTTAATGCTAACACTACACATTTATCGCTAACCGTACCTATCTAACCCTAACTGGGAATATTTAACCCTAACTGGCCCTATTTACCCCATCTAAGCCGATTTAACCCCATCTCTTATGGGGGTCTATACTAACCCTCAAAAGCCTCTATTTAACCCAATCAGTCCCGTAAGGGTATATAAAGACCCTAATGGGGCAGTTAGAACCCTAACATTAACCGCATAAGTGCCATGCGGGTCCTCAAGAACCCTCATGACACTAAGTACAAACACTACACTGCCCTATACCCCCAATAAACCATTAAATCTAAAATAACCACCCTCTACACTAACCTATTAACACCTACACTACCTACCTGCACTACCTAATAAACCCCTCCACCCCACTAATTACAGAAAATAATAAAACCTAACTCACAAAAAAAAATAAAACCTAAGTCCCAGAAAATAAAAAAGACTAAATCACAGAAAATAAAAATAAAACTACATTACAAAAAATAAAAAAGCTACATTGCAACCCCCCCACTACAGAAAATTAAAAAGATGACACACCTGAAAAGGAAATACATACAAAATATATACATTACAATAGAATACAAAAAAAATACAATGCCTCCTATCTGAAATACACACCTACCTCTCTATCTAAAATACAATACCCCCTATCTAAAATATATACATACCCCTCTATCTAAAATACATACATAAACCCCTATCTAAAATACATACTTCCTAACATACATTAAATCCTATCTACATACCCAAACCCAAAATCCAACCTAAATTAAAATAATTAAGACTTTTTACCTTAGCCGATGTCCCTTCAGATCGCCACCCTAGGAAAAAATTATAGTACAACACAGTACATACTAAAAATAAAGATTCAAAATATTCTAAATATTCCACTCACCTTTCCAGCATGTCCCCATCCTTCTAATTTTTTTCTCCAGCGTGGCCCCTGTTAAAAATAAACAGTAGATTAAAATATAATAAACATAATATACATTCAACTTACCTTGCCGCAATGTACCTGTGCTCCTGCTCTTCTGCCCTGGCTGGGCCCTTCAAGAATCCGAGCTCTAAAAAAAAAAATACAAAAATTAACGGAGCTCCGCACTCACGGAGCTCCCCAACGATACTGAAGCCCCTAGAGCCTTTTCCGTAAGAAAATTGACAGTGGCTCCTTCTGATTGGCTGAAAATGCTGTCAATCAAATTCCAGACAAACAGAAGGTGCCAAGGTGTGAGCCAATCAGAATGGGATACACCCCCGTATCCCATTCTGATTGGATAATGTACCTGTTAATCTTTTTTAAACTAATCAGAAGGCTCTATTGCCTTTAGCCAATCACAATGGGTGATTGGCTGGAGGCATCTGCACATTCTGATTGGCTGCAGTCTAATTGACAGTGACAACAGTCAATAAGAATACACAATTCCCTTCAGCCAATCACAATGGGATACACCCCCATGGGGTGATTGGCTGAAGACATCTGTGCCTTCTGATTGGCTGTAATCTAATTAACAGTGACAACAGCCAATCAAAAGGGGCCAGTACCTTCAGCCAATCACCCTGTGGGGGTGTATCCCATTGTGATTGGCTGAAGGCAAACGAGCTTTCTGATTGGTTTGAAAAAAGATTGACAGGTGCATCAGCCAATCAGAATGAGATATGTGGGTGTATGCCATTCTGATTGACTCACACCTTGTCGCCTTCTGATTGGCTGAAATTTGATTGACAACGTTTTCAGCCAATCAGAAGGCACCATTGCAAATGTTCTGCCTGAAAAGGATGTAGGGGCCTTATTAGCATCGGGGAGGTCCGCGAGTGTGGAGCTCTGTTAGATATTTTATTTTTTTGTTAGGAACACAGGGACATTGCGCCAAGGTAAGTTCAATGTATATTATGTTTATTATATTTCACTGCAGGGATGTGTTGGGTTTCCACCAGACATAACGTTTTCTTTGATGGCACTGTATCATCGCAAAATACACTGTCACGACCCAGGGGTGAGGAGGGACCAGGTTCACCCCCTAATCTTCCTGCTTACTGTTATGGGGGACCCCTGGATGGTCTGGGTTCTGGTAATCTCAGCATTTATGTGTTCTCCAGGGTAGGAACCGGCTCAGGACCTCAGGAACACATCAGGCAATGGTCCCTTCTAATGTAGGAGCAGCAGAAACACAGGATACAGACATAAAAAAATGACAGAAATACTTGTTTTATGTCTCAACCAACAGAGCAAACTTTAATAACTGACTCCCAACATAACTCCCAATGTTACAGATTAGACCCCTACATTCTAAAACAGTTAACTTTTCATAAACCGAACATGCAACATACAGAATCTAACATCATAAGCTGAAAATACATAGGGTAATCAATAACATAAAACATATTCAATAAATATAAAACAACTACTGAGCCCAAAGGGTGGTCATGGGGATTATGGCAGCTACTCCTCCCTTTTAGATGCAGCATCCCGGTGATCATCTGTATCAGATGAACTTGAGCATGCTACGGCATTAAGTCCAAATGTAAGTCCTTGTCTGGGGCAACCAATAGTTACAAAATATGCATAGTTTCTGGAGGGATGCAACTTTAGGTGAAGCACTTAATCTTAGTAATCTTTCCCCACAGCCAGGACCAATGCCACCTTCTTCAAGTGCGTTTGGAACAAGCACAATTTTCTTGGGGACTGCATTGAAACGGTGTCAGACATAAATAAATATATATATATATATATATATATATATATATATATATGTCTGATTTTTAAAACAATAAAAAAAATAGCCTTGGAATAGAATCAAACTCCCAACCTTTGGGTTCAAACAATTGCTCTACTGACTAAGCTATTGCTCCAGCTATTACTTGTACTGCTAGAACATATCTAAGTTACATAGAGTCAGACACAGCCTGATTCACTCATTGAAAGTTTCTGCACTTGAATTTAATGAATTAATCATTATTCCGCTCATTACTAATTCAGACACAGCTCACTAAAACAGGCAGTTTTCAACTGAGCTTAACCCCACCAATTCTTCATCAATTTTCAAACTTAAAACACTTTTTCCCTATGATTTTTCACCCTCTAGCTAATGGTGCAGAGCACATATAGGTGACTTTTGTGGTCCTTTAATATTGTTAGTTAATGGTATGAAACTTTAAAAATAAGTCAGAAGTTTTAACTGTGAGTTTTCAGTTGGTAGAGGATCTTCATCTTAAAAAATTGTAGGAAATTAGTGTGCACCAATTTAACCCATTTCACTACTTTTTCCAAACAATGTATAGGCACTGGATATATTATTATATCTGATATTGATTTTAAAAACAGAAATTAAATGAATTTGATTTGCTATATGTTATGATGTATATTTAAACTTGAGCTTATAACAGTCTGTAACAATTTGTGTGTCTTCTGGACTTTGTATAAATTACTATTGACAAGGTTTCATCTGCAAGGCATCATAACATCCACTTCAGTCATACAGTAATAGCGCTTATCTTCTCTAGTAATGCTGACATATACATATCTTCTAGACATCATCTTCTAGATATGTTATCTTATAGATATATTACCTACCTTTTCTTTAGGAGAATATATCTTCAAGATACATCACCTCCCTTTTCTTTAGGAGCATATGTCTTCAAAATGCATCACCTTCCTTTTCTTTAGGAGCATATGTATTCAAGATACGTCACCTCCCTTTTCTTTAGGAGCCTATATCTTTATTAAGACATTCAACACGGCAGTATCTCAACTGCCTCACTTTTCTTTACAAACTTCTTCACAAGCATCACAGACTGGCTTGTTCTCAGAAACACCATTACACTTCACTCCATGTAACTGGAATCTCAACTGACTCTCTCTGACAGTTACAGACTGACAACACAATATTCTAAATTATTTAACACTTCATGAACCAAACTTGCAACATACAGAATCAAACATCACAAGTTAATCACACACAGGGAAGCAACAAAACATACAGTAAAAACATATTAAATAACAATAACAATTACTAAACCCAAAGGATGGCCAGGGGAATTATGATACTATATATATATACATATATATATATATATTACAATGAAAAGTTCGGACAAATGGATTTTCAACCTGTTAATATTGAAGTGAAATATTTTATTCACAAAACTTGATTATGTACCATAGTGTCCTGAATGAAATGTCAGTGTTACAATCTGTCTAATGTTTGCCTGAAAAAACTAATGTATTTTCATGATAAATATATAATAAGTGCTGCCAGTCTCATCAAAAAGACTGGTTTAGAGTTATTACCTTAAATAATCACTATAGTTGCATGCGTATAATATGCTTTGGAAATAGCATACATTTAGATGATGTTTGGATGTCTATAACTGAAGACATCCACAGGTGGGAGAAAGGAACAAGATTTGACAGGGACAAACAAGTGAAACCAGGAACACTCCAAAGGCAGTAACAGATGTCAAATGAACCCAGAAGGCTGTGCTGAATAGCCTAGTAGGCTCAGAAGGCTGGAGTGAGTAGATAAACAGACTCTGTGGGCTGCAGTGGATAGCCTGGTAAACTCAAAAGGATGGAGCTAATAGCCAAATATACCCAGAAGGCTAGAGCAGATAACCAGGAATACGCTGAAGGTTGGAGGAGATAGCCAAGTACACTCTGAAGCTTGGAACTAGTAGCCTGGAACATCAGAAGACAGGAGTATTGAATCAGGAGTAAACTGTAAGTATAGGTTGGAACTAGACAAATACAGCATGCAGGTGCTCACAAGGGATGCAAAAAAAAATCTAAACAACAGGCAGAGAGGTCCAGGGCTTGCTCACCCATATAGTCCAGGATCAAATCAGTGTAATAGACACACCTGCTGCACACCTTATCTTTTTTTTTTTTATATATATTTTATTAAGAATACAAGGTTAATTTCATAACACACGTGTTTCAAAAATAAAATATTAGTATCATAACCAGAACACTTAATAAATGACAACACATACATATAACCTTTTAAACCTAACTTTGACATTTTTGTTATTTCTGCTTTAAGTTAAGCTGAAAGCATATTACACGCATATGTATATGTTAAAGTACAACCGTAAAGGCTGATAGCTTATAAGAGCACATAGAGAATAAAGAAGAAGAAAGAGGGTAAGAGAGGGGCAAAAGGAGGAGTTCAGAGTTATGTTTGTTCTTAAAGGGTATATTAATATGTATCCGGAATAAGTTAAGTCATTCCTTTAATGGCAAATGATGTAGGTCTCTAAATGTTGTAGGCGACCATTGTTGATTTTCCTTTAACAGATCAGCAGCAATCATAAACTGGTTATCTCTCCACCATTTAAACTATGAAAATCTATATATTGATGCTGACTTCTGAAATAACCACAGTGGGGTAAGCCAAGAACCTGCTTCTACAAGCGGAGTTCTCTTGTTCGTCTGAGTCAGAACTGCCCAAAACTGAACCATGCATTTGGGAAGGGAAGAATTACCCAATTTAAAATGTACATAGTTACATAGTTACATAGGGCCTCATTCTATTACGGCCGCAGCCGCTGCGGGCCGCAAGAACCGGCTGCAAGCTTTACGGCTATTCTATTCCCCTCCAGCCGGGGACTCCGGCAGGCTTGCGGCCGGTGCCTTGCTATCTCTTGCGGCCGAGGAAAGCCTTTGATCTAAAACGGCTGCAAGGAAATCGGCCGTAAGAAAAGCCTGGTTGCGATTCTATTGCACCGGGAACCCTGTCTGCAAAGCTAAAAAGGAGCCGCAGCTTACTTGCAGCAGACAGGTCCCGCTAGCACCAATTAAGCACATAAAATAGCTCAAATAAAGACATCCTGCACTTTGAGAAGACTATAAAGTGATAATCGGTGTTAGAAAAAATAGCACATAATTACCCTATACTCAAATCCGTAAAATATTTTATTTTTAATATCCGTAAAATATCCATGTAAAAAGTCCAGAGTGCTTGGAGCACCTCAGACACACCCACGCCGCAGCCGGAAAATAAACAGTTAATTCGAACTCGGGTTTGGGCTGATGTGCAAGCTTGAGAGGGGGTTACTATTAATCCTCATGTCCCCCAATATGATCCCTAGCATTTACAGAGCTGTACAGTGCAGGCTTGAATTTATTTTTGCGTTTTTAAATTTCTGAGCTTACGGCCGGTTTCAAGATATGATGCCGGCCGTAAGAGGAGATCCTTGCGGGGCCGTATAATAGAATCGCGAGTTAACTGAACCCCCGCAAGGAATCGCAGCCTTACGGCCGATTTACGGCCAATAATAGAATGAGGCCCATAGTAATTAAGGTTTCAGTCCATCAAGTTCAACCTGTTAAGATCTCCTCTGATCTGCAATATGCGGATTAGTTATTAATTAATTAATTGTTAAATAATTATTAATAGTATAGTATTGGAGGATGAATAAAGAGTTAGTCCATCAAGTTCAACCTTTTTAGATCTCTATTGATCTTTTTAATATGTGGACTATTTATTATTAATTGTTAATTGATCTAGAGGAAGGCAAACAGAAAAAAAAAAACATTGAAACTTTGCCAATTGTCTCATAAGGGAAAAAAAAGCAAAATTCCTTCCTGACCCCAGAAACTGGTGATCAAATTTCTCCCTGGATCAATATTCCTTTGCTAGTTATCTAGGATAGCCTTGAATGCCCTCTTTATTCAAAAATATATCTAACCCCTTGTAACGGATCTACTGGCACCCCGACCGGGTACCTCCGTTGATGGACGCGTCCTAGTTTGCGTCGAGGCCTACAAGCACCGCACCGGACAACAAAACCACCACAGATTCCAAGGATAGTACATCAGGAACAAAAGTTCAGTAGTTACAGCTCAAGGGAGTATGCAAAAGCATAGCAATCCCCAGTATGATATAGCGATCCCCTCAAATAACGAGACGAGGCTACGTTTTGAAGGGTCAATTAGAACTATCTTTAATGACAGGGGAATCTCCTTTTATGCAATGGTGCCCTCTGAAGGGCTACACCCACATAATTATCACAGCCAATTAGATACATGGTTCAACACCCACGTCTCCTCCCCTCAGATAACAGGTAACACAATTAAAACAGACACAATTTGAACCACATTCTGGATGTACCCCAAAAACAGGGGGTACACCTTTAAGTCCAGCACCGTTCAATAGCTCTCACCCAGGGGAACAACATATTAAAAAATGGCATGAATCAGACCAGGGGTTCAAAAGTTAGTAAAAGTATCTTTTACCCATAACACACAAACATTTCACATATCCCCCATACAATACACATATAGGGACAATAGGTGAGCCACACCTACCTGGCAACTTGGAAACAATCAGACATTAATTAGATCAGCCTTCTTTGTTCTTATCTGAGAATGAAAACAGTTTATACACTCGACTCCCTTATCTCTTGAGTCTCTGTAATAGGATTATCTATTAGCCTAGGTCTGCAAAAGTCTGGCTAATATTCTGCAGAGCATAAACCAACATACATATAGTAGGATCATATTTTAACCATAATAATCATAAAACAGGGTAAAACAGTGATGGGTTCCGTTACACACCTCTCCCGTGACCATAAGCCGGCATACACGGTCTGATCCCAACGGATCGGCTTGGGGATGTCCGGACAAAAGTATTTGTTGGTCAATTCTCTAGTTTGACAACCCATCAGCATTACTGCAATTCACATTTACTCACATTTCACATATCCCCAGATAGCTGGGATCTGAGCGCACAAAACTACCGAATAGCGCTCAGATCCTCTTCACACAGTTCAATTGCCATGTAGCTAAAGCCTTTCCCATAGTCTTTCATTATATGAATGGGCTCCATGGCATAGTTATCTGGGGTATCACCGCTCCCACAGGGCAAGTACCGCATGACCCCCCTGTATGTAAAGGGCCAGAATGAGTGACATACACTCTGGTATGGCCGAATACTGTGTTTGAAGGGCAATATGTCCCAGGGCCATAGTCGCAGGGCAGGAGGCTGGCAAACAGTCCTCTCCAAGACAAAGTGGCGAAGGGCACTTCGTCACACATCTCCCCTTTGGACCGGGCACCTGACCTTCTGCCGGTCAGTGCCTCCGTTAGAGGATCCACCAACCCACAATAAACCAGTGCTAGAGGAGCCCCCCCACAACAACAAAGTGCAAGAGCAGCCCACCCACAACAAACCGTTACTGCAACTGGATATTTCGCTGTGGTGATGGGGCAACACGCTGAGGGGACTTGAGGGGCAGAGGCCAGCGGCACTCTGCCCTGATGCCAGCTCTTCTGCTGGTATAACCTGCAGGACAAGGGCAAGTTCTAATAATGGGAGACTTTAATTACCCTGATATAAACTGGATAAACGAGACCAGCAGCTCAGCTAAGGGGAGCAGGTTCTTGAGTACACTCAGGGATCATTATCTAGCCCAGGTAATACAAGAACCTACTAGAAATGGGGCCATCTTGGATTTAGTCATCACAAGTAATATTGATATAATATCAAATGTAAAAATAGGGGAACCCTTGGGGAACAGTGATCACAACACAGTCTCATTTGAGATTGAATACAAAAAACAGAGTTGTAAGGGGCCAACAAAAACTCTAAATTTTAAAAGGGCTAACTTTAATGGGCTACGGGCAGCAATACAACATATAGACTGGGACAAAGAACTTACAGGGAAGAATACTGAAAATAAATGGACAACATTCAAATCCTTACTAAATAAACATACTCATCAGCATGTACCATGTGGAAATAAAATAAATAGGAGTAAATCACATCCCATGTGGCTTAACAATGACTTAAAGATCATGATGAGGAAAAAGAAGTATGCATTTAAATTATACAAGAAGGAGGGAACAGAGGCATCTTTATGTGACTATAAGGAAATCAACAAGGCTTGCAAAAGGGCTATTAGACTGGCTAAAATAGAAAATGAGAAGTCAGTTGCAATGGAAAGTAAGACTAACCCTAAAATATTTTATAAATATATTAATGGGAAGAAGGCCAGGAAGGAATCGATAGGACCATTACAATGTGACACAGGCCATCTGATAATTAGTGACCAGGAAAAGGCAGATGAGCTAAATAGGTTCTTTTCTTCGGTTTACACAAGGGAGGTACCAGTGGTTGGGACACTGCAACATAATGGGGCTACACTACCTTCACTAAATAATTGGTTAACGCAGGAAGAAATACAAAAGAGGTTGGAGAAAATAAATGTTAATAAAGCCCCAGGTCCTGATGGAATACATCCAAGGGTACTGAGGGAGCTGGGTTCTGTAATAGCCAAACCATTATATCTAATCTTTAAAGACTCGCTCACTACAGGGTCTCTACCAGATGACTGGAGAAAAGCAGAGGTGATACCTATATTTAAGAAGGGATCTAGAGCAAATCCGGGGAATTATAGACCAGTGAGCCTCACTTCTGTAGTTGGGAAGCTTTTAGAAGGGTTAATAAGGGACAGAATACAAGAATATGTCTATTTGAACAGGATCATAGGTAGCAGTCAACATGGATTTATGAAGGAAAGGTCGTGTCAGACCAATCTAATTAGTTTTTATGAGGAGGTTAGTAGGAACTTGGATCAGGGCAACTCAGTGGATGTAGTCTTTTTAGATTTTTCAAAGGCATTTGATACAGTGCCACATGGAAGACTAGTGAGCAAACTAAGGGATACAGGAATTGCAGTAAATATCTGCTCATGGATCGAGAGCTGGCTAAAAGACAGGAAGCAAAGGGTTGTTGTAAATGGAACATACTCCGATTGGTCTAATGTGATAAGTGGGGTTCCTCAGGGCTCAGTATTGGGTCCTCTCCTTTTTAACATATTTATTAATGACATTGAAGTAGGACTCGAATGTAGTGTCTCCATTTTTGCTGATGACACTAAGTTGTGCAAGGTAATAAAATCAGATAATGATGTACTTTCCCTACAAAAGGATTTGCATAAATTAGAGAAATGGGCGGCTAAATGGCAGATGAGATTTAATACAAATAAATGTAAGGTTATGCATTTGGGAAGGAAAAATAGCCAAGCAATCTATAATCTTAATGGAGCAAATCTAGGGGTATCAGATATTGAAAGGGATTTGGGAGTACTAGTGGACAACCACCTAGGAAACAGCGCTCAAAGCCAAGCAGCGGCTGCAAAGGCAAATAAAATATTAGCATGTATTAGGAAGGGTATAGAAGCCAGGGAAGAAGATATAATTCTGCCACTATACAAATCTCTAGTACGCCCTCATTTGGAATATGGAGTACAATTTTGGGCACCACCTCACAAAAAAGACATCTTAGAGCTGGAAAAAGTACAGAGAAGGGCTACAAAACTAATAAGGGGAATGGAGGGGCTAAGTTATGAAGAAAGACTAGCAAAATTAAACTTATTTTCGCTAGAAAAAAGGCGTCTAAGAGGAGATATGATTACGTTATTTAAATACATCCAGGGTCCATATAAGGCTTTGTCAAGTGAGCTTTTTGTAGCAAGAGATTTTCAACTGACAAGAGGACATCCGTTGAGGTTAGAGGAAAAAAGATTTCACCTTAAACAAAGAAAAGGGTTCTTCACAGTTAGGGTGGTTAAACTGTGGAATTCTCTACCAAAGGAGGTGGTGACAGCGAATTCGATAGACAACTTCAAAAAGGGGTTAGATATATTTCTGAATAAAGAGGGCATTCAAGGCTATCCTAGATAACTAGCGAAGGAATATTGATCCAGGGAGAAATTTGATCGCCAGTTTCTGGGGTCAGGAAGGAATTTTGCTTTTTTTCCCCCTTATGAGACAATTGGCAGAGTTTCAATGGGGTTTTTTTTATGTTTGCCTTCCTCTGGATCAATTAACAATAATTAACAATTAACAATAATAATAAATAGTCCAAATTAAAAAGATCAATAGAGATCTAAAAAGGTTGAACTTGATGGACTAACTCTTTATTCATTCTCCAATACTATACTATTAATAATTATTTAATCAATAATTTAATTAATAACTAATCCGCATATTGCAGATCAGAGGAGATCTTAACAGGTTGAACTTGATGGACTGAAAGTCTTTTTTCAACCTTAATTACTATGTAACTATGTAACTATGTAACTATGACATCCTGCTCTGTACAAGGAACAAAGGGACGGCAGAGGCCGACTGCACTCTACCCCGCTGTCAGCTCTTCTGCTGGGGTACTTGGGACATATTCCGGCTCAGTAGCCCGGGAAATGTGGGGGTCAGTGGGGGTTAACATTTCCTCTATTAACCCTGGGGCCACATTAGAAGTTAGCTGGGGAGGGGAATTTGTACTTACCCCCTCCTCCGGTTGTCCCAGTGAGGGTAGTTGGGGATCTGGACAGGGTGTGGGCGCAGAGACCACGGTCCCATCTGCGCCGTCTGGGAGATTGGTGTCTCCCCTTGTCAGGGTAAACTGTCGCTGGGGCGGAAGGACGACACCTTCTGCCCCCTGGGGTTCACACTGCCGCTGGGGGGGAAGGACGACACCTTCTGCCCCCTGGGGTTCACACTACCGCTGGGGGTGAAGGACGACACCTTCTGCCCCCTGGGGTTCACACTGCCGCTGGGGGGGAAGGACGACACCTTCTGCCCCCTGGGGTTCACACTGCCGCTGGGGGGGAAGGACGACACCTTCTGCCCCCTGTGGTTCACACTGCCGCTGGGGGGGAAGGATGACAACTTCTGCCCCCTGGGGTTCACACTGCCGCTGGGGGGGAAGGACGACACCTTCTGCCCCCTGGGGTTCACACTGCCGCTGGGGGGAAGGATGACACCTTCTGCCCCCTGTGGTTCACACTGCCGCTGGGGGGGTAGGACGACACCTTCTGCCCCCTGTGGTTCACACTGCCGCTGGGGGGCAAGGACGACACCTTCTGCCCCCTGGGGTTCACACTGCTGCTGGGGGGGAGGGACGACACCTTCTGCCCCCTGGGGTTCACACTGCCGCTGGGGGGGAAGGACGACACCTTCTGCTCCCTGGGGTTCACACTGCCGCAGGGGGGGAAGGACGACACCTTCTGCCCCCTGGGGTTCACACTGCCGCTGGGGGGGAAGGACGACACCTTCTGCCCCCTGGGGTTCACACTGCCGCTGGGATGGAAGGACGACACCTTTTGCCCCCTGGGGTTCACACTGCTGCTGGGGGGGAAGGACGACACCTTCTGCCCCCTGGGGTTCACACTGCCGCTGGGGGGGAAGGACGACATCTTCTGCCCCCTATAGGGCCCGTAGAGAGACCTCTGTCCCATCTCTACCTGCCATCTGGAGGTCATCCCAGGACCAGTCAATGAAGTCTGGTTCTACTTGTCGAGTATGCACGAAGCTGAGCAGGTATTGGTAGTCCTGCTCCAGCTCCCACTCTCTCGTTACCAGGTGGGTCATGTCTTTGCTCACCTCGCCTTCGTCATCCCAGACATACATGCCCATCCGGTAGTCGTAGATGTCCCAAAACCTAGACCCCTCCGTGCTGCCAAGATCAATATCGTCCTCCAAGGCATCCCATAATAAACCCGGGCCATCATAATCATTCCCCTCCGGTAAGTCGTGTTCAGACATCCAGGGGGTAAGTCGAAAGGTATGCCACCAGAGGGCCTGGTATGCGTTGTCTAGCCAGAGCTCTTGCCATACCAGGGTCTCTAGTCTTGTCACCCACTCATCCAGGGGCTGCTCTCCCAATAGATACATCCGCATCGCCACACGCTTCTGTAGCCGCTGTTCATCACTGGGGAGACTCTCACCTCGCCGCCATTAGGCATCTTACAGGGCATCATACCAGAGTTCCTTTCTGTCTGCATCCCTGTAGTCCGCAGCCGCCTCCTCCTCCTCATCATGAAACGCTGTCTGAAAACTAGCCGGTTCCATCCTGCTGTAGCCAGGGGCGCTGTACAGATACTAGCGTTGCCCTCAATTTGTAACTCCAAACGTTACCGGTGTCTCCGTGCTGCTTTTCCTCTTACTAGGACGCCATCCCACCACTGCCAGCCAATGTAACGGATCTACTGGCACCCCGACCGGGTACCTCCGTTGATGGACGCGTCCTAGTTTGCGTCGAGGCCTACAAGCACCGCACCGGACAACAAAACCACCACAGACTCCAAGGATAGTACATCAGGAACAAGAGTTCAGTAGTTACAGCTCAAGGGAGTATGCAAAAGCATAGCAATCCCCAGTATGATATAGCGATCCCCTCAAATAACGAGACGAGGCTACGTTTTAAAGGGTCAAGTAGAACTATCTTTAATGACAGGGGAATCTCCTTTTATGCAATGGTGCCCTCTGAAGGGCTACACCCACATAATTATCACAGCCAATTAGATACATGGTTCAACACCCACGTCTCCTCCCCTCAGATAACAGGTAACACAATTAAAACAGACACAATTTGAACCACATTCTGGATGTACCCCAAAACAGGGGGTACACCTTTAAGTCCAGCACCGTTCAATAGCTCTCACCCAGGGGAACAACATATTAAAAAATGGCATGAATCAGACCAGGGGTTCAAAAGTTAGTAAAAGTATCTTTTACCCATAACACACAAACATTTCACATATCCCCCATACAATACACATATAGGGACAATAGGTGAGCCACACCTCCCTGGCAACTTGGATACAATCAGACATTAATTAGATCAGCCTTCTTTGTTCTTATCTGAGAATGAAAACAGTTTATACACTCGACTCCCTTATCTCTTGAGTCTCTGTAATAGGATTATCTATTAGCCTAGGTCTGCAAAAGTCCGGCTAATATTCTGCAGAGCATAAACCAACATACATATAGTAGGATCATATTTTAACCATAATAATCATAAAACAGGGTAAAACAGTGATGGGTTCCGTTACACCCCTTTTTTATGTTGTCTATCGAATTTGCTGTTACCACCTCCTTTGGCAGAGAATTCCACAGTTTAACCACCCTAACTGTGAAGAACCCTTTTCTTAGTTTAAGGTGAAATCTTTTTTCCTCTAACCTCAAAGGATGTCCTCTTGTCAGTTGAAAATCTCTTGCTACAAAAAGTTAACTTGACAAAGCCTTATATTGACCCTGGATGTATTTAAATAAGGTACTCATATCCCCTCATAGACGCGAAAATAAGTTTAGTTTGGTTAGTCTTTCTTCATAACTTAGCCCCTCCATTCCCCTTATTAGTTTTGTAGCCCTTCTCTGTACTTTTTCCAGCTCTAAAATGTCCTTTTTATGAAGCGGTGCCCAAGATTGTACTCCATATTCCAAATAAGGGCATACTAGGGATTTGTATAGTGGTAGAATTATATTTGCTTCCCTGGCTTCTATACCCTTCTTAATACATGCTAATATTTTACTTGCCTTTGCAGCTGCTGCTTGGCATTGAGCTCTGTTACCTAGATTGTTGTAAACTAGTACTCCCAAATCCCTTTCAATATCTGATACCCTTAGATTTGCTCCATTAAGATTATAAATTGTATGGCTATTTTTCATTCCCAAATGCATAATCTTGCATTTATTTGTATTAAATCTCATCTGCCATTTAGCTGTCCATTTCTCTAATTTATGCAAATCCCTTTGTACATCATTATCTGATTTTATTACCTTGCACAACTTAGTGTCATCAGCAAAAATGGAGACACTACTTTCGAGTCCTACTTCTATGTCATTAATAAATATGTTAAAATGGAGAGGACCTAATACTGAACCTTAAAGGAACCCCACTTATCACATTAGACTAATCGAAGTATGTTCCATTTACAACAACCCTTTGCTTCTTTTAGAAAGCTCGAGATCCATAAGCAGATATTTACTGCAATTCCTGTATCCCTTAGTTTGCTCACTAGTCTTCCATGTGGCACTGAACCAAATGCCTTTGAAAAATCTAAAAAGACTACATCCACTGAGTTGCCCTGATCCAAGTTCCTACTAACCTCCTCATAGAAACTAATTAGATTGGTCTGACATGACCTATCCTTCATAAATCCGTGTTGACTGCTACCTATGATCTTGTTCAAATAGACATATTCGTGTATTCTGTCCCTTATTAACGCTTCTAATAGCTTCCCAACAACAGATGTGAGGCTCACTGGTCTATAATTCCCCGGATTTGCTCTTGATCCCTTCTTAAATATAGGTATCACCTCTGCTTTTCTCCAGTCATCCGGTAGAGACCCTGTAGTGAGTGAGTCTTGAAAGATTAGATATAATGGTTTGGCTATTACAGAACCCAGATCCCTCAGTACCCTTGGATGCATTCCATCAGGACCTGGGGCTTTATTAACATTTAATTTAATTAGGGAAAGACAAAATACTTGTCTAAGGTAAAGGCCACTTTCTTCAAAGATATCTTTCCTTTGCAAACCACTTGGGGATTTGGGTTAATCTGGCAGCTTTATAATACTTGAGTAAATCCGGCACAGGCAACCGTCCTTTAGCTTTAGATGCCATCATGGCCTTCTTATTTATTCTGGGCCTTTTGCGATCCGAAATGAAGCGAGAGATTGCCCCTGAAGAACCGAGAGGTTCTTGGTGTGAACAGCCATTGGAATAGTGCAAAAAGATACAGAAGCTTGGGCAAGATATTCATTTTAATAGGGTTGATCCTCCCTAGCCACAATATTTTATAGGAGGACCACGTGTTAATGTCATTGAGTAGTGCAGGAAAATTTGCTGAATACGTTAGGCCAGATTGTCTAGGGATATAAACCCCTAAGTATTTAAGATGGTGTGGAACCCAATTAAAGGAGAAGTTCCCTGGTAATTGGAATTCTAAATGCTTTGGTAGAGAGCTGCACACTTTATCTTGTGGTTTCATACATGCACCTGGGAACCAGAGCAGAAGCCAGGTGGCAGGTAAACGCAGAGAAGCACTGTGGGGTTCCCTGATAATGCCTAATAATGGTATTTTGTAGCCTTGATTTTTGTGTCATTGTTTCAGTGTCACCTATGTTAGCTTGGTTAACCTATTAACTCATCAATATCTCTTCTATAAAGCCTAAATGAGTAACATTAATAAACTATGTAAATCCTGTTTAATTATAATTATTAAATAGTAACATAAATAGAGATGTGTCAAATATGTGTGAACAAAAAGGAATTTTTTGCCTTATCTTGCCTTATTTATAATTTCTGTGCACAGATGGAACTACCGCCGGTGCAACCAGTGCAAAGCACAGAGGCCTTTGGCCTCTAAGGGCCCCCGCGGACTTCCCATTGCCTCTGCAGACCACCAGCAGGACCCTTGTGGCACTGTGGGTCATCTGTGGCCTCTGTGTCCCCCTTGTGGCCCCTACAGCCCTCCCATGGCCCCTCTGGGCCCTCTGTGGTCCCTGTGGCTCCTCTGTGGCCCCTGCAGGTCTTTTGTGTGCCCCTGGTCCCCCACTTATCCCCTATGGACCTGCCCCTCCTCTGTGGTCCCCAGAGATCCTCTGTAGCCACTGCAGATCCCCTGTGGCCCCTGCAGATCCCCTGTGGCCTCTATGGATGCTCTGTGGCCCCCGCGGTCCCCTTTGTCCTACAGGACCCCTTATGGCCCCTGCAGACTTCTGTGGCCTCCTTCAGCCCCCTGTGTTCACCCTCAGCCTCCTGTGGCCCTCACAGACCTCTGCAGCCTCTTTCAGCCCCTTGTGGCCCCCCACAGCCCCCTGTTGCCTCCCTTGGTCCCTTGTTGCCCCTTGGTCTTTGCGGGCCCCTGTGGCCCCCCGCAGACCTCTGTGACCTCCCTCAGGCTTTTGTGGACCCCTCAGTCCTTGCAGGCTCCAGTGGCCTCCTGCACACCTCTGCTCCCCCCTCAAACCTCTTTGGCCCCCCCTCTGGCCCTTCCAGGAAGTGGAGTGCAGCATCGAGGTAAGAAAATATTTATATAGGTGTGTATATATATATATATATATATATATATATATATATATATATATATATATATAGTAAATAAAAAGTACATCTGTGTTATCACCTGAATGTCTAAAGCAAGTTAAAAAACCTGCTTCCAGCTCAGAGTTCCGAGAAAAACAGTTATTACACTGTATTCTGGGAAGTTGATCTGGGTCACACAAATATGCCCACAAATGCCTCGCTCTTCATTCCGTAGCCATCATCAAACAGGGCTTCCTTCAAGCCCAAGCATGCTGTGTTACACAGCGTTAATGCAAAGCCAAGGTTGGAATAAACACAGGCTGAGTATCCAATCCATGTACAGCTGTTTCAAGCTTACTTGCTATCATCTGCATGGACCGGGATCTCAGCCTGTGTTGTGAAAATTATGAGTAGGTAGTTCACCACAACAATCATTTATAATATGGTGGGCAAAAGAGCGATAGAAGCCCTCCACCATACATTAGTACAGTAAATAAAAAGTACACCTGAATGTCTAAAGCAAGTTAAAAAACCTGCTTCCAGCTCAGAGTTCCGAGAACAGTCTTTTTAAAGTAGAGCAGCATGATTTTTAATTCCTTTTTTTGAAAAAGAAATCTTAAGTACTTAATCTTTCTTGAGATACATATACACAGTTACACACTGTGTAAAAGCTAGTTTAAACTGTTTAATACACTGGTGTTTTTATATATATATATATATATATATATATATATATATATATATATAAATTCATTTTTTACATTTTTATATATAGTTTAGACATATTTTATATATGTACTTTTTAATTTGATGTTGGAGGGGGTTTGGGAAGAGCAAAAAATAAATAAATTGTGCCTGCCCCCTCCTTGGGGGGGGGGGGGGACTTTCATTTTGCACCGGAGCCCCCCATGCATTGCCATTGATTCTGTAAACCAATTTTGCATCATATCTTTACCTTCAGTATTTTGTTTAGTGTTTGAGTGAGGTAAAAGTGGTAAAATGGCCCTATATTAGTACTCCATACTTAGCTGATTTATGAACAAGTATTGACATTTATAGTAGAGATGTAATAAGCTCTATAACAGATTGCAGAAGTATGTGCTTTTTAGTTCCATATAAAATGAACAAGCCAGCTTTTTCAGTTACTGTGTCAAGATATGCTTGATATGTGACAAAAGAATAAAAATATGCATTTAGATGTGCTGTGAAAATGACGCCTACTCATCTTATATCATTAAGATAGAAAGTAACACTTGCATTAAGCAATTAGAGTTTAAAATGAATGCATCTGTACATGATCATTTTTTATATAATGATGGAACATGCCAAAATGTTGTTTTATTCAGTGCAATGTTTTATCACAGACAGTCTTTTTAAAGTAGAGCAGCATGATTTTTAATTCCTTTTTTTTTTAAAGAAATCTCAAGTACTTAATCTTTCTTGGCATACATATACACAGTTACACACTGTGTAAAAGCTAGTTTAAACTGTTTAATACACTGGTGTTTTTAACTGACATTTTTATTGCCCCCACTTATCGGACCTTGGTGCAACAATGCGGTGCCATCTGCTGCATGATGGAACAGGGCAACACTGGTTAACAGGATACACATGTTTCAATGACAAGTATTGTTTATTGTAAATGGATACATTCATGTAATGCAGTTTAGAGTCTTCTCCATCACGCAATCAAAACAGAATGAAAATGGACACTGATAAAAGACAAATAAAAGACCTGGTTTATTTAGGATGCTGTTTCTGTATTCGGGTCAAAGTTTTAGACCAGATTACATCTTTCACCAGCTCTTATATTCTTCACAACCTTATAATGTCACAAAAGAGAAGACCAAAGGAATCTTTTTCGTGTCCTGCACACCCTTGTCTCCTTTTAGAGAGTAATCTCCTTTTAGAGAGTAGCACTTTAAAAGTTAACCTTTATTATTGTTCCAATTAAAATAATAATCAAATCCTAAAAACTTGAAACACAGACGCTATGCTAGTATACAGTATGTGAATAAACCTCATATTGATCTAATAACATTATACTGATCTAACTTTAACTCAGATGTAGAGGTCTAGACACTTGGGTTAAAGCTTCTGAACGGACACTAACATGCTGATGCTTTCCACTGGATTATAACCACAAACCTAAGTGAATGCAAATACAGTTTAGAGTGAGAATGCAACATCATTTAAATACCTAGCAAAATACTAATGGATATTTATCTTATCCCTCCAAAACTTGTTTTTTAAAAGACCCGATTTTCTTGTTTAGCAAAGTGACTGTATTAAATATCAGTAGTATATAAATGAGTCTATCTATCTATCTATCTAATTGTATATATGTAAACATTTATATAAAACTCCTAATACAGTGCATACATGAAAACAAACTCCTAAATATATTCTTATAATAGCATTTATTGAATATTTTATAGCAATCAAAATAGTATGTTAAATTAAAATTAATACTATAATAAAAGTTCAATTTATCCATAAAGTGCAGTGGTGTTTTTTAACATGCATTATTAATGCTTGAAAATATATATATATTAAATTAATCGAAAACAAAAACTTTATAATTAACTATTTATCTGTGTAAGTGACAAGTGTTAATATTTTTTATTAAAGTAAAATAACTATCTTAAAAAGCAATGCCACTCAATCAGACAGCATGCTTAATGGTCCATTTGCCTCACTATTAGTGCTTTTTATGGTGTGAAAGAGCACAAGATTGTACTTTAAAAAGATCTTTTTATTTTTTTAAATTACACTAATGACAACTAAAAAAATCTAAAGTATTAGGTCTGCTGACTGTTCCATGATTAATAGCATATGCTGACTCTGTGTGGTGAAGGCACAATGAATACAAAGATTTATAGTTTTTCTCTGAACTTAGGAATGCATGTTAACCCCCAACTGTCCTCTTTAGGTGATTTCATTACATTCTCTGCACAGATGACTTTGTGATAGGTTAACTCTTGCTGTGGGTCTGTCTGGGGGCATGCCAGTGACTCATGTAAACAGAGATTTCATTTATGAATTTTTATGTGAAAAATGCACATTTCAAATATTCAGTAAGTATTTCAACATGATTTTAGGTGATCTTTACAGTGATGTGCTCCAAATTGTGCAGAATTGAGTGGGCATTTAAGAGCATTCAAAATGACTTAACATTGTACTAGCTTTTTTCTCTACAGTAAACTATTCCTGAGATATGTTTTGAGGTAACTTACTAACTGATCATTGATGCTAATGCTCACACAATAGCCTGGGTTAGCCTGCAATCTAGCGCATCAGGTCATTGTGTGTTTTATTAATTTCACTAGTGAACAGGGTTCTAGGTGTGTTAGGGGTGTATACTTTGCACTGATCATATTCTTCCGTTATTCATCCATTCATTTACATAATTTGCTGATAAATGTTATATACAGCAGTTTATGTTGTATATAGATAGATCACCTAAATAAGCTCTATAAATACTCTAAAAAACTTTATTGATCATTGCTTAAAATAGATAATTATAATATACTTAAAATCATTCATATGTAGTTTACAACTATTATCCAATAGATATACTGGGCCCTTGTTTTATTAAATATATCAGTATATAGAGATATCGTTTTTTTAAGGTGCTATAGTGCTATTTAAGAACTATTCACAAAGAGAATAATAAATAAATACAGTGCTTTATTTAAGGTGCTATTTTAATAGAAAAAAGTGCTATTTTATTTAAGGTGCTATAATTAATCATTTATATATATGTGTGAATTTATCCAAATGCTTTAGGTGATTTTTACCTTATATTGGCATATAATAATTGTGTTGTTTGTAAATATAACTGTGTTTGAATATTTTTAATCAACTAGTGATTGGAATTTTATATATATATATATATATATATATATATATATATATATATATATATATATATATATATATATATAGGAAAAAAAACAATGAAAACCCTCTATGGAATGATAACAAAATAAAATTTGATTAAAATATCTAACTGATAGTGATTTATATGTAACGTATATACCCGAGTATAAGCCGACCCGAGTATAAGCCGAGGCACCTATTTTACCACAAAATACTGGGAAAAAGGAGTGACTCAAGTATAAGCCGAGGATGGGAAATGTGCTGCCCCCTGTGTCCCTCTTGTGCCCTCTGTGTCCTCCTCTTGTGTGCCATTTTCTTGTGTTCCCCCTCTATCTCCCAGTGTGTCTCTTCTCCCCTCTCCCTCCCCCGCCTCAACCTCAACCCCCCTCCTCATCCTCAACCTCCCTCCTCATCCTCAACCTCCCTCCTCATCCTAAACCCTCCTCCTCACTTTAACCCTCTAAATACCTCCCCCTCTCCCTTTCCCCTCACTTACCTTCATCTGCAGCTTCTCCTCCGGCCTCCGCTCCTTCCTGCGTTGGCACCCGTTATATGCGCGCCACGTCATTAGCATATACCGAGTGCCGACACAGGAAGGAGCGGAGGCCGGAGGAGAAGCTGCAGATGAAGGTAAGTGAGGGAAAAGGGAGAGGATGAGGTATTTAGAGGGGTAAAGTGAGGAGGGGGTTTAGAATGAGGAGGGGGGATTAGAATGAGGAGGGGGGGTTGAGGAGGGGGAGGGGGTTGCGTCGGCACCAGGTATATGCTAATAACATGACGTCACATCGCGCCATGTCATTAGCATATACCGGGTGCCGACGCAGGAAGGAGCGGAGCCCGGTTGAGAAGCTACAGATGAAGGTAAGTGAGGGGAAAGGAAGAGAGGGAGGGATTTAAAGGGGTAAAGTGAGGAGGGGGGTTTAGAATGAGGAGGGGGGATTAGAATGAGAAGGGGGGTTGAGGATGAGGAGGGGGAGGGAAAGAGACACAGGGGTTAGAGAGACACAGGGGGTAGAGAGACACAAGGGGGGGTAGAGAGACACGGGGGGGTTAGAGAGACATGTGGGGGTTAGAGAGACACGAGGGGGGTTAGAGAGACACGGGGGGATGAGAGTGACTCGAGTATAAGCCGAGGGGGTCCTTTTTAGCCTTAAAAAAAGGGCTGAAAAACTCGGCTTATACTCGAGTATATACGGTATATACAGAATCAATCTGGCTCTCACATTTAGATAATTAATATGATTCAGAAAAGTGCTATTGATAGTATATCCATGTTATCATAGGTATATGCGTATGGGTTACACACTTTCCCCCATATATGACATATTCATGGAATGTACTAATAGACCCTAATAAATCAAAAGTTTGAAATCCTGTGGTCCAAAAACAATAAATGTACTGTTAAAACAAATAGTGGGTCATAGGCAAACAGCAGGTCCTCCTATCATCATGTGCAACACATGCCCTTCCTCAATGTTGACCAAAGGCAGTCAATATCCCCATCCACAAAAATGTACAGATAAATATATATTGCTTTATTATTAATATTTAAGATTAGTTTTATTCTTTTTTTTATATATAAAATATACTGCTATATACAGTACATAAGTTAAAACCAGAGATGTAGTGAAAATCATGATCAAAATATTTTAGACCCCTATGGGTCCTCTAAGTATAACCATGGAAATCCTAATGGACCCACAAGGCACCAAACATTAAGCCCATACCATGGGTCTAATTAAATAAATGAAATAATAAAAAAAAAAGAATACATAAAAACAAAATAAAAAAATACAAGAGAAAAAAGCAAATACAAATAAAGGCTGTAAGGGGAAAAATGATACTTATACACCCTTTGATGACCCTCCAGATATGATCTGCAATGACCTCATCTTCAAACTTTGTCTCTCGATAAACAAGCACATCCATCATTCACCTTCAGATTGTAAGTGTTTGAGTTTTCAATCCTGCATGGTACTTTGAGGAAGACACTATGGACACTGGATTCTAAGCTCAAAGACAGGGACCTCCATCCTTTGCAACAGGTTAATATTGCTATTGTTTTTGCCTTGACTTACCCATGTTCAGCACTATAGAAAATGTTGGCGCTTTACAAATAAACAATAATGGTAATCCATAAAGAAGGTAGTCATTGTTTCTCTTCAATCTTTGTTTAAGACCCTGGTTCCTCATCTTTGGCCCATGGAAAGGGCCTCCACCAAAGAAAAACATTTTTTGGCACTCTATAAAGGAGTAATGTAAGTAATCGAGCTCCTCCTCCAAGGAGGGCCCTGCAGACTAACGGCTTTATGATCATGCCCTCATATTATATACTATTATTATTGCTTCTGATTGGCTCAAATATGTTTCATTAAATTTCAGCCAATCGGAATCAACTATTTGAATATAGCAATTTTGTTTTGGTTACCCATTAACCAATCATAGAAGGCTACCATACCTTTCCGGATTAGTTATAATTTAAGAATGCACAGATTGAAATCTGGGCATTTCTATTGGTTACTTATTAGCCAGAGGGCTTGATTTTCCCCTATTGTGATTGTTTGAAATGTCAGTCAATCGGAATAGGGCTTCTTAGTTATGTGAACCTTCTGTGACTGGCTCTTTCATAAGCCAATGTGATTGTGGGATCAGAAACCAATAGTTACAGGAGAGCTCTTAGAGTTGCAGGTTTTTTTTAGGCTAAGGTCCATTCCGAGAGGCCAAAGATAAGGAGCCAGGGTCTTCAAGCAAGCTAGGAGAGAACCAGCGTCTACTATCAAGATGGATGTGCCCGTTTATTGAGCGACTAAGATTGAGGATAAAGGCATGTTGGATCATCAATGGTTGTCATCAAAGGGTGGATAAGTAAAGGTTTCCACTTACAGACTTTTTTTTTTTTATCAGTTTTATTTTTTTGCAAATTAATTTTTTGTATGTACGGTATTTAGCTGTATCTCATATTTTGCTTTGTAAGTTTTTTATTTTATGTAGTTGTTCTTATATTTTATTTATTTATTGCAGGGGTGTCAAACTCGTTCCTGGAGGGCGACACACAAGCCTGGATTTGTGGATATCCTTGCTACAAGCAGGTGAGACTATTGCTTCTGCAGTCATCCTGACTGACTCACCTGTACACAGAAAAGAAATCCTCAAATCCAGGCCTGGGTGTGGCCCTCCAGGACCGAGTTTGACACCCCTGATTTATTGTGTTAGGGACTATGGTAGTCCTTTTAGACTCTCAGTAGAGTTAGGGGCCATGGGGGTCCATAGGGACTACAGTGGTAGGGAGATAAGTTTTGGTATCTTGGAGATCCATAACAACCCCCATAATTATAGATTAAGTTACCATGGGGGTCTGTAGGGATTCCCTTGGTATGAGGTTAATAGTAGGTGCCATGGGGGTAAATGTGCACTCCTTCCCAAAACACAAAGGGTAAGTGTCCAGATAGACAGGTGTTGAGGGGTTTCCAGAGGATGCTAATAGGCTCATAGGGGTGTAACAGGCTACTGTTGTCTGTTAACATTACATAGATATTTTGTTAATATGTAGTGCAAGATAATTGGGGGGGGGGGGGGGGGACAGATCAAAATCTCCAGGTATAGATATCTTAGGTAGGAGTATGGACAAATACTATAACACTTGTGTATATACTGCACACCAGGAGCAACCTCAAAATTATGAGGTATGGGAAAGATGTTCTGTGGCGAATCTAGTGGAACAAGGGTCCAAGTCTTTTGTGTCCTTTGGTGCTTGGAGGATATGGCTTCTTTATTTGTGGTTTGTATGTGCTCATACACACCAAAAACAAAGCGTGGTATAAAAATATATGTTATATGATATTTTATTGGTAGAGTAAGTACACAAATGAAATATATTGTGAATAATGATATATTCATAAAAACAATAAAAAAACTGTGATATCAAATATGTTTCACTGCCTATCTTGCAGCTTCATCAGTGCTAAAAAGTTTCTCTAATTTATGGAAATCCATCTGGAGGAAAAGTACATCAATTTAATTATCTTGCACAACTTAATCATCCGCAAAAATGGAAACAATACTTTTCAGTCCTACTTCTAAGAAGTTAATAAACATGTTAAAAAGGAGTGGACCTAATACTGAACCCTGAGGAACCCCTATTTCTAGTGATGTCGCAAACATAAAATTTTCGGTTCGCGAACCGCGAATGCGTACCGCCGCAAATGTTCGCGAACCGGCGAACCGCCATAGACTTCAATGGGCAGGCGGATTTTAAAACCCACAGGGACTCTTTCTGGCCACAATAGTGATGGAAAAGTTGTTTTAAGGGGACTAACACCTGGACTGTGGCATGCTGAAGGGGGATCCATGTCAAAACTCCCACGGAAAATTACATAGTTGATGCAGAGTCTGGTTTTAATCCATAAAGGGAATAAATAACCGAACATCCCCCTCCATCATCATCCTCCTCTGTATCTCTTTACCCCCTCCCTCATCATCCTCCCCTGTGTCTCTTTCTTCCCTTCCTAATCACCCTCCCCTGTGTCTCATCCCCCTTCCCTCATCATCCTCCCACCTCCCTCATCATCCTCCCCTGTATCTCTTTAGCCCCTCCCTCATCATCCTCCCCTGTGTCTCTTCCCCCCTCCATCATCATCCTCCCCTGTGTCTCTTTCCCCCCCTCCCTCAACATCCTCCCCTGTGTCTCTTTCCCCCCTCCCTCATCATCTTCCCCTGTGTCTCTTCCCCCCTCCCTTATCATCCTCCCCTGTGTCTCTTCCCCCCTCCATCATCATCCGCCCCTGTGTCTCTTTCCCCCCCTCCCTCATCATCCTCCCCGTGTCTCTTTCCCCCCTCCCTCATCATCCTACACCCTCCCTTGATGATAAGAGGGGGAAGAGACACATGGATAAGTGTGAGGGGAGTTAGGGTAAGGGGAGTTAGGGGTGTTAGGGATAAGGGTGAGGGGGTTAGGTGTTAGGGTGAGGGTGTTAGGGATAAGTGTAAGGGGTGTTAGGGTTAGGTGGTAGGGTGAGGGATGTTAGGGTTAGGTGTTAGGGATAAGTGTGATGGTGTTAGGGTAAGGGATGTTAGGGTTAGGTGTTAGGGTAAGGGCTGTTAGGGATAAGTGTAATGGGGTATTAGGGTTAGGTGTTAGGGTGAGGCATGTTAGGAATAAGTGTGAGGGGTGTTAGGTCTTAGGGATAAGTGTGAGAATGTTAGGGTTAGGTTGATGGGTGTTATGGATAAGTGTGAGGAGTGTTAGGGTTAGGGTAAGGGGTGTTAGGGATAAGTGTGAGGGGTGTTAGGGTTAGGGTAAGGGGTGTTAGGGATAAGTGTGATGGGTGTTAGGGTAAGGGATGTTAGGGTTAGGTGTTAGGGTAAGGGCTGTTAGGGATAAGTGTAAGGGGGTATTAGGGTTAGGTGTTAGGGTGAGGGGTGTTAGGGATAAGTGTGGGGGTGTTAGTTCTTAGGGATAAGTGTGAGAAAGTTAGGGTTAGGTGTTAGGTTGATGGGTGTTATGGATAAGTGTGAGGGGTGTTAGGGTTAGGTGTTAGGGTGAGGGGTGTTAGGGATAAGTGTGAGGGGTGTTAGGGTTAGGTGTTAGGGATAAGTGTGAGGGGTGTTAGGGTTAGGGTGAGGGGTGTTAGGGATAAGTGTGAGGGATGTTAGGGTTAGGTGTTAGGGATAAGTGTGAGGGGTGTTAGGGTTAGGGTGAGGGGTGTTAGGGATAAGTGTGAGGGGTGTTAGGGTTAGGTGTTAGGGATGTTAGGGTTAGGTGTTAGGGATAAGTGTGAGGGGTGTTAGGCTTAGGGTAAGGGGTGTTAGGGATAAGTGTGAGGGGTGTTAGGGTTAGGGTGAGAGATGTTAGGGATAAGTGTGAGGGGTGTTAGGGTTAGGTGTTAGGGTGAGGGGTGTTAGGGATAAGTGTAAGGGGTGTTAGGGTTAGGTGTTAGGGTGATGGATGTTAGGGTTAGGTGTTAGGGATAAGTGTGAGGGGTGTTAGGGTTAGGGTAAGGGGTGTTAGAGATAAGTGTGAGGGGTGTTAGGGTTAGGTGTTAGGGTGAGGGGTGTTAGGGATAAGTGTAAGGGGTGTTAGGGTTAGGTGGTAGGGTGAGGGATGTTAGGGTTAGCTGTTAGGGATAAGTGTGAGGGGTGTTAGGTGTTAGGGTGAGGGGTGTTAGGGATAAGTGTAAGGGGTGTTAGGGTTAGGGTGAAGGGTGTTAGGGATAAGTGTGAGGGGTGTTATTGTTAGGTGTTAGGGTGAGGGGTGTTAGGGATAAGTGTAAGGGGTGTTAGGGTTAGGTGTTAGGGTGAGGGATGTTAGGATTAGGTGTTAGGGATAAGTGTGAGGGGTGTTAGGGTTAGGGTGAGGGATGTTAGGGATAAGTGTGAGGGGTGTTAGGGTTAGGGTGAGGGGTGTTAGGGATAAGTGTGAGGGGTGTTAGGGTTAGGTGTTAGGGTGAGGGGTGTTAGGGATAAGTGTGAGGGGAGTTAGGGTTAGGTGTTAGGGTGAGGGGTGTTAGGGATAAGTGTAAGGGGTGTTAGGGTTAGGTGTTAGGGTGATGGATGTTAGGGTTAGGTGTTAGGGATAAGTGTGAGGGGTGTTAGGGTTAGGGTAAGGGGTGTTAGAGATAAGTGTGAGGGGTGTTAGGGTTAGGTGTTAGGGTGAGGGGTGTTAGGGATAAGTGTAAGGGGTGTTAGGGTTAGGTGGTAGGGTGAGGGATGTTAGGGTTAGGTGTTAGGGATAAGTGTGAGGGGTGTTAGGGTTAGGGTAAGGGGTGTTAGAGATAAGTGTGAGGGGTGTTAGGGTTAGGTGTTAGGGTGAGGGGTGTTAGGGATAAGTGTAAGGGGTGTTAGGGTTAGGTGGTAGGGTGAGGGATGTTAGGGTTAGCTGTTAGGGATAAGTGTGAGGGGTGTTAGGTGTTAGGGTGAGGGGTGTTAGGGATAAGTGTAAGGGGTGTTAGGGTTAGGGTGAAGGGTGTTAGGGATAAGTGTGAGGGGTGTTATTGTTAGGTGTTAGGGTGAGGGGTGCTAGGGATAAGTGTAAGGGGTGTTAGGGTTAGGTGTTAGGGTGAGGGATGTTAGGATTAGGTGTTAGGGATAAGTGTGAGGGGTGTTAGGGTTAGGGTGAGGGATGTTAGGGATAAGTGTGAGGGGTGTTAGGGTTAGGGTGAGGGGTGTTAGGGATAAGTGTGAGGGGTGTTAGGGTTAGGTGTTAGGGTGAGGGGTGTTAGGGATAAGTGTGAGGGGAGTTAGGGTTAGGTGTTAGGGTGAGGGGTGTTAGGGATAAGTGTAAGGGGTGTTAGGGTTAGGTGTTAGGGTGATGGATGTTAGGGTTCGGTGTTAGGGATAAGTGTGAGGGGTGTTAGGGTTAGGGTGAGGGTGTTAGGGATAAGTGTGAGGGGTGTTAGGGTTAGGTGTTAGGGTGAGGGGTGTTAGGGATAAGTGTAAGGGGTGTTAGGGTTAGGTGGTAGGGTGAGGGATGTTAGGGTTAGGTGTTAGGGATAAGTGTGAGGGGTGTTAGGTGTTAGGGTGAGGGGTGTTAGGGATAAGTGTAAGGGGTGTTAGGGTTAGGGTGAAGGGTGTTAGGGATAAGTGTGAGGGGTGTTATTGTTAGGTGTTAGGGTGAGGGGTGTTAGGGATAAGTGTAAGGGGTGTTAGGGTTAGGTGTTAGGGTCAGGGATGTTAGGGTTAGGTGTTAGGGATAAGTGTGAGGGGTGTTAGGGTTAGGGTGAGGGATGTTAGGGATAAGTGTGAGGGGTGTTAGGGTTAGGGTGAGGGGTGTTAGGGATAAGTGTGAGGGGTGTTAGGGTTAGGTGTTAGGGTGAGGGGTGTTAGGGATAAGTGTGAGGGGAGTTAGGGTTAGGTGTTAGGGTGAGGGGTGTTAGGGATAAGTGTAAGGGGTGTTAGGGTTAGGTGTTAGGGTGAGGGATGTTAGGGTTAGGTGTTAGGGATAAGTGTGAGGGGTGTTAGGGTTAGGGTAAGGGGTGTAAGAGGGATAAGTGTGAGGGGTATTAGGGTTAGGTGTTAGGGTGAGGGGTGTTAAGGATAAGTGTAAGGGGTGTTAGGGTGAGGCATGTTAGGAATAAGTGTGAGGGGTGTTAGGTCTTAGGGATAAGTGTGAGGGGTGTTAGGGTTAGGTGTTAGGTTGATGGGTGTTAGGGATAAGTGTGAGGGGTGTTAGGGTTGGTTGCTAAGGTCAGGGGAGGATGATGATAAGGGGGGGAAGAGACACAGGGGTGTCCTTGCAGCAGAGATCAAAAGAGTCCTTCAGTACTGTATTGCACACTGTGTTCAGTAGCCTAGCTATGTTTTTCCCTATTGATGCAGTATCACCTACACTCAGCCTCCTCTCAGTAAGACTGCAAGTTAGTTATGTTTCCAAAATGGCTGCTGTCCATGAGTTAGAAGGGTCTGGAAGGCAGGGTATGATGCTGATTGGCTGGAATGTGTCTGCTGACTGTGAGTTGAAGGGTCAAAGTTTGCTCAATGGTAAAGTATAGGGGGCGAGTCGAAAATCGCATATGTTCGCAGTTCGCCGCGAACGCGTACATGCTATGTTCGCCGGGAACAGTCCGCCGGCGAACTAGTCGCGACATCTCTACCTATTTCCCAAATTAGCCCAATCTTAGTATTTGGCACTTATACAGATACCTTTAAAGAGTATTTTTGAGCAATAAAGGCATGCTAATATATGTATGCAAATTAATAATACACATAAAATAACACCTTGTTTATCCCAGCTTGATAAATATACCTCTATGTCTCTCTGACAGGCCTGTATTTACCATGTGGACTTACTACAAAAAAAAAATGTCTGTTATCTTCATTTCAACTCATCTTATTCAGCAGGTAAATAAAATAAAACTAGGGTACAGCAAAGAAAATACTTGGGGTGGCAGAGACCATGAGATGAGGGGACTGTTTGGTTGATACATGTTGATGTTGGTGGAGTTAAAGGACCACTCAATTCAGTTATGGGTTAACTTTTCAGTGCATTCCAGAGTGTTGGGAAAACTGCTATCAATCACTGTCTTCATGGTGTGGCTCCACTGTCTGTTTTTACTCATGCAACAGGCAGTAGGCAGGAAATCTTGGTTTTATCATCAGACTTAAAACTTTAGATTTTTTTAACATGTTATTAGTGTAATTAAAAAAATAGATCATTTTAACATTCAATCGTGTGCTCTTTCAAACCAGGAAGATCACTTGCAGAAAGGAAAATGGCCATTTAAGGAGGTAAATATGTTTCTCAGAATAGACATACTTTTAGAGAATGTCTGAAGATTTAAAAACTGGAGAAATGTCTAATGAAGCAAGGTAGGAAAATCCAAAGAGTGGGAGCAGATCAGGAAAAGCCTTGTATGTAGGCATGAAAAATAATGAGAAGAGAAAACCATGGAACACTCAGAGAAGAATGAGCAGCTTGATGTGTGTCTGGAGCTCAGATGGGAGAAGATAGATACTTTGATGTCGTTGTTGGATAGGCTCTGCAGTATAGTAGCTGGCACAAGGGGCAGTATGTGATAGCATACTATAGAAGGAACCGGGATATCACTTTTTACCATTCTGAGATGGTTGCTGTTGTTACTTCCATCTTTCTTTCTATTGTGCGTCTCTTCTTTAACAACACACATACCTCATGGCAGTTCTTTTCTTTCTGCATAGTTGTCTGTATAAGAAATATAAGTACAAACACTTCCCATCCTGGGGAAGCTATTTGTGTACTTGTTAACTCTTTTTCTTTTCAAAGATTTTTATTGTTACAAGAGTCTGATTCGTTTAGATATAGCAATTTGGACACGCAGGTCAAATAGTAAGTTTATGTATTATATATAGTAAATCTGTAGATCAAAGAGTAGATTGATGTATTATATACAGTATTGGTTTCTTAATTAATTGTGTAACACAGACTACATCATGACTTCTCCAAATCCATTTTCCCTTTTTCAACAAAATCCAAATAAACACAAACAATAGTAATAGTAAAGACACGTTTTTGGTTAGTTGAAGAATGATTTAGAATAGAATAACGGATCCCCAAGATTCCTTTGGTTATTGGGGCTTTATTGCAAATACAAGTTAGCCAGGAAGATTGAGGTATTTCCCAAGTCTGGATCCTAGCCAGGCACGTACGAGTTAGCCAGGAACGTAGAAAATACAAAATATACCATTACAACGGACTGAAAATGCTTGCGAGCCAAGTAACACATAGAAAAAATCCGTCATTTTACAACACTGACTTGCAAATAAGAACATTATGATTCTAAAATGGCACTCTACACATCTACACAAACAGTTTGGCCTCGCGCATGCAGCCTATTTACACTGCACACTTGGCACATTGCTGACACTTTCTCCTCGGGTGATCAACAGTAAAACTGTACATTTTCTGATGCAGGAAAATCCAAAGAGATTGTTAGCTCTTCAGGATATTTATTTCTGCATATTAAATATAAATAGGTAAAGTATATTCATTTATTAATTCATATTCATTTATTAATTCACTGTACTAATTTTTTTTATATTTTACACTGTACATATATCTGTCCTCGAGATGAGCTCCGAAGGTGATCATTGCAAAGGAGGAAACATGAAGTACATGAAGGGAGAATGTCGCAATGAGTGCCGAAGGTCCTCAGAGGAACAAAAGCCTTACATTGTGTGGCAAACAGCATTGCCGTGACTTCAGATTTTAATGCTAGTATCTGTTATATTAATTGGAATGGGTAATGATCTGAAATAATATGTTCATTTTAATGGCGCTTACTCTTCCTGTCTAAGAGATTTGAAATGTATTCCATTTAGAGAGGTCTGCAGGCATTTCTTTAAAGATGGGTGTGTAGTTGGCTTTATATAGATCGGACAATTCTGGGGTTATATTTAGGCAAAGGTATTTAAGGTGGGAATTCCGCCATGAGAATGTATATTTTTCCTTAATTTGGACTATTATATGGTTTGGGATTTGAGCTCCTATGACCTCTGTTTTAAGATTAAAGTTTACCTTAAGGCTAGAAATCTGACCAAAGGTTTCAAGGGTATCCATTAAGGCTGAAATGGAGTTTACAGGGTCTGTAACTGTACATAATATTTTGTCGGCGAACAGACTACATTTGAATTGATATAGGCCTGTAAAACCTTTTATTTTAGATTCGGTCTGGATAGCTTGGGCTAAGGGGTCTATATCTTAGGCAAATAATAAAGGAGATAGGGGGCATCCCTGTCTTGTCCCTCTTTGAATTTTAATGTGATCAGCAGATTCACCTGGTAATTTGAGGTATGCTATTGGATCCTGAAAATATGTCATAATAAGATTAATGAAATTTCCCTTGATTCCTGATTTAGTTAATACCGCATGTAGATAGGGTCACTCAATGGAATCAAAAGTTTTTTCCAAATCGAGGGATAGAATGCATAGTGGGGTATTAGTAGGTTTAGCTAGATGGAATATATTTAGTATTCTCCGGATATTGCCTCTCGCTTGGTAAAAAGCCGACTTGCAGCCTCATTAAATTGGAACTACGTGTTAACACGAAGCTCGTAACTGTCATCTTAGGGCTATTTGCGGGCTAAGATGCCTCGTAATGTTGCTAGCAGTGGGCTTTGCGTGTTAACACGCAGGACACCCGAGAATAGGCTACATGGAGAGCTATGTTGAACTTCGAGCATGTAAATCCTTTAATCTGTCATGCCCGTAACCGCTAGATGTTTAATTCAGCTATTAAAGTGCAACATGGTCACTCGCGAGCAAACACGTAATACGCGAATGGTGCCCAGAGGCCAACATGTGCTCTAGAGCACCCACAAAGGGGATAAAGTACAATACATAGACTTGTAATGTAAATAAAATTACTCTACTGTACATTAATTATAAGGTGAAAGTAATGTTAGGTCTTAGAATTAATAGCACAACCTTCTCAAGCCCGCAAATCGGCCCTGAAAAATACTTTATTTTACGATTATTTTTTGTGTTATATCGATCCCTGCATTCAATGTATTACAACATATACTGTAACTCACCTGTAATAGAATATCATATTTACTGCTTTATTAATATTGCCTTGTTTGCATGGAAGCACGCAAGTCCGACGGCCACGAACTGGTTTATGAAATAGCCTCTCTCACTCGAAGCACGAAGCCCTTTCTAATTTAATAGCAACGTAACTTGGCTATATTTGAAGCACGCAGCCCTTACGTACTACACGTTGAACATACGAGGCTGGAATTTAATATGGCCATTGCTCTTTTTAGATCAGACTGGGGAGAAATGTGGCCATCCTTATTGACATTATTTTCGCTAGTATTTTTATATCTCCCTGTATTAGAGGTATTGTGCAACAAATTTTAACGTTGAGAAGATCTTGTCCTGTCTTAGGAAAAAATATTAAATTGGCTTGATTTAGTTCTTGGGGCATTATTTTGCCTTGCAGTATAGCGTTAAATAGTGTAGTCAAGTATGGAATAAGAATGTTGGAAAACGTTTTATAGTAAACATTTGAGTAACCATCAGGTCCCGGTGATTTCCCGCATTTAAGATTGTTAATGGTTTCACTCATTTCTTTATGAGTAACTTCTGCATTTAGTCGGTTAAGTTCCTGAGTAGAGACTGTGGGCAAGTCGTATCTTTGCAGGAAATCTTGAAGTCATTTGCAAATGTTTTTAGAATTATAGTTTGACTCATGGAGATATTGCCTTGTGGGGTTTTAATTTGATAAATTTGATTATAACTTTGTTTACTGAGTTTTTTAGCCAGTATGGGTGAAGGTTTATTTACTTGGGTATAACATTTTTGGCAAGTTTTCCTAATGGCTTTTTCAGTTTTATCTTAAAGAATAATGTCTAATTCTATTTCAGTTTTCTCATTTTTTTTTTCTAATTATGGTGGAATGTTTAATTTGTTTTTGTTTTTCGAGGTGATATAATTCTTTAAATAGTTTGGTCTCTTTTAGATTTTTTTTTTTTTATAGGTAGTTGTTAGTCTAATAAGAGTGCCCCTAATGAAGGCTTTATGGGTAACCCAAAACCATCCGATTCTAGTTTCTGAAATATCATTTTGGTTAAAATAGTGTTTGAGATCTTCTTCAACTTGAGTTTGGATGGAGGTATTTGAAATCAGCATTTAATTTAGTCTCCTGTTAAATTTGATTTTAAGGTTAATGCCTAAATCAATTTTAATTGATACAGAGGAGTGATCTGACCAGGAGAATGGTAGTATTTGGGTTTATTTTGAGTGGTGAAATAGTTTGGAATCTTTTAATAAGGCATCTATCCTAGAAACTGAATTATGAATATGGAAAAAAAATATATTCTTTGTCCCCTCTATGCGTTTAATAAGCTCTAGTTTATGCAGAAGAGTGTTGATTAGTTTAAGTTTTTTTTAAATAGCGTGTATCAGAGAGATATTTGTATCTATCTAGACTTGGCTGTAATGCTAGGTTGAGATCACCTCCCATAATAATTCTGCCTGTTTCAATGGAGATAAGAGTATTTAGAAGTTTAGTTTGTGGGTAATGGTAGTGGGCAAACAGAGGTTAACTAATAAAACCTTATTACTATGTATGGTCCCAGTTAATATTAGGTAGTTGCCTTTTTTTATCTTTTATTTTATTCTCAAGTTTGAAGGGAACATTTTTATAAATTAGGATAGCTGCTCCAGCCTTTTTAGTTTCTTGGTTGCAAGTATAAGAATTGGGGTAATCTTTGTGTGGGAAAGAAGGAGCTTTATTGTGAGCGAAAGAGGTCTCTTGTAGAAAGATTACTGATGGTTTAAAACACTTATAATAAAGGCTTTCCTACGCTTGAAGGGGGAATTGAATCCTCTCACATTGCGAGTTAACAATGTGTAGTTAATATTTCTCATGGGTGTTAGAATTGCTGATATTTAAGTTACTTGATAAGGGATAGGAGCTTCCCGGTAAAAGCAAAAATACAAAAACATTAAAACAATTAAATAACAAACTGGTTCAATATGCATATATTCTCCCTACACTCATTTGAGTATTCAATAATTTTGGGTGGGGGGTCAGAACAAAATAGACCCTTAAGGTCCCTAAAGGGAGAATAATACAAATTAAGTTGAAGTATATCAAGTATATACAGGGTAAAATACCCATTTGTAGTTTATAATTCAGGTTTTTATCAGGGCTTTTGCTAGGGTCTTGTTGGGACTTTAGAACATAACTATATCCTTTAGCTAGGTTTGTTTTCAATTATGTGTGTCGTTAATAGCAGTGTAATATCAACCATTACATTTTAACTTTGTATCTGTATTAAACACAGTTTTGACTGTATTAAAGTAGCAAATTTAGTCAAGTGTAAACACTCAAAGATATTTTGATAATAACAGGTGTATAAATTACATGATCAAAGTTCTATAAAAGCTATACTTTTTTTTACTTCTAATAGATATTACTTAGTCTAATTTAAGAAAATAGTAGCAATTTTTGTAAAAGATAAACATTTTAAACTAATACCAATTAAAAGTTCCACCACCAAAGTTCAACCCTTTTTCTTAAGTTTCAGGTATTAGGGGTCTGAGACTTTTTTAGATTGTTTGTTTTTCGTAGATTCTGTCCATATCCGACTAGGTCTATTCATATGAGAAGGATCAGTTTGTTTTTCTTGACCTTCTTCGATGCATAGTCATGGATGAAGTAGTAGCTTCTTGCCTTCTACAGGGGTGTGAACTTTATAGGTTGAACCTTGATATTGGAATATCAAAGCAAATGGGAAACCCCATTTACAGGGTATTTTATGCTTGGTAAGAGACAATAGAGTGTGTTTCATAGCTTTGCGTTTAGTATGGTTTACAGGAGATAAGTCCACCTATATTTGAAGAGAGGTTCCGTCTGGACCTTTTATCTCAGGCATTTTTCTGGAGGTAGAGAGAACTAAGTCTCTAGCTTTTTGCTATGTAAACCTGAGTATAACGTCCTTGGGCAGGTTTTGATCTCCCGATAAGCCGAAGGGCTCTATGGGCTTTTTCAATTTCCCAGTTGGTTTCTGGGTGTTTAGGTAAGATGGAGCTAATTACTGCTTTGACATATTGCTTCAGATCTAGGGTGCTTTTGGGGATCCCTCTGATTCTGATGTTGTGCCTGCAGGAGCGGTTCTCTAAATCTTCTACTTTATTTTCCAGTTCTTGAATTCTGAAATAATTTTGTGCAATTTCTTGTTTGTCTCTTTCTAGATCTTTTCTAAAACTGTCAACTGAACTATTTTAGCTAGACAGCGATCTGCTAATTCCATATGTTGGGGTGATTGCTCTGTATTATCTTTGTTTTTGAGGCATCAGATTGGCCAGAGTCAGAGCCTTGTAGTGGAGATTTTCAAGCATCTGGAATGTTTTTTGTTAGTAATTCTCTTTTTGGGTTTGCCCATTTTGTCGGTTATGTTGTAGTGTACCTGAAGACACTTGTATCGGATTTAAGATTTGGTGGTGTAAACTTGTGAACTTTATAGGCACATAATTTTTGTAGTTGGTAGTGTTTTAGGTGATTTATATATAGAACATGTTAGTTTATGTTGTATGCTCATTGGTGGTCCTTTTGGAGGTATTTTTTTAGGCCATAATTGATAAGGGTCTTGTCTATTGGTTAGGCATGTAAAGTTTTTTAATACAGATTTTGTTTGTATGCCTGCGGATAATATTGTTGGCCACTAGCAACTGCTAGTGTTGCTGTGCAATAGCTTGCAATTATCATTGTTATATATAAATAAGGGGTTAAGAGATTTCTTATACTAAGCATAGGAGAAGATTAATTTGAAATGTAAACCAAGTCCAAGAAAACACCTTTTAGGTTGGAAAAACAAGGTGATCTTAAATGTACGATGTGGAGAGCCTTCAAATATTACAGACTTTGCTTAGTTTGTATAGATTTGTTATTCTTTTACTTGGCAAATTAGTGGTTCGGTTGTTTGAGAGGATCCCACCTTGAGAGTAGGGAAGTAGTTTTTTAAAAGCGGGAGCCAATTTAAAATGTGTTAGGTGTAAGAAGCCGAATGAAATATAAAATTAGTATAGTTGCAGAAGAATTTTCATATTTGGCTTTGCTGGAAGTTAGTAGTAAACCTTGAGTTTGTCATTAACTGGGATAAACTGCACCTTTTTTGTTTTCTTCAAATTGACTGGGTAGCTTAATCCTTTAGTAGGGAGGTATGATGTGTGGAAAGGTTTTGATTAATTGCTTGTTAACTCTTTTAGGTGCAAAGTACATCTAACACACAATAGTAATTCTACATAGTAACATACAGTGCCTTGCAAAAGTATTCACCCCCCCTTGACTTTTTATCTATTTTGTTACATTACAGCCTTAAGTTCCATTTTTTGTTAATCTGAATTTTATGTGATGGATCAGAACACAGTAGTCTAAGTTGGTGAAGTGAAATGAGAAAAATATATACATAAAACTATTTTTTTAGAAACACTGCCATGAAGACCAAGGAACTCTCTAAACAAGTAAGAGACAATGTTGTTGAGAAGTACAAGTCAGGGTTACGTTATAAAAAATATCCAAATATTTGATGATCCCCAGGTGCTCCATCAAATCTATCATAACCAAATAGAAAGAGCATGGCACAACAGCAAACCTGCCAAGAGACGGCCGCCCACCAAAACTCACGGACCGGGCAAGGAGGGAATTAATCAGAGAGGACAGAGAACTAAGTTAGCCCTGGAGGAGCTGCAGAGTTCCACAGCAGAGACTGGAGTATCTGTAAATAGGACGACAATAAGCTGTACGCTCCATAGAATTGGGCTTTATGGCGGAATGGCCAGAAGAATGCCATTACTTTCAGCAAAAAACATAATGGCACATTTTGAGTTTGCAAAAAGGCATGTGGGAGACTCCCAAAATGTATGGAGGGAGGTGCTCTGGTCTGATGAGACTAAAATTAAATTTTTCTGTCATCAAAGAAAATGCTATGTCTGGCGCAAACCCAACACATCACATTGCCCAAAGAATACCATCCTCACAGTGAAACATGGTGGTGGCAGCATCATGCTGTGGGGATGTTTTTCAGCAGCCGGGACTGGGAAACTGGTCAGAGTTGAGGGAAAGATGGATGGTGCTAAATATTTGAGGCTAGGACAGAGTTTAACCTTCCATCAGGACAATGTCCCCAAACACACTCCTAAAGCAACACTTGAGTGGTTTAAGGGGAAACAAGTAAATGTGTTGGAATGGCTTAGTCAAAGCCCAGACCTCAATCCAATAGAAAATCTGTGGTCAGACTTAAAGATTGCTGTTCACAAGCGCAAACCATCCAACTTGAAGGAGCTGGAGCAGTTTTGCAAGGAGGAATGGGCAAAAATCCCAGTGGTAAGATGTGGCAAGCTCATAAAGACTTATCCAAAGAGACTTGGAGCTGTGATTCCCGCAAAAAGTGGTTAAACAGAGTATTAATTTTAGGGGGCTAAGTAGTTATGCACATTGACTTTTTCTGTTATTTTGTCCTATTTGTTGTTTGCTTCACAATAAAAAAATAAATATCTTCAAAGTTGTGGGCATGTTCTGTAAATTAAATGATGCAAATCCTCAAACAATCCATGTTAATTGCAGGTTGTGAGGCAACAAAACATGAAAAATGGCAAGGGGGGTGAATACTTTTGCAAGGCACTGTAAATAACAGGATGATTTATTTTCAAATTAAAGGCAAGCAATTTAACATTACTGTGATCCAGGTATATGCTCCAATCATGGATTCTGAGGAGGCCAATTCTATGAGGATATTCAACACCTACTAAATATAACACCAAGAGAAGAAGTTACTTTCATGAATGTAGATTGGAATGCAAAAGTAAGGAACCTAAGGATACCTGGAAAAACTGGGAAGTTTGGTCTTGGAGTACAAAATGAAGCACGCCAGAAAGTAGTAGAATTCTCAAGATAATTCTCTCATAGTAAACATCCTTTTTCAATAGCCTCAGAGATGACTCTACACATGGACATCACCAGATGGACAACATAAAAATCAGATTGACTATATACTTTGCAGCTAAAGATAGAGGAGCTCCATCCAGTCAGCAAATACAAGACCTGGAGCTGACTGCGGCTCAGATCATGAGATTCTTATTGCAAAGTTCAGAATTAAACTGAAGAAAAGAAGGAAAATCACCAGACCAAGCAGTTACAAAATAAATAATATTCCATGTGAATATGCAGTGGAGGTAAAGCATAGATTTAAGGAACTAGAAATAGAAGTTAGAATGCCTGAAGAACTTTGGGTAGAAGTCTGTGGCATTGTCCAGAAAACAGCAATAAAGAATATCTCTAAAAGAAAGAAAGCTAAAAAGGCAAACTAGCTTTCTGATGAGGCTTTGAAAGTAGACCTGGAAACTAGAAAAGCAAAAAGTTACTGGAAATAGAAAAATATTTGTCCAACTGAATTCAACATTTTAGAGAATAGCAAGAAGAAACAGGGAAACATTATTTAATGAGTGATACAAAGAGATAGAAGAAGATAACAGAATGGGTAAGTAAAGAGATCACTACAAGAAAAATGGTAATCTCAAAGGATCCTTTCATGCCCAAGTGGGTGTGGTATAAGACAAAACTGGTAGGGACTTAATGGCATGTCTTAGTTTCTGATCTGTGAGGGGGCATGACCAGAAATGCTGGTGACAGCCGCATGAGCGGCAGCAGGTCAATGGAGGGAGCGTATGCATCTCAGCGGAACCTTGATGGCGTCTGAAGGTTTCCCGCAAGTGTTTGTACAGCTACTACCTCTGATGGTGCCCACAGCCAACACATGTGCTGAAGGTACTTAACAAGCACAGTGGTATCGTGAAGGTTGTTTTACGCTCCAGTCAGATGGGACTCCGTGTTGATACAAAGATGTATCTCTGCAGTATGGCGCAAGAGTGAGTTCCAGCCTACTTGACGTGGTGTGAGTTCCCCTGTATATGACAATGCTAAGTTGCCAGCGGCAGGAAGTACATTGTCAGGATTGAGGGTTTAGCAGAGGTGGGTGGAAAAGCCCTTTCCCGCTAGGATACGGAACATCCTGCACACAGCTCGCACACAGGAGAGAACCTAACATATTCTAATCTCAGATGCAGCATCGGCTGAGGAGTCTAAGTTAAGTACAACTTTCCTGTCTCTTACACACAGCAATTTATGGTGTGCAGCTAATCTTTATTGAGTAAACTAGATTATTAGTCAAGGCAAATGATTGGGACAACTAATCCTTTGTTGAAAACTTTTGTACTTAAGGTACTAAAGGTTATGACTTTTATTACCTAACCCTTTCTGCTATACCCACGGTAGATGGGGAACTGTCAGATACACATATTGATCAATTTGACCTTGCAAAATACATTATAACTAATATGTGGTAAAGCAAAATTCCCCTGAAAAGGAGTTGTTCTAAAGAGACTCCCTTTGAACTGACTAGGTATTTGAGTAATATACTTAGGATAAGGGGGGCCAGGCCTCTTTTGTGGCTATTGAAAAAGGATTACAATTAATATCTGACCAAGAACATGTTATTAAAGTATATAGCTGATGGAGCAGGGTTAGGTAGTATTCCATCTTGAACTTACCTACTAAAAATAATTTGTCTAAGTTCCAATTCAAACTGGTGGACGGGGGGGGGGGGGGGGGGTTATAAGACTGCCATTAATGGACAAATAGACATAGTGTGAACAACTAAAAGTCTTGAAGTCTCAATTTTGATAATTTTTTGTGGACATAAAAGGAGATTTATCGTTCACTTAAATAACTTGACATAGCAGAAGCTATATGAACTTCATCTGGAGTAAATGTAAAGCATAATTGCAATCTTACATGCAAAGTGGAAGTTGGCAACTGAACTATGATTTCTGATAATTTCTCGAATAATGATTCTGACCCATAGAACAACTTTTCAAGATGGAGAAACTATTCCAAGAATTTCAGACCAACTTTATGTCTGATGTCAAGTCCCAAATATTGGAAAATTCAAAGGCAATTAAAGAAGTTAATAATAAATCTTAAAAAAATTAATTTTACAAATTGGTGTCTCATCACAACACATTATTGTCATATACAACAAAATTAGAAGGAAAAATAAATGACCTAACTAACAAAATCTCTAACCTTGAAGATTGGTCTAGAAGATGTAATTCAAGAATCAACGGGATAACAGAAACTATCTCGAATGAGGAGCTAAAAACATATGTATTCAAGCTATTTTCAACACTTGTGCCTACGCTATCACAAGAAGAAAGTAGATTAGATGTGTATCACAGAATTCCCAAACCATCTTATTTTAAAGATAAAATTCCAAGAGATGTCATAGTTCAATTTAATCATCTTCCAACTAAAGATGCCATAATAATAGACAGTTTTAAAGCTAAGATTTTGGAGGCTCCATATACGAAAATATTAAGATCTATATGGATTTATCTGCAGCCACATTATCTAGATGGAAAGAATACGGGAGGATTACTCAAGCTCTAAGGAAAGAAGGACTCATTTATAAAAGGATCTCTCAAGGGGGACTTCAGTTCTAAAAGAAACCCAATGGAATAAGTTTGGCACCGTGAGCCAAGGAAAGGGCTTCTAAGAAGTTGTGAAAAAATTCCTCGATCTCTAACTTTATCCTCTCCAGAGTGGCATCAGAAATAATGCTAAAAATGGCTGAAATATTGAATAACTATATAACTATATATAAGTCATATCTTGGTTCAGTAAACCATATTAGTCTTCTCCTTTTTTTTTTGTTGCTTTGAATTATAATTTATGTTGCTGATTCCACAAATGGGAGAAAGATGATGATCAATTAGTTACTACTGATACTGTATTGAAGCATAGGGACATGTTTCAGAAATGTATAATTACTCAGACTTTATAACGGTTCAACAAATATAGTCATAATTAAAAACACCATAATATTAAGGGGACATGGAAGATTTCCTATATATCTGTTTATGTCTGTGCACTTTATATTATTGGGAAGAACTTAAAAAATGTATTTTGTTTGTCTAAACATAATTGGTACGTTTTAGCACTAGAGAGATGTAGATTGAATTTTTCACTAAAAAGATTATAATTATACTGGAAAATCTGTTTGAAAATTATTAATAGGATGATTGATATTACTATTAATGGTAAATTCACGTAAAGGAGTAATACACTTCACAATATAATGGACACAAATCCAGGATAATGAAGAAGAACAAACACTCTATTAAAGTTTTTATAGATATACGTATAATTTAACTTGCACAGTCACATGATCTGAATAAAAGTGGAATTTCACAATAAAGGGGGATGCATTTAAGACACTTTTAAGTATAATGGTTATAAGTATAGCACTAATTAAAAGTTTGTTTATTAAGCAATTGGGAGCACATGACTTAATTAGAGGGTTAGAGAGTACTCAATTAGTTAAAATATAATAATGGCTGGAGATTTCAACCTGATTATTAATTCAGAGCTTTATAGGAAAGACCAGAAAATAGTTAAAAACTTGGCGCAATTACAAAAATATTCACAACAATTTACAAGATTAATAAGGGACAACAATAGGTATGATGTATAGATGATTTTACATCCTGATCAAAGGCATTATTCCTGTTTTTCTCTCACCCACAAGGTTTACTCGAGGATAGATCTGGTACTGGTGGACAAATTAAGTATGGACAGGGAAAAAAAATCCAAGATAGGCTTGATTATAATATCAGATCACGCTTACATCAAGTTGAAAATAAAATTAGATAACATGCAATACATAAGTCCTGTCTGGAAATTGGATGATTCAATATTGGACGATAAAAAAAGGAAATCATATCTGGAAAAAAAAAAATTTTTAATTAACGCTCAATCAGTAACATCCAGTAGTATGCTATGGGCTGCTCAAAAAGTGTTCACAAGGGGCATTCTAATTAAAATAAAAATCAATAGACAAAACAAAGAGGCTTACATCTACGTAAATTATTGATACAATTACATAACTTGGAGCAAATTAAAATAAAAATTAAATAAAATCAATCAATTTATCTCTGATAAAGCAATTTGGTGGATGCAACAAATATACCACTATCAAGATAATAAATTAAGCAAAATACTAGCAAATAAATTTAAGAAAAAAAGTGAAAGAATGAGAATTGAGTATTTACTGAGCAAAGGTAATTATTTCTCCAAACCAAATGAGATAGCTAATAACTTTGCTAAATATTACCAAAATGTATATAACTTAACAAATGATGCAACTTAAAAAAACAACAAGGGATGACATAGATATATTTTTGGAAAAACTCCAACTACCTAAAATATCTTGCTCAGAATTGTATGAACTGAATAAGCCAATTACAGAAGGCGAAATTGTTGAAGCCATCAAGAAATAAAAAACATATACAACACCTGGGCCTGATGGCTACACCAACGCCTTTTGCAAAGCTTTTCACCTAATTCTAAGCAAAAATTTGAAAATAATGTTTAATGAATTTGCGGATAAGGGCACGATTCCAGAAGAGATGTTGAAGGTAAATCTAATTATAATCGCTAAAAATAAACAAGAATTACATTTTTGTTATAATTATAGATCCATTTCTTTAAACGTCGATTTAAAATTATATGCAAAAATGTTGGCTGTCAGAATAAAATAGTTGTTAGACAAACTGATCCCAAACGGTCAAACTGGTTTTATTTTGGGCCGATATGGACAAGACAATGTAAGGAAGTTAATGAATCTGATGGCAAAAACTAAATGTTCTGGTACTCCCAACCTATTCATGTCACTAGATGCTGAAAAAGCGTTCAACATGGTAGGGTGGGAGTACATGAAAGCACATGAAACATGGGGAAGAAGTGGAGGCAGTGACAGATTTTATTTTTTTGGGCTCCAAGATCTCTTCAGATGATAACTGCAGCCAGGAAATTAAAAGATATTTTCTTCTAGGGAGGAAAGCTATGGCAAGTCTGGATAAGCTATTAAAAGGTAAAGATTCAACAAAGGTTAAAAACTAGTTAAAACTATGGTATTTCCCAGATATGGTATTTCCAAGCCAGGTTCTTATACTTGACTTGATGGTACCCAACTAGATATTCTTTTCTCACTGTGACTGTGTGGTAACCAATCCAGGGACACTATCCAGGTTATGTACAATGTGGGAGAAAGAGGCATAGTAAGGAGGAATAGAGAGAACGTGGAAGTGGCATAAGAAACTGGTCTACTAGTTATAGAGCAGAAATTACCTATGCTTTTTAAAAAGCACATGATTTACTATCAATATAACAAGACATTCAGTGTGGGAAGCCTCTTAGGGCTGTGAGTGGCCACCAAGCTCTTGGTTCACCTAAAGATATGTTCCTGACTTAGGTATATTTCCCACTTACAGTATATGACACCTGCACCACACCTCTCTGTACTATGTCTGATGTCTGATAACTGCTTGAGCTTCTGTTCTTCTCTAATCACTTAGGCCCTCATTCAATTGCAATTTTGTCAATTGAATAGGGCTCTAAATAAGCACATACATTTTTTTTTAAGAAGTGTTTAGTTAGTACGCATCTATCCAAAAGCAAGGTTTTTACTAACTAAAAACGTCTTTAAAAAAAATGTTATGTGCTTATTTAGAGCCCGATTCAATTGGACAAATCGCAATTGAATGAGGGCCTTAGCAAGCTAATACACTGAAGCCTCTCTGTGAACCCTGGCATTTTCACCCATAGCCTCTGTATCACTACCACAAATCTTTTCTAAGTGCACTAGAGAAAAAATAGCTGCGAGTCTTTTAGCCATTGTATCACTTTTGCGCCGTTACTTGCCACACAGGAATATTTCCATAGAATACTGGCCTGTTCTTTCTGTGTGGAAAGTCAGGTCTGACAATATACATTGTGTTCTAGCTATAAAAAAAGGATAAAAGAAAATTAAAGATGAATACCAATAAGCTAATTATTGGTGTAAGACCATTACAAATTAGTATTTCCTATTCTTAAAGGACATTTAAAACAATGATTTGTGCATGTATTTAAAAAAGCATGCTGTAAACATTACCAGTTGTAATTTACAGTGCCTTGCAATAGTATTGTTTTGTTTTTTTTCTTTGTGTTTGGTTGCCTCACAACCTGGAATGAAAATGGATTATTTGAGGATTTGCATCATTTATTATCAGGACATGCCCACAACTTTGAAGATGTTTTTTTTTTTATTATTATTGTGAAGTAAACAACAAATAGGACAGAATAACAGAAAAAGTCAATGTGCATAACTATTCACCCCCTAAAGTCAATACTTTGTAGAGCCACCTTTTGCAGCAATCACAGCATCAAGTCACTTTGGATAAGTCTCTATGAGCTTGCCACATCTTACCACTGGGATTTTTGCCCATTCCTCCTTGCAAAACTGCTCCAGCTCCTTCAAGTTGGATGGTTTGCGCTTGTGAACAGCAATCTTTAAGTCTGACCACAGATTTTCTATAGGATTGAGGTCTGGGCTTTGGCTAGGCCATTACAACACATTTACATGTTTCCCCTTAAACCACTCAAGTGTTGCTTTAGCAGTGTGTTTGGAGTCGTTGTCCTGCTGGAAGGTGAACCTCCGTCCTAGCCTCAAATCACACACAGAGTGGTACAAGTTTTGCTCAAGAATATCCCTGTATTTAGCACCATCCATCTTTCCCTCAACTCTGACCAGTTTCCCAGTACAAGCTGCTGAAAAACATCCCCACAGCATGATGCTGCCACCACCATGTTTCACTGTGGGGAGGGTGTTCTTTGGGTGATGTGATGTGTTGCGTTTGCGCCAGACATAGCATTTTCTTGGATGGCTGAAAAGTTAAATTTTAGTCTCATCAGAACAGAGCACCTCTCTCCATACATTTTGGGAGTCTCCCACATGCATTTTTGCAAACTTAAAACATGCCATTTTGTTTTTTGCTGAAAGTAGTGGCTTTCTCTTCTGCCATAAAGCCCAACTCTGGAGCGTACGGCTTATTGTCGTCCTATGTGCCCGGTCTGTGAGTTTTGGTGGGCAGCCATCTCTTGGCAGGTTTGCTGTTGTGCCATGTTCTTTCCATTTGGTTATGATAGATTTGATGGTGCTCTGGGATCATCAAAGATTTGGATATTTTTTTATAACCTAACCCTGACTTGTACTTCTCAACAACATTGTCCCTTACTAGTTTGGAGAGTTTTCTGATCCATCACACACAATTCGGATTAACAAAACATTGAATTTATGGCTGTAATGTAACAAAATAGGTAAAGAGTCAAGGGGGGTGAATACTTTTGCAAGACACTGTTGATCTTAGCAGCACCCTGCTACAATATTTTGATCTTTGCCTATACATTTTGGAGTTTGGAATAATGTGCAGGCTTAATATACCCAGTGTTCTGCTCCATGCTGGTTGATTGCCCTGCAAAAGTATATTTTGGAGATGGATATTTTTGTCCACTGTATTGAAAGGATCTACAGAAATAATATACCTATATCTACTATAGTGACAAATAAAAAATATTATGTAAGTGGTTGGTCACATTAGAATGTCTTAGTTGACTGCAAGCAGGTATTTTCATTCTGTATCTAGCTGATTTCTCAGCTGGTCTTTCCGCTCAGAATCCTTATCTCTTAGTTTTCTGTATCCTGCTTCTGTAAAATGAGTTGCATCCACACATTAGTATTTTAGGAGGCCAAGCTAATTCCAAAATTGAATAAATGAATCTGGATTACATGACAATCTTTCTCAATCCTTAGTATTCTTTGGGTTAGTAGTAGTAGTTGAGATACCAAATCCAGGGGTTCATTGTCCTCTATCCCAGGCTATGCTCATCCTTGGATCCCTTATACTCAGTATCTTATAACCGTGCCAACTAAAATTATACAACACCAGTGCTCTGTATCTTAGCTATCAGTTGCCTACAATGACCATAAAGCCCATTTTACTCTCACCAATATCTGTACTAATGTGAAACATCAAATACATTAAAAAAGTTCTACATAAAAGTGTATTTTTAAGAAAGATTCCAGGAAACAAGGGCTTTTTTTTGTTTTGTTTTTGTTTATGCCACTGACCTTGTAGTTTAATTTGCTGAAAAGAGGTATTGTGGTATTTAAATTATTTTTTGTTCTTATTCTTCTACAGCTCACATCAGGGGTGGGGCTATCAGTGGTGCAAAACACCAGGACCCTTCTCTCAGTGTGTGTAGGGATGTAATTGTTTTTTGGGGGGTTTGTACTGTAGGGTCCCCATGGGGCCTCCCCATCCCTTATCAACCTGCCATGGCCCCCCTGGGACTCCTTAGCTGCAAACACCCTCCTTGTCAAAAATGTATCTGTTTTAAAAAGGTCATATTCACTGAAGCCTCAAGAGATGGCATTGTGGAGCAGTTCTGCATGCTAGGATGTGTATCAGGGAAGAAATGAGAGAGTAATATAGAGGGGAATGGGTTCTGTGAAGGAGGAGTAAAGGAGGTAGGGATAGGTTCTATGTTAGGCAGGTGCTGAGAAGGGGTTGGGTGCTTTGTGGGGATGGATGCCAGAAGGGGTGGATGATATGTGGGAGTGCATGTTGAGAGGGACTGGGTGCTATGTGAAAAATATACTAAATATTAAATAGTGTATATATATATATATATACTCTGTAGCTATATAATAAATAAATAGTACATTTGTGTCCACATTTGAAAAACTAAAACAAGTTAAAAACTTGCTCCCTGCTCAGAATTCCAAAAGAAACGGTTATTACACTGTACTCTGGGAACTTGGGAGATGCAAATGTGCCCTCAAAGGCTTCGCTTTAGTAATCCATAACCATCTGAAACATGGCTTCCTTTAAGTGTATGACTGCTGTATTACACTGCTTTGGGCAAAGCTAAGGTTCCTAGCTTGTGTAGTGGATATTTTCAGGAGGTAGTTTACCACAGCAATCATTTAATTTATGGTGGGCAAAAGAGCAATAGAAGCCCTCCATTGTACAGGAGTACAGTAAATAAATAGTACATTTGTGTTCACATTTGAAGATCTAAAACAAGTAAAAAAAGAATAGTTTCCTGCTAAGAATTCCTAGAAATACAGTTATTACACTGCGTTCTACTTAGAACTCATAAGTTTGACAGAAAAGTGATACTCTTTTCAGATGCGAGTTAGACTTTATTTGCGACCTAGACCTACGGGTGTAATAGTATACTGATTTTGGGTAAGCACTTGTAATATTTGAGCTGTGCGAAAACCAATGAAGTTCTAAAGCTGGTTTTGCGGGTTAGGCTGACTAATGATTGTGAGCAGGTAACTCACAAATGGAATGCGAGTAGCTAATGGAATATATGGCAATATTAAGTGTGGGTATAAATGTATGAATTGGGCAACAGAATAGGACCAATGTTATTATATAGTGTAGATGGTGCTTCTTTACATGGAAGGTTTCTGAATTTCACTAGGTATATATATATATATATATATATATATATATATTTACCTTTGTGTACTTTATTATATTAAGAAGTGCTTGTTGTTGCCTAAAACCATATCATTTGTACCGTTTTGTGTTTGCCTTCTGTAGATCATACAGCACATCAATACAGAGTGTAAATTGCAGTGTTTCTTAAGTGGCATGTTGCAGGATGTTACCCCTGATTGGTTCTAAATTATTTGTAAGATTTTAGGCATACAAACAGAGCTTTTAAGCGTCTTAATAAAATACGGACCTATCCTGTTTTAAGTGCACATTTGTTGCAGCGCTGGAAGCGCACCGCCAACGACTGTAGGAACGCAGGCGCGCTCTAGTCCCCATCTAGCTGTAATGAACTACAACGCCCGGTAAGTCCTTAGGGGGTTCGGGTTAGGAAGTGAGGTTTAAGTGATTAGGGTTAGGAAGTGAGTTTGAGGGGATTAGGGTTAAGAAGTGAGGTTTAGGGGTTTAGTGTTAGGAAGTGAGGTTTAGGAGGTAAGGATTAGATGGGGACGGGAGCGCAGCCACATTTCTATAGTCGTCGTCGGCGTGTTGCCACAAATTCGCACATAAAGCAGGATAGATCCTAAAATAGTACACAAAAGTATAGAGATACATAGGAATATTATAATCCTAGGGAAATCCGGAAACCCTCCATGTCCTTTGAATAACTTTTCACCCATTCTATTTAAATATGTGTTTAGGAGCAGTGGGTGATGGATTATGTAATGCCAATGTAGACGATTTCTGGGATTACCATTTTTAAACATACTAATAAGATGCACTCCTTCTGGATCACTACCTTGACGTGGTGAAGGGGCTTGGGTACTTCAATGAAGCTTTCAGCTATATCATGTAGGGTCACCCAAGATGTGCAGGTCCTAGCAAAGAGGTCAGACAAATTGCAGTCCACTGGAGAAGGAACTAGCAACCCATTCCAGTAACTTTGCCAAGAAAATCATATGGATAAACACAACCAGAAACACAGACAGCCTGGCATGCTGCGTCCCTATGGTCACAGAGAGTTGAACACGACTATAGGACTGAACAACAACTAGAATAAGATGCATGCACAATAAATAATGAAGATATGTGGTTTCATAGAGATTCCAAATACTGCAGTTGTTAAAAAGGAGCTATATCTAGAAGTCAGACCCTAAAAACGTATTTTTCATAAATATATTTTCTATTAAATATTAATTTAAAATCAGTTTTATATAGATAATTAAACAATAAGTGTTAGGTTGCTACACCAAAAACAGAGTTAATCCATACATTGGGCCTCATTCTATTAGCGGCCGCAGCCGTTGCGGGGCCGCAAGGACCGGCCGCAAGCTATTCTGCTATTCTATTCCCTTACGGCCGGGGATTCCGGCAGGCTTGCGGCCGGTGCCTTGCTATCTCTTGCGGCCGCTCGCGCCGGAGGAAATCCTTTGATCTAAAACGGCCGCAAGAGATTTGCAATTCAATTGCTCCGGGAAACCTCTCTGCAAGGCTAAAAATGAGCCGCAGCTTACTTGCAGGAAAGAGGTCTCGCTAGCACCAATTAAGCACATAAAATAGCTCAAATAAAGCCATCCTGCACTTTGAGAAGACTATAAAGGGATTTTAGGTGTTAGAAAAAATAGCACATAATTATCCTGTACTCAAATCCGTAAAATATTTTATTTTTAATATCCGTAAAATATCCATGTAAAAAGGCCAGAGTGCTTGGAGCACCTCAGACACACCCACGCCGCAGCCGGAAAATAAACAGTTAATTTGAACTCGGGTTTGGGCAGATGTGCAAGCTTGAGAGTGGGTTTCTTTTAATCCTCATGTCCCCCAATATGATCCCTAGCATTTACAGAGCTGTACAGTGCAGGCTTGAATTTATTTTTGAGTTTTTAGATTTCACAGATTACGGCCGGTTCCAAGATATGCGGCCGGCCGTAAGAGGAGATCCTTGCGGGGCCATATAATAGAATCGCGAGTTAACTGAACCCCCGCAAGGAATCGCAGCCTTACGGCCGATTTACGGCCGATAATAGAATGAGGCCCATTGTATGCTGCCTTTTTAAGAATACGATAGGATTCAGGATCTGTAGGAAATAAAGACTACTTTAAGGGATATTTGTAGTAGAAAAATACTTATTTTTTCTTTAACACTATAATGTTTAGATGCCTCTTTATACATGTGTACCAGTGAAAAGCAACGTTAAAATAAATGTGTAACCTATAAAAAATTCAGACAAACAAGATTAAAGTTTGTAGGCATTGTGTAAAATGAATATATTGAAATGTTGTAATCTAATTTGCACTTGATGATCGACCATGATTAGAATATTGTGAAAAAACTTTATTAAAAAGCAAACTGCTGCTGCAAGACATAGCCTGCACATCCTGAAATTAATATTAACGTTAATTACCAAATTTAACACTGAAATAAAACACTGATAGCAGCACCTATAGAAATGGGAGGAGAGAGCAAAATATTCACAGTTTATAAACTTGTTTTATTTTCTTCACACAGACAAAAAAAATGTTTACATTAATGAAAAAAAGTGCCTTGATTCTTTGGTGACATATATACAGCTACACGAGTTATCAGTGAATTGAAGTAAATCAACTGGAAATTAAAAGTATCTATGAATATTATTCATCCAACATGGTTCATCATACTTCTGAGACGTCTTCACAGTAGGTGATGTAGCTCCTTTTCTCTTCCACATATTCCAATCTGGAGCATGTGCAATTCAAGATGGCAGCATCAGCTCCCCTGCATTATACCATGTAACCACTTCTAGAACCAAATTTGTTTTTTGATAAGATAGAACTTTAAAAGGTTGGCATACTGCAAAAAGTATATTCCACAAGTCACACCATTCACTGGTAAAATATTTGGGGACTACACTATTACTCCAAAGAACATAATGAACTTAAAATAGGATATTTGTTTATTATAACCTATATAGATATAGATCTGTTGATAAATGTAAAGGTGAGCTTATCTTATTTTTAAAAACTTTCACATGATTTGCACGAAAAGTAATAAAAATGCTAACGTAATATTTTACATTTTAGTATAATTTCAGAACCAGGAACAATGTTTAGAAATATTTTTCACCAAGACTGAAATCCTGTATTGTTAACTGTAATGTGAAATACTTTGAGAAATGTATAAAGTGGGCAGCTCATTATAAAACTGTCAGTATTAAAATATTTAAGCTTGCTGAAAAAAAGTTAATTTCAAACTGTTTAGCTTGAGTCATACATTATATTTGATAAGCAAAATGCATTACAGTGTTCAGATGATAATTACAAATGTTTTACTTACAATTATCAAACAACGGCAGTAAAGGCACAGTGCTATGTTTCAGCACCTTAAAATGTCTAACTTGAGACTTTACTTATGCAGACACTTAAGGAAACCTAAAAAATACAGTTGTTTTGGTTAGATGAGGGCAACTTTTTAGTTATCTTAGTTTTTTTTTCTAATTATGCTGGATAGGATCACCTCAAAAAGTTTAGTGCTCATTTAAACAGCCCATATATCCTAAAAGACTCATTCAAATGAGTTATTCTAATGGTACATGTGGTCCCACATACAAAAGCATTATGCAAACTATATTCAAAATTCAAACTAAATATTTCTATGTGGAATAAAAATGGAAAAATATAAGGAGAAAATAAAACTTAAATAGCCATTTAAATGTCATCAATTTTACCAGGATTCCTCACTTGCTGAAATGGTTATTCTAAATTAACATTGTTCTTTGGTTTCCTGCTGTTTAACGTCCGTTTCTTGCCCTTGTGCTTTTCTAAATCTATATACTTTTGCACCATCTATAAATAATAGAATATATGCAAATGGTAAATTTAATTTTCTATTTTAAACAAACACTGACTTTTAAAAATACAAAATATTTTAAATCATAAATAGTTGAAGTTGAGTGGCAGTATTGATGGATATACGCATACCCACATGTTTATAGTTCTTTTTATTGGAGTAATTCACACAACATTCTTATGGCATTTTAAATATTATATGAGTCTTTTCTTGATAGTGAGCTTCATGTGAGAACCAAAATAAAGGCAGAAAAAAGTTTTGGAAGCTAGAGTAAAATAGAAAAATTACTATATTAGTCTAATTTTATTTAACCAGTCTACAGTTATACTTTGTCCCGTTGTCAATGTTTTTAGAAAGTAAAATAAATAAATAATACATTATAGAATTTGGAATAAATGTATGGTATATTTAACTGCTATCCTCAATTAAACTTATTTGTGCATGTTTGTGGAAATTATTCTTCATTCTGAAGTGCTACATTATTATAGAGACAAAATAATGCAATCAATTATATGTTTATTACGTATTATATGTAATTTAATTATGATGCAGTGGGAACAACCATTTTTGTTTCGGCTGATGTAGAGAAGGAAAACTGTGGACTAATGTTAATTTCATTAATTTAGAAAAACACACACTTTTGAGAAAGCTGAAAAAAGGCGATGGCATTGAAAAGTAAGAACAGTTACTGGGCCTTTATCAAGTATAGTTCTGCAGTAGAACCTTTTGTAAACTACAGTAGTCCATGAGGATTCTCATACTCTACAAAGTGTTTGAGGTCATTTCTTTAAGACCACTTGAATAAAAACCATCCATCTCAGTTAGCATCCATCTCTCTTTGCATTCTCTGAGACCTAGTGAATCTGGTCCAGTGTTATAATTTATGAACAAGTTGAATGCTTTTTGTTAATAAAAAATGATTAACAAGTGTACAGGCATTGCGATCATGTGATTATTTAAATTACTTTATAGGATTTGGACGAAATGTATTGATAATTTAACAGCTATCCTCAATTAAACTCATTAGTTCTGTGTGTCTGCAGAAATCATTGTTTTATTCTGAAGTGCTATATTATTTTAGAGATTCAAAAATGCAAAACGCATAAAAAATATGTTTACAAAAGGAATATTGATGAACAAACAGTATGTTTGTGCAAGACATTAAAATATATTTGTGATCATAAATGTAAAATAAACTATTTTGAATAACTTCAATTTTTTTTACAGTACATTCTCTATTTAATTACAATTAGATGTTAAACTGGAACTTAGGGAAGCACAAGTACAATTGAAGCTATTTGTCAGGAATAAATGTTTACAACTGGCTCCAAAATAATTTTAACAATGTAATATAGCTGGAATCCAAACCTTTCTGATTGGCTCATACATTTTTTTATAATTCTGTCCACTTCCAGATCAGTGTATTAATAAAGTATAAATATAATCTTGCACAATTCTGCCTCCATTATTTATGGTAAGAAAATAAGAGCAGTTGTATTCCTATATTCAAAATATACTCCTCTGAAGAAATATGTTCAAAAGTAGGCTAAATACATTTTGATTATAAAAAGAAAAATACAGCCTTTTTATTACCTTTCATATGCAATTATTTTGCTGTGAAATCTACCATGCTTTGTTTTTTGTAGATCAGCTCTGCCTGTGATGGGAGGAGACTTTGAATGCACAGAACGTTTCTATCATCAGCAAAGTAAATTACCACTGCTTTCAATAAAAATAATGCAAAGCTGATTCATTTACAAGGAGGACATCACCTGAGAAAAGTAAAATGCATCTCTGCAGCAAAATTGCATATAAAAGTAAAAATTGTAAAAGGTTGTGTGTGTGTATATATATATATATATATATATATATATATATATATATCATTCCAAAATCATTTTGCCCATTATCAATCTTAGTTATTTAAATACCATATAGAAAAAAATGGCCATTGTGGACTTTTTGGAATTGTTGATTTCATGATATAGTTAAAAAAATGAAAATGCTTTTACTTGTCAATTCTAAACATGTGCTTTAATACATATGTGTGTAGGTTTAAGTTCCTGTGCAAATGCACAGGTACTTGTTACACAAATCTTAAACGTTAGTCCATTTAACACAATCAACTTCATGTAGAATAGACATAATGTATACCAATGCATCTACATGACATAGAAAATATACAATAAACACTGTCTGACTAAAAATAAGAAAGTTCTTCTGGGTTTTGTAAAATAAGATTCTCACATCAGCACTGGTTGAGTGAACAAAAATTCACTATTTTTTGCTTGAAAGTTATTTTAATAGATTATTTCTGTATGACTGTTAATATAATTTTTGTAGCCATTTTGCTATAGTAGTATATGAGTAAAGCAGTGTTATACCCATTTGAAGCAAAACACAAAATATTTCCAAAATACCTTACATTTTCTGTTTCCAGTCAGTTGATATAGAAACATACATCATTAAAAAAATACAAAGATGGTCTGTAAACATGAAATTTCCTTTGTCTAGTAAGATTAAATCGTATGTGATAAATAGCCAGTAAACAAATTGTATATCCCAGCAAAAACTTACACAAAATGTTGTGTATGTAATCATTTGTATTATATAGTGTAATGTATCATATAATTTGTCACTCAGCATATGAAGCATTAAAAACATACCGTAACAATTTCCACTGACTATTGGTGCCTAATAAAGACAATTATGTAGAGGCAAGAAATGAATCCAACTTTACTGTGGAATTTCAGCTATCAAGCAAAATCAAGCTATATCTTCCTGGCGAAAATAACATTGCAGAACACAGAGACAACACATTTAAATACATAAATTGTCCAAAATATGTAGAGCAATGCAGCATTTGTACACAGTCACTTGTTTATGGTACCCTCCGTTCTATGGAAATTAAATACAATTAACAATGAAATGCAGTTATTAGACAACTGACAATGAAGACATTTCCTAGAGGAATGAGAAATCATTCTCAACCATAAACCCATAAACACATTTAACTGATGTTTAACTGGTACATAGAAGTTGCTGAAAGATGGTCAGCTTTGACCCATCTAGCAAGTTCAAGGGCATTAAGAAAATGTGTTCCAAATTTCCTTAAACCATTATCTTACTTCTTCACTCGCATGTCATTTTTGTAAATATGTCACTTATTTCAAAGGGATTAGAATTACACAAGCCTGTATCTTTATGTATAAAAATCTGTTTTTCCTTTTTATATATTTTATAGAGATGTATTAAAAAAAAGAATGTAACAATGTTCTTATTAAAATTATACCAAATTGAAATGTTTCTGGACACAATAAAATTATTTCACATATAAAGATTTTTTTTCCCCCACATAATAAATCATTACGGCACATATTCCCCAAGTAATTCTGGAGTAGCAATAACTTGAAAATGCTGTCCTTTGATTTCTGAATGGTACAATAACTCCAATAACCTGATTTTCTTAAATTATACATCAAGGCGTTTAGTTATTATGGATCAAAATATGTGACTATTTGGGAGAAAAACATTTCATAAGGCTTTTTGATGACTTTTTTTTTGGTTTCCTAATATGGGCTTTAATATAAGCTTCCACAATGTCATGGCTGAAGGATTTATTTGTTTTTTTGCTCACTTTGCTCCATTGGTTCACTTAAACACATTTTGAACAGATTATGTACTACAATAGTTTGTAGACCATACATTTAACAAGAGACTTCGCTCTGAGGCACTGCTTCCTGTATTCCACAGGGAAAAGGAAGCAGGAAAAAAACAAAACTCATAGAGTTCGACAGCTACTGAGGCAACACTTGCCATTTACAATATAAGCCCAAATATTTTTTGCAACACAACTATATATTAATTTAATAAAATACACAATATAGCTCTTATACACTCAACAATTTGGCTCATATGCACTAAAATTGCAAATAAATCATAAAAATATGTCATTTGATGTAAACACATTTAAGTTTTCTTACATTTGCACATTTAAATGGTGGAGTGATATTTGTTTGAAAGTTTAGGACATTATCACTTTCCTGAGCAATTTTAGTGTCCACAAATCAATAGAAAAGATATTTTTGAGGTTTATTAATTCATTAGTTTACCCATTAATGGCAAATATCTTTAGGAACCGCATTACAAATGTGGTTTTTAAAAACATAATTTTCTTTATATATCTGTATATATATATTTTGTAGGACACTAAAATCCTTACAAGTCAACACTTTTCATTTTACATAAAGTGAATTATGCATGTGTAGGACACAATCGACTATAGCATTTTATATATAACTATGTGTGGCATGAAAATATGGTAAATGACAAAGACATGTTGTACTGAAAATGTTCTGGAATGTTGTTCATTTATATAGAAATGTTGTCCACAAATGGGTGTTGATGTTTGGTGCAGCTAGGACTACAGCAAAATTAGTTAGGACTTTAATTAGAAGCTAGTGATGCTTGCTTAAAATCCACACATAAATTAGTTAACCCTGTTAATCAATGGGTTTTGTTTTACTCCAGCAAACATAAAAGTCAACATCCACCACAGCAGGAAGTTGCAGAATCCCAGAAGTAATGTCTGTCCTGTTCCCTTTTATTCTTTCAGATTGTCAAATATCACCACAATATGTTTTTTCCTTGACTGAGTCCAAGGCTAGCTTTTGTCAAAATAAAGCCAGTGTAATCTGAGAAAAAAAAAATTGTGAAAAGATTTTGGGGGCACTTCAATTGTTCACGAATATCCACAAAGCAGCATCAATCTTTCAGCTTCCCTGCAAATGTGCTTTATCCAGGGAATAAAACTATGTTTTACTGGTACAAGGCATGGACAATAGCCTCTCCTTCCTATTTACTTTCTCACAGCCACTGGTTCACTTCCTCTACAGTCTTGTAAAAGCTTATCAATTTCTCTCACAACTTCCTCTGCATCCACTGACTCACGACCTAAATCACGGTTTGAGTGCTCCAGCTGCTCCAAAACAGAGTCCATTTCATTTGAGTCTCGGCTCACTCTGGAATGCACATCTGCAAATACTCGAGCCATTGGGTCAGATGCAACATACTGTGGATCTTTTGTCTGTTTACTAGGTGATATATACTGACTGTCAGAAGACAGGTATTGGTTGGTTGTTTCTGATTTTATCTCACAGCCAGTTAATGGTCCCTTAGTTGAAGCGCAAGGCTCAATGCATGTCTTGGTAGGGCTGCTAGATGCAGAAGGACCCTCTTGAAGAAGAGGACTCAGGGCACGCTTGGCTTTTAAATATGGTTTAACATTGGCAATGAGAATCGTGTGCTCTCTTTTGTCTTTTCCAAATGTACAAAATGTCTTTTTCCCAGTTGGGTTCACAGTTTCATAAGTCTCAGTCTCCACATTAGTTTCAACAGTTGGAACAAAGAGATTTGTGCGATAATCAGCATTTTCAACCTGGTTAGCCGTCGGGAACTGTGGCATCCAACACCTGTCTGAATGGCCAAGTACTCTGCATTCATCTGTACAGTTAACACACTCTTCTTGTTCTGCAAAATAAAATAAAAAATACAAATATATATGAATATATAATTGCTGCTAAATATATACATAACTATATATACTGAACTATATAAAAATATGTTGGTTTAATCACACAATGGATAATTTAGAATTAAGCAAACAGTCTATATAGCAAATATTCTGAATGTTACTTTGTATTTCAAATGTAGGCAGACACCACTAATGAATTAAAACAGGTACCTATATCTTAGCTTGAGAAACATTTATACACCGCATATGCTGTAAATTAGGTTTTGGAATGATACTGAAAGAAATGACAATTATTGGGGACATTTCAACAAAATTAGTTCTATCGAAGTCAGTCTTTTGCTTATTTAAAGATTTTGTTATACAAAAGTTGATATTTCTTCTGACAAGTAAAATAAGTATAAGTATATCTCAATTGAGACAAGAACAGCCTAGAAACTGAAATCCTAGGTTTTAATTAACGCCAACCAATTCTCACTAAATCCATCTCAAATACATAATTTATTACAAATTTTGATAGTCGGTTTCTTTGAAATATATTTTAACGGAATGGCATTAACATTAGCATATGAATTACTAGTTGATCCTAAAAAGATCAAAAAGAATATCTACTTTTTGAATATGTCAGTGATATATGAAGTAGATAATAGATAAAGATATTCTTTAATGAAAGCATGTAATAACGTTTTGTAACTCCATTTTACGGTCTTTTTAATTCCAAAAAAGTCTGATTTTTTTTTTCAAATTTACAAACTACTTGTATCAAGTATCTTCCAAGGTTTTGTTGATAATAATACATTATTGATAATATTAATCAGTACACTAGTGACATTTTTTACTTAGGTTGAAACAAACCAGACATTATGAAATGGGCTGCAGGAAAATAATTTGATTAAAAGTGAAGTGTTAAAAGACGTGGGATTCCTTCTCAGAGAATACAATCAAGAATCCTCAGAAATCAGGTAAAAAAGTTACAGTCTGCTTTAGAATAGGCTCCTCTCTCAGCATGATTTATTAGCTTTCACACACCAAAGATTTTTCCACAATGCTACTCTGTGAACAACTAATTAACTACATTTACCTTAATTTTACTTCCCAGTGAAAAGATCCTAGTTTCACAAAACTCACAGGAGCTACCAAAGTGCTTCACTGGAGGCTTTGATTATTCTTAAACAGACAGCATTAAAATGTAAAGGCTGTCAATGCCGCTTGCCACACAATATGAGCACCTTCGGCACTCATTGAGAGTCTCTCCCCTGTCTACTTTACAGGCCCCGTGATGAGCGGCTTAGCCTCTCATTGCAGGCCCAGCAATGAGCGGCATCCCCCTTGTGTCTTTCTCCTCTGTGTCTGTGCTGCAGTTTTGCGTGGCTCTAGATTAGTGCCATTGCTTGCGTTGTTTGGCTAAGTGTTACTGGCTTCTTGATCGTGTTTACTGTCTTGCGCTAAGTGTTACTGGCTTCAAGTTAGTTTTTACTTCCTTCAGCCTCGTTTTCATTCATTTACGTTTTTTCGCCCGCCTTTTTTTTCTCTTGCTTAGCCGAGTTTCGATCGCCGAAAAACGACAAATATGATTTAAATTAACTTGCAACCTCACTTACAGGCTCCCTGGCTCTCCCCCTGTGCTGTGTGTACATTTATTTTTGTAATTATTTGGCTTTTTTTGGCGGTGTTTTGAGTTACGCGCTTGAAACTATTTCGGCCATTAAATTAGTAAACTGCGTGCCTCGCGATCAGCAGGAAAATTGCTACAGTTTTCGGTGGTGATCGCGGCCATCGACATGAGAGCCTTCTGTGTTCATGTATAGGTTGTTTTAAAGTCCTGCAATTTCAAAGATAATAAGCCTTACTAAACTGTGATTCGGCAAATTTAAAAAGGGCTCTATTTAAGCACATAGCATATTTTGTTTACGTAAGTTTTTAGTTAGTGAATACCTTGCTTTTGAATAGAAGTTCACTAACTAAAAACTTCTGTAAAAAATATGCTCTGTGCCTAAATAGAGCCCTTTTAAATTTGCAGAATTGCAATTTAATAAGGCTGAATGTCTCTGAGCATTTGTGTTTGTGAACTTGTAAGAATGTTTGAATTTCTATGAAAAACAACTTTAATTTAGAAGAAAGTAATTCAAAGGCACTTTGTACAGACTGATGTATTATAGTATTATAGTTAAATAAATATCTATAGTGTCAAAAGGTCTTAAATGTTTTATTAAAATCGTTTCAATTAATTGTACTTAAGGAATAAAATAGTAGGTAATATTTTACTCATCAAACACTATATTAGTTGACTTTTTTATTTGGGGGGTGTATACTGAAATTACTATATTTCATCTCCCAATCTGCAAGACAGACATTTGAAGATTAGGGTTTTTCTTTTTTGCTTCACTCAGTCGTTTCTGACTCTCTGTTACCTCAAGGACCATAACACACCAGGCACATCTTTATGTCCATAGTCATGCGGATTCACCTGGTTTTCATGGAGTGGGTTTCCAGTTCCTTCTCCAATGGGGCACAACATAGAGGTCCTGGTATTCCTAGGTACTATCCCATTGAAGTACTAACCACGCCCAACCTTGCTTGGCTTCCGCGTGGTGTGACCTCTTGGTTCCCTAACTGGAATCAAACTCTGGTTGCAGAGGTAAGAGCACCAAATCCTAACCACTGGACCACATTAATTATCTTATGTTACGGTCATCAAACTATCTGGAGTCAAAATGTTAAAATAATGGTCTATATAATTCTTATTAAGAAAAATGGATTCATACATAAGCAATCATCAACTGCAAACTTCAAAAAAGGGTCAAAGTAATATGAATTAAAGCAAAAGGTGGAGTTGGCACTCTTGTACATAATTCATTTTGAGTGCAGTGGAAACACTGGGATGTTAATAAAAGTTAATATTTGGGGTTGGACCAGTGCTAAGAAAAATGTACATTATATGTTCTGCTTATTATTTAGAGCAATTTTTATCATCTAAGTTGCAAGATAACTACTATTAATGTGTCAGTGTTAATATTTTGATTCTTTATGTTCATTTTCATGTCATGTGATCAAAAAAAATCTAAAGAAATCCAATGCAGAAGAACACCATGGGAACATTAAAATATGCAAAGATAACAGGATTTATTCATAACAAGCATGCAGGTTATCACTAGGTCACAGATGGTAGCAAAAACTTGAAAATGAAAATGACAAGTTAAGCTTTACTGAATCATATTATACCTCCTGTCTGCTTTGTTATTCCATCACACATAACAGAACACACTAAAAATTTATAGAGGGCACATTTCATTAGTACAAGGACATAAAGTGTCACTGCTGGAAGCCTGATGCATGACCATATCATGTGCATAATATCATCTTTTCACTGCTAGACCAAACAACCTGGTGGCTGATATAACTAACTGAATAAAATAGAAATTAGTAATATAATTTAAATACAAGCCAAACTGTCCAAAATGTCTAATTGCAAAAGATTAAAGCCGAAACTGCCGGACTATTTAAATCCATTCTTATTATCTTTCAATATAGGTATGGTTACATGAGAACACTCAGATTATGAAAGTTGGGCCAGCCGTGATTAAAAACTGTGATTTAGAAATGTACACAAACGTTCAATTTGTTCATGTTTCTATAGGTGAAAAATCTGACAAAGATGCAGAATTGTGTTGATATCAGTCATTGAAAATTAAGGAATCCTTCTGATAAAGAGTTTTTTTGCATGGATGTAGAAAATGTAATCTGCTTGAAAGCCTATGAAGAAGAGTCAAGGTAGCTTAATGGATACGTAGTAGATCAAAAGGGAAAACTATTTTCTTGTCTGATCACTTTTTTATCGTATTAGGTCATTATTATTGTTTATTTGTAACGCACCAACATATTCTGTAGCGCTAATTAATGTATTATGAAAAATAACTTAAGTGGACTAGTACAATCATATATAAAATAAGCATTGCTCTGCTAGGTGATAACAGAGTACATTATAGCAGTAAAAGAAAATGTATATAACAAGGGACTAAGAACAAGACATTAAGGCTGGCACCCTTGCCAAAAAGAGCTTGCCATTTAGTTCTAAGGCCAGATGACGATGCAGCATCTTAAAAATGGTCAGAGTTGGTACTTGGCAGTTTTTCAGCAACAATGTATTCCAAAAGTGCTGCTTAACCTGTGAAAAAGAATTTAGCAATGAGATACACATATATATATATATATATATTTTTATATATATATATATATATATATATATATATATATATATATATATATATATATATATATTACCATGGATGTGTTATTTAAACCAATTTTTTGTAGTATGTGTTTTTCAAAAAACACCTTTAACTAAATCAATATCTATTTAATTAATATCCTATTCAAAAATAGATTCTTAAACAAAAGGTCAAATCTGTGATATATATGTATTTGATATGAAACTATGTAGGATCAACTCTATACTGTAAGTAGTCATTACACAGATGTTAGAAAATATTTATTTGAGTAAATCTTTACAGCACATACAAAAGTAGCTACAATTTAAGGATAGATTGCAATACTTACAAAAGTATCCTTTCATATATATTAACAATATAAAGATTTTTAACTGGGTTTTGAGAACAGGATGCTTTTTTTCTAAATTGCCTTCTTTCTCATTCTTGCCTAATTTCCACTTACATGTTTTAAACAATACAAAATCTTTAGCAGCAATAGACTAGAATGCAAATCCAGTGAGCTGAAATTACAGCAACAATTGGTTTAGCCAGATGGTGTCACTGATAGAGCCATTATATTATTCTTTCTTTCTACTAGTCAGAAAAGTCACACTTTCAAAATGAATTACTGTACATCTTGAAGAACTGTTTGAAGTTATAATTTAAGTGATTTTATTTTTATATTGAATAGATTACTTCACAGAAAACTGCTGGTATTTTTCCTGATTGATACCTCTTGCTTTTGTTCATCTCAGTTCTATATCCTCCTTATACTATCTTACATTCACATATTTTGGCTCTGTCAAGTGCAGGCAGACTTCTTGAGATAATTTAAGTAGGTTTACCACTATATTTTCAATCTAAATATATGGCTGTGGAAAAACATTTCTTTTCTTTTCTAGAAAAGACATACAAATTCACATTAAAAAAAAAGTTTTTCTGGTAAAATAGAGAACAATTTAAATTAAAAAATCCATTAAACAAATATACATACTCTGAAAATAGATCTTTTTATGAAAGTGAATCCTAACAGACACTTTACGCATATGATGGACAGTTTGAATATGTAATTCCTTGGACATTGTGCATATTTTTCAATGATCTGAATTTCCGGTTATGAAGCATTTACTTCACATGGCTGTCTAACACATCAATGTTGCTATCAGGCAAACTTATAAAGAACGTCCAAATACAGTATTTCTAAAATATACACATGAGTGAGTATTTCTAAAATATACAAATGAGTCTAAACTGGTGCATAATCTGTTATAATACTGTAATTTGTATGACAATTTGACTGCTACAACACTTTTCTTTGTCATAGTGATCTACCAACAGTCAACAAAAGAAATGTAAACCTTTCAGCCAATCTAGTCTAGCCAAGGCACCCATGAAGTGACAGTAAAAAACTAAATGTGTAAGTAAGAGTTAGCTAGGCAAGGCAACTAACCATCAACTAGCCAGGGAAGTGGCCAGCTAGTCATAAAGGGGAGTAGTCCGGTATCTATCAGGTTTCCTCTCCTAACCTCTTATAACTTCATCTTCTGTAAGTATTGTTTCAAAGATTCTGTGTCTATTATAAAACTCTGGAGAGCTGATTAATGTAATTATCGGTTGCTCAACAACTGTTCAACTTTAGAAACACAAGTATTGGCCTGATTCACAGACTTAAGAAGTGGTTCCCTCAATGAAAACTCCAAGATGCAAGACCTTCACTACCAATTATGATAGTAATGTAATTTCTAAACATTAATCTAGGGAAGAATGCACATGCGCCTGTAACTATATGGACGACTATAATGAGGAACAGGAAGTTTGTTATGGTGGTGATTAAGTTGAACTAGTATGTACTATGCTTTAAGGAGAAAAGACTCACTGTGTTTGTTTAACTCTGTCTTTTCAAGCTAGAAGTTGTAAATCGCATACATCCATGCATAAGAAACCAACATTACCCAGGTATAAGCATAGTATTATATAAAGTAAAGTCATCTGCTGCAAAGAACAATTCAACATAGGAAACTGGAATGTTAGAACTATGAACCAAGGCAAACTAGATGTGGTCAGAAACCAGATGACATGATAAAACATTGATATCCTGGGAATTAGTGAATTCAAATGGAGACCACCACATCTTCTAATGCGGTCAAGAATCCTGCAGAAGAAATGTAACCCTCATAATCAATCAAAGAGTGGCTAACGCAGTGTTCGTTTACAATCCAATAAGTGAAAGAATGATTTTAATTCAAGGCAAGCCATTTAACATAACAGTGATCCAAATACAAATCTATGCTCCAACCATGAAGTTCTCAAATTATATGAGGATATTCAACAGCTCCTAGATATAACACCAAGAAAAGAAGTTACTCTCAACATAGGAGATTGGAATGCTAAACTAGGGAACCAAAAGATACCGGGAATAACAGGCAAGTTTGGTCTTGGTGTACAAAAGCAGATAAATCTCTGGTATTAGTAATTACAATCTTCCAATAGCTGACTCTACACATGGACATCACCAGAAGGGCAATATATAAATCAGATTAACTATATATTGTGTAGCCAAAGATGGAGGTGTTCCATACAGTCATCAAAAAAGACCTGTAGCTGACTGTGGCTTGGACCACAAGCTTCTTATTGCAAAGTTCAGAATTAAACTGAAGAAAAGAGGGAAAATTATCAGACCAAGCAGATGCTGCAGCCATGAAATTAAAAGATGTTTGCTTCTGGAGAGGAAAGTTATGTCAAGTCTGGACAAGTTATTAAAAATAAAAGATATATCACTATCAACAAAGGTCTGCATTGGTAAAACAATGGTAATCCTAGTAGTAACATAGCTTAGAGTTTTTTTGGACTGCAAGAATATCCAGTTTATTAATATTACAGGAAATCAAGGCTCTGTTCACTGGAATGTATGATCTTGAGGTTAAAGCTCAAATATTTTGGCAATATCATGAGAAGACAGGATTCCCTAGAGAAGACGGCAAAGGTGGAGATAGATAGATTAGGTCAATGATGCAATGAACATAAACTTGATGGATCTCAGAGGGGCAGTAGCTGGCAGATGTGCCTGTCATCCTGGGGTTCACAGAGTCACAGAAAGTTGGACATGAATGAACGACTAAACAACAGCAAAATGTTATATGAGTTCAGAGAAGAGTGTGGGGCGTGTGAGGCTCTAGGTCTAGAGGCAAAAGAAAACAAGATAAATGGAACTTGGAAAATGTAGGTTGGAGAGTGAGTCTGCTCAAATGGATGTTATGAGGCTTACGGACATTGGATAAGCCCCTGCAAAAGTGACTGCTCAGTCCGGATGGTAAATGGAACTTGGAAAATGTCAGTTGGAGAGTGAATCTGCTCAAATGAATGGTATGAGGCCCAGTGACTTTGGCTGAGATGGTTATTAAACATTTAAGTGGTTGTGTTAAATAACTTGGCTTGGAATTTAGGAATTATAAGCATAACATTATCTACACTTCCCTCTCTAAGTTTATGTTTCAGAGGCCATTCATTAACGCTCACAGTGAGAGAGATAAATAAGACAAGAATGTAATAATAATAATACAGATATAGACATGTCATAAAATCAGTGTTATTATACTTATAGAAAACAGATATGCCTATCCTCATTATCAACCTCACTGTAAGAGTTTATAAATGGCCATCGATAAGTAGGTTCTGTATTGATAATTTATGCTTAAAATCCCTATCTTTCCAGCTCATTTTTGTAACATTTCAACTCAAAATCTTTATCAGCAATCAATTGCAATTATATTTCAATGTGTAGTCTTTATTATTTTCAAAAATTGGGACCTTGGTTACATAAATTAAGCTGTGCGTTACAATTGTATAGACATGGACTACTGTATGTTATTTATTCATAACATTTTTCAGTTTTTATTTGCGTATCTATTTTTTCACCATCCTGACTGAAGTTGCACATGCTCAATCAACTCTGTCTGGGTCTTTTTTATTCAAATTTATTTTAGAGTCATTTGTTTACTTTCTTTTGATATTTTGGTTTCTTCCTAAAACACCCCAAATCCCCTTTAATGCTTAATATTTCAAAAATAACCAATATTAAAATGTGTCTTTGTTTACTTCCACGTTAATACTGCTAAAAGGGTTGCAAATCATAAAAACACAAAAATGCATCTTACAATTATGACACTACTGTATATAACCTTGAAATAATTTTTATTGTGGGGTTTAGTATTCTGGGCTGGAAAATTCTCATTCAAGTCAGTTTCTGGTAATGTGACCAATAAAACAAAATAATACATGAGTCATAATTTAACAGTTTACAACTTTGCTATCTGCTTTACATATAGGGTTTGTGGTTGCTTACCAATCATCCCAGGTCACTGTAGTTTTAGTTAAAAAACACACTTGGGTTCATTTCGCAGATTAGAACAAATCTGTTTACCTACGGTAGTTTAATAGTTAATGTATTGTTCTACTCTTTCCCATACAAGGCAACAAATGTATAGACTGTCTAGTGTGTTGAACATTTAACAAAATTCTAACATATTGATATGGTTCAGAAAAGTATAACATGTATATCTCAATAAAGAGTGAGTCAAATCTGTATTATATAATGAAAGAATGATGACCCAGAAAACACTAAAACCAGTATGACCTTGAATAAAGAATGCCTTTTTCACGTTCAAAATGGCTTTATCTTGATGCAAAAATATATTGTCTTTCCTTACATGTCAAATATTATGAATTAGACACATAATATTGATCGTGATACATTGAGATCTTCATCACACCATTAGCCTTTAATTTTGATGACTGCATCCAGCAAAATCGAACAAGCACTTTTGTACTAGAAGCAGAAACGATAAACATGAAATTAACTATTACCACCAACAGTCAAGAAAGTATTTATGAGAAGCTAGAATCGATGCAAAGGTAAGTCTATATGCTGGGTCTGCAGAGAACTGAGCTGATGGAATGATGTGCACTATTTGTTTTTATCTCTCCTTCTCTCTACTCAATAATTCTCCAGTGTAACGTGTGCAAACAAACACCAGAACCATAAAAACAGTTGAAATATCCAAGTTTTATTTAATAGTTATTTTGATGCAGGTTTTGCTATACTGAAATAATGTAACACGTTCTACAGAGAAAAATTTCATACAAAAAAAATAATTTTCCTTTATATTATGCTTTAGGATATACTTGAATATCTGAAAAGCTAATTATTAAAGCCAAGAAATATACCAGTTATCTGTCTGCTTTATGGCATTGATTGTATAAACTACTATTTACCATTATCCCTGGATATTTTACATCTCTGATTCTTCTAGGCCTGCCTCAAGTAGGTTATAGGTGACGTTCTTATTTTTGCTTTGTAAATGCACTGATTTGCATTTTGTTAAACCTCATCTGCTATTTGCCTGCCAATTTTTATATTATCCATAACCTTCTGCAAAGAATGCATATCCGGTTATGATTTAATTATACTGCTGAATTTAGTATCATCAGCACAAGATGGAGGTTCTACTCTATAATGCTACATCTAGGCCATTAATAAAGAATATAAAAAAGAGTTAGCTCAGTACTGATCCCAGAGAAACATTTTCTGTTTTAAATATGTTCAATTCTGCTCTGTGCTCCCATATTTACACATTGTGTAGACATTTTGTACAATAGCTACAAGTAAAAGATAATTTATTTAGTAAAATATTCTGTCATTTTGGACTGTTCCTACTTACTTTATTGTAGTATTCAACATGAACTGTACTTTAATAAAACCACGCTGACCGGATCTCCACTTATAACCTTGTACTCCTCCATATATGCATGAATATATCCCATTTGGTACTTTTTCAAAAGCTTCCCCTCTATAGGAGCCAGATCGAGTGATATATAATTCCCAGGTTAAGCAATGATTTAGTTCTGAGATGTTTTTTTTTTTTTTTTTTTAGTATTATTGAATTATTAAGGCAGGGACAGCATTATTCTATACAGAAAATCTACCACTGCAGCCTTCAATCAAGCATTTTTTATATCTCTTGCATGGCTTAGTCAATCCATGGGCAAGGAAGCTAGTCTCAGGGTGTGTTTCTAGATAGAAATGCTCCTTTTATACATAAAAATACATTATATGAGTATTTATATAAGTAAAACAAAATATATTGAACAGTTACAATAATGATTAAGGCAATAATCCATTTAACTTACAACTAATGATTCAGTCATTAAATATATCAATATGGTCATTTAATGTATAAAAAAAGCAATACATTTTTTTTTCATCAAAAGATTAACAACATAATAACAGTGCATTATAAAACAAGTTCTCTGCACATGTCATAATTTAAGCCTGGATGGAGACTGCCGCTAGGAAATGCTAGTTATTTTAAACAAGACAATCAATATGCTAACCTTCAAGTTATATATCATTTTGATTTGCAACAAATAAATTCACCAAACGATAGTCAGTCATCAGAAGTCAAGGTTATTAAATAAAACCTTTTTTTCACCGTAGCATGAATTCAAACAGCCGGTAACACTACACTGAAAAATGATTTGGCAGATGGGTCTGGATAATGGACAAGGCTTTCTGTCATAATGAGAGCACTTATGGCTAAATGCATTACAAATAAAATTAGACTGATATCTAATGTTGCCGCCACAGATAACACAAAATGCACAGAAAAGGATGTTTGACATTTTACTGCTACAGTAAAGTGTAAATACTTACAATTATTCACTATATATATATATATATATATATATATATATATATATATATATTACGGTATATGTGTTGAATGCGGGCATTCATGTGTAGAATCAAGACAACAAGGTTTTTGAATTATTAGTCCAAATCAATCATAGTTATTCAAAAGGATCTTTAAGTAGAGCCTTATTTTTTAGAACAAGGCAAATAACTGTGGCACTTTGAATGACAGAGCTGACGGGTAGCTCTGCACACGAACTTTTTGGAAACACATTAGTTCAATGCATGATTTTAATATGCCATATAACTTTTAATGAATAAAACAGTTGACATAAACCAATATTCTTTGTCTGTGTTTTAGTTACCAAAATAACTCAATATATATAAGGTTCGCGGACAGAAGGGGACTTGAGCTATGAGTGGCGCGCCCGAGGAGCTAGGGGCGTCGGGTGCCTACGCCAAACATAGCGATGGACCCGCTGTTGAATAATCGCCATCAAGTTACGCCACAGCGGAGGATGATAAAATTATCTGTCTTCCCTTAAATCCAACGTTAATTTGATAATGACAAAATATTCTTAAATTGGATCCATACTGTTTTCAGTACAATGTGGTTCATGCCAAATTTTTAGACCATAATAGAATACATTTTCCCTAATTCACAGTCTAGTCAATTTTGTCTTGTGCTCATGGCAACTGCTACTAGAAAAAGAAAAAAAGTCAGAAACAGACAACATTGGACAAGCTATTTGCTAAATTGAATGCCTGTGAATCGTAGTGAAAGGTACAAAAAACACATTGATCACCAGAATTGTAGTGAAGGTGACTCTCCTTCTAAACAATACTTCCTTTGCTCCTCTTCAGCTTCTGCCATCATCGTTCCTCAGTAAAGATAAAATTCTGGTTAAATTTTTCTTTATGTATAAGAATCAGGGTGGTGAACAGACTATCGCAATTTTAGTTAATTCATATGGAGAAAAAAAATGTATTCTATATTCATACAATTCAGCATCTGTGTGTATGTATATATATATATATATATATATATATATATATATATAGATAGATAGATATACACACTTACAAATAGAGTAAGTAAATAGTACATTTGTGTTCACATTTGAATGCCTAAAACAAGTTAAAAAACCTTTTTCATGCCCAGAATTCAGAGAAATAAAGTTATTACACTGCATTCTGGGATCCTTGGCAGAGACATGCAAATATATATATATATATATATATATATATATATATATATATATATATATATATACACACACACACAGGTACACAAATATATGAACACACACATATACAAACATAAATGTATTTCAGATATTTTTTTATCTTCAGGTGTGGAGCAGTACTGAACTATTTAGTGGATTATAAAAATTAGAACCTCAACATGAGGATGATTTACAAAGATCATGGTTAAAATTTGGATACAGGGTAATAAAAAAATACAACCTAGCAGAGTGTGAAGTAATATCTATATATAAATATTAGTAGTTTTGCCAAAGATGGAGGATATATAAATATTAGTAGTTTTACCAAAGATGGAGGAGCTCTATACAATCAGCAAAAACAAGACCTGGAGCTGACTGCAGCTCAGACCATGAGCTTTTTGTAAAGTTCAGAATTAAACTGAAGAAAAGAGGGAAATCAAACCAAGTAGATACAAAATAAATAATATCCCTTGTGAATATGCAGTGGAAGTGAAGAATAGATTTAAGGGACAAGACATGGAAGGTAGTTTTCTTTCTTTTTGGGATATTATTTGTTGCTGTTTTCTGCATAAAGTCATAAACTTCGGTCCAAAGTTCTTCCGGCAGTCTATGAACACAAACTTGCTATCTGACAAGGCTTTGAAAGCAGGCTAGGAAAGATGAAAGTGAACAGTTGAGACAGGAAAAGATTTGTCCAACTGAATGCAGAATTCCAGAGGATAGCAAGAAGAGACAAGGAGACATTCTACAATGAGCGATGTAAAGAGATAGAATAAAATAACAGAATGGTTAAATCAAGAGATCTCTTCAAGAAAATTGGGAACCTAAAAGGCACCTTTCGTGCCAAAAAGTGTGATAAAAGACAAAAATGATAGGGACTTAACAGAAGAAGATCAGATAAAGAAGAGGTGGCAGGAATACAATGAAGATCTATACATGAAGGTTCTTAACATCAGTGATGACCTTAATGATTTTTTCAATGAGCTGGAGCCAGACATCTTGGAGAGCGAAGTGAGATGGGCCCTAGGATGCCCTGGTGATAACAAGTCTGCAGGAATTGATTGAATCCTAATATAATTATTCAAAATTCTACAGGATGATGCTGTGAAAGTGTTGCCTGCCTTCTGTCAACAAATTTGTTAAACTTAACAATGGCCAATAGACTGTAAAGATTAGTATGCATCCCAATCCCAAACAAGAAAGTACCAAAGAGTGCTTCAATTATCAAACAATTGCACCAATTTCACATGCCAGCAAGGTAATGCTTAAGATCCTACAAGCTCAACTCCAACAATAAATGGACTGGGAAATACCAGATGTGCAAGCCGGGTTCCGCAGAGGAACAGGCACAAGAGATCAAATTGCCAATGTCTAATGGATAATACAAAAAGCAAGAGAGTTGCAGAAAAATATTTACTTCTGTTTCATACACTATTCTAAAACTATTGACTGTGAGGATCAGTGGAACAAAATGTGGCAAATTCTTAAAGAGTTGGTAGTACCAGATCATCTCATCCGCCTCCTGAAGAATTTGTATGTGGACCCAGAAGCCACGGTAAGAACCGTACATGGGACAACAGAATGGTTTAAGATTGGAAAAGGTGAACAAGGTTGTATATTGTCATCTTTATTTAACTTATATACAGAGTAGATCATACTTAAGGCTAAGAAATATCAACAACCTCAGATACGTGGATGATACTACTTTGATGGATGAAGAAACTAAAGACTTATTGATGAGGGCAGAAGAAGAGAGTGCAAAAGATGGCCTACTGCTCAACGTTAAAAAGACGAGGCTCGTGGAAAACAGTAATCTCAGTTCCTGGCAAACAGCTGAGGAAGAAGTGAAGGCAGTGACAGATTACATTTTCCTGGGAGCCAAGATCTCTTTAGATGGCGATTGTGGCCATGAAATTAAAAGACGTTTGCTTCTAGGGAGGAAAGTTATGGCAAGCTAGTAAAAAAGTAAAGATATTACATTATCAACATAGATCCGCTGCAAGAAGATCCAATAAATCAGTACTAAATGAAATCAAAACTGTTCACTGTAAGGTATGATCATGAAGCACAAATATTTTGGCCAAATCATGAGAAAGATTGAAGGCACTCGAAGAAGGGGGGAGGCATAGACAAAGATGGACAGATGAGATCTTTTAAGCAACGAACATGAGCTTGATGGAACTCAGAGGGCAGTGGCTAACAAACATGTATGGCGTGCTGCGTTCCATAAGGTCACAGAGAGTCGTACATGACTGGAGGACTAAACAACAGCAAGGTTTGCCTCTAGTTAAGTTAGTCAAATTACAAAATTCACTTTTCACAGGGTGATATTACTGTGAATTAGTTTCCCCTTTATTATTCCTTACTGGGCAGGCAATACAGTCACATATTAGTAACAATGAAACTATGAATTCCCAAGCTTATAATGCAATCTTGGTATTTTGCTGGGAGCATACATCACACAGTCACATGATTACTATTATCTTTTATTTTTAAAGTTCCAACAATGTTTTATGTATACTTTGGACCTTAAACTTAACACTCATTGGACCTAGGGTAAATATACAGTACTGCTGTAATCAATTAAATTATATGTCGTACATCTCAGCTTGGATAGACCTCACTTAAATAAGGCTACATATAAATCTCCTTGAAGATTAGTGAATCCCACCATAATTTATAAACTGCAATGTCTGGGATTGAATTGTGAAAGTTGAATGGATAGTTAAGTTGATATGCCACTTTATAGATCATTAGTCAAACATGTAGTCCTGGAGACAGTAGGATATGCATAAATAGAATCCACTCAGAGGATGACTACTGGTGCATGTCAAGTTATCAGTTAAAGATGAACCCATTTCTTCTGATCTGCCTCCAAAATCAAAGTTTCTATGTCTATTATAACCATACAAATAAGAAAATAAAAGATAATTAAAACTGAATTACCAAGCCTGTAAGCATAGAACATCTCAACTACAATGAAGATAACTGATCCACTTCACAGTAACTTATCATTTAAAGGTTTTGTATAAATTGTTTCTTTTGTATGTGTGTTAATGTACATAAAACATTACTTTTTCTTCTCTTTTGTAAGAGACTGTAAAACATTTATTTATAGTAATATCGTGCTCTTGATCTGAACAAGAAAATTGCCTTGATTGAAAAATGTTGTGAAGTGAAAAGTGCATTTATCAGTAGATTTCTAATATAGAGGAAAATAATAGCTTTTCTGCCCTGTTGTAAACATTACAGGTTATGTGACACATCTGATGAGAACAATAAACTAAAGCAGTGCTTCTGATTGTAGGTACCTATTTAATTACAATTGATTTGACATAAATAAATCAGAGGTAAATAAATAGTTCTCTGTACTTGTTTGCAGTTATTAAAACAGAGACATCTGCAATATGCACAGTATTGGCTTGTGTATTTTATTGTTTTTAATTCAGCTTGTCAACACTATTAAATTGCTTGCATTAGCATACTGATTGGCAGTAAAACAAAATGAAATTCTGGATTTTAAGGCTTTGTATACTATACATATCATTTTTTTGCCACAGTAATAAACTACATCTTTATAATGTTCTTTTTTCTGTTGGATAAAATCATTGTGAAGAAAATATTAAATCAAAATTGTGTATCTACTCACATCAAGGTAATTGTGGTGTTGCCATGTGACAGTAGAGGTTCAAGGTTATACAAAGTGATTTTCTTACCTTCTTTACAGTCTAGTGATCTGTTCTAATATAATAAAATGTCTGAGGGACAAATGCTAGTAACATCACTGTATCTTGATAAGGTTTTTATTCAAAAGAGGGCAAATAACAATAACTGATAAAGCTTTAGCCAAAATGCATAACTAATACATTAAACTAAACCCAGGCTGCACATAGTTCCAAGTGTCATCCAGAGGTTTCTGGATTAATATCTTGTTATTTTTAGAGCACTGGCTCGCAACACTGAAAAAATACAACCACAAAATATATTCATAGTGATAAGCTCTTGAACCTCAGATTTGATCGTAATTATTTATTCTTCAGGTTGCCTAGCCACTTATTCCCTTGGCTGTACTGAAAATCTATGGCCTCTCTTTTTATTCATATACTGTTTGCTGTATTTTTTTTTATATATTACATCGGTGTATGTTATTTAGATTCATGGTGCAGTAGCCACTTGTAGCTGAAAGGATAAAATGGCACAACTTTATTTGCAGAATTATTTTGCTTCTTGTTCCAGCTCTGCAGGAAGATGGATGTATGACAGTTAATTTGTTGTTGCAGAGGGAAAATGTGAAACATAAAAAGATTCACTCCCCAAAGCTTCAAATTTTCTAACACCAAGGGAGCCAGATGTATTTGTAAATCTATTGCCTTGGGTATGTTTCTAGAGTTACTTCTGAATAAATATCTGGCACTGTGGTAAATGTACTTAATTATCGTGTTGTAGCAATGAATCTATGTGACCTGTTTACAAAAAAAAAAAAAAAGAAAAGGAAAACACATCTGCACAATAAATTGAATTGTAACTCTACTACTTTATAGATATATATATACATATACACAGTGCCTTGCAAAAGTATTCAGCCACTTGGCATTTTTCGTGTTTTGTTGCCTCACAACCTGGAATTCATCAAAGATTTGGATATTTTTTATAATCTAACCCTGACTTGGATTGCACACAGGTGGACACCATTTCACTAATTATGTGACTTCTGAAGGTAATTGTTTGCACCAGAGCTTTTCATGGGCTTCATAACAAAGAGGGTGAATACATACGCACATGCCAATTTTCTGTTTTCTATTTCTAAAAAATAGTTTTATGTATATATTTTTTCTCATTTCACTTCACCAACTTAGACTATTGTGTTCTGATCCATCATATAAAATTCGGATTAACAAAACATTGAACTTAAGGCTATAATGTAACAAAATAGTCAAGGGGGAATGAATACTTTTGCAATGCACTATATATATATATATATATATATATATATATATATATATATATATATATATATATATATATATATATACACAAACAATGTACTGTATGTGAAAGGGGGTGCTACAATGGGGAAACCAGCCAGAAACTACACATGCGAATGAACCTCCACCGAAGCTCCATCAAAAAACACCAGGAAGACAGCTATTGTACTCCAGTTGGACACCATTTCACCCAGGAGAATCACTCCATCCAGAACCTCAAAATAAAAGTACTCAGAGGGCATTTCAGAACTATCCAACAGCGGAAAACTTTTGAATTAAAAATTATTCAATTTTTTAATACAAAAGTTTGGGGCATTAACATTGACTTAGCTATAAGACATTAAGATAGTGGGCCAGAAAGCCTAACACATTCCACTTAACCTCCCCCCCTTCTATTGCTGTTTTTGTAAGCATGTCAAGTTAAGCATTTAGTAATGCTATGTAGTAATGCTATGCTGAAATGTATTGTATTGCCTTTAGTAATGCTATGCTGAAATGTATTGCTCATTATTTTACTCTGCTGTGTTCTTATCTACAACCTGATCTATAGACTTACTGACCTATCAGGACATTATTCACAATGCAGGTCTGTTTCTCACTTAACTCTGCCCAATGAATTTTGTCTTTCTTGTTTTTCCAATTTATTTTTTTCCCCATCTCTGTCTGTTTGCTGTTTTTAATTCATACTTGTATCAGTATCGCTTTTTGACTTGATAAAGAGAGGCATTATCTCTCGAAAGCTTGTCGCTTTATTATGAATACGTTTGTCCAATAAAAAAGGTATCACTATTCACTGCAATACTCTGATTATTCAACTGGATTACTGGACATTCACGGCTACTTCACTCTTCATATACACAAACACATATACATACACAGACTTTATTTACATATATATCTACTTTACTGTAGAGGGCTTCTACCACTCTTTTGCCTACCATAAATTAAATGACTGTTGTGGTAAACTACCTCCTCAAAAAAATCTACGACACAAGCAGGATCCAGACCCACACTTATGAGAGGCAGTAAGCTTGAAACAGGAGTATGTGGGTTGGGTTCCTAGCTTGTGTAAATCAGCAGGCATATGCTTAAAGGAAGCCATGTTTAAAATGGTAATGGATTACAAGAACAAAGCCTTTGTGGGCACATTTGCATGTCCCTGCCCAGGTTCCCAGAATGCAGTGCAATAACTTGTTTTAGATGTTCAAATGTGAACACAAATGTGAACATTATTTATTTGCTCTCTATATATATATACACACACACACATACATACATAGAGGCAGTCCTCGAGTTACAGATAAGAGGGGTTACCGAGTCTTTAGGTCAGATTTGTATATAACTCAGATCCTTGAATAATAATAATATTCACATATAATAGTTGTCAAACTACGAAATGTCGTTATGCTTTGCAAGCTCGGGCACCCAGGACCTCTGCAAGTGAAGTTACACCTCAATTTAAGTACAATTTACTGAGTTTAGACACACGAAAATCCCCTAAGCAACAGAAAAAATGGCCGCCGAAAAAAACGAAAACGAGGCTACACGACCCTAAAGCCGCAAAACACCACCAAGCACATACAGCTTTTCCAAAAAGCCGTACGAGGTACAAGATACACTTTTAGCAAGGACGCTAAATCATCCACAACCATGTACCACAGGCACATTTGCCGCCATTTTACAACACTAAGTTACAGAATGCGGAAGTACCCAGCTACACTAACGGCTTCCCCTCGCGCACGCAGCCTATTTACACTACACACTGCACACATTGCTGACACTTACACCTCAGCTCCAGAACAGTGCAAACCTACATTGTATGCTCCAGGAACATCAAAACAGATTGGCAGCATATGCTTCCTGCATATATTACTTATAAATAGTTAAGTATATTACTTTATTACTTATTTAATTAGCATACAAAAACACATATACACAAAAAAAAAACCACTATCGCAATAAACGCAAAAGCCATTCACCGCGCGACTCACAACGAGCGCCAACGCTGCTCATAGCACACAAACTACACCAGGGGACAGCCTTGCAATAAGCGTAAAAAGCAGATCAGCGAAGACCTTACAATGACAGCAAAAGTGCCATAATAATAATAACATTTAAGTGGCTCATAAGGGGTAAAAAAAAGAATCTTTATTTTATGTTTATGAATATTATATTTATTATTTCATATTGCGTAATTTCTGGAATGCAGGTCCAATCACAACTCGGACTTCAAACCGGTAGGTGTCTGTTATTTAACCTTTTTTTTGTGACGTAATGATGACAATCTCTTTTATTATTGGCTCTGTCTAAAACTGTAACCACAAGTTTGACTAATTGATCATGTTCATGCCCACAAATGGAACGTGCAGAAGCATGGTTTACGGATTTGGATCTAAATCTGCCAGATTTCAAGCAGGCTTTGCGGCTATACCAGGGCCGCTGCAGGCTTTAAATTTAATAGGGCCCATGGTTTAGTTGTTTAAAAACCTTCAATTGCTATTTGAATTTAATTGTATTTTTGGTGTTTTATTTGCCATAAGCCTTGAAATGAAAGTCTAAACCAGGGAAGAATGTGAAGTGATGGGTTGCACAATATGCTTAACCTCACTGTGCTGAGAGAAAAATCCCAATTGGCTGTGGAGGTCTTGATGCGATTGTTTGGTTGTCATTCTAACAAGATCTACTAGATCATGGTGGCAACTGTATTGTCTTTCATAGTCGTATGTTAACAAAGTCTAGTAAAGTCTAAACATTTGTTTTGTCATTTAAATTAGCATTTTTACAGCTATTAATGTAATAATGGCAAAAAAGTATAAAAGTTGCAAAATGTTGATTAATATTGTTTATGTATTTTCATTATGTGACAATTTTTAATAAAAACGCCCTTAAATTGTGTTGTTTTTTTAGTAATGATCTGTTTAATCTAGCAGCAAAAGTAAAATCAGATAATTTTGCTTTAATGCCTAAACCTTCCCCTTGCATGGTGCAGGGCTGTATAACTAGTGGCCTGTGGTCCAGATGCAGCAGGCCAGCTGTATTCTCTGACTCACAGCCTGCTCACTAATCTGGCTTTAAAAAAGTCAAGGCTGGGAGCCTGTTCAAGTGTTTGGTTGCTATGGAAAGAGTATAGAAAATATCTGATTGGTTAGCTTATGGATGTCCTATCACACACATAATACTGTCTAAGGTCAGGGCAGACAATGTGACTTGTCCTTGAATTTAATCTATACACTTCTATGACTTTACCCAGGATTTTAAATATATATACAGTATATATATATATATATATATATATATATATACTCACATATCAAAAATGACGTAACAATAACATTTGAGACCATGGCAATGCTGTTTGAAACACAATGTAAAGCTTTTTCTACTCTGAGGACCTTTGGCGCTCATTGCGAGCCTCTCCTCTTGTGTACTTTTGCTCCTCTGAGCACTTTTGGCACTCATCACAGATAGATAGATATATCTATATTTTGTTAACATGTAATTCATTAATTTGTTACTTAATACATTAATATACTTTACCTATTTCTAATTAATATATCCAGCAATCAATAGCCTGAAGAGCGAACAATCTTTTTTTATTTTCCTGCAGCTATGTACAGTTCTAGTGTTGCTGGCCTGAGGAGAAAGTGTAATGAATGTTCCAAGTGTGCAATATAAATAGGCTGCGTGCACGAGGGCGTTGGTTTAGTTGTGTAAAGCTCCATTTTGGAATGGTATGGTTATTAGTTGCAAGTAAGTGTTGTAAAGTGGCTTCGTTTGTCTATGTGTTACACGGATCGCGAGCATTTTCTGTAATATTGTATTTTATACCTCGTACATTCCTGTGTAAAAGTGCAGGTGGCTGTGTTTTGTGCGGTCCGGGGTCGTGGAGCATTGTTTTCATTTTTGGAGGCAGCCTTTTTTTTCTCGCTTAGGCGATTTTCGAGTGCCGAAACTCAGTCAAATTGACTTAAATTTGCGTTCCACCTCACTCCCAGACATTCTGGCTGTTCCCCCGTGCTGTGTGTGATGTTTTGTTGTATTTTTATTTTTTGTGTTTTTTGGATTGCCCGGTTCGGCCATTAATTTCGTATTTTTCGTTCCCTCTGTAATAGTGTATTTTGCACCTCGTACGTTCCTGTGTGAAAGTGTTACTCGGTTGGTGGTGTTTTGGTTCGGGGTCATGTAGCCTCGTTTAAATTTTTGGGGGCAACCATGTTTTTTCTTGCTTAGCCGATTTTTAAGTGGTGAAACTCGCCCAAATCAAATTAAATTTGCATTCCACCTCACTCCCGGACGTCCTGCCTGTTCCCCCGTGCTGTGTGTGATGTTTTTGTTGTATTTTTTTGTGTGTTTTTAGTGTTTTTTGCTTTGTGCGGTTCCGGAGTTAACTTCGTATTTTTCTTATGTCATATTTCTTTTTCTAAGTTCCGCGTCTCGTAATTGTTTTTTTCGATGTCCCGCATTGGTCAATTGCTTGCAGCCTAAGGCGATCCCATGTTTACTAAGTGTTTGGTGGCTAAGTCCTGCAAGTTTTAGTGCCTTAACGGCTCGCCACGCTCGCAGAGTCCCTTAAATGTTTATGAAGAATACTTTTTCTGCAAGTTCTCGTTAATGCCTCATCACTGCACTCACAGCTTTTAAATTTATGGCTCTGGTGCAATGCATTGTGGGTCGATATCTCCTTACAAGTGGAGCAGCAATTTCAGAACTGTTTTTTTTTTGGGTGCTGTGATCACATCTGGGTAAGTAGATGTAGACAAGGATCGGCAGCCTCGCAGCATTTCAGTATGTCTGCAAAATTATGATCTGACACACTGGCGCCTCTGAGGTCTGCTGCAGAGGGGTGAGACACTCTACAGATGCACACATAAGTCAGGTTCTAGCGCCTGCAGACACAGATTTGTTTATTTCACTTGTCTGCTGACCTGTACTGTATTAGCTTATAGGGCTATAACAATATGTGTGTTTAAACATTTTATATTTTGTATATTCAGGCTTTTTTGTAAACTGCAAAACAACACACACAGAAGTTTTACTTTACTTTTTATTTATTTTTTACTGTACTCTGTACTGTGGAGGGTTCTATCACTCTTTTGACCACCACAGCACTTTGTGTCCACATTTAAACGTCTAAAAATATGTTTATAACTAATTTGCTGCTTACAATTCCAAGAAATACAGTTATTGCACTGCAATCTGGGAATTTGGACTGGGACATGCAAATGAGACTACAATGCATTGTTACTCTATAATAGAAAGGATAGGATTGATTATGCAAAAGTTATGAGACTGTTTCAGTCATAAGTTGATCTCATCAGTGTGGAGCTCTTCTTAATTCGTGATAGAGATGTTTTGTGAATAATCACAACATCATTTAGCACATGGTGGGCAAAAGAGCGATAGTAGCCCTCAGCTTCACAGAGTTCAGTAAATAAATAGTACAATTGTGTTCATAGTTGAATGTCTAAAAATAAGTTAAAAAACATATTTCCTGTCCAGAATTCCCAGAAATACAGTTAATGTACTGTACCATGGGAAACTGGGCAGGGACATGCAAATTGGTACTCTATAAAGTGGAGAGCTTCTATCTCTCTTTTGCGGATGCAGTGATAATCCACACACACAAATTTGAATGCACCTCAACAGCAACACGCAGTACTTAGCACAGTTAACTTAAACATGAGATTTGGAAATATTTTGTGAGAATTATCATAGACATGACAATTTGTTTAATGCAGTTCAAAGTCTATATTTTATGTATATTTCAACAAAATTAGACTAAACAGCAGCTTGTTATGCGATCACTTAGATAACGTTTAGTTTTAACCTCGGAGAAAGGGACGTCCATTCTTTTGCAATGGGTTAAAATAGTTTTTGCCTTGTAATTAACCACTGTATAGTGCTAAGTAATATATTGGTGCATTACAAATAAAGGATAATAATAATAATAATGGATTGGCACCATAGTCTGATCCCAACTACATGGAAGATTATTAAAGGGCCAGTGAATGCACTTTTTATGTTAAACTTATTTTTAAGCTCACCATTAATTAACATAAAAAAAATACAAATGTAACCGCAGCAAATTAAAGCTTTAGCCAGGAAATTATTTTAAAACAGCTCACCTAATGAATGCTGTTCCCTTTCCCACCTCTCTTATTATCCTTATATCTTTGACTTCTTTTCAATAGTGCTAACATTATTCAAGAGATAACAACATAGCCTAATCAATGTTATCACAGTTAAAACCCATACCACTTATCTTTTTGTGATAACATTTATTTAGAAATAAAAATAGTACACAAATATGACAGAACTTCTTAGTTTAGAAATACTTAAAAAGTCCATAGATATGAATAATCCATTGCCCTTGAAATTCAGAATAAATGCAGAATGTTTGAAAAAGATAGAATTGGGGCGCAACTAGTGTCTTCACTGCATTTTGGCCTCACCTCCTGTGCTACGGTACCTGATAACGGGATGGGAGGAGCTCAAGATGCTGGTTCTTCCACCAGAAGACTATCAATATCAACAGTGAGCTGTCAGTATCTATGTACTTTATATAGTTCTAAACTAATTGTTTATGTCACATGAATTTACTGATATTTTAGTAAATAAGCATTTTCACTCAAAGATGGCCAGTGCATAATTGTTCCTTATATATTACTGATTGTCTTGAAGTGTACATTAGCCATGGCATTTCTACAGCTCCAATGCTTCTCTACATCTGTATTCAGCAAAAAAAAAGCTACTTAACATTCTTGGCTTTTGGATCATCTCTTTTTTTGGTGCACACTCACAAAAGATACTCCATTTATTATTATATATGGACCATTAAAAATATCCTCTGAGCCAAGACACTGAGGAATATCTGAAACATTACAAACATGACTTTTATTATACATTTTTACAATGTATTTTGTTCTTGACTTCATTTGTGAATATTACTACAGCCATCTCACATACCTATGCTGGTAGATAGCGCAATCAACCACTGTGAAACCTGCACATTAAATTATGTTAAGACTTCAAGACAATGAGTAGTGGGCACTGCACATCCTAGAGTAATATACATCTTAAAAGTACATTTTTAATAAATCCTTTTTTACATTTAATGAGGGCTTAACAACATTTGATGTAACAGATGTCATGGAGTTTTGTGTAAAGCTTCAAATATTTACTACATATTATATACAAAATATTTTCCTACTGCTTCTTGTAAAATACAATTCTTTGTTGAATCTCTACATATCAGGCAGTTTTATTGATGCTGTTTATTGCACCTTAGCCTTGTGTCAACTATTGATAAATCAAGTGTTTATTAGGTATCTTGCATTTGTGATATGTGGCTAGTTACACTGAGGCAGATAGTCAGTTTTATGAACTTCTGATAAATCTAGGCCAAAGTCTCACAACTGTTCTGTACATTTCCAAATCAGGAAAACATGTTCCACTCAGAGAATATTATGGAAAGCGGAGTTCTTAAAATAGCAAATAAAAAAGTCGCTGACCAAATAGATCTGTGTTCTTGGTAGTACCGTAGCGCTGCTTATATGGTGATAGCTGTAAATCAATTCAGATTGAAACAACACACACACACACAATGCTGCCATAGCATTAAATTATTTTCTGTTAAAGGAAAGAACTGGGATCTGCCATCCATTAAAAATCACAACAGTAGATAAAAAAAAAATCCAAGGTTTCTTTCCCTTTTGCAAGCCTTATTATTACATATTTCTATTATTATCTAGTCTAAAAAGAGCCTTGGGAAAGATGCTGTTTTGTTAGATGACATTTCTTAGCTTACAGTATGTATCAAATACCAGGTCTGATCTTGATTTTTCTTTTAAAGAAAACGTGTTTAGTAAATCAATTTTTTTCACATAGAAAATAAACATATGTTTTGTGAAAAATGTAAATCCTCAACAAAATTGTGAAACTGTTGGGCAGTTGGTATTGCATAAAATGTGATTACTTAAATTGTGAATTGACCTTTGATACAAATATTACTTTTACTATGTTAAAATAAACAATATTATTTATACTGTGGCCGCGAATAAAATGACTTAAGAGTAGAATATAAATGGATTGTCACAAATTTCTGTTTATTCTAAGTCTATGTGCTACTTCAGCTGATACGCCACACGACAACTCATCAAGCTCAGGAAAACCAGCATAAACCTACATCTAAGCCAAGAAATTATTTTGATATAATTATTTGTATAATCTCATTATCATCGCCATCATCTATATAGCACCAAAATGTGGTTCAATAAAATATAGGTATAAGAATACATTATTTAACAAACTGATAAAAAAGGAGTTGACGACCGTGCCCTTGAGCTAATAATCATACAAAGTTGACTTTTAAATAAAGTGCTTTGCAAGACTGAGAGTTTGCAAACTTAAATACTAAAGGATGAATGAAACAGGATAAAAAGGGAGAAACAATTGCTTGGCAGGTAGTCGTAAAGAGATTATAGGGATAATTAGTCAATACATTTGTGGGTGTAACAAAAAGGAGGTGGCGTGAGTCTCTAGGTCTGGAGGTAAAAGAAATTTAGGTGAATTGAACTGGAAAGTTGTCCGTTTCTGTGTCCCTCTACTGGATGGTATGGGGCCGAATGTCATTGGCTGAGCCCCATGAACGAAACTGAACTGGGAAGTTGTCCGTCCGTTGAGTACTTCTGCTTAGTTGGTATGGGGCCCAGTGTCACTGGCTGAGCCTCTGCAGTTGTGACATCATGGAAATGATCTGAGATATTACTACATTACTTCATAAAATGCACTTAAAAAAAGATTATCAAAATGAAGTATATTCCAATCTGAAAATATCAGTTTATGGCTAGATAATTCTCAAACCTGTCCTAAGGACCCACCAGGTAAGCCATGGTTTAGGTGAAACGCTATGTGAACAAAGGTGAGGCAACTAGTATTCTATGAATACTTCACCTGTGTATTCACACAGTGTTTCACCTAAATCATGGCCTGTCTGATGGGCCCTGAGGAGAGGTTTGAGAACCACTTGGCTCCTTGACTGTAGGAACTTTCATTATTTTCAAAAAGTCTGCTTTTTTTATTATGAATCTTTTTAAAGTCTTCACCTACTTTCTTAGCACTTTATGAGTATGTATTCCACCAGTGATTTCTGTTATAAGAGGAAATATTTTCCCTTGAACACATCCCATCTTAAACCTTGCAAACTAACATAGCCACAATAAATGTTAGTGCATTTAGCCTACATTTTTGAAGCTTTGCAAAGCTTCATTTCAAAATTGTCTACTAATAAATAATATTTATCATCTTTTATGCATGAAAAATAGACAAATTCTCTCACACAAACTAATAGAGGTAAGTGCTCTACAAAAAAGAATGGTCTCCTTTTTTTTACAGGGCATATCTTATAAGAGCTGTCATGTCTGGAGCTCTGTGGTCCATCTAGTACACATACTAGAAGGAAAGTTTTAAGCATTGTTTTGGTGTTGAATAGCCCAGGTTAAGTAGCAAGAAAAGGGGAAACATGAACTAAATAACATTTTAGCCATGGAAATTAGTATTAACAATCAGAAAAAAAATATTAGTAAAAAATGGTCTCAGAATGGACACCAAACTATCGTACGTAGCAGGCTAAAATAAATACAGTGTCAAATTATTTTAGAAAGTTAACAAAAAGAATAACAACCTTCAAGTTTATACAGTGATATACAATGTTGAGTAACTCTATGTAAGACATCTGCCAACATATTGTTTGTTTGTTCTGTGAAACTGTAGAGATCACTGGGAAGTTCAGGTAGCTGTGTTTTATTACTCAAACACATAACAAAATTCCTGATACTTTTTTTGTAATAAGTTTAATAACAGAATTTAGTACCGGATTCCAAGTCTCCCTCCCATTCCGTAACACAAATAAACAGACGGCGAGGGGAGGTCTTAAAAAAGCATGGGATTATTGCAAATAATGTATTAAAACTTTATTAAAACATTGCCTATTATTGCTTCTACATTTTTCAAAGAAACATATTGTAAATATGGAATTTAAATTTAAAATTAAAGGGCTGCTGTAGACACTTTTTTTCAATATGGTTTTCAACATGGGTAAACTGATTGGAGAAAGAAAAAAATAAACACTCATAAAATGTTCCCTTATACTACAGGATTCCATTTTCTTTAAAGAGAAGATTCTTGGAGCTTCAGTAATGCATGCCTTTGTAAACTAATGAGCCATCCATTATAGACAATAAAAGTACTGACAGTTTTAGGTGTCACATTTCCACTCTCCTGGTAGTAGCTTCCTGTTTATTCAAAGTTCCCTATAACCCTCAGGGAAACAAATTGCAGTTTCCTTTGCAGAATAACTGCATATAAAAAAGTAATATATTGAAAGCTGTATTTTTCTACAACCTAAAAACATTTTTTATAATTGAATGTGTAATTCTTCAAAAGAGTATATACTAAATATTTTACTACAGTGAAATAGAAACCAATCAATGAGAGAATGTACTTGCTTTCTCCTGTAAAAAGAACTTATATGGTAAAATATATATGTATTTCCCTTTTTAGCATTGGAGTGAGAAGTGAGAAGTGCCAAGTGAGAAACCTTTTAACTTTTATAAATATAGCCCAGAGTTGCATCAGTATAGTAAAATGAAAGCCCAACCAGCTTTACCATTAATATAATAAAATATATTATTTCTTATCTAGTGAATACAAGTATTTCTCTGAAAGAACAAGAAATCTTTCTGTGAAGGTCTGCAAAAAAGCACGCAGGTTCAAAACAACTTTATTTTATTTATGATGAACCAAAGCAACATATGAACAATTCAAGGCTGGTTGCTTTCAGAAACATAAATTGTTCCTGGGTGTGTCAACTTTATTTGCTGTAATAATAACAAATAAAAATGTATCCAAATCTGTTTTATGCTACTTTGAGACCAACTGTCTATTTCTCGGAAAACATAAACAACATTCACCAAATGCTGCCTAATACATGTTACTTAGATACATCAATGTTTCTATTATTTACTTAATTAATCCTGAATATTTTGTCAAGTACAATAAACCCAAATGTATTTTTAAGTGAGATGAAAGGTTATTTATGTTCAACATGATTCATTTTAACAAATGCCAGGAACTGCAAGTACTGAAGACGACACTATTCAAGACAATGTTTTTGAATACAGAATATGTATTAATACCTATAAAAAAACATTAGAATGTTAGAATACATGTGAATGTACCTGTCGCTGGGGTTTATATAAGTTGTTTTGTTCTCCTAGGCCCATACAGCTGTGTGTACCCCTGCTCCACTTACTCCTCCTGCTTTCCCATTGTTACATCCCCAATTTAAAATGATAGATAGATAGATCGATAGATAGATCGATAGATAGGATAAAATATGTATTGTGGGAAATTAATTCGTTTGTTTTTTGTTTTGTAAAGCTCTATAAATTAATTAATGTCTGTTCTGTGAATTAAGAGAACATTAATTATAACCTTAAATTCAATGTTTTGTTAATCTGCATTTTATGTGATGGATCAGAACACAATAGTCTAAGTTGGTGAAGTGAAATGAAAAAAATATATACATAAAACTATTTTTTAGAAATAGAAAACAGAAAAATGGCATGAGTGTATGTATTCACCCCTTTTGTTCTGAAGCCCATAAAAAGCTCTGGTGCAACCAATTACCTTCAGAAGTCACATAATCAAGTGTTACATTAATAAGTGTCACCTGATCTGTCATTACATATACACACCTTTTTTTAAAGGCTCCAGAGGCTGCAACACCTAAGCAAGAAGCACCACTAACCAAACACTGTCATGAAGACCATGGAACTCTTCAAAATATGGGACAATGTTGTTGTGAAGTACAAGTCAGGGGTAGGTTAAAAAAAATATCCAAATATTTGATAATCCCCAGCAGCACCATCAAAACAATCATAAGCAAATGGAAAGAACATGGCACAACAGCAAACCTGCCAAAAGACGGACGCCCACCAAAACTCACGGACCAGGCAAGAAGGGCATTAATCAGAGAGGCAGCACAGAGACCTAAGGTAACCCTGGAAGAGCTGCAGAGTTCCACAGTAGAGACTGGAGTATTTGTACATAGGACAACAATAAGCCGTAAGCTCCAAGGAGTTGGGCTTTATGGCAGAGTGGCCAGAAGAAAGCCATTACATTCAGCAAAAAACAAAATGGCACGTTTTGAGTTTGCAAAAAGGCATGTGGGAGACTCCCACAATGTATGGAGAAAGGTGCTCTGGTCTGATGAGACTAAATGTTACTTTTTGGCCATCAAAAAAAAATGCTATGTCTGGCGCAAACCCAACACATCACATCACCCAAAGAACACTATCCCCACAGTGAAACTTGGTGGTGGCAGCATCATGCTGTGGGGATGTTTTTCAGCAGCTGGGACTGGGAAACTGGTCAGAGTTGAGGGAAAGATGGATGGTGCTAAATACAGGGATATTCTTGGCAAAACTTGTACCACTCTGTGTGTGATTTGAGGCTAGGATGGAGGTTCACCTTCCAGCAGGACAATGATCCCAAACACACTGCTAAAGCAACACTTGAGTGGTTTAAGTGGAAATATGTAAATGTGTTGGAATGGCCTAGTCAAAGCCCAGACCTCAATCCAATAGAAAATCTGTGGTCAGACTTAAAGATTGCTGTTCACAAGCGCAAACCATCCAACTTGAAGGAGCTGGAGCAGTTTTGCATGGAGGAAAGGGCAAAAATCCCAGTGGTAAGATGTGGAAAGCTCATAGAGACTTATCCAAAGCGACTTGGAGCTGTAATTGCCGCAGAAGGTGGCTCTACAAAGTATTGACTTTAGGGGGGTAAATAGTTATGTTGTTTGATTCACAATAAAAAAAAAAAAAAAATTCTCAAAGTTGTGATGCAAATCCTAAAAAAACAATCCATGTTAATTCCAGGTTGTGAGGCAACAAAACACGAAAAATGCCAAGTGGGGTGAATACTTTTGCAAGGCACTGTGTATATATATATTTATAGATGTGTGTGGGTATGAAGTCTTAAATATGTGTGTTTTATGTAGATACAATTCTAGAAAGAGAAGTTGTTAAACATAAACGTTTCTCTACATTATAGCACTCTTACCACCTTTAGCTATGCTTGTGGCTTAGCAAAAATACTTGTTACGATAGCTTTTTGACAGTGTTTAAGTTATAGTAATTTGCTTTAGTAGAATGGATTTACACTATCTCAGTTTTTAATAAAAAATCATGTCTTCAAACCAAGTGTAATCATCCAGATATGACTCAAGACTCAAATAAAATAAAACTGTATATAGTAATGATAATGTTAGTCGACTTGTATGACTCATTCTAGTGGTTAGTCATTTCCTTCAAGAAGTACACAGAATGCTTCCTCCATATATTTTGGTATCCTAATGGAAAAGAAAACTGCTGTGATTGAAATGAATTCACAAACAGATTTCAAAAAATGCAAATATACAAATAAATGTGTTGCTTAGGTACATGAATATCCTTGTGGTTTTTCATGAAAGGATCCCTACAGGGATATATATGGTTTATTCATTACAAGGATTAGCGTGTCCTAAAAATAACCATACTGCATTGTTTTCAGTATTTATTCCTGTAAAAGATGATTAGGGCCAAGTGTATGACATTTGAAACAATTAGGAAACTAACACAATACAGCTTATTCATTTATTAATGCCAGTCTAAAATGATTGCATTCAATTAGCTGTTTTTTGTTGTCACTCAAAAATGCTATATTTGCGCTTACAAATATTTTACACTTCAGTAGACAAAACAAAATAAATTGAATACTTTTTAAATTTTTGATACAATTTTCAGAAATTAGGTCTTTTTTTAAATAAAAATGTGAATTATTTGGGGTAGCATTAGGTACAGTGTTTTACATACTCTTTCCAGAATATGGCTTAGTGACATTTTTTTGGAGTCTTTGTAATTGTTTGTGGATATATACTTTTTGATTTATATACTTTACATTGCATATGATGCAACCTTAGTCTTATGACAATTATTTTGCATTAATACTACATAGCTCTAGTATGGATAATCTTAAAAATATATCTGTGGTTATGTGTTCAATATTCCAATATTTTCTAGTTTTTTTCTAAGTATAGTACTATGTAAAAATATTTGAATATCACATTTTATCTGTGATTTTAATATTCAAAATGTATTTATGTTTGCTTGTTTTTTTTATTAATAACAAATAAAAGTACATTTTTTAATTGGGACATTTGTATATATATACCCAACCATATCTTGGTGCTCTTTTCAGCATAACTACACATTCAGAGCAATATGTTCAGTAATAGGCAACTATTTGTATAGGTGTTGGCTCTAACAGTAAAAGGGGGAATTTACTAAGCATCTCAAATGCATCTCACATGATCTCTTGATTCACCATGCACTTTTTCCTGTAGGAGAAAACAGTCCTTCTCACCTTATCTCAGCTCTTTTCACCTCATTTTTGGTGAGAAGGTGCTTAGTAAATTCCACCATTGATTCTTTCACTAAATCAGTAGATTACATTTCATCCAATATAAAAAGAGATAACAGAGTGCACTAGAGATGATTAGTAAATTTCTCCAATGCCTTTTATTTTCTAAGATTAAGATATTTTGAATAATTGTATTTCTAGCAAAATATGCCACAAACATACTGTATAAATATATTTTATTCCTGGAAATGGATAACATACTCTTTAGATTGTAAGACTGCGAGCTTTCCATCTTGTATGGAGCTTTGGAGAAAAGCTCAAAGACATAGCCTCCATCCTTTGCAGTGTGTTAATATTGATATTGTTTTTTGCCTTGATCTTAACCCATGTATAGCGCTATGGAATATGTTGGCGCATTACAAATAAACAATATTATTAATAATTATTAATTGGGGGAAATTTACTAAGCATCTCAAATGGCTGAGATGTGCATCCCTTATTTACTTATGGGGGAAAATACATCATAGCACGACTACTTAGCTTCTTAAGATCATCTTAAACCCACCCATTATTTGTTTCAGAGGCTTTTAAAAAAATACAATGAGAGAATGCCATGAACTAATATACTCTACAGATGATGCCTAACAATTGGGAATCAAGAATGTTATGGTTTAAACAAATAGCAGTTCCTTCCCTTCTTTTCACAGTACTACTTCCTGAATGTCATTACATGCTATTTTTAAGAACAACTCAGGCATCAGAATTTATGGGATGGAGCACAGAAAATGTATAAAAAGTGAAGATGCTTTCCACAAACTGTTATATTTGAGCAATTTCTTTTTTTTTGTACATTCTAAACTTAACATTCTAGGCTTAAATATGACAGGATAAAAAAAAAACCTATATAGAAAAACAAGAGAAAACGGTTTTAAAGGGAGTCTTACAGACAGCATTGTAAGACTAGATAAATTGTGATTAATGTAATGCAATGTCTGTAATTCCTTAAAAAACAATGTGATTTATAAATGGATTGTATGAAATCCATTAGTATAGTGTGTGATCATCAGCTCATGTAATTGGTCAATAATATAATAGGAAAAACAAAAAATAGGAAAAGTATTAAATAGTGGTTTTACTGTTCTACCTCAAGTATTTCATTCTTTCAATCCAATTTTATTTTGTAATAGTGTTTTTCACTGCTATACCTCAATAATATAACGGAAAAAATAACAAGTTTGCAAGGATTCACATCTTCAAATATGTGTCACTGTTCAATCCAACCATAAAAATTCTGGCATGCATAGCCGAAGCTGGAACGCCAGATTAAAAGCATATACATGCAATAAATAAGTAGATAAACATGTCTGCAGAACTGCATTTGAATGAAGCTAGAGAAGCACAGACATCACTAAACACATGATATAAAAAGAGGCCTTTTGTTAGATTGTTTAGCACCACTTAATGAGAATTTTAAGAAGATTGTAATTTAAAGTAGCTCATGAATGGATTTCTTTGATACATAACTTCCTGGGCCCATTTTATGTTCTAATTGATTTTCTGAAGGTCTAGATGTTGGAATCCGTGCCGTTCTTTCAAACCCTGGATATTCCAAGATTATTTTTAAATGCATTACTTTATTTTAAGCCATTGTTCAGACTCAGTTATGCCGAAAGTATTTAGACAATCCAACGCCTCTAACATGAAAAATATTGGAAATATATTTTTTTCAGTCAGTTTATGCACAATTACATTTTATTTCATAGTTATTTTACATGATATATTATTGGAGAGTAGTCAATGAGGTGTCATTTGCATTAATAAAGAACTGTGTCAAAGAATAAAAATATTTCACAGGCATGTTCCAGATGTGTGTTATTTTAACATTTTTCAAACAATGGCACTAGTCCCAAAATAATTAGTTATATATGCCTTTACTTGTCATCCAAATAAACATGGTTTGGGGGTTTAGTCATTGTCCAATTTCTAGGCAGTTGGAAAACTGGATCAATAGCACATGGATGGGAAGGAAATATCTTCAGAGTGACATAAATAGGATCTAACAACAAAAGAAAACTGATGAGGGATATCCTCTTAAGGTAAAACACAGGATACATATTAAAACATATGGTTCCTTGAAGCAGCCTTCAAACTTAAACAACATTTTCTCATTTGTATGTATAGAACCTTCAAGGCTAAATCTCTCTGATTATTTTAATTGCAATGCGTTTTTTTTTTTTTTTTTAACATTAACTAAAATAAGTTTTGATTGAATGGCAAATTCATTCTAATTGTTCTAAGAAGCATATATAGTCTGCAAATGTGAAATGATGCACAATTACAATCCTTTTTTTAAATAGGACTTCTTTCTATCACAATTGACAGGCAGCATAACAAACTGACAGCATCACATTGAATTCTGCAAAGCTTTTTTCCAGGTTATTTCATTCAATGTGTTATAAATAACAAAATATTAAAAGAAAAAGAAAAAAGTTGATCTTACATTAGTCCACTGACAAAAAGATTGATAGAATGATTTGCATTTAATACAATACATCTCCCGAATGTAAAACAACCCTGTTTGAAAATGGATATGAATGGTAAAAAAAAGACACAAATAACAAGCTTAGAAGGTGAATTATCCCTGTTCCTTAGTGAACATTTTTTTTTTTTTGGGGGGGGGGGAGATATGTTCCAGGGGTGTATTTAGGTTTGTTGTTGCTCAAGGCTCTTCAGATTCTTGTGTACATTACAGCCATGTTGTTACTCCTCCTCCTTTTCCCATTGATATGTCAGAATATTTCAGGTATTCTTACAAAAACGTCATACCATGTAGATATTTATTTGTACAAGTGCATACTGTTCCACTGGTTTGGCAACTGAGACAACCTGCTACCTGCTGAAAATGTTCTGTCCTAGATGGAAAAACACCACTCATATGTACTTAAGGGTCAATAGAACTTTTGTAGCCACATTAAATTCGAAGACCGTATGTGCAACTTGAAGCTCACAACGGCTGCGGGCTTGAAATTTGGCCGAGTTACTGTGCTATTAAATTCGATTGGGCTGTGAGTTACGAACTTGAGATGCAAACCCGTCAACCATTTATTGAACATTGGAGGCAAGTGATCAATTAGTCAAACCCGTAGTAACAGGTTTTAGATGGACCCAATGGAAACAGAGATTGTCATCATAGTTTCACAGGAGAATGGAGGTTAGATTTCAAAGTCTTACTGGGTTCAATTATGAGCTACGATCGGACCCACGTTCCAGTTATAGTGTAATATTGTGTAAGTCCATAAATATGATATTCTATCACATGCGAGTTCCGGAATATGTCATAACATTGATTGCAGGGATCGAAATAACACAAAATTAAACATGAAATAAAGTATTTTCGGGGCCAATTTGCAAGCTTGAGAATGTTGTGCTATTAATTCTAAGACCTAACATCAATTTCCTATTTAATAAAAGTACAGTAGTGTGGTGATATTTACATTTAAAGTGCTACAGATTGGACTTTAGCCTCTTGCGAGTCCTCTCTATTACTCGTTAGCCTTTGGGCTCCATTTCCGTGTTACGGGGTTGGACTCAAGTGAAATTGTTGCAATTTAATAGCTGGATTGGAATTGTAGCGGTTACTGGTTTGAGAGAACAAAGGATTTGAGACCACAAAGTTTGACGTTTCACGTCCAGTAGCCTTTTTTCGCTTCAAACCCGCAGATCGGCAGTGGCTTACTTTACCGGGCTATTTTAATAGCAGTAAGTCTTACTTTCTACATTACGAGCTCTGGTTTAACACGTAGGGGGAATTTAATAGGGCTGTTGGACATGTTCAATCTTAGTATATATATGCCCCATACAATGGAATGGAGAGGTTCTCCAAGAACACACATTCAATGAACTATACAAGTGTGCCAAGTAGACTGCTGAAGGCTACAATAACCATTTCCTATGATGAATAATGCCAAGTCTTAACAATGCATTTTCATTCCTTGCAAAGCTTAGTGAATCTAGCACTATGCTTTAGTACATGCAACCCCATGCTTTTTAACCAGGCAAACTGGGTAAATTCCAAAAACCAATACAGCAATTAATTTGATAAAGTAAATTAGGCAAAATAATATGCAGGCAGAATAATATGCAATCCAGGGCATTTTCTGGCATCTTTAAATGAATATGGATTTAGCACATTTTAATTGTTAATTTTTAAAATAAGTATTACATTAATAAGAGAGTTGTCAAAATACACAACTCACATTTATTATAATACATTTGATGAAATATTACACAGCTGCATGCAGGCAATAGAGTCTGCTGGTTTATACTGAACTCAAATAAATTCAGAGGCAGCTGGATGCTTACATCTTTTTCCAGCAATTCCAGCTATTTAATGCACCTGCGCACCTTCAGGGAATGTTTCAGAACCCAGCTGACTCTCTGGATAGAATACTAAGACTAATATTAACAGCATGGTGTGGGGAAAGTATTGGCAGCCAGTAAAATACCCTGTGGGTGAAAAAAAATCCTAAAGGGAAATTGGACTTAAAACTATAAAAAGGAGAATTCACTGAAGCAAAAATACAAAGAGAATGAATTATGCGTGACAAAAATAAAAAATAGGAATGAGCTGCTCATTAAATCATGAAGCACGGTTTTCAGAGACAAAATGCCTATGATTTAAAATAAACAAACTAACATAAGTAAATATGGCAGATGTTCAGAAATGACTTTTGCAACACTGAGTTAAAGGCTAGTTGGTAGAAATGCTCATCATCCTTATGTTCTTCCTTAAATTAAAAGAACTGTGGTCATGAATTACAAACATCCTATTTTGAAGAACTTCAACTTAAAATTGGCATCATGTTTTTATAATATACAAAATACAGTCTATGATGTATTATTTTATATGTAATTATGCTGCTGTAAAATCAGACATTTTAGTTTCCAGAGATATACTTCTTGAGGTTGGAGGAGACTTGGAGGTAGAGATGAGTCTAATATCTACACTGAGGTTATATGGTAGCTACAACTGACAGTGCTCTCATTAGGACTAATGCAAAGTGCATTCATTTACAACGAAACACCCTTTTGTGACAGAAGAAGCCAACTAAAGAAAATGGAAACACGCAGTAAAGAATTTTTACATATAAAAGTGAAAAATAAAGAAAATGGCTATAGTGGTTTTTCAATATGTATTGGAACAATTAGAATGACCAGAACGAGTTGCCACTTTTTGACTTTCGTTCTTTACATGCATGATTTTGGGATATATGTACAGGGGGTATATTCAGGTTATATGCTGCCCCAGGCCCTATCAAATTGTTACTCATCCTAATTCTTCCCACTCAGAATATATTGGGTATTCTTGAAGACAGAAATGTCGTTACATATAAACATTTCTATGTAAATTTACTCACCAGTCCATTTAATTGCACTGGCAACTACAACCTGCTACCCATGTAAATATGCTGCCCTAGGTTGAAACACTGATGTATACAAAATGGTAAGGTGTTAGATAACTCTTGGGTATGATAAGTAGTGATACATATACCCCATCCGAACACACAGGAATGGACACACAGCACAAACCCATAGATTCACAAACACCCCAATGGTAGTGAAGTAGCTCATTGAAGGCTACATTCTATAAATATGCATTAGTAAACCCCCAAAAATCATATAAATAAATACAATTATACATTTTATTTTTTCAGTACATTCCATTACATTTGTCAATTATGTTACCTTTTTAACAGTATTTTGAACTGTGAAATTAGTAACAAATCTTTAAAAAAGGACTGAAGTAGTAAAATACAGTAATACAATAGTGCCTCTGTAGCATTTTCAAAGCTTGTTTTAATACATTCCTAACCACTGCATATTGTTGGAACATAATTCATCACTTAAATACAGGTTTCTAAATATAGTCTTCCTTCGAGTCACTGACACAAGCAGTAGTTTGTGATTAAAGAGTAACATATCTTACATTATATATTAACACCTAAAAAGTGACACTAAACTTTTGAAAGAATCAGGGTTTTATGTTGCTATTTAAAATATGTTTATAAACAGTGCTCAGAGATATGTGGGAAAATAAAAATATATATGTATATATATATATATATATATATATATATATATATATATAATTGTAACATTTCTATATTTAAAGACATGTTAATTTGCTAAATAAACATTTTAAACAAAACATAACATATGGAATATAATAAAATATATAGAAATATAAGAAAAATATGTTAAGATGGGATTCAATAAACCCAAGAGCCGGACAGTACCAATAAAAATGACAATCCATGGACATCGGGCAAATGTACTAAAGGGTAAAATATTGACAAATTATTGGAGAACACATTTATTCCTATATTATTCATAGTTTAGTATACATGGCATGAGTCTGTGCGGCTGATTGAAACATAAAATACCATTTCTGGGAACAAAGAGATCTTTACAAAACATTTGTTAATTATGTAAATTTGAAAAGGGGAATATTTGAATATATCCAAGAAAAATTAGCCTAAACAATTGTATTAAAGCAACTAAACCAGTATTATTCCATATCTTGTTTTTAATATTATACTAGAATGGTACTACACGCTAGGCACCCTGGCAGATAGCATTGGAAGAAATGGAATATAATAATAAAATTAATAATAGAAAATGGATAATTTGTTACTGTGAAATTATTTGTCTGATATACTTCTGGAAATGTTGGAAATTTTATGTTACATAATTACTAGAAAGATAGCAGCTATTGGAAAATCTCTTAATTCTATTGTGCATGTATGTGTGGCGATGACAAAATCTCTTAGTTCTATTGTGCATGTATGTGTGGCGATGGGGAGTGGCATTAATTACTTACAACATATATGACTGATTCACTTGATTTGTGATAAAATTATTTTAAGGTGTATAAAGCTGATTATTCTTAAAATTAATAAATCCTTTTTTATATTAAAATAAGATGTGTCTGACAGAAATGCCTTGAATAATATGCCAAGTGATAAAATATGCAATATTTATAGAACAAGGCAATTAAATGTTTTATAGCTAACCTACTTGGGTTGGGATATGAAGCATGAAGGTCAGTCTGTTGGATGTGAAAGGTATCTAAATGTGTAAGAGGAGTTAAAAGGGCCATTTACTTCACTGCAAGTCCTCATCAGGACTTACGTTTTAAGCCTCTGTTTACATACAAAGTTTATCCTGCCTACTTGCTGTTGCATGAGTAGTAACAGAGAGCCGAGCACACTGTTGATTGTGATTGATAGCAGTTGTTCCCTGTACTCAGGACTGCACTGACCCGTTAAACCATAACTTACCTGTTTAGGTGAATTCAGTATTCCATGCCTGCACAGATAGATTTGTTAAGCCTTAATTTTCTTTTTCTTTTGAACTCTACATAGCCAGCTCCGAAGCTAGCAGAGCACCATCCTCTCCCCCTGAGCTGCTCTGCAATGCTCAATGTCCAGAAAGGCAAGAGAAACTTGTATTTTCTGCCATAAGAAATTACAAAAATGACAAGTTCTATCCCCTTAAAACGGAAAATGTAAGCAGTCTTAAGTAGGACACACATCACTCCAACCTTATTAGCTGTACTAATGCAAAAGCAAGTGGGCAATCTATTACACATGTAAACAGTGAAAAATGCACATATTATAAAAACTCGTTACCATGATGTGGTCCAAATTGTGCTGAATGGAATGGCCCTTTAAAAGAAAGTAAAAGGGAGTAGTGAGTTATGACAGTCCAGGGACAAACCATATGGTTGCAGCTGCTTGAATGACTGCAAGAAAATATATGGAGGAGTAAAATTTGACTCAACATTACATGACTATACATGATCATTTAAGGATCACTGAACGCTTATGAAGAACTACAAATCAAGAGAGGCAAAACGGTCTTAGAAAGTAGAAAATATGTAGCCTCCTACATTTTAGATGTTAAGTGCAATTATACTGTGGTTGTATCCACCTTTCTTCTTCTTGCGGTGAAAGGAGATTTTGAATGCTCAGGAAGTTTCTATTTTCACTGTGGGAATGTTGTATGTAAAACTAACAGTTTTCTCATTCGGATTATGGAAAGCTAATTTACCTTACCCTTCTAAAAATTATCAGCTCAGAAAAAATGGATTCCAACAGTAAAGGATAATTGTATAAATATACATTTAAAAAAAAAGTAAAGGCTGTGTTTAATTTTTCTTTTTAAAAACACTTTGGCCCATTATCAAGTCAAAATAAAATATAAAATACATTTGGCCACAGTGGTCCTTTAAAATTTGGTTTAATTTGTTCTTAGTTTAGCTGTTTTAAAGATTTAAACATTAAGAGCCTTATTAATTTGCGGCATATTGAAAAGGGCTCTATATAAGCACAGAGAACATTTTTTTACAGAAGTTTTTAGTTTGTGAAGCCCTTGCTTTTGGATAGAAGATCAGTAACTAAAAACTTCTGTAAAAAAATGTGCTCTGTGCTTGTATTATTTTTTTGGGGCCTAATCACAATTTAATAAGGCTGTAAATATGTATGTTTTAAAATGAGTGTGCATCTTAGGTCCGTAAGTGGCTAGAAACATAAATGTGTGTATCATTTGCAAGTCATGACCTATAGTCCTCGGTTTCAGGAGGAGTATTGTTTAACTGACAACCAAGGAGCAACGGGTTTTCAGGGCTGCTCTAAACACGTTGATATGCTCAGAAGTGCCTTTTGTTTCTTTGACATAGGAAAAAGGTCTGAATATATTAAGCCTATGCATAATTAATTTTCTTTTTCATTTATAGAAGGGTAATTAATTTACTCATTCCCACATTAAACAAAATATTCTGGTATACAGTAGTATTTATTACATTAATTATATTGCCAAATGAAGTGTGCAAAACTAGGCAGTAAAACATTTCAGGATTACATTACAAAAATAGATTACCGAGTACCAATACTAATCTTAGTTATGATGCAAAATTGAAACCTGTTACTATTACATGCAATAAACTGTACTTAATATTAAAGCAGTATAATTTAAGAACAAAGAATAAACAAACGTTAATTACTCCACTCAATGTCATAGTTTTAATGAAAGTAACATTCCATTTTACTGACTCGCTTTATTTTGATTATTTGTGTCCCTTTACATACTTTGCCCTGGATTTACTACCATTTAAATAATATTCTTTCTATAGGGTGCATATATTAAGTAAACATTTTTACTTTGCCATTTTTAGTGCTACTACATTCATTTACATGTGGGTGTACCTGAAAAAATATGAAACTTAATTTATTATTATTTATTTTTACAAATTTTACAGTGTTTCAAATAATTTATGAAAATGACAACCCCAACACTAAGGTGTGCCCTTTGTTATTTCAGCAATAAATAGCTACTCTGTTGTTACTACTAATCTCGGTGCAGTTTAGTAAACAGGGGTGTAAGCATCACAAGTGCATCTCATGTTTTCTCCTGATTTACTATGCACTATTTCCAATGGGGCAAAACAGGCCTTGTCACCTTATCTCAGTGCTTGTCACCTCATCTCAGGTGAGAAAGTTCTTAGTAAAGTCCCCCCACTGTCAATGTACACATTTATTTTCAGAGCTAAACAGTGAAGTGAGACTCACCAGATTATTCTGGCATTGAGCCCCATTGAATTGAGCGATTTTGAGATCTGGAGGCCTGTAAGTGGGATCGCAAGCTACTTTGCTCTTCAATTGACGTCATTTTGCGGCCCTTGAAAAAATGGGGCCAATCAAACTCGTAACCTACAGCCTCCAGAAGCTTTTGATCTGTCACTTTCACAAGGCTAAAATCGCAAATCAATATTCAATTGCTCAATTTCCCCAAGCCAGCAAATGTTTTCACACCTGTAAACGGCAAATGAAGGAGAAAAGCCAAAGCGTGCTAGAGAGGACTCGCAAGGGGGTTAAACACCTATTTGTAGCACTGTAAATGCAAATATTAAATCAATCTTGCACTGTAAATAACGTGGAAAGCGATGAAAGACATTAGAATCAAGATCGCAAATCGGAAGGAAATAATATTTAATTTTTATGTTTTATTTCGGGGTTAAATAGATTTTGGGTATCAATGAGTTATTACATATCAGGCCACCCATATGGACTAGAAAAGTATTTTCATTAAATGTCATAATTCAATATTTTGAGGGTTTGCGAGTCTGATCGCATATTGGACCCCTGAAGCTAACCGAATGACATGTAACCTCCATGTTTTACTGCCGTAATTCTGACCGTCTCATTTCCTATTGGCTGATTAAAAATGGGAGATTACGGTCTTGCTTAATTGATCATGTTCCCGCCCTGAACTGCTCCGAACCAGTGCATGATTTTGGCTTTGGGCCTGCAACGTGCGGGCTTGAGGAATTGAATAGCCTCACAATCGGAGAGGAACGGGAGCCCGCGACTCACTCACAGCTGTCTGCGATCGAGTTGTGAGCCCCAAATTGAATGGAGCCCAAAGTGTCTTTTTTTGTAATAATAAATAATGGTATGCAAAATTCCTAAATCCCTTGCAAATAGAGTTCAGAATATTTGACCAATTCAAACCTTACATTAATATAAATGAAAATATTCTAAATGAATTTACATTTTTGATGATAATATAAATCACAGATCTAAGAGCATGTGAATTGTAAGAATTACCAAAATATTACTATAAGTGCTGACAACTGTATCTGATATTACCGTTTCTATACGAACTATTTATTTTAAACTATTTTACACAATCATATATGTTGTAATTGCGTTTTGTGTCAATCGCGCATATTACAGTAATACAGTAGTATTAGCATTTATAAAAGGGAAAGTAAATGCAGATGCCTCTCTGATTATCATCCAGCAACCATTTTAGTCCTCGGACATTCATCTTAAAGAATAGGGATACATTATGCATTTTAATAGTGTTTACACTGAAAAAGTGTGTTTTCAAATCAAGTATAGAATAAATTCAGATTATTGCTTTTTTATTTTATTTGGAAAAAATATTAAATTAGTATTTTGACAAATATTTTTCCTATTAATGTTAAACTGAACTGTACTATATATTTTTATAAAAAAATAAAATTATGTAGTTTACAATGTCTGCATTACTGCAACATTTCAGAAAGCGATAAAACATTATTTATTGCTTGGTACCTGGCAGATATACAACTCTTAGAAATGTTCATTTTAGTTGTATTAAGAGAGATACTTTAAAAATAGATAACAGTAGAAATAATCTGTATTTCTTCATTCACCGCTCTTGAGTTTTTTCCTCTGCAGAAAGAATTCCTATGATAAAAGGCAACGGGTACCTTATCTGCCCGGTGTTATATCATCTTCAGACAGTTACAATGCAACTAAGCCTTATGTCAGTTTAATTTCTTTCTTGTCAATAGGATAGACTCGTAAGGTTGAAAAGAGTTTTATAACCTGTTCAAAAATGCATAGTCATAATATAATTTAATCAGGTTTGGGAAAAAAGAGGAACATACAAATACATTACTGTAAGTCACTAACAATTAACTAATGTATTTAAAATTAAGGAAACATTCTACTATGTTACTTTCTTTCAATAAGGAGAGATCTCTCCATATCCCGAATATAACATAGTACGTAGAGAGGTATCTCAAAGACCTCTCACTCCAGCGAATCATCCCAAATGTTTCTGTTTGTTTAAAGCAAGGCCCTATGGCATCTGGTGCAAAGCGATTAACCTTCCAAACAGTGCTTGTGTAGGTGCTTCGATAGACTGTTGATAAATATTGATATAAAAGAACTGCTGAAGGCCTTTACCCCTAAATAGTAGAGGTGGTGTAATGAGATAAATAAAAGTGCAACACTCATTTCATTTATAAACACATGCTGGCAATTTGTAGTGGTATATAATTCATAATCTACTTGTTCAGTTTTAGTGATTAGACTCACTGCCAGTAACAAAATATTCAAAATGATTTGGTCTACTACAAGGGGCCACCAGTTACAACCTATGTCATAATATTCTGAATCAATATGGAATTCATTCATGTGAACTGCATCGGATCAAAAAAAAAAAAAAGACCTTTTATTAAAAAAAAGAAAAAAATAAGCTGACACTTCCAAACGCTTGGCTTCACGGCTGGCAGACCAGGCTTCCCATTTTTCTCTATGGAGTGACTTGATCAGCCCTGTTAGTAAGCTTAACAGCTGTGCTGCTAGTCAGCCAACTGGGTGCATTTTTGCTAACAAAACCAGTGCTCCCCTGGAGAGGGAAATGGTGGGAGCAATACAAAACAATTTGGCAGCAAAGCAATTTACATATTAATGTAGATGGGGAAGAACCTGAAAAATCTATACAAATAAGCAAGTCAAGCTTAACTAAATATTAGCATGGTAATACTTATTTGTGGACAAGTAGTTACAGGTATATATGCAAATTGCTTCTATTAATAACAGTAAAATACATATTCATCTCAAAGCAATAAGTTAACAGTTACAGTAAACAATTTGTTTGTTAAATAAGCATTTGTATATGTGTATTATTTCAAAAATGCTTACTTAAATACAATGTAACCCTGTCATTGTATACCATGCACATTTACAGCCTTATTAAATTGCAATTCAGCCAATTGAATAGGGCTCTATTTAAGCACATAGCATATTTTTTTTACAAAAGTTTTTAGTTAGTGAACTTCGAACCGAAAGCAAGATCTTCACTAACTAAAAACTTTTGTAAAAACAATATGCTATGTGCTTAAATAGAGCCCTAATCAATTGGCCGAATTGCAATTTAATAAGGTTGATGATTTATGAAAGTCTCAGAGTGAAGAAAGCATACCAATGTACCTGTATACATAAGCCCTTATTCTATTGCTATTTGGCCAATTGAATAGGGCTCTAAATAAGCACATAACATATATTTTTTAAAGAAGTTTTTAGTTAAAAAGCATCTATCCAAAAGCAAGGTTTTCACTAACTAAAAACTTCTTTAAAAAATATGTTATGTGCTTATTTAGAGCCTTATTCAATTGGCCAAATCGCAATAGAATGAGGCCCATAGTATATTTTTCACAACCCTCAGTACCTTCTGTACTCTGGATACGGCAACCAGACCTCTATAAACTCTAGCCACTTCACCCACTATGGACCAAGGCTTTTTCAATAGCCAAACATACTTAAAAGACTATGGGCCCTATTAAATGCCCTTATTCATAAAGTTAAACCACAAGCTATTCAATTGACCCTTCTTAACATGATTGAGAGTGAGATACTCATAATGCCCCAGCACAATCCAGACTTGCAAATTACGGCATGCTTTCCCATAGTTTTTCTGGCATTGGTAATATTACAGGTTACTTTATCAAAGTTTTACACTAAGTTGTGATTCAATTGGAACTTTACTGAGAACTCCCAACGTACTTTTGACTCGTTAAGCTGTAATATAAGGGAAAATATTTACATGCACTGAATAGCAGTAATACATGGTTTTAAAAGATAAAGAGATAGGACAGTACTAAAAAAACACAAAAAAGTATGAACGTGAATTAGAATTTAATGCTCAACAGTCCCACAGCTGCAAATGTGCAATCAGAAACTAAATGTTTTTATTATTATTTGTGTCATTATAAAATATCCAGGATTAACATAGAAACTAGTACCCAAGTGATTAATACATATCAGGAAACCCATGTGGACTACAACAGGTGCTCTAATGCAGTAAAGGGCTAGCCCTATGGGCACACTTTACTTATTTACTCCCAGAAATGCTTATTTGAAAATATTTCTTCTTTATACTCTATCATGATGTTTGCGTACTCCATTGGTTCCTAGGGCTGTGCCTCATCAAGAATTTAAGTGAAATGCAGGGTTTGGTGTAATATTACGAGGAGACATATAATTTGAAATAATTCTTTACACATGGACATACAACCTTAATGTTCCCAAAGCCCCTGGTTATATGCGCTGGACCCCACACCCCCTTTTCACAGGATAAAACAAGCCCAGAATGCTCTATGTCATATGTATACAATGTGTTTCAGAGTGTGTACAATGCCTGGGACTAATTTTGAGGGTATTGCGCTTTAAGGGCAATCAGTAGCCACTTTTAGTAGACAACCACAATAGGTTTGTGGGAGGACATAAACTCAGGTAGCGGTGGAAAAGGTTGCATAGACTACTATGGGGAGATCCACGGGACTGATTGAGCCATCAAGTATAGTTAACTAGGTTGTTAGACAACAATTGAGAACCTTTGGTTCACTAGAAAATGTTAAGCGATGTCAAGTACTTCGCTGTGATCCCTTTGATCCACTGTCTTGCGGTTAACCACTAATTTGTATATACTTGACCCTGTCAATTATTCCTTACCGACATACAGTCTTAGTGAGAGCTCAAATTAATAGAAAACCCACCAAAAGTGTATTCACCCCGGGGTTACCCCATTAACCTAGCGACTATTCTCCGATTCAATGAAGGTATATTTACCTGAGAGGAGATTTGCTAAGGGATGGGTACCCATTAAACCCACCTCCTCCCCAGGAAAGCAGGGTACTTGTTCCATTCCCTCCCCACTGCAAGGCACCACAAGCCCGCCAGGTACACCACGCTCAGCTAAATTCCACATCCAAAGGAGGCTCTCCACTCTGGAACCATAAGCTCTATCTATCCTTACATGTACCCCACTCCAGGTTAACTCCCAACATATAGCCCTAGACAATGGAGATGGACAGTCTGACACCACACACCCTGGTGAAAGCTCATGGCCCCTTCCCCACTTCTATATTTGAGATTCCTACCAATCGGTCAAAACTAACTTACACATTGATTGGGCCAAGCCCAGCTTTCCAAGACAAGCATGCCAGTGCCGACAAAGAGCGATCACTGATTGGACCCTCTAGCTTTGCTTATAAAACTAAGCCATGGTTTATTGTGTTTGAACTATATAAAAGATAAATGGTGTGTTTAATTTAGAGGGAAGGCCTATTTATTTATTTATATATTCTACATAGGAATTTTGTAACGTGTCCTGAATCCTGAGAGCTGTTCTGTGTGAGGGTAACCAAGGTCTACCTGTGGGTAGGATCGGTCTAGCAACCTTTTCCAACAAAGTGCAGGTTGTGACAATATTATTCATATAGTATTAAAATATCAGAACAAAGATAAGTATAATAACTAAAAATGTAACATTCATTAACAGTGTAAAAACATGCAAATATTTAGAGATACAAAAAGGTTTGAATTAACACCGACTATTAGGATTCCATGTAGGTGTTGTTAATTTTTATTTTTCTACGATATCATGGACAATTAAAGCATTCCATTTCACATATGCAAAGGACGTTGATAAATATATTTCTAACAGGTGGAAAATATACTTCCCATGAGTTTGTTATTTTTAGTATTGCTTTTAGTGGACTAATAAGGTATTAATAGGCAAGCTTTCGATAAGTACTAAGCATTCCAAGAAAATGAGAGGAAGTATGGAAGAACCTTTAAAAAGTATGTCTATTGAAATACTCTGGTAGCCCACTAAAAAAATATTGCATATTTTGATTTTGTGATACTCAATAATTCTTAAAATACTGGACTAAAAAAGGTAATTGAAACTACTATAATTAACATTTTAGATGTCATCCTTTTTAAACACACTCACAGAAAATTAATAATGTTTAGTGCATGCAGATAAATGGAAATTAGTAATGTAATATTGTAAGTAAATGGAAATGGTAGAAAATAAATCCCTATGCATATGCCTTTTGTAGAACATGAAAATAACCTTTTTGTTTGGGCTATCCAGTATATTTGTTTTCAGTTCATGAATCTTTGAGTTCTACAGTATCTGTTACTCATCTGTAATTAAAATGTGCTTGAATACAAATACACTAAACAAAAAGGTACTGGTAGAAAAATGTTTTTTTTTTCTCTGCCACTATAATGCTTAAAGGCTTCTTGACACATGTATACCAGTAAAAAAATGCATTACTGTTTTTGAGAATTTTCCACATAGGTATTTTTTTTTTTTAAGCATTGAGTCACATACATCACTGACTAAATATACTAATAAAAATATAAAAGCCTTCACATCATATTAACATCACATTAGACCGAAGGTTACAGTCATAATACAAGTAGCTAGTAGCCCAGTTAGATGATAGTCTATGACCGATGATAACTCCTCCGATGTTCCGTATGTGATTCTGCAACAGCAAGGCAGACCAAATACAAATAGTAGGCAGCCTAATTATGATATGTAAGAAGGCAATAGAGACTTCTTCAAGGCTCATTGAAATCAAACGTGTAAAGATTGCAATTTAACCAGAAGACGTAATGGTCTAGATACTATCACCTTAGCATGTGTCATACACTCAAAAGCACAAAATTAAAGGAACAAAGAAGAAAGGTGTTATGACCAGAAGGGCTCAGTGGACTGTTTGGGGTTTATTCGTTATTATATGTGTGGTTAGAAGGTACTAACAACTTGCTTAACAGTCATATCTGGGATATACAAAGGTTAAAGTTAAAGATTTTAAAGAATTTATATGGCCCTGCGATCGGCCACATGTGAAAGCTCTGGCTTTAGTCATGAAGGGGGCGTAGAAAATGTGTAATGAGAAGAAAGCCAGACCCCTCTGTACATCTGGAAATCATGTGGGTGAGGGGGGGATAGCAAGCTGTTTGGCCAGGAGGATGGGCTAAAACTGGGGGGGGGGGGGGGGGAGTCTTTGGTGTTTTGTGTCATCTGAAAATGTGTTTTGAAAAATAATGAATTGCCAGTCTGATTTTGGACTCACTAAACAAAGGTGGTGTCAGAGTCTGCTTGTACTAATTAAGATACATGGTGTGTGATTCTTAGATCCTAAGAAAAGGGATCTGATGTTGCCTATCTCTTCAGAAATTATGCTGTCATCTGAAGTGTCTGCTGGTGTCGAGATCTGAACAAAAAATTGCGACCCATAGAGAGAGAGAGAGAATTGGGGTGAGTGTAGTGCCACAAATCAGGCGGGCGTGACAAAAGGTAACTATTATGTAGTGAAAATAAAGCATGCCAGAATACAAAACGAGATTTAATGTAAATCTGTGAAAGCTATCTAAATAAAACATATACTTTTGTGATATTTACTCAACATCAGTATATATATGATATTTAAAACAAAATCCTGAATTATGACATAATCGGCTGTATTCAGTAATCATTTTATCCACCCTCAGTGAATGAATCTGCGCATAACATAAAATAAATCTGAAATATTGTAGAAAATGAACACTTAAGATGAGGATTTGTGTATATGATAAAAATAAGAGCAAGAGCGTCAATGTTTTATATTTCCATTCGCTTACAAAATGAATGCGCTGCTGACCTTTCACCGAACATTAAGAAAATATAATATCTACAGCCACTCTATTCAACTTCGCATTTCTCAACCTTACACTAATATTTAATCATTTGATGTGCAAAACATTTTTATTGAACTGCTATAGTACTTTGATTGTATTACCTGCAAAGGCCATTCATGAAAACCTTTTATTTAAGCAAAGTTAAGAAATGAAATAAAGATATTAAAAATATGTATATTTGCTTATAAGGTCATATGTATTGTCAATGAAAGATATGCAGTTAGTTTGTAGAGGTACTAAATCGGATAAAGAATTAGCAAAATGCAGTGGGATATATCCCAACTTCCACTAAGCATGACAAGGTTTGAAAAGTAGGCAACAAATGGCTGAAAAAGAAAAAATATATACATACTTGCTAACCTACCCCATAATCACTAATGAGAGAGACTTCTTCTCAGGCTTATGACTTACTAAGATATGATATATCTAATTGAATGTGGGACCCCAGAGAATAGCAAAGGAATGAGAGAGGTCTCACTTCTCTTATTAGTAAATATAGTATATTATGATGAAAAAGAAAAGTATTGTAATTACAGTCAGATTCTCTAAAATTCTCAGATCTGTGAAAATGTACTGAACAGTAATGGCACCCTCAGAGAACACACTAGATTTTGAGGGATATATTTATCAAGTTATGATAAAAAAGCATAATTAAATATTTCAGTTTCCTTTGTCTTATATATAAAATGTATCAAACTGAAGTATATGCCTGCTTTATTAATAACTCCCATGGATAACACAGAAAGTGAGGTTATTGTATGTTTTAACTCTGTTTATCCATACTTATCCCTGCTTAACCTGACTTGATCACCTATACCCCTGAGACTTTTGGTGATTAGTCCATTTTGCACTGCATTTAAAAAAATAAAATGCTACAAGAAAAGTCAGCGTATATGACCTTTACAAAACAATAAAAATAAAACATTGCACACTATAAAATTATATTTTTATTGCAAGAACACAGTTAGAAGACATATTAAGATGATTCCACCGGTATATAAACAATTTGTTCCGACATTGAAATGCTGGATGCAGTTAGAAGCTTCTTGTGCTTCTTAGAAGAATATATGTATCAATAACTTGCAATTATTTTTATCTTTAAACGTAACGAGAAAACTATAGCTTTTCATATAGAAAT